>ONZH01015201.1:0-635413 GCA_900303285.1 Rhinella marina
GTACACAGCCGTGTAGTACAGAACAGACGGTGGGTATTTACACCAGGTATGTGAGATAATTTAGCAAGAGAACGCACAGTACAGTGGCCTATTAAAATGCCTAGATATTGTATATTTCAAGGTACACAGCCGTGTAGTAACTGAACAGACGGTGGGTATTTACACCAGGTATGTGAGATAATTTAGCAAGAGAACGCACAGTACAGTGGCCTATTAAAATGCCTAGATATTGTATATTTCAAGGTACACAGCCGTGTAGTAACTGAACAGACGGTGGGTATTTACACCAGGTATGTGAAATAATTTAGCAAGAAAACGCACAGTACAGTGGCCTATTAAATGGCCTAGATATTGTATATTTCAAGGTACACAGCCGTGTACTAACTTAACAGACGGTGGGTATTTACACCTGGTATACAAAAAGGGTATTGCAGGCACACAGAACCCAGAACACTAGAGCCAAATAAACTGTATTTAAAAAAATAAAATAAAATTCACAGCCGTATACTGCCAGATCAGATGGTGCATATACACACTAGTTATATAACAGGGTTTTTCAGCCAAAAAGAACGCTGAACAGTAGTGCCAAATATAGTTTGGTATGTAGCAGAGCACCTAATACACCACTAATGCCTCTCTCTGTCCCTACTCCAGCAGCTATCCCTGAATACGGCAGCCGTTCTCTGTAAAGTGTATCTTGTAGTAAAGCTATCACTGTAGTGCACTATAGTAGCCCTGATAAGGGCTTTTAATCACGCTCCTGCCTGTCCAACAGCTAAAACCTGTCTGTCCCTTCTCCAGCCTCTGTCCCTGACTAAGTTCACGCAGCATATGCGTACGAGCAGGAAGAGCTGAGTTTTTAATATTCGAGGTCACATGGTTTTTCCAGCCAATCCATGTAGACGCTGTTTTCGCGCTGCCAGCGTGCTCAGCGTGCCTGTCATACCCCCTCTGCATGTTGATTGGTGGAAAAAGAGCGCCAGGGAAGGTGGGAGGGGAAACGAATTCTAAGTGCGCCATCGCCGTTATACTCGATTGAAATCGAGTATGCCGAATAGCGTAGTATTCGATCGAATACCGGCTCGATCGAACACTACTCGCTCATCTCTATTGGTAAGTGCCCAGAGGTAGAAGGCAAGCAGCGCTCCAGTTGAATGATATTCTGGTGAGCGTCTCTATATATAGTATTTTTGGAATATGAACCGTACCATACCCACTGTGGGCAGCTGCATTGTTCAATATAATGCGTATGCGCTGCTTACTGGCCTCTCACAATTCACCATGGGGTCTAAAGGGTTAAATGGTGTGCGACTGGCGTTCTCACCAATTGCAGACACTAGCCCCGGCTGTCTGCTGTTTAACACAGCAGAAATTCGGCTATGGTACCGCTGTGCTCGCAATCAGAGGCCATTTTTAAAGACCCAACGTTCACCAGGAAGGGGTTAATAGAAAAATTTCCGACCACCAGATTTGTTAATAAAAGGACATCACATTGTAAACCTAACATCACAATGAACATCACATCCTTTATCACAGCCTTCTTTCCCTTCCAGAGCAAAACTATTATAAGGTCCCTAACACAACTTTATGGACTATCAGAGATCAGGACCGGTTGACACAAATCCCAGTATGCTCCATTCATTTCTATTGTATTTACAAGAGTAGATGAGCTTGTATGTTGGGAGTTGTAGTTTCACACCAGTTGGTGTGCCAAAGGTTGGTGATCTCTGGTATACTGTATATAATGCATTCTGTGGTGTGTTCTTAATGCTGGATGAGTAATTGCAGACTCAGCATTTTTGGGGCAATGTATTTTACAGCTGACATCCACAAATATTGTATTCTGATATATTTTACAGGCTGCCCTCGCTTCTACATATTTGACATGATCTCTTTAAAGAGGTCACAAAAGACTGACGCAGACAAAACTCAGAGAAATTAGATAAATTGCTGTGCTTCTGCTAAAGAATAGTCTTTGTAAGGGAGGCAAATATATGACTTTGGAAAGTGATCTAATGAATGGGTCTTAGGTTAAACAGATTCACATCATTGGAAGGTAATTAGTAAGAACATATGGCTGCAGTTCAGTGAAGGTCACTTATTGTTATAAATTATGTAAATCTTACAATGTAGTGAACCCAAGAACACGGGCCTATTAAAAATTGTAGGGCACTCACAATGGTCCAGCTTCATTTCTACATTCATTTCCCATACATGCAATGTAATGATAATGGGAATATTTCCCTGTATAGTCACAAAATCAGCTGTAATCATATGGTCCTCAATTATCAGGTGTCTAACAAAAAACTGGCTGTATTGTTCACAGCAACCAATCACAGCTCAGCTTTCATTTTCCCAGGACAGTAACTGCTGCAGCCAGTCACTGACCTCTTCGGTGTAGCGCCGAGTCTAGAGATTGTGGCACTCATGTGTTGTCGACGTGACATCAAAGCTGCAGCTGGGTAAACAGGGGAATGGCACTGGACCATTGTAGTGCTCTATTCTTTTTTGCAGGCTTTTCGCCAGCATTGTCCTTTTTCCTCCTTGAACAACCCCTTTAAGAATTAAAAACTGCTCTGTGATTGGTTGTTTTAGATTAGGTTTAGTTTTACCATTAGGGTGGCCACCGGCTTCATCTCAAAAAGGAGGACTTTTTCGGCCACACCCCCAATATGTTAAACCACACCCCAATCTGCTAAACCACGCCCCCAATCGGCTCGTACACCGTCACCCATCACACCTCCCCTGGCTCTTACCACACATACACCCCCACCCCCACCACGTGAAAATTCAAGCCAGCAAGCCTAACTATAAAAATACCGCTCTAGTATGGTTAGAATAAAGAGGATTGTTCAGTAATTAAAAATAAAATATGGCAGATGGAAAAGAAATCCACAATTCTCAGCTGTTCCCTCCCTGCCATTGAATGCTTTGGTTATATGGCTGCAGTGGTGACGCCTGTGACACGCTGGACTTTCTGGCATCATTGCTGCTGCCACGTAAACAAAGACTGACAGGCATGTAATGGGCGAGTGTGCACATCTGTCATAGTGCTGGTGATCTGCACACTGATGGGCAGGTGTATGTCATGTAACCGCTGCAGCCAGTTCTCAGCATTAGAGCACTGATTGGCTGCAGCAGTAACATACCATATACCGGCAGGTGACACATATTAGGATGGACATTACATTCACCAGCACCAAACATACAAGATGATACAGCATCACTTACCTCTTACATCCAGTGACGTCTTCCTGATGTAGATCTTCTCTTTTCTCATCTTCTCTATTTGGCCCACACCGCCATGACACTTCATTCAGCTCCATCTTCTCTCTGCCACAAAGACATCATAGATTACCCACTTTTACTGTTATCCTGCTGCTGCCTAAAATACTGCCTAAAATAGTCCCATTAGTAATAGTGCCCCAATAGTGATAATGCTCCACCAGTATCCCTTTTTAGCAGTAGTGCCCTCCATATTGTACTAATAATAGTAACACTCCCAATAGTACCCCTGGTAGTAGTAATCCCCTTCAGACCTCAGATCAGCCCACTGTGCCCCATAAAAAAAAAAAAAAAAAAAAAAAAATCTTACCTCAGCTTGCGCTGCTGCTGGCCGGGGCACGCCGCACTTACACAAGTTGGAGTCTGGAGACAGTTGGAGTCAGGCTCAGGCGAGGGCGGCAAGCAAGAAGATAGCCGCAAGGCCCACAAACGATCCAACCTCGGGACAAGTCCGTGCGCCGCCGTCACGCGCCACCGCGCCCGCCTGCACAATTTATTGCCGGCGCCAACGGCAAGACGGAGGCAGCGCAGTGACGTCAACCAATCAGGAGGAAGCTTTCACTCTGCGCTGCGCTCTGCTGGCCTGTGACGTCACGTCACAGGCCAGCAGAGCGCAGCGCACAGTGAAAGCTTCCTCCTGATTGGTTGGGGGATACTTAAAGGGACATCACCGCCCGAAAGGAGGACAACTAGCAGTCCGTCTTGGCCTAGCGCCGGATGGCGGACAATGAGTTTAAAAACCGGACTGTCCGTCTTAAAACCGGACGTCTGGCCACCCTATTTACCATGGAGGGAATTTTTAAAGTCGATTTTGTAGGAGTGTCGCATGATGTTTGATAAATTTGGTGCATGTTTAAAGGAATTGTCCACGTTAAAGAAATAGTTCCCTGCGGCAATAAATGTAAGGCCTCATGCAGACATCCATGGAGCACTGTCTGTGAAAACCCGGACTGTGCTCCTGCTCACTGCAGGAGCGCATGGAGTCATAGCAACCAGACCGTGCTCCACAAATGTCTGCATGAGACCTAATAAAATAACAAAGTCATACTTACCACTTTACATCCATGCTGCTGCCAGAGCTGATTCCAGATCCAGCAGAGCTGACATCATCTTCCTGGTTGCAGTGACATTCCTTACATACCTTATGACTCTAATTGGCTGCAGTAGTTTTGTGGCATATACGGGATGTCAGGAAAACGAGCACCAAAGGAGAAGACTGGAACCTCGCAGGAAAAGACAGGGGAGAAAAGTGGCGAGTATGACTTTGTTTGTTACTTGATTACATCTACGGCTGCCAAGTATTTAACTATCTTAAAGGGGTTATCCGATTTCTGAAAACCCCCCATGTGCCGGGCCCCTCATACTTAGGCCTCATGCACACGAACGTGTGCAGGCCGTGGCTGTGCTGCAGGCCGCATATGGCGGGTCCACAATAAACAGGCACCGGCCGTGTGTAGCCCGCATCACGGATCGCGGACCCATTCACTTCAATGGGTCTGCGATCCGGGAGATGCGGAGCGGAGGCACGGATCGGAACACCACGGAAGCACTACGGTGTGCTTCCGTGGTGTTTCTGGCCGTGCCTCCCCACCACAAAAAAGTAGCGCAAGCACTACTTTTTTGCGGTGCGGACCCTCGGATGCGGATCGCGTACCCCATTCAAGTGAATGGGTCCGCGATCTGCATGCGGTGGCCTCACGGTCAGTGTGCATGAGGCCTCACCCTGCTTCCCGCTCCCTGTGCCGCCCCTGGTCCCCGTACCGCCACTGCTGCTTCTACCTCCACACCAATGAAAACATCTGGTGTTGGGGGGGAGCAGTCAGTGGCAGGCGGGGACAAGCATCACGGATGACGCTAGGGAGGCTCATCCTCGTCCCTTAGTGCAATAGGAGTTTTGTTCTTACAGTGTTCCGTATGGAGTAAAACTGGCCTTTCCCTTCATTTTCCAGGTCAGTACAATTACAGTGATACCACAGTATGTAGGTTTTTCTTGTGTTTTAAACACAAAATAAAAACTTTGGATCACCATATTAGGACCTCCAAAACTTTTTCACAGTTACGTCTATGGAGCTGTGTGAGGGCTCATTTTTTTGCAGGGTGATCTGTTGTTTGTATTGATACCTGAAAAAATGGCAAATTGGCTATTTTTTCCATTACTATGTACTTATTTATTACATGTACTATGTTCACCACATGGGATAAATATGTTTGGATTTTAATAGTACAAGCATTTTGGGACGTGGGGATGCCTATGATGTTTTTATTGTTTATCCGAGGTCAGGAAAGCCACCAGATACCATGGTCTTTTAGCCTTCTACAACTCCTTGCAAGAACATGGTCTTAAATGGGAGCAGTCATGTCAGAAACAGTAAAAAAAAACACCTGTTTGAAAGCAAGTATGGCATAAGCTTTGGAACTTTAACATTTTCCCTCCTAAATTCTGTTCTTCGGGGGCTGATTTATGTTTAAATAAGTCATTAATACAAGAGTTCGTTCTGACAGACATCATTTCATGTATTGCATTTTTTCTGGTTTTTAAGAACATGCATGTCTCCTACAAAAAGTCTCTGAATTAGTAACATCAGGCATCGGATAATAATTCACCCAACCAAATGTGTCTTGAAAATGAAAAAAGAAGCTATGAATGTCTTTAAAAAAACTGTTTTAGTACCCGCTGGGTGATCATTTTACAAACAATGCTGGAGGTCAAATATGGCGCTGAGAATACAATTAGTGCTTGCTGAGTATAGACTCGTACAGGCTGTGAATGATGCTACATATCCTGATTGCCTGCAGGATCCTAGTTCAGGCCATAGATGTTTCTGATTAGGAAGTGCATGGGTGCTAGATATGAAACTAGGAATATATCAGAAGAGTAATTTAGCTACTGGGGAGTAGGCAATGTGTGGGCACTAGACATTAAATAGCAAAAGAAAAAGCTATGCATGGGTTTATAAGACACCTTGATTCTTTTTTCACTTTACAAATGGCTTTTTACATTATATAAATTGTATATATAGTGCCTTGCGAAAGTATTCGGCCCCCTGGAACTTTTCAACCTTTTGCCACATTTCAGGCTTCAAACAAAAATCCTGGAGGGAAGATGGGTGGAGCAAAATACAGGACCATTCTGGATGAAAACCTGTTGGAGTCTGCAAAAGACCTGAGACTAGGATGGAGATTTATCTTCCAACAAGACAATGATCCCAAACATAAAGCAAAATCTACAATGGAATGGTTCAAAAATAAACGTATCCAGGTCTTAGAATGGTCAAGTCAAAGTCCAGACCTGAATCCAATTGAGAATATGTGGAAAGAGCTGAAAACTGCTGTTCACAAACGCTCTCCATCCAACCTCAAAGAGCTCGAGCTGTTTTGCAAGGAAGAATGGGCAAGAATTTCAGTCTCTAGATGTGCAAAACTGATATAGACATACCCCAAGCGACTTGCAGCTGTAATCGCAGCAAAAGGTGGCGCAACAAAGTATTAATGCAAGGGGGCCGAATAATTTTGCATGCCCCACTTTTCAGTTTTATTATTACAAAAAAAGTTTAAATGATCCAATAAATTTCGTTCTACTTCATAATTGTGACCCACTTCTTGTTGATTCTTCACCAAAAATTTAAAATGTTATATCTTTTTGTTTGAAGCCTGAAATGTGGCAAAAGGTTGAAAAGTTCCAGGGGGCCGAATACTTTCGTAAGGCACTGTATGATGCATATGTACAGTAGAACCTCTAAAAAAGGCCACTTCTTTGGAAGACTGCCACTGACCTAGACCAAGTGTATATGTGATGGCTTCCTGATGTCATAAATTTTGGTCTTCTGCTTACAGAGGACCTCCGTTCTAGTAGACCATTTTTCACTCTAATTTTGTGGGAGTTGTTTTAAAGAGGAGTCACTAAATATATACATAACTGGCAATATGATATATACACAGCTTGTTAGGAGGAAAAAGCTGTGCTGAAATCCGCTGCACTGAGAGTTGTTGGAATCCAATGAAACTTTCTATGTGTGAATGTAATGATGATATATGTAAGTGATTACAATAGTAAAGTGAAAGGATACGTTTATTGGGGAAAACTGTACAAAACTAAAAGGAGGCTCTAGTACCCTGTTGGGCCTGGATAAATGATGAGATACAGTTGAGCATGGAGACATAAAGGTTCCATATTGTATCCTGTGGCACATTTACCCACAGATGCTGCAGTTGGGCCTGTAAATCCTACACACTTTGCCAAAGCTGGTGTCCTAGCTGGTCCCATAAATGCTCGATTGGCAATAATCTGGTGGCTGTCAGGCCAAGGAAGTGTTCTAATTTGGTGGAGATGTTCCTGGGAAATCCCTTGCTATGCTGCTGAAAAATGCCAGTTGGAAGCCTTGCCAGGAGAGGCAATATATGTGGTTGCAGGATATCACTGAGCTGGTACCACACAGCACGGTCATGATCCAGTCAGCAGCTGCCTGATATTTAACTAAGGAAGACCACAATGTATAGGCAGTTTGAATTTTTAATTGCCACGTCGTGGCATCTTCAATACTGCGTAGCCATTAAGAATTCAGACCACCTATACCAGGGGCGTTGCTAGGCTAAAACATCTGGGGCCTGGGCCCCTGATGTTTCCTCCCAGGCCCCGAATGTCCTGCCTGCCAGCTAGATACAATTGTATTGCCGTCCTCAGGATGGCAATACAATTGAATCTAAAGCACTGCACGAGGTGTAAGACCTGTGGTGACATCACAGGTCATGTGATCTGTGGAGTAGCTGAGAAGGACCTGCGATGATGTCATTGGTCACATGTCATCATGTGACCAGTGCAGGAGAGGCTCCACAGTGAAGAGAAGTCTAGGGGAAGAAGCGCTGATGAGGTCTGCTATAAGGAGAGGTAAGTGAAGGCAGAATAATGGTGGGAGTTGTAGTTATTTAACTGGGACTGTATGTTAGGGCTGAAGAGAGGGATGTTATTTACATGGGACTGAATGTTCAGTGGGTGATGTCATTTATATGGGACTATGTTGATGGCGGCTGTGGGAGGGGATGATGTTATTTACATGGGAGTGAATTTTGGAGGGGGCTGAGGGAGAGAGTGATGTTATTTTCATGGGACTGAACGTTGGAAGGGGCTGTAGAAGGGGGTGATGTTATTTTCATGGGACTGTATGTTGAAGGTGGATGCGGAAGGAGTGATGTTATTTATATGGGACTGTATATTGGAAGAGCTGAAGGGAGGGGAGTGATGTTATTTACATAGGACTGTATGTTGGAGGGAGGGAAATTAATTTTATTTACATGGGACTGAATGGTGGAGGGGCTGAGGAATCATCATTGCTGAGGGCACTAAAGGTAGGAATATAACTACAGGGGGGGCCGTATGAATACTGGGGGCACTTCAGGGCAAGCATTATAACAGGAGGGGGCAATATAAATACTGGGGCACTGTAGGGGTATTATAAATCCAGGGGACATTATAGATGTTCTTATTACTACTGGGACCTCTATAGGAGGGACTTATAGATCCACCTTATTTCTACTAAGAGCACTATGGGAGATCTTATTACTACTTAGGGGTCTGTAGAGAGCTTTATTACCACTGGGGGAACAATAGGGGGCCATATTACTACCGGGGCGGACTGGGAACTTAAAGTGGCCCTGGAAAAAATGCTAAAAGTGGCCCCGTTTTGTAGTCGGGTCCAAACTGATGGAAGGCAGGGCCAGCAATATCATATTGTGGCACATTATACCACCCCAACAGAGCCAAATACCACAGACCATCACAAAATACATCCCCAAAAACTTCCACTGGCCAGCTGTGAGGAGGGCTCAGGTGGCCCCCTGGGCATCGGCCCACCGGGAAATTTCCCTGTAAGGTCTATGGCCAATCCGCCCATGATTACTACTGAGGGGTCTGTAGAGAGCTTTTTTACCACTGGGGGAACAATAGGAGGGCTTTATTTCTACTGGGGGCTCTGTGAGGGCATTATTAATACTGGAGGGCTCTTCTACTGATAGGGGCACTGTTGGGGAGTATTATCACTGTTGGGGCCACTGTAGGGGGCAGTATTACTAATGAGGGCATTCTAGAAGGAAATTACTATTGGTGGGACTTTGCACTATTACTATGGGGGGGCACTGATATTTCTTCAGGATAGTATTTTGGGGTATTGGGGGGCACAGCGAACAGCAGGATAACACTGTGGGGACTCCAGGTTGGGAGATGATGATAGAAATGTGAGGAAGCTAAGATGTCCGTGACCTATACAGTGCAGTCTTTATTAGTTAAATATCAGGCTGCTACGGTCTAATTGGCCATAGGGTTCTTGACCACAGCTGACCAGTGATCACTAGGGGGAGTGCAGTCCATACAGATTACTACAACTTGTAATTCAGTCAATTGCAACTTCATACGTTCCTATGCACTGAGCTCCCCCTAGGGGTGGCTGCAGCCAGCCAGCTTTGTAATAGAAGGGAAGCAGATTTATCTGTGTATTTATGCTAGTTTTCCAATGTAAAATACATTGAGAAATATGGTGTTCAGAATGAGTGGCATATTTAAGAAGCACCTATTGCACTTTACTGACATAGAAGGTAGATAAAATGGCCAGGTGTGACTTTTTATTACAATTTTTCCATTAAACTTTCTTCTGCTTAATAAAAACAACAATCCGGTATGTTCTTGATATAAGAATATGTTGGAGAAAGTCTCATTTTAACATCAGTGTGAGGGTTTAGCCATATATTGTCAATTGCATTACCGCCGCAGTGCATCTTTACTAGTGATTGTTTGATTAATAAAAACAAAAAAAACAAAACAAAAAAAACAAAAACGTAAATTCATCAGAAATCTGTGATGTGGCACTTTGCATTCTGCATTGCCTGGGAGTGATTGATGCATGAGTACTAGGAAACTGGATAGAGTGGGGGCTCATACTAAGCTTTGCTATGGAGCCCTATGAGATCTGTATACAACCCTGTCTGACCGATATTCTTAGAATGGAGCAGCTGGGGGATAAAAATTGGTACTTTTTGATATATTATCAACGGCAAATTCCAAGCTAGCACAATGTTCTATCAGACTACCATAAGCCCTAGCTCCATATACATAAGTATCTGACCTGGTTGCAGAACTAATATTGCTATATATGAAATGCACAAAACAAATAGGCCTGCAGTTGTTCACGGGCATGGTGAGCATGGTTGACGCAGGTGTTTAAGGAATACTTGCCAGGGCTCGTACTGCAAAACTTGAAACAAACAAGAGGCTTTGATATGTTAACCTCAAGAGTGACTGGATCGCTGCCACACTTGTCTCCATCAGGAATGTGAGCCACTTTTCAATGCCAGCACTTTATTTTCAAAAGTATCACAGATGTTCACCCAGGATCCGTGTCAGTTCTGTCAGCAGGATCAGTTTGTTCTAAAGCTGCAACTTGGTGGGAAGAAGATTTATTGGATGCATATATTTCCAAGTAATATTCTATTCTCAGTAAATATTTCATCTCATGCTACTGATTTATTCGCACTGAGTTTATATGAGGTCAGGCTTACTGAAAATATGTGCAAACTTATGTCTTTACCTATATTAATATCCTTCTCTCCATGGTACATGTCCACGTTATCTAACTATGAAAAGTGCTCATTACCATTACTATTGGATGCTGTTGTTATTTGCATTGTCTAGTGTATGTGGCAGTGGATAAACTTTCATCCATGAAGCTCAAAGTGTTCCCACATGAATGTAAATGCACCATATTAACAGCAGAAATGCATCTATGAAGCTCTTTTTTGGGCCATCACATATTATACAGCAGGGATGCCCAACCTGTGGCCCTTCAGCTGTTGAAAAACTACAATTCCCAGCATGGCCAAACAGCTGTAGTCTGTCCAGGGATACTGGGAGTTGTAGTTTTGCAACAGCTGGAGGGCCGCAGGTTGGGCATCCCTGTTATACAGTATAGCATGCAAAACTAGTTACAAACTCCAGTATATGAGAATAAAGTGTTTTATGTTTTAGTGATTGCATCAATATAAAACAGTGGTGGGGAACCTCTGGCCCTCAGGCCACATATGGCCCACGGGATCATTTCATGTGGCCCCCGGCTCCCTGCCAGAGCATATAGTCTGAATGCTAATGACCGCAGTCATTAGCATGCGGGAGGCACAGGAAGGTGAAACAGCACTCCGTTGGCTGTACTCACCTTCCCTGGTCTTCTTCCAGCCCCGCACTGTGTCCTTACACATACAGCATCAGGACATAGTGCATATAGGTGTGCACTATGACCTGACGCTGTACTACGTGGCAGGAAAAAGAGAAGGGAGGGTGAGTGAATCAGCTGAGTGGCAGCACCATCTGGAGCTGGAGAGGAAAGTTTATTTTTTTTAAACCTCCGATTGGGGGTCCGATCTTTGGCTGATGGAGGCTGGGGAGGGGGCTGATCTGAGGCTGATGGAGGGTGGGGAGAGTCTGATGGGGGTCTGATATGAGGCTGGGGGGGCTGATGGGGGTCTGATCTGAGGCTGAGAAAGGGACAGAGGCAGGGACTGTTATGAAGGCAGAGGCAGGGAGAATGGAAGCTGGGTGAACCCCTCTGGGATAATCTTGGTTGCCATTAATGCCAAATAAAGAACTAAATGTTTAAAGGGGTTGTCTCATCTTGCCTAATGGGGGCATATCGCTAGGATATGCCCCCATTGTCTTATAGGTGCGGGTCCCACCGCTGGGACCCGCACCTATATTGAGAACGGGGCCCCGAAAGCGAACGGGGGCGCACTGCGCATGTGCAGCCGCCTCCATTCATTTTCAATGTGGCCGGCGAAGATAGCCGAGCGCTGGCTCGGCTATTTCCGTCGGCTCCATAGAAATGAATAGGAGCGGTGGCCGCGCAAGCGCGGTGCGCTCCCATTCATTTCTATGGGGAGCCGGTTTGGTGGTGGCCGGACCGGAGTCCTCCAGCCACCACCTTGCGGGGCCCCGTTCTCGATATAGGTGCGGGTCCCAACGGTGGGACCCGCACCTATAAGACAATGGGGGCATATCCTAGCGATATGCCCCCATTAGTCAAGATGAGACAACCCCTTTAATATTCTCAATTTAAAAATTGCTATATTTGGTCAAAATGGCGCCAGTACTATATATAACATATATAGTGCAGGCGCCATTTTGTGCTGCAAGAATACAGCGCTCTGGATTTTTTAAATTGAACCGCAATTCATGTAACTTACCCCTAAGTCACTTATATGTTTGACCAAATATAGCCGTCAGTCAAATTTTTGAGTTGAGAATTTTGTATGCCCTGCGAACGATGTTACAAATATCCAAATGGTCCTGGGTGGCAAAAAGGTTCCCCATCCATGATATAAAACAATATAAAATCTTAAAGTGCTACAAAAATATAATCATAAACCACAAGAATATCAGGATGTGCATGGTTATATCATGACTGGTCATTGTATCCTGGTTGCTGAAAATAATCCTTATGGCGCTGCGGAAGTAATGTTATCAAGTCAACATTATTGAGCTGTTACCAATGATTGTGATCCTGTGTTATCACATTCTGCCAATTGTTCATTATCACCCCATTGATTGATTTATAAAATATTTGTTCATCCCAAATATCCCAATCAATAGCCCATATTTAAGAGCTTCATACTGTCACGAACCAGCGGGTGTGAACCCACTGTACCTCGTGTCCTACCTCCTCTAAGGGCGTTGTCTAAGTGAACCCCTCGATCTTCACAATACCCCTGATGGTGGGGATAGATTTTCCGAGGGGAACACCAGGTCGCAACCTCCTGAGGAGGATAGGCATACGAGGCAGCTGGTCCAGGCGGACCAGGAAGTATCTGCACAAGGTACCAGAGGTACAGCGGTGGTCAGAGGGCCGAGTCGTCACCAGGAGCAACAATGCAGGACCGAAGGATGAGGCAGAGGCGACGTCAGACAGGCAAAGGGTCAGGGCAGGCGGCACAGGTCAGGCAATCTGGGTTGGCAACAAGAAGGTCTAAGCAAGAAGGCAGGGATGAAGGAGGTAGCGGAGTCCAGGCACACGAGCACGAGTCTGGAACACAGGAATACAAGAAGGAATAGTAGCAACCAAACAGGACACAAGGACCTTGACACTGAGGCATCTGGGAAGAGGGCTGAGCCACTTATATATGAGCAGGATGGCTAGGGTTCGTCAACGAGGTCACATGATTCAACCCACATGATCCAACATGCGCCGGCCCTAAAGGGAGTGATGCAAGGAACAAACAGCAAGAATGTTGTAGCCAGGGCGGAAACTCCGGAGCGGATCCCAGAGCAACAGGACTTACACAGACAGAGCCCAGGACTGCAGCGGTGAACAGGAAGCACAGGCAGCAGATCACCGCTGAACACGGCGCCCAGGACCGCGGCGGTAAACAGGGGAACAGCCGTGCATACTAAACATACAGTTCAACCTTGGGCGCTGAGGATTCTGTTGGTCAATGCTGTTGTGGAGGCTATTAATCACTTAATACCTCACTAAAGACCAAAGCATTTTTAATGCGTGTGTGTTGATCAGTGATTTCCATTGGTGATTGTGAGCCAAAACCAGGAGTGGAACCTACACAGATATAAGGCATAATGAAGAGATCTGAACCTGTTCTGTGTTTTTGACCTGCACCTTGTTTTGGCTCAAAATCACTGATGGAAATACCGTATTTTTCGCCCCATAGGACGCATTTTTTGCTGGGGGCTGATATGGGCAATATGGAGCTGCTGGGGCTAATCTGGGGCAATAAGGAGCTGCTGCAGGCTAATCTGGGGCAATATGGGGCTGCACTGCTGGGGGCTGATAAGGGGCAATATGGGGCTGCTGGAGGCTAATCTGGGGCAATATGGGTCTGCTATGAGATTGCTGGGGGCTGATGAGAGGCATATAGGGGTTGATGAGAGGCATGGGGCTCTTATCTGAGGTCTGATTAGGGGTAATTCACATTGGGGTCTGAGCTGAGGTCTGATTGGGGGTCTGATAGAGGGTCTTATTAACATTGGGGGTCTGATTGGGTCTCTTAGCTGATTTTTGATTAACATTGGGGGTCTGATTGGTGGTCTGATCTGAGGAATAATGAAAAATATTTTTTTCTTATTGTCCTCCTCTAAAACCTAGGTGCGTCTTATGGGCCGGTGCGTCTTATAGGGTCAAAAATATGGTAACTGATCAAACACTGGTGTAAAAACGACTTAATTTTAAAATATTTCTGCCACTTTATTTGGGGGGGGCGGTGCACATAAAAAAAACAGCAATTCCACCATAGTTTAGTCAGTAGAAATATGCAGTACTAAAGTTTTGGACAATGAAAACATTGGGGTTGCTTTATTATTACATGTGTGCCAGAATTGGTGTACAAAAGTGCAGTACCAATTTTGGCATATTCTTTGTTTTTTACTGCACAGTAAAAATACCACGTTCCAATTATTTTCAGTCATCAAGACTGCAACAGTACTAAATATAATTTTTAAGGTGAACCATTTACAAAAATAATACAAACATGTTTTTTGTTCTTTTTTGGTCTGTGTGTGCGTGTCTGTGTGTGCGTGTGTGGAGGGGGGATCGGTTATATATTCATCCCCTCTCTCTTTCAAAGATTATAGGTGCTGTGGTTGCTGTTGACCAGGGGTTAAAAATTGGAGGAGAACTTTGGTCTCTGATTTCTTAACAAAAGCCTGGTCATCAGGATTGCAGAGCGCATAGCATTGCAATCTTCTTCTGAAGACCACCATACAAAAGGCAGCGCATCATTGGAGGCCTCATGAAAGGTGGCTGTTAAGGGGTCAACAAGAATTATGATCCTTGGGAAGATGCGTTTAATGATTAAATTCTTTGTTTTTTGACTCTTCGAACCTTATTTGCAAGGTACGAAACAGGCTGATCCCAAACTACCAGGTTTGAGAACTTCCTACTAGGGCAGTGATTTTCAACCAGTGTGCCTCCAGCTGTTGCAAAACTACAACTCCCACCATGCTGTTTTGTAGGCTGATAGCTGTAGGCTGCCTGGGCATGATGGGAGTTGTAGTTTTGCAACAGCTGGAGGCACACTGGTTGAAAATCACTGTACTAGGGGATGGACTTCTATTGGACTCTTGTGGTTCTGCATATAATATACTGATATTGCTTATACATCAGCCTTATAGTCTCATTTTGTTTTAGTACGTTCTATCTTTAACTTTTAAATCCCATTGCTAGAGGAACATGCTGTTACTTTTAATTTAGTCGAGAAATTTTCTAATGTAATTACCAGGCAAAGGCTGTGACTGCACAGGGAATTAGGGAGTTACCAATCTTAGATTATATATGTGTTCCTGTCAGTTCATATGTCTGCTTGGTTAAGCCTGAGGCTGTTTCACTTCATACTCTTCATTAAATGAAGAAAGCCCAGAGCTTTGCCTTCAGCTCTGTGTGTCCTATTTGCTGGGTCACCCAAAATGTCACACAGAGAACAGGCTTGTGTACTGAAAAGCAGAGAATAAATTGACAATGAGCTGAGATAAAAGGTGTGTGGAGGCTATGTTCACACAGCACAATCTGCAGCAGAAAAATCAGCGACAGATCAGTGGCAGAATCATCAGCTGAAAACAGAACTTAATGCCGCCAAATACACTCCAGATACACCCCCTACTCATCAATGTATTGTATCCCATTTACATCTATGGAAGACCACCATCAAATCTTCTCGAAAGAGCTTGCCGGAACAGCGTGCCGGATCTAATAGCACTAGTGTGAAACTAGCCTAAGAGCGCTGTTTGTGCATAACATCCACAGGCGCACCACCAATGAGGCCTGGTGAAGCGATCACCTCAGGCAGCACCAGGTAGGGGCAAGAGGGGGACAGCCGAAGGGGCATGGGGTGAAGGGAAGGGGTTAGGTTAAGAAACTGGCATTAGAGGGAGGAGTGCTGTTTCAGTTTTTGCCTCAGTCATCAGAAAGGCTAGGTTCACCCCTGATAACATCGCTACCAATACACCCAATATGACAAATAACTGTGTTGCTACACTCGCTGTTCACTCTCCTACATAGTACTGGCATTTTATAAAGGAGAAGATTGGTTTCACCTAATCCGGTATGGTCAGGATATATCCCAAAAAGTGGAGTAGATATTAAAGCGGTTCCCTATCTTGAAAATGTAGTTTGGTGCAGACTTGGAGGGAAGATAATCTGTTCAGCGCTTGACTCTGTGTCCCGCCACCACCTTTCAGATGGGCTGTGGGCTTTTCCACTCAGGTCCCAACCGGATGTGTTCCTGTTCTGCTGCACATACTGTATACATGCAGTCAGAACCTGAAGACTTTCTAAACACAGCTAAGATGGCGGCACGACAGAGGGGTAAATACTGAGAAGACTATCTTCCCTCTACTGGTCAGCAAGGTAGCAAACAAAATACCTTTAAAAGTGGTTATCCCATGACTAATGTAAAAAATGAAAATAAGACATCATATAGTACACGACAATCTCTTTCTAACAAAGCTAGAACCAGCCCAGTACCTCACATGGATCCAGAGATCTCCCCATTTATGCTCTGCTAGATTTATATCAAGCTGACAGCTCAAGGGGAGTGTCTTTTCTGCTGCAGGTAAGGGGGCGTATCTCAGCTCTACCTATCACAGCTTAGGGGGCAGATGAAGGATGAAACTGAGCATGTGCGGCCTTCTCAGTGAGCAGGTCAAAGAAATAAGAAAAAAAACAAACAGCAGGTAGCGCTATCCAGATAGATTTCAGTGAATAACTCAGTGGATATGTTAAATTTTTAATTACATGCAATTACAAAAGTATTCAGATCCAGGTGCTGATTTGAAAACTATGGAATATTTTTCAAGGCAAAACCCCTTTAAGGGAAGACACAGAAAAGTAAAGTGATACATTATAATGATCACAGTTATGAAAATAAAAATTGCTGCCTTTATGTCTGTGATCTATGGGGGCTCCTGAACGCATGTGATCTGTGCTGCTGCATTACCATTTGTCACATCTTTTTAAATGTCCATTGTAAGGTTACATTATTGTAAAGCCTTCCATCAGATGTTGATGAGAGGTGAAAGCTCCAAAGAGCGCCCTGGTGCTGGACATAACAGTCTGCTCTTGTTTTAACATGCACCAAGTGCTGCAGTAAACATTGCCTTGGACGCCATCCATTATGTCAGACTCTGAGCAGGTGCTTGTTATTTCTACAACTGAATCTCATTACATTTAACTCTGCACCACTAGGCTAAACAGCTCCCACTTCTGCCAGAATAGGAAGATGGCCATCTGCAGTCTAACACGTTATCGGCATCTAGTGTGGTCATTTATGGGGGGGCGGTGTAGAAAGCCACAGTAGAGAGGTGACGGATTGGACGTTTGGAACCTGTCAATATGTAGTGAATGTAAAGTCAATACTGCTGAGCCGTCCATGCTGTATTTCCAATACATCAGGATATTACCTGGAGATTGTCACAATAAATTTGAGCTGTGGTCACTAATTGCTAATTAAAACGTTGTCCTGAGGTGGTGACATTTGTTTTCCTTTTTTGTGCTTTAATGACATTTAATTTCTCTACTAAATAAATTGTGTATATAGTGGTTTTCACAATATATCGACGCAAGCCCACATTTACAACAAAATAAAGCTGTAACACTTAGGGGGCATTCACACGACAGCATCTGTTTTGCGGTCTTCAAATTGCAAGCAGCGTTTTCCAGCCGTGTGCGTTCTGCATTTTACAGAAATGTAAAATGGACAAGAATAGGATATGTTCTTTTTTGCACGGGCCACAGAATGGACATACGGATTAGTGCAGCACATGGTGTGCTGTCTGCTTCTTTTGCAGCCCCATTGAAATGAATGGGTCCACATCTGATCCCAAATGTGGATCGGACTGAAAATATGGTCGTGTGAATGGACCCTTAGTGTGTGTTAAAGGGTTTTTCATCTTAAAGGGGCTTTCCAGGATTTTAAAATTGATGGCCTATCCTATACCTGATCTGTAGGGGTAGATTACCCCATAACTATGTCCATTGTAGTGGATGGCATTGGTAATTGCAGTGCTGCTGCTCACTTCAAGCGGAGCAGTGTTACAGTAGCCTGCTCTGTCCACTATACAAAAGATGGAGCTGTGTAGTTCTGGCACCAGCTGATCGGTGGGGCTGTTAAATGTAAAATCTTAAAGGGGTTATCCCATGATTAATGTAAAAAATGAAAATCAGAGATCATATAGTACATGACAATCTCTAACAAAGCTAGAACCAGCCTGTACCTCACATGGATCCAGAGATCTCCTCATTCATTACTCTGCTAGATTTATATCAAGCTGACAGCTCAAGGGGAGTGTCTTTTCTGCTGCAGCTCAGGGGGCGTGTCCATGCTCTCCCTATCACAGCTCAGGAGGCAATTGAAGGATGAAACTGAGCATGTGCGGCCATCTCGGTGAGCAGGTCAAAGAAATAAGAAAAAGAACAAACAGTATGTGGAGCTATACAAATACATTTTGTTGAGTAACTCAGTGGCTATGCTAAATTTTTAATTACATGTAATTACAGAAGTATTCAGATCCAGGTGCTGGTTTGAAAACTGTAGAATATTTTTCATGGGACAACCCCTTTAATAAATTTGACAGTTTAGTCAAACTAAGATAATACTATGCTGTACAGCTTCAGTGCAGGGCTGATCGGGCTTATGAGAGACCCAGCAGTTCCTCCACCAACCTGGACGAACAGTAGTATCCCCTCAGGCCCAAACACCAAAACACAACAGGGAAAAGCAGGGGAAACACAAAAAGGAAAAAAGGACACTTATCTTAACCACTTCAGATCTGGGCCATTTGCCCCCTTCCTGACCAGACCTAATTTTGCAAATCTGACGTGTCACTTCATGTGGTAATAACTTTGGGACGCTTTTACTTATCCAAGTGATTCTGAGATTGTTTTCTCGTGACACATTGTAAGTTAAAGGTAAATTTGAGTCGATAAGTTTTAATTTTATTTATAAAAAAATCCAAAAGTGAACGAAAATTTGAAAAAATTCACTGTTTTCTAAATATGAATCTCTCTGCTTTTAAGACAGATACTTAAAATACTTTTTAATTTACATTCCCCATATGTCTACTTTACGTTGGCATCATTTTGGTAGTGTCATTTTATTTTTTTAGGACAGTAAAAGGTTTAGAATTTTAGACGCAATTTTTGCAAATTTGCAAAATCAACTTTTTAAAGGACCAGTTCAGTTCTGAAGTCACTTTATGGGGCTTACATAATAGAAACCACCCATAAATTACTCCATTTTAGAAAATACACCCCTCAAACTATTCAAAACTGGTTTTAGAAATGTTGTTAACCCTTTAAGTATTCCACAGGAATTAAAGCAAAATAGATGTGAAATTTCAAAATTTCACTTTTTTTTCCACATTTTCCATTTTAATCATTTTTTTCCTGTAACACATCAAGGGTTAACAACAAAACAAAACTCAATATTTATTACCCCGATTCTGCAGTTTGCAGAAACACCCCACATGTGGTCGTAAACTGTTATTTGGGGATACACCAGGGCTCAGAAGTGGAGGAGCAGCATCTGCATTTTCTAACATGGAATTTTCTGTCATGGTTTTTAGGAGAGATAACTTTTTAATTTTGTTGTGCACTGAGCTGCGTGAGGGCTTATTTTTTGCGGGACAAGCTCTGCTTTTTATTGGCACCATTTTGGGGTACATCCGGTTTTCTGATCACTTTTTAATCTAATTTTTGGGAGGTTAACTAAAAAAAAAATAGCAGTTTAGGGGCATTTTTCTATATTTTTTTTTACACCGTTCACTTGATGGGGTAGATCATGTGATATTTTTGTAGAGCCAGTTGTTACGGACGCAAAAATACCAAATATGTCTATGTTTTTTTTTTTTTTTTTACGTTTTACCCAATAAGAGCATTTTTAGAAAAAAAATCATGTTTTTGTGTTGCAATTTTTTAAGAGCCATTTTTTTTCATTTTTCTGGCTATGATCTTGTGTGGGGGCTCATTTTTTGCAGGATGAGGTGACGTTTTTATTGCTACCATTTTGGGATGCATACGACTTTTTGATTGTTTGATATTATGTTTTTTGGTAGGTGAGGCGACAAAAAAAAAGCTGTTTTGGCATAATTTTTATTAGATTTTTTTTACGCAGTTCACTTGATGGGGTAGATCATGTGATATTTTTATAGAGCCAGTCGTTGCGGACGCGGTGATACCAAATATGTCTATTTTATTTATTTATTTTTATTTGTAACATTTTTTTAATGACATATTTGGCGAAAATTATTTTTTTTATATGTGATTTTTTTTTTTATAATACTCTTTATTTTTTTTTAATTGTTTTATTTTACACTTTGTGTCCCCCATAAGGTCATACAAGACCTCAGGGGGACATTTAACTTCACTTATTTATTTATTTATTTATTTTTTACACTTGATTTCTCCTGTAACTGGGGCTGACATAGTAGCCCCAGTTACAGGGGAAATACATCCCCAGAGAGGCTGTACAGCATAATACTATGCTGTACAGCTTCAGTGCAGGGCTGATCGGGCTTATGAGAGACCCGGCAGCTCCTGCACTCTCCCGGCCCTGGCGATCACGTGACCGCCGGGCCAGAACAGGAAGCGCAATAGCTCGGTGAGCGATGAGCGCTATACAGCGATCTACAAGGCAGGGACCCCTGGGAATGGTCCCTGCCTTCTCTTTGGGGTATCCTGCTGTCACTGACAGCAGGTACCCCACTGTGCAGCTGCTATTTCTGAATGGACGTTCAGAAACGTCTATTCAGAAATAGACAACCACTTCACGGACGTTTATATACTATGGGCGGACGGGAAGTGGTTAATAGAAGAAAAGAAAGCAACCGAATGTCAGCAGAGAACCACTCCAATCCACAACAATGTCCACTGAAACTATAAACCGCAAGGAACTGAGAGGGAAGCAGGAATAAATAGGGGAAGGACAATTACCACACCCGCAACAGTTGAGGGGAAGGGGTGTGGAAAATAGCAACAACACAAAAAGGAAAACATGTAAGATTATGTCACTTGTGCAAGTCTAGAAGACTTTCTGCAACCTGTTGCAGGAACGTCCGTGAAAGGCAGCTGAAGATTTAAACTGAGCACATTCAACCAGCTCAGTGAGAAGGACAAAAA
The DNA here is from genome assembly GCA_900303285.1 of Rhinella marina. Taxonomy (NCBI): domain Eukaryota; kingdom Metazoa; phylum Chordata; class Amphibia; order Anura; family Bufonidae; genus Rhinella; species Rhinella marina. The sequence goes on from ONZH01015201.1 coordinate 21,438, forward strand.
ATAAGGAAAAGAACAAACAGCAGGTGGCACTATACATATACATTTTACTGAATAACTCAGTGGCTATGCAACATTTTTAATTACATGCAATTACAAAACTATTCAGATCCAGGTGCTGGTTTTAAAAATGTAGAATATATTTTGTGATACAACCCCTTTAATCATGGGATAACCCCTTTAAGAGAAGAGAGATGTCCTTCTAATCAATACTTGCTCTAGAGGATTAAGGGTTGCCTGACGGCTTGCAATCCTGTTTAGTTGTGTAGTTTGTCGGATTTTATAGTATCCATATAGCCAAATGTTTACGGAACTGAATTGAGAGTAGATATTGTAAAAATGGTATTGCATGAAATCCAGGTCTGAAATGGCCATCTGGCAATTCTGGCTTTAGAAAGCCTAGTGGAAATGTCCAATAGTCAGTCGGTCTTGTAGCCTGACTTTTATAAAAATGTTTAGCGCTCTTTCGCCAAAATACATCTTTATTTGATTTCTATTATGGCACTGGCAGAGTGGGGCACTGACAGCTGCGGATGGAGACCGCTTTGTTATCTTTGGAGTTTATTGACCTGTTTTAGCTTTTGGAGCGGCCACAAATACAGACACGTCTCAATAAATTATAATATCATCGTAAAGTTAATTTATTTCAGTTCAATTCAATTCAAAAAGTGACATACCGTATTTTTCACTTTATAAGACGCAATTTTTTCCCCTTAAGTAGGGGGAAAATGGCCGTGCATCTTATAAAGCAAATACTAGTGAACGCTTCCATTATAGAAGCACTCACTAGTATGTATTAGGTACTGGGAGCAGGTAAAAATACTCACCCTCCTGCACTACGGCTCCGCTCCGGTTTCTGCGCCCCTCTGTCTTCTCCTGCCGGCGCTAAACTGTCCTGACCCTGTACAGCATCAGGACATAGTGCGCGCACTATGACCTGAGGCTGCACGCAGTCAGGTGACAGTGCAGCGCCGGCAGAAGAAGACAAGGGAGCGCTGGATCCGGAGCGGAGAGGCGGCGCAGGAGATGTACGAGAGGTTTTGTAAATTTTAGTTTTATGGGGCTGAGTGGGCTGATCTGAAGTCTGATGGGGGCTGATTTCAGGTCTGGTGGGGGCTGAGTGGGCTGATCTGAGGTCTTTTGGGGGTCTGAAAGGGCTGATCTGAAGTCTGATGGGGGTCTTAAAGGGCTGATCTGAGGTCTGATGGGGATCTGAAAGGGCTGATCTGAGGTCTGATGGGGGTCTGAAAGGGCTGATCTGAGGTCTGATGGGGATCTGAAAGGGCTGATCTGAGGTCTGATAGGGCTGATCTGAGGTCTGATGGCGGTCTGAAAGGGCTGATCTGAGGTCTGAGGGCAGTCTGACATGGAGGGCTGATATGGGGGTCTAATGTGATGTCCTGAAATTTATGGGGGGTCTGATATGAGGTCCGATGAAAAATATTTTTTTCTTATTTTCCTACTCTAAAATCTGGGGTGCGTCTTATCATCGGTGCGTCTCATAAAGCGAAGAATACTGTAATTATATAGATTCATTACACACAGAGTGATCTATTTCACGTTTATTTCTTTTAATGCGTTGGAGTGCGTGGTGCATCCTCCTTCACTTTGCATTTATGAGACAGGTGCGGGCACCTATCAGACATCAGAATTGTTGTCTGAGATGGGAAAACTCCTTTAAAGTTGGCGCAGCTTGCGAGGGCAGCGGGCACCAAAACCGTCAGGTGCCTGCTGTTTTAAACAGTGGACACTCAGCTAAGTGGCTAAGGTATGGATCGATGTTATAAAATGTGACAACGGCATGTGAGAGCACAAAAACCTGGAAGTGTGCACAAACACTATTTATCCCACATGGCAAATGGTGAAACAGAAAAAAAGTGAAAATGGCCAATTCACCGTTTTTTGGTTGCTTCACCGCCCACAAAAAAAACAGAATAAAAAGTCATGCACATCCCAAAATGATATCAGTGAAAAAAATGAGCCCTCACACAGCTCCATACACATAACTACCAAAAAGTTATAGGTGTCAGAATATGACAATGAAAAGAAAAAAATATTTTTTTCAAGGTTTATTCAAGGTTTATTTTTTTTCAAGATTAAAACACAAGAAAAATTATACAGATGTGGTATGGCCATAATTGCACTGACACAGAATGAAATTAATGGAGGAAATGAAGGAAATGCTTTCAGTCAACTAATCAGAGGGGGTGCCAGGAGACTCTACTGTACATGTATTAATTGCCGTCAATAAGTAATAGCAATTGCTTGTACATCTGATGCTTCATCCAATGCATGCCTTCTTTCCCTGAAAACTCCTCCAATATGGCAGTAGACTTGTGGTTGATAATACATTTTTACATTATACTTTGGTGAATACAGAATATGTACAGTACATTTTGTACTCCATACTACTACTGAAGACTATAGCAGTGGTGACAATCCGTTAGAAGGTGTTATTCATTACAATTTCACTAACATGAGAGGAAACTGCACTGTTTTTTTGGCATTCACTTGATGTCTCCTTGGAGGACTTGCATCCACTCTCTCTATTTACTCCATACCTGGAGAGGTAAATTTTACGACAACTGAATTCACCTGAAATAAGTTATCACGCCTCATTAAGCGTACCTTATACTGTGCCACAACTTTTTAGTGTATTGAGACCAAGATCGACCTGTTTGGCTGAAGAAAGTTACTATGTCATGCATTGTGACTTCTGCAGATGATGCTGTCAGTCTAGTTAAGTTCTGAACTCAGAATAGTCCAATGGTCAATGAGACGGAAAGGACTGTGGAGAATGGGTATGCCTGGGGACTTATGACACTTCTACATAAGTGCAGTAGAAGGTTAAACATAAGGTGTCAGCATACATTGTCTCGGGGTATTTCCGGCATCTGACAATGGCTGAACGTTCCTGCAGTACAAAAATGTTGTATAATAAGAAAAAATAAAATGTAAAATTTATAGAAACTTGGATAGCAATGTTCACACTAATGAAACAGCTTTGACTTTTAGTTTATATCTTTTTAGAAATTCTTTGCTCAGGGCAGCAGCTCTTGTGTGTGCAGTGAACCTGTGCAATAGTACTTGTTAAACCAGGCAGAAGTGATGAATAATACTTCAAGATGCATCACGGACAGCATGTAATAATCCTTAAAGCAACCGTCCGGTTCAAGAAAAAAATTCACCTTAACTGAGGAACGAACAGAACACGTCTATTGTGACTTTTCTTTCATATTTTTAGCCAGATCCAGCAGTTCCCATGCTCCACGTTTGTCATCGAAGATGGCTGCACCATTTCTCAGACTAAATGTGACTAAGGGCGCAATGTTGCGGAATAGGTGTGGGCCCGTTCACTTCAATGGCCGGCACGGGATCTTGCCGAGCCGCAGCTCTGTACCGCGGCTCCGCAAGAAAATATTGAACATGTCCTATTCTTGTCCGCAATAGCGGAAAAGAAAAGACATTTTCAACAGGGTGCACGGCCGTGTTCCGCAAATTGCGGAACACACGCCGGTCGGCATCCGTGGTATTGCGGATCCGCATTTTTGCAGATCCACAATACCACGGCTGTCTAAATGGCCCTTAAGTGTGCAGAGCCAATGCAAGGGCAGCAGGAAGTGTCTTGGGCTACCAAATGCACGGTATGTATCAGGTAGTCCAAGAAGCAGTGGAGCCATCTTGCATGACAGAAAAGGAGCCCAGAAAATGTTGCAGCTAAAAATATGGAAAGGAGGTCACTATGTACGAGTCCTATTTGTTCTCAAGTTAATGTGATTTTTTTTTCTTAAACCAGAGGCTGGTTTTAACAAAGAGCCATAAATGCTAAATATTAGCCTGATTTATCAATATGGTCAATAGCTATTTCTCATTGCTTATATAAACCAGTAGAATCACATACATTTTTTGTTATGAGTAGTGGTGAAAAGTTTATTTGTAAGTTCACTTTAGTGCTGCTGCTGTCACCATTCAAAGAGTGATCTCCATTTTTAACTGAAATTTTTTCACTGACGTCTTTCTGAGAAATGAATGTTAAAAACGGACCCAATCAAACGTAGGGCATTGGTCTTAAAACCGACATATGATAGCCATTAAATAAACATCCATCACATGTCCGTTTTTCACTGTCGTGTGCATATAGCCTAAGAAATAAGTGTGTATAAAGTGTACCTACTAAATAACTAAACATCCTGTAGAACCGTCCACAATACATATACTTGAGTAATAAGTACATTGTGGGAGGCTATCTGCTTATCTCCTTGCTGCCTCTGAATTACCAGTACCATGGGACTGGTGTTACTGTGCAGTTGCAATTACATTTATTGTATAAAGATGGGGAAGTACTAAAATACGTTCACAAGTTTTCGAAGTCTTGGCCGTGTTTACATACTAATTTATCATTGAAGGGGTTTTCCTAGATTTTTATACTGATGACCTATCGGACACCTGGGACTCCCATCGATCAGCTGTTTGAGATGGCAGCTCAGCCTTGAAGCACATGAATAGGGCTGAGCGCAATACCAAGTACAGCTTCTATACAGTGTACTGCGCTGTGCTTGGTGAGCTGTGAGAAGGTAAACTTGTTTACAAGAGCACCTGTGTTTTCTCAAAACAGCTGATCTGCGGGGTTCCCATGTGTCAGACCCCCACCAATAAGATACTGATGACGTATCCAGAGGATAAGTGATCAGTTAAAAAATCCTGGAAATTTTTTTTTAAGTATATTTGTAATGAAGTATATTAATTATTAACTACTAATATGACACATCTTTGAAATATACTAGTGTTAAGGCTCATGCACACAACCATATGTATTTTGCGGTCTGCAAAAAACATCCACAAAAAATACGGATGACATTCGTGTAACGGAACAGCTGGCCCCTAATAGAACAGTACCCAAAGCTGGGATGTTGAACAGTTGGATGAGAGAGCATGCCAGAAAAATAACAGAATTTCTTTAACCCCTTCACGAAGTGGCAGGAAGCCTAGCACTGTAGTCAGCTGCGGGGGATCGGCTGTGCCCAGTAGCCGGACCTCTGCTGTATGCGCCGGCATCGGTGAAAACACCGATGCCGACGCATTAACCCTTTATGTGCTGCGGTCAGCGCTGTGCGGCATGGCGGGGATGCCATCGAGTCCCCGCGCTGCTGTGACGGGGACCCGATGGCTTGGATAGCAGCCTGATGACTTCCTTAGGCATCCGGCTGCCATCTACGGAAGCCTGTGAGATCCGGCCACCTGGATCCCACAGGCAGTCAGCTGTAAGTCTATTACTGTGAGTAATACACTTACAGCCAATGCAGTAAAAAAATAAATAAAAAAAAAAAACAGTACCAAAACAGCCATTTTTTGGTCACGTTCCCTCACAAAAAGCGTATCAATCAAACCGTCATCTCGCCCCGCAAAAAATGAGACCATACCTAAGACAATCGGCAAAAAAATTAAAAAAAAAACGCTCTCAGAAAATGGCAACACAAAAAAGATTTTATTCTGTTCAAAAATGCATCTAATGTGTAAAACTTAACAAAAATAAAAATGTTAGACATATTGGGTATCGACGCGTCCATAACAACCTGCTCTATAAAAATATTACATGAGATGGCGCCCCAGGTGAATGCTGTAAAAAAAATTTTTAAAAAAACTATGCCAAAATAGCCATTTTTTCCCCTTGCCTCACAAAAAGTGTAATACCACGCGATCAAAAAGGCGTATTTATCCCAAAATGGTACCGATCAAACCGTCATCTCGCCCTGCAAAAAATAAGACCCTAACTAAGACAATCGCCAAAAAAAAATAAAAAATATGGCTCTCAGAAAACGGCAACACAAAAAAGAGATTTTATTCTGTTCAAAAATGCATCTAATGTGTAAAACTTAAAGGGGTTGTCCGGGTTCAGAGCTGAACCCGGACATGCCCAGGTTCTCACTCCGGCAGCCCTCCTGAACAGGGCATCGGAGCATCTCATGCTCCGATGCCCTCCCTTGCCCTGCGCTGGATCGAGCAGGGCAAGGGCTCTTTTGTTTGTAAACATTCACTGCCGGGCGGAGGCTTCCGCCCGGCAGTGAGTTTGGTGACGTCACCGGCCGTAATGGGCCGGCTTTAGCGCTGCCCTAGCCGTTTGAATGGCTAGGGCAGCGCTAAAGCCCGCCCATCAGCGCCGATGACGTCACCGGGCTCACTGCCGGGCGGAAGTCTCCGCCTGGCAGAGCCCGGTACGTCACCGGAACCGGAATAAATTCTTTTGCCCTGCGCTAATTAGCACAGGGCAAAGGAGGGCATCGGAGCATAGGATGCTCCGATGCCCTGTTCAGGCGGGCTGCCTGGGTGAATTGAAAGGTATGTCCGGGTTCAGCTCTGAACCCGGACAACCCCTTTAACAAAAATAAAAATGTTAGACATATTGGGTATCACCACATCCGTAACAACCTGCTCTATAAAAATATTACATGAGATGGCCCCCCAGGTGAATGCTGTAAAAAAAATTAAAAAAAAAAAACTATGCCAAAACAGCCATTTTTCCCCTCTTACCTCACAAAAATTGTAATACGACGCAATCAAAAAGGTGTATTTACTCCAAAATGGTACCAATGAAAACATCACCTAATCCCGCAAAAAAAAAAACACACCACATAAGACAATAACTCAAAAAAATAAAAATCAATGGCTCCCGCAAACCAATCCGTCAAAATCTGTGCTGCAAAATCCATATGGCGCTCCTTCTGTTCTGAGTCCTGCCATGTGTCCCCACAGCAGTTTACCACCTCCGTATTCAGGAGAAAATGGGTAACAAATTATTGGGTGCTTTTCTCCTGTTACCCCTTGTAAAAATGAAAAATTTGGGGCTAAAGCAACATTTTATTGGAAGAAATGAAACTTTTCATTTTCACAGCTAAGTGTTTCCAAATTCCGTAAAAAGCTTAGGGGCTCAAAGTGCTCAGTATACCCCTTAATATATTCTTTGAAGGGTGTAGTTTCCAAAATAGGGTCACTTTTTGAGGGTTTCCACTCTAGGGGAACGTCAGGGTCTCTAAATCTCAAAATGGAGCCTAAAAATCATTCTAGCAAAATCTGCCTCCAAAATCCGTATGGCGCTCCTTTCCTTCTGACCACTGCCACAAACCCATAGAGACGTTTACCATCACATATGGGGTATTTCTGTAAACTGCAGAATCAGAGTAATGTATATTGAGGTTTAGTTTGCTGTTAACTATTGCAGTGTTGCAAGAAAAAATTGATTAACATGAAAATTCTGCTTAAAAAATGAAATTTTGAAATTTCATCTCCATTTACCTTTAATTCTTGTGAAACACCTAAAGGGTTAACGAAGTTTTTAACGTCAGTTTTGAATACTTTGAGGGGTGTAGTTTCTAAAATGGGGTCATTTATGGGTGGTTTCCATTATGTAAGCCCCTTAAAATCACTTTATATCTGAATTGGTGCTTAAAAAAATGGTTTTGGAAATTTTGTTGAAAATTTGAAAAATGGCTGATAAAGATGTATTTGTGTGTTATACAAGCTGATTGGCTAATTACACTTCTTTAATATCATTAAAGGGTACTTTAATATGTTGAAAAATTCAATAAAAATTATTGAAACAGAAAATTTGAAAAATGGCTTCTAAACTTCTAAGCCTTCTAATGTCCTAAAAAAGTAAAATGACATTTACAAAATGATGCCAACATAAAGTAGACATATGGGGAATGATGACTATTTTATGAGGTATTACTATCTGTCTTAAAAGTAGAGAAATTCAAATTTCGAAAATTGTGAATTTTTCCAAATTTTTGGTAAATTTGGGATTTTTTTAAAAAATAAAGGAAAAATATATTGACTCAAATTTACCACTGTCATGAAGTACTGTACAATGTGTCATGAGAAAACAATCTCAGAATGGCCTGGATAAGTAAAAGCGCTCCAAAGTTATTACCACATAAAGTGATACATGTCAGATTTGCAAAAAATGGCCTGGGCAGGAAGGTGAAAACAGGCCTGGGCTAGAAGGGGTTAAACTTCACTATAATATTATTTAGTTCCTTTTGTTTATGTAGTGCCACCATAGACCACAGTGCTGTACAGCCATTACTCAGTTAGTCCCTGTATGCAGTGGAGCTCATAATCTAACTTTTCTATTTTAACATGTCTGTCTAAAAATATGGGAATAAAATATTTTAGTTGGCTAACCTGTTTAAGGTGTCTAAGGAGCACATCACCTAAAAGGGAGTTAGTCAGTAGTTTCAACCATGCTGGAACTTTTAGTATCAGGAGAAGTGTGAATATAAATTTTTATTCTAGCAGATTCTGTTCTCTCTTGGCACTGGGCTGCTTCACAGCCATCCCCATCCCCCCGGGACAGCTGTAGCTATCTTATGGTTGGCTGCTACATCTGTCACTCACAGCAGAGGGGAGGGGCTGTGAAGCAGCTCAATGCTGAAGCCCAATGCTGAGCACTTTCAGGACCAGAATCTGTCAGAATAAAATTTCACATTCACACTACTCCTGATGAGAATAACTCCACAAAAGGAGTGTTTGCACTTCCCTCCCCATCCCCAACTTAGTGCTGTTGGCAGTTTATTATGGACAAAACTGATGACAGCCTCCCTTTAAAGGGAATTTTTTTATTATACTTAATGTTGTGTTTACTGTAACCTTTTATGGTAAAAGGACAGGCTGGCTTCAGATGTAGCAGTGTTCAGGGAAGAGTCTACACAGGGGTTTAATGTGTGGGACCTTGTGGGATAAAGCTATTGCAGTGAATGCCAGGGCTAATTTATTTGTGATAGAGGCTGCCGTTTCCATGATTGACAGGGGCAGGGGGTGTAAAATTAGTTTCAATAGCCAGCACAGGAATTCTGTAGCGCAAAGACATTGCTTCGCCCATGTGTGCTAGGCTAGGATAAAGGGCAGAGTTTAATCAACTAGGCCATTTTATGACAGGGTGTTGTTGGCTGAAGTGGCTGCCCTAGTGTGCCTAGGCTGGGGCCTACAGCTACATGGACCTGGGCCCAACCAAAGTGGAGGGGACACGGAGTAGATGTAGAAGAAGAAAGTGAGAACGCTGCACTGGATACAATCATTAAACAAGCAGTAATAATCTAAAAATATAGTAATATTTGGGGTCATTTAACAAACTGGTGTAAAGTAGAATTAGCTTAGTTGCCCATAGCAACCAATCAGATTCCTCCTTTCATTTTTGACAGCTCCTTTGGAAAATGAAACATGGAATCTGATTGGTTGCTATGGGCAACTAAGCCAGTTCTACTTTACACCAGTCTGATAAATGACCTCAATTATTTTTAATGTGTTACAGTCTTTGCTAAATATAACAGATGTAATGTGATACAACAGATGTGTAAAACTATTAAACTACTTCTACCTATATCAGACACATACAGTATAAATTAATGCCATCTTTTTGTAGCTTTAGCCCTTTTTCAGTAAAGTTTTGAGTGTGTTGTGCCTGAGGATAGGCTACTTAGAGTTATGAGACATTTGGTACCTTTTGTGGTTTCATTAGTGGGTGAATATATTGAGAAAGGGTATAATAAGCACAGGATAAGTGTATAATGAAGCACAGGATGTATTTTATATTCACTATTATAGAAATAAAATTCACCTTCTTTATTGTACAGAAACTTTTTCAACCTCAGATTTCCTTTTAAAATGCAAATATGCACAAATTATAGATATCCCACTGTTCAAAAGAGTTGTCATTAAGATTCACCAGTCTAGAGGAGAACAATGTTCTTTACACAATGAAAACAGACTTATACGAGCACAACTTTTATCAATTTACATTAAAATGTGTCCTGGGGCTTCTGCATCCACTATAAATTTCCTGGGGCTTCTGCACCCCCATTCACCCAATGATCTGGAATTTTCTGGGTGGAGAGAAAAGAACAATGGAATCAATGTCAATCACAGAGTTGGTCCGTGATCAGTGGTTGGATATAAAACTAATTTGGACATCTCAAACTGTCCTGCAGATGACTTCCATAATTTGATCAGAAATGTATATGTTGTATGTTAAGATATGGTCGTACCATACGGTATATTGATTACACAGTGACATTACAGTTGTTTCCAGGTATAAAATATATATAAAATAGCCTGAGATAAAATAATAAAATTCTTAATATTACACACCATGCTGGTGCTTCAATCTACATGCTACATCATGTTCTATTCTTGCATGTTGAGATATCACTTGAGTGAACTAATCTGGAAGACCTACTGACCATGAGGTTAAATGGTGAAAAAGGAGTGTTTGCATTTCGCTCTCTGCCCCAACTTATGTCATGCTCTGGTGTGGAGGGTATAGCCACACCAAGCGTAAGAGGGAAGGGAACGGACCGGAGAAGGGAAATGGTCACCTCCTGCAGGAATCCCTGAGACTAGGCCCTGGCTGACTACCAGTATGAACAGGCCTTAGTAGTAGGAGAGTTCATACACAGGAACCTAATTTCTAACTGACCCTGTAGTTAGTGATAGGGGAAGAAGTCAACCCGTTCCTCCAACAAGACAGAGGAATAGGAGACTCCAAACAACGGATAAACACAATAGGGAAAAAGGGGTGTGGTACATAGCAACCAAACCAAGGGGAAAACATGTCAAATTATGTCACTTTTGAAAGCCGCGCAGAACGTCTGATACCAGGCGCAAGCCCACTCGTGACAACTCAGTGCTGTCAGCAGTTTATTATGGACAAAACTGATGACAGCCTCCCTTTGAAGGGAAATTTTTTATTATACTTTATGTTGTGTTTACTGTAACCTTTTGTGGTAAAAGGGCAGGTTGGCTTCAGACGTAGCATTGCAGTGTCCTGGGAAGAGTCTACACAGGGGTTTAATGTGTGGGACCTTGTGGGATAGAGCTATTGTAGTGAATGCCAGGGCTACTTTATTTGGGATAGAGGCTGCCGTTTCCATGATTGACAGGGGCAGGGGGTGTAAAATTAGTTCCAATAGGCAGCACAGGAATTCTGTAGCGCAAAGGCATTGCCTCGCCCATGTGTGCTAAGCTAGGATAAAGGGCAGAGTTTAATCAACTAGGCCATTTTATGACAGGGTTTTGTTGGCTGAAGTGGGTGCCCTAGTGTGCCTAGGCTGCGGCCTACAGCTACATGGACCTGGGCCTAGCCAAAGTAGACAGGGGAAGACACAGAGTAGATGTAGAAGGAGAAAGTGAAAACACTGCACTGTATACAATTATTAAACAAGCAGTGATAATCTAAAATTATAGTAATATTTGGGGGTCATTTAACAAACTGGTGTAAAATGGAATTGGCTTAGTTGCCCTTAGCAACCAATCAGATTCCTCCTTTCATTTTTGACAGCTCCTTTGGAAAATGAAACATGGAATCTGATTGGTTGCTATGGGCAACTAAACCAGTTCTACTTTACACCAGTCTGATAAATGACCCCAATTATTTTTAGTATGTTACAGACTTTGCTAAATATAACAGATGTAATGCTATACAACGGATGTATGAAACTATTAAACTACTTCTACCTACATCAGACACATACAGTATGTCACCTTTTTGTAGCTTTTAGCCCTTTTGCAGTAAAGTTTTGAGTGTGTTGTGCTTGAGGATAGGCTACTTAGAGTTATGAGACATTTGGTACCATTTGTGGTTTCATTAGTGGGTGAATATATTGAGAACCGGTATAATAAGCACAGGATAAGTGTATAATGAAGCACAGGATGTATTTCATATTCACTATTATAGAAATAAAATTCACCCTCTTTATTGTACAGAAGCTTTTTCAACCTCAGATTTCCTTTGAAGTACAAATATGCATAAATTATAGATATTCCACTGTTCAAATGAGTTGTCATTAAGATTCACCAGTCTAGAAGAGAACAATGTTTTTCACACAATGAAAACAGACTTATACCAGCACAATTTCTATCAATTTACATTAAAATGTGTCATCAAATTTGCCAGGGGCTTCTGCATCCACTATAAATTTCCTGGGGCTTCTGCATGCACTATAAATTTCCTGGGGCTTCTGCATGCACTATAAATTTCCTGGGGCTTCTGCATCCACTATAAATTTCCTGGGGCTTCTGCATGCACTATAAATTTCCTGGGGCTTCTGCATCCACTATAAATTTCCTGGGGCTTCTGCATGCACTATAAATTTCCTGGGGCTTCTGCATCCACTATAAATTTCCTGGGGCTTCTGCACCCCCTATTCACCCAATGATCTGGAATTTTCTGGGTGGCGAGAAAAGAACAATCACAGAGTTGGTCCGTGATCAGTGGTTGGATATAACTACCGTAATTTGGACACGTCAAACTGTCCTGCAGATTACTTCCATAATTTGATCAGAAACGTATACGTTGTATGTTAGGATATGGTCGTACCATACGGTATATTGATTACACAGTGACATTACAGCTGTTTCCAGGTATAAAATATATATAAAATAGCCTGAGATAAGATAATAAAATTCTTAATATTACACACCATGCTGGTGCTTCAATCTACATGATACATCATGTTCTATTCTTGCATGTTGAGATATCACTTGAGTGAGCTAACTAATCTGGAAGGCCTACTGGCCATGAGGTTAAATAGTGATGTAGTCCAACCTTTAAAGGAGTTGTCTGGTTTAGAAAAAACATTTTCAAAAACTTTAACGATCTAATCTGAGTTAATTCAAGGGAATGCAGTGGGTGGAAGATAATGAACATGAACACCTCATGCTTTGGAGTACCTGGTATATTCATGCATTATACGGACATTATACAGACTGATTTTAATGAGCACCACAGTTCTCTTGTAATGGTGTTCCAGGGGAACTGAACACTTCCTACCAGGTGTACACGGAGTACAGCAGATCTATGGGGTCCCAAAAGGGATATACTCTGAGGTCAATGTCCAAATCAGACAACCCCTTTAAAAATATTGGATAATCCATTAAAAGTATGTATTTTTATGTATTAAACATAATAAATCCATTGTTCTGTTTTGTGTGATTTCAGACCATTTTATTAGTTTCTTGTGTTCAATTTCAGGGGAAGAAAACTTATTGGCAATTTTGAAAAGAAGGTGGTGGAAGTATATGTTCTTGGGAATTATAGACATAGAAGCGACATATTTAGTGGTGAAAGCACATCAGTATACCACTTTTATTAGCATACAGGTAAGTAATTTGTCATTTGCTTGCTTCAATTTCCATTAATTGACTTGTTTGTAAATCATGTTAAAGGAGTGTTGCCGCAGTGTGTGGAACCACTGTGTCAACCAACTGGTTGAACTTGGATCAGAGGCGTAGCTAGAGGTTCAGCACAGGGGGGGCGAAACATACTTGAGTGGGCCCCCCACTTGGCTTCCCAAACGCACGTTTCCAACTTCACAGGCACATACTACTAGTTGTGGTTATAATACTGTATTAGAAAGATTACTATATAAACTGCTAGATCATCTATGCTGCTAAGTACAGTACAATAGACTTTCTACATACCCTACTCTAAATACTCTACCACATAATGCAGTGAAATATAGGAGTAATAGGAGTAAAAAACAAGAGGACTCCTATGTTAAAGGAAACCTGTCCACAGTTTTTACATCACTAAACTAACAGTCCCCTGCCCCCATCAGACCTCAGATCATCAGAATGTGCCCCCCATCAGACCTCAGATCAGTGTATTGTGCCCCACCAGACCTCAGATCAGCGTATTGTGCCCCATCAGACCTCAGATCAGCAGAATATGCCCCCATCAGACCTCACATCAGCCTACTGTGCCCCCATCAGACCTCAGATCTGCGTATTGTGCCCCCATCAGACCTCACATCAGCCTACTGTGCCCCCATCAGACCTCACATCAGCGTATTGTGCCCCATCAGACCTCAGATCAGCGTATTGTACCCCATCAGACCTCAGATCAGCAGAATGTGCCCCCATTAGTCCTCACATCAGCCTACTGTGCCCCCATCAGACCTCAGATCAGCGTATTGTGCCCCCATCAGACCTCCGATCAACAGAATGTGCCCCCATCAGACCTCAGATCAGCGTATTGTGCCACATCAGACCTCAGATCAGCATATTGTGCCCCCATCAGACCTCAGATCAGCAGAATGTGCCCCCATCAGACCTCAGATCAGCGTATTGTGCCCCATCAGACCTCAGATCAGCGTACTGTGCCCCCATCAGACCTCAGATCAGCGTACTGTGCCCCCATCAGACCTCAGATCAGCGTACTGTGCCCCCATCAGACCTCAGATCAGCGTATTGTGCCCCATCAGACCTCAGATCAGCGTATTGTGCCCAATCAGACCTCAGATCAGCGTACTGTGCCCCCATCAGACCTCAGATCAGCAGAATGTGCCCCCATCAGACCTCACATCAGCCTACTGTGCCCCCATCAGACCTCAGATCAGCGTATTGTGCCCCCCACCAGACCTCAGATCAGCGTATTGTGCCCCCATCAGACCTCAGATCAGCGTATTGTGCCCCCCATCAGACCTCACATCAGCGTATTGTGCCCCCATCAGACCTCAGATCAGCTTAATGTGCTCCCATCAGACCTCAGATCAGCGTATTGTGCCCCCATCAGACCTCATATCAGCAGACTGTGCCCCCATCAGACCTCATATCAGCCTACTCTGCCCCTATCAGACCTCAGATCAGCATATTGTGCCCCCATCAGACCTCAGATCAGCATATTGTGCCCCCATCAGACCTCATATCAGCAGACTGTGCCCCCATCAGACCTCATATCAGCCTACTGTGCCCCTATCAGACCTCAGATCAGCGTATTGTGCCCCCATCAGACCTCAGATCAGCAGACTGTGCCCCCATCAGACCTCATATCAGCAGACTGTGCCCCCATCAGACCTCATATCAGCCTACTGTGCCCCTATCAGACCTCAGATCAGCGTATTGTGCCCCCATCAGACCTCAGATCAGCAGACTGTGCCCCCATCAGACCTCATATCAGCAGACTGTGCCCCCATCAGACCTCATATCAGCCTACTGTGCCTCTATCAGACCTCAGATCAGCATATTGTGCCCCCATCAGACCTCAGATCAGCAGACTGTGCCCCCATCAGACCTCATATCAGCAGACTGTGCCCCCATCAGACCTCATATCAGCAGACTGTGCCCCCATCAGACCTCATATCAGCCTACTGTGCCTCTATCAGACCTCAGATCAGCATATTGTGCCCCCATCAGACCTCATATCAGCAGACTGTGCCCCCATCAGACCTCATATCAGCCTACTGTGCCCCTATCAGACCTCAGATCAGCGTATTGTGCCCCCATCAGACCTCAGATCAGCAGACTGTGCCCCCATCAGACCTCATATCAGCAGACTGTGCCCCCATCAGACCTCATATCAGCCTACTGTGCCCCTATGAGACCTCAGATCAGCATATTGTGCCCCCATCAGACCTCAGATCAGCATATTGTACCCCCATCAGACCTCATATCAGCAGACTGTGCCCCCATCAGACCTCATATCAGCCTACTGTGCCCCTATCAGACCTCAGATCAGCGTATTGTGCCCCCATCAGACCTCAGATCAGCAGACTGTGCCCCCATCAGACCTCATATCAGCAGACTGTGCCCCCATCAGACCTCATATCAGCCTACTGTGCCCCTATCAGACCTCAGATCAGCCCACCCAGCCACATAGGATTAAAATAAAAAACTTTACTTACCTGTTCTGCGCTGCGGCTGCCCTCCGGTCCGCGCTCTGCTCTCTTCCCTGGCCCGCGCACACTATGACCTGACGCTGCGTGCAGCGTCAGGTCATAGTGCGCGCCGCCAGGGAAGAGAGCAGAGCGCGGACCGGAGGGCAGCCGCAGCGCAGAACAGGTAAGTAAAGTTTTTTATTTTAATCCTATGTGGCTGGGTGGGCTGATCTGAGGTCTGATGGGGGTCCCTAAATACAAGTGAGCGCTTCCATAATGGAAGCGCTCACTTGTATTCGCCTGATAGAAGGCAAGGTCATCCTTGCTGGGGCCCCCCCTGAGTCACTGGGCCCGGAGCCGTCGCCCCCCCTGCCCCCCCGGTAGCTACGCCACTGACTTGGATCTAAACCTATCATAATTATTCGTGCAATTCCCTGGTATTCACCATTTAAACCCTAAACAGTGAAGGAAACTTCACTGTAGGGAATGAAAGGTCCTCTACCTCCTGGAGTAGTCTCAGTGTGGATGACAGCAGACCTACGTGGGTCAGAGACACTGATGCAGGGTACTAAGGAATAAGGCAGAACACATAGTCAGAAACAGGCCAAGGTCAAGGAAGGCAGAGTTTGTGCAAATTTGTGATATAGGTCTCAGGTCAGAGCTGGCTACAGAGGATCACAACAGTAAATAGGCACAAGTCAGTGCACAGTAGACAACAGAAAACAAACACCTTAGCAGGAACTTAGCAAGCTAGGAACCTAATTACTCTGGCAAGGAAATTAGGTCAGCACCACAGTCTTATAGCAGAAAGCTGATTAGCAGTTAGAAGCAGCCGTGCAGCAGCATACAGAGCAAAAGGAGGACGGGAGTAGTAGTGAAGGCAAAAATAATGTTTCTAATAGAAGTAGCACAGCAGTGATGGACCCAGATTTCCGATGCATCAGAGGTTTCGGGGTTCAGAATATTGATGGCTTATTCCCAGGATGGGCCAACAATATCAAAGCAGTGGGGGTCCAACTCTTGGCAGCACTGCAGATCAGCTGTTTGGAGGTGCCACCGTTCTTGTGCAAGTGTAGCGGCTTCTTCATTGTCTACATCTACCGGCATGTTATCTACTTAGTAGCGGTGGTACAGGATGTTGTAACTTCCCATTCAAGTCAGTGGAACACAGCTACAATAACCTGCATCACCACCACTAAGTAAATGTTCGCAGTAGAAAAACTGATGTAGGCAATGCAGAGGTTTCAGCACTAGCATGAACCCCACTGATCTCATGATTGATGACCATCAATAACCTTATCCTGAAAAAAAACATTTAATTTGCATGAAGAATAGGTAGCAGTGATCAATGTAAAGAAACTGGTGTAAACTAGCATCATTAGTGAATGATACTAGTAAAATTAGTTCTATGAAAATAATGAAAACAAGACAGCAATGCATACTAAATCGTCTTAAAGGGGTGCTACCACAGTGTGTGGAGCTGTTGTGTCAACCAACCAGTTTGACTTAGATCTAAACCTAAGAGCAGCCCGCAGCCAGTGTGGGCACACAGTAGACAGCCAAATTAGTGACCCGATGCAGTTTTAAGACTCTGTTCCCACAAAAGGGCAGGAGGCAAACAGATTTTCTAAAAGCCAAGAGGATCCTATGAAATGCAGCTTTTGACAGATGAGAGGGATGCATGACCATGAAAGAGGCAGTAACCACCCCCAAAAGAACTGTGCAAAAATTTCAGCACCTCCTAACAAAAAGGTGCTAAATATGTTTTTTTTTATCTGTAGTGTGTATGTTCAGCCACTAATTTGTATGATTATTTTCCATTTTGAGACACAGCAAAGTATCTCTTCTGCACAGACAAATATTGTAGTGGAATTCTTTTAGAAACTGGGTGAGAACATACCACTGTTATATAGATACAAGTACTTAGCAAACATAAAAGAGGCCAGTGAGTGCACATACTCACATCGCAAATATGTGGCTAGTCGATGGTCAAATATGTGGCTAGTCTTTTAGTGTTATCAACTATATTCATGCAGGGATGCCAACTGGATCTTTTCTTTTTTTCTGGGCAAGTTATCCAAATATCATGTACATTTTATTTTTAACACATTGAAAAACCATAATGAATAATAAAGATTATAAATAATACAGGTCAATAGCTCAATATACTGACAAGAGCTCATTACCAGTATTACCTGGAAACTGTGAAATAATAATAATTACCTCAAAAATAACCTGCTCATGTACCACCAGCCTCAAAAAAAATCATTGACGCATGTGTTGTTTTTTTCACAGACACAAGATTTTTACTGATTGTCCAGAATTTCTGGGTGGTTGGCAACTAGAGATGAGCGAGCAGTGCTCGTTACGAGCACTGTAACGCTCGGGTCCCGTGTGCAATGCCCGCAGGCATTGCGGATCCGTCCTCATCTGCATGTAAGTCAATGAGGACGGATTGTTTGGTGTGACACTCATACCAAACGGTTCCGTCCCCACTGACTTTAAGACGGGTGAGGACGGAACCGTTTGGTATGAGTGTCATACCAAACGATCCGTCCTCATTGACTTACATGCAGATGAGGACGGATCCGCAATGCCTGCGGGCATTTCACCCGGGACCCGAGCGTTACAGTGCTCGTAACGATCACTGCTCGCTCATCTCTATTGGCAACCTTTTATTCGGTGAGCCGCCTGAGTCAGTGAAATCTGAATGTCTTCTATGACCTGAGGGACAAAGTATAAAAAAACAAAAATAATAATAATAATAATAATAATGAATAATAATAATAAAAAAAGTATAATGAAAATGGCCCCAAAAACATTTCCTGTCAAAATCTCTTGTCACAATGCTAGCCAAGAACCAGTTATGCAAATGCAAATTAAAAAAAATGTGTTTTAGAGTAATGCTGTACTATTACCAGAGAAAAAAATAACACAAACATGCAAAAAGAGCAAATTTTTACTATATTTTGAGACTATAAACAAAAAAATTAATAAAAAAAATAAATCACAAAAAATCATGTCACTAGCCATACAAATAAAATACAGTTGTTAAACTGAAAAATAACCAAAACAAAACCAAAAACCCAAATGACCCTGGTCCTGATCTGGTTAATGTGAAGTGTGAAAGTAGAAAAATTCATGCACACTACCAGCTCAGCTGTTACAGAGAGAAGAAAGCTGTTGGGACTCTGAATCTAAGCGAGTACCCGTTTCTGTCCTGAGAGGGAGAGTTTTTCTTCAAGAAGTGTATATATATAAATGAAGCAATTCTTATTTGAATTATTGCTATTCTGTATGTTTAAGAAGTCATTTAATTAGCATATACAAATCAATAGATTGATCTACACAATCACATTTAGGCAACGTACTGTAAATTTCCCACTCTAACTAGCTCTTTGTATTCTTAATGTGTATTGCATTGTATACTATAAACTATATTGATTGCCATTATGATACAATAATCACACAATTGAGACAGACAATGCAGTTTAATGACTGGTATATAGAACTTTCCATGAAAGAAAATATACTTCATATATCATTGTTTTAATTGGGAAGCAGCATAATAAGACATAATCTGCAATTGTTCCTGGCTGTGCCTGGGGATTGGTTTGTTAGACTATATCAAAATGGAGCAAAGTTAAATTACACAATAAATTGGTTTGGATACTAAAACACAAAATACAGTTCTCATAGAGAAGTTTGTCTTAGTAACAGAAAACAGGGAAAAAAACGTTGTAAGAAGTTTGCCAAACATCTTAGGCCATTTTCATACAGTCAGTGTTTGATCAGTGATTTTCATGAGTGATTATGAGTCATAACCAGGTGCAGGTCAAAAACACAGAATAGGTACACAGTTCCAGTTTTCCAGTTATAACATTTCTGTATGGGCTTCGCTTCTGGTTTTGGCTCACAATCACTGATGGAAATCACTGATCAAACACTGACTGAACGTGATCCACTGACTAATAGTGATGCACTGTTATACTAAAGGCCGGTGTTAGGTAACAGCACCATTAAGACACACACCATCATGAAAGAACACTATTCCCCCAATCACTGCTCCACAGATGTGCCCTGGGCTATACTATAAATTAAGTAACATTAGGACATACTTTGTGCATGGGCATACAGAGAAATGTCACATTGAATGAAGAAGACCAGTAGCAGGATATAGTGGTATTGAAGCATTGTGATTATGAATCCATAAGGCTACTTTCACACTAGTGTTGGATCCGGCAGGGGTCAGCAAAAACGCTTCTATTACTGATAATACAACTATTTGCATCTGTTATGAACGTATCCGGTTGTATTATCTTTAACATAGCAATGACGGATCTGTCATGAACTCCATTGAAAGTCAATAGAGGATGGATCCGTTTTCTATTGTGTCAGAGAAAACTGATCCGTCCCCATTGACTTGCATTGAGGTCATGACGGATCCGTCTTGCTCAACATGTTGCGGTTTGCTCTCCGGTCAGGGAACGCAAATAAACGGAACAGAATGCATTTTGGAGCATTCTGTTCTGTTCAGTTTAGTTTTGTCCCCATTGACAATGAATGGGGACAAAACTAAAGCATTTTTTCCGGTATTGAGCCCCTATGACGGAACTTAATACTGAAAAACAATCACGCTAGTGTGAAAGTACCCTAAGTTAGCCGTAGATAATATGACATTTGGTTGTATGCCTAGGTGAACAGGTCAAGTGTCTATCCCTGCACCATCTTTATCATCCAACCTAAGCCACTGAGATAAATCTGGGGTAGGTCTAGACAGTCTTTGTGTACACCAGAGATGCCCAACCTGTGACCCTCCAGCTGTTGCAAAACTACAACTCCCAGCATGTCTAGACGGCCTACATCTATCATCTTACAACAGGGCATGGTGGGCGTTGTCGTTTTAAAACAGCTGGAGGGCTACAGGTTGAGCATCCCTGGTGGGAGGATGGGAGTGATAGTGGCCCTGACTATGGTCTCCCTCAGTCCATTGCTCTCTAGGGCTGGTGTAGTGAGGAGGGAGCATCCTTTCTTCCCTCAGGGCACTCCCTGTATTTGGAGCTCCTGCCAGATGGTAGTTTGGGGTGCCCTTGATGTTGGTGCTTGTATGGCTAACTTGCAGAACATGTAGTAGTGCAGTGGCCAGCAAGTGGTGTAGTAAGGGTCAGTAACCAGGCTAGGTTTAACACAACAAATGTACTTTATTTGAATGCAAGATAGGAATTGTAGTACATCCAATAACAGTCTGTACACAGTGTAAATTCTTCCAGATGTCTGTGCATGAGTTGGGAGCAATGGCCCTCTGGTTACACTGTCTGTTGCTAAAGTCTCTCTTAATAGAATCTCTGGCTGATGACTGTGTTCTATCAATAATGCCTGCAATTTGCACAGCAGCGTGCAGGTTCAGTGATACGACTGGCCAAGTCATACCAGAGGTGTGTAAGATGTGTTAACTTGTTACCCCTCCAAAACAGCAGGGTCTGTAAAGCTTTACTAAGGTTACCTTGCTGACTGCCTCCTCGCTTGGCTGTACAGATTCTCCAGTCTTGTCCTTCCTCTCTTGCTGAGCAGAGGCCGAGGATCCCATTAAAATCAGTTAGGGCTGTTTCTCACGAGCGTGTGCAGTCCAGAAATCACACTATGTGTGTGAGTGTAATCCTCACTTCTGGACACTGCACATCTTGCATGAACACACAGCATTATACTGATTTATAATGCAATGTGCCTCTGCATGACATTACTGCTACAGAATCATAGTGACAGCTTTATGTCAGTATGATCCTGTAGAAAGAAGGTCATGCAGAGGCACATAGCATTATGAATCAGTATAATGCTGTGTGTTCATGCAAGATGTGCAGTGTCCAGAAGTTAGGATCATGGTCACACACGGAGCATGATTTCCGGGCTGCACACTCTCATCTGAATGAGCCCTTAGTCTCCAGATTCTTGCCCCGTCATGCCTGAGCTTAGGTTCCTAGTTTACTAGTTTAACCTGTGAAGGCTTGTTATTCTTATTCTTTGCCCATGTACTGAACTTCTGCTTGTTAATCAACTCTGATACTCCGCTGCCTGTCCTGACCTTAGCCTGTCTATTGTACTAACCTTTTTAAAATTGGTCTTAATATACATCTTATTCTCCATCAAGATATATGTTTTATATCTGCTGTCCTGTTTGGGTACTTGGGGGCCCTAAAGTCGTCCCTCTACCACATTCTCTGCAATATGTGCAAAGTCCAGTAAACTGCTCTACAAAATACAGTATTTTTGATCTACACCATGCCACATTAAATGTTTTTTTCAGGATTTAACAAATGATGGCCTATCCTCTGGATAGGCCATCAATATCTAATCAGCTGGGGTCCGACACCCTGCACCCCTGTTGATCAGCTGTTTTGTAGAGATCTGTCCATTGTATAGTGGACAGAGCAGGTTACTGCAGTGCTACTCCGATGGGAATTGATAGGAACAGCACTGCAGGTACCAGCTGTGTCCACTGCACAAAGAGCAGAGCCCTATAGTTTCGGCACCAACCACTGGCACCACAGCTACTGCAGAACAGCTGATTTGCAGAGGTGTGGAGTTTCGGACCCTAACTCATTAGATTTGATGGACTATCCTGAGGAAAGACCAGAACTTGTAAAATCCTAGAAAACCCCTATTTCTCAAATAGAAATAGTCCCATATCTTGTTTCCTTTGGGCAAGTTGGTTTCATAAGACCTTCAAGATATTTATTAGAGATGAGCGAGCATACTCGTCCGAGCTTGGTGCCTGTTCGAGTATTAGGGTACTCGTAAGTGCTCGCTGCTCGGACGAGTATCTCGCCATGCTTGAGGAAATGGCAACTTCCGCATCGTGCATTTTTGGCGCCTATAAACTCAGCCAATCACAAGCCAGGAGACTCTGCGGTACACCCAGCATCACGTGGGGCCCTTACATGTCGATGGCAGGGGTTGGCTGGCCTGATCAGGTGACCCTGGAATATACTACTGACTGGCCGCGGTGCTCGGCTCAGATGCTGTCTGGATGTCGTTAGGGATAGAGCTGCTGCGTTTCAGGGAGAGTGTTAGGGCCTGCATTTAGTTCTCTGTTAGGCAGGAATCACCCACGAAGAACCCAACAGCCCTTCTAAGGGCTACAAGAAATTTTTTTTTTGTCTCCTGGCTTGGCTGGCTGGCTGGCACTAGTAGTGCAGCTATCGCCATATATAACCCCCTTTTTTTTTTTAATGTTATATCTCAGTGATACAAATCCATTTCACACAGCAGTGTGGAACCATTCTGTCTTTCACAGTTCAGTACACTCACTCCAATCCGTATTTTCTGTCCAGGTGACACTTTCTGTACGTCACTTAATACAACCAAGTTTTTTGCTGCCTGTAACGTATATAGCTTGATCCCAAAAATCTCTGTGCGACATTTGTCTGGGTCGCAGTCAAAATAGCCACCGTCAGCAGGGTGTCAGTTAGCTCTACGATAGTTTCTGCACGTCAGGATCCAAAAAAAACAAAACTACAAAAAAAAAATTTAAAAAAAAATAGTTTTTTTGTTGTTTTAGCTCAGTGATACAAATCCATTTCACACAGCTGCGTGGAACCATTCTGTGTGAAACAGTTCAGTACTCTCACTCCAATCCGTATTTTCTGTCCAGGTGACACTTTCTGTACGTCACTTAATTAAACCAAGTCTTTTGCTGTCACGTATATAGCTTGATCCCAAAAATCTCTGTGCGACATTTGTCTGGGTCACAGTCAAAATAGCCACCGTCAGCAGGGTGTCAGTTAGCTCTACAATAGTTTCTGCACGTCACGTTCCCAAAAAAACAAAACTACAAAAAAAAATATATAAAAAAAAAGTTTTTTTGTTGTTTTAGCTCAGTGATACAAATCCATTTCACACAGCTGCGTGGAACCATTCTGTGTGTCACAGTTCAGTACACTCACTCCAATCCGTATTTTCTGTCCAGGTGACACTTTCTGTACGTCACTTAATACAACCAAGTCTTTTGCTGTCACGTATATAGCTTGATCCCAAAAATCTCTGTGCGACATTTGTCTGGGTCGCAGTCAAAATAGCCACCGTCAGCAGGGTGTCAGTTAGCTCTACGATAGTTTCTGCACGTCACGTTCCCAAAAAAACAAAACTACAAAAAATAAAAAATAAAAAATAAATAGTTTTTTTGTTGTTTTAGCTCAGTGATACAAATCCATTTCACACAGCTGCGTGGAACCATTCTGTGTGTCACAGTTCAGTACACTCACTCCAATCCGTATTTTCTGTCCAGGTGACACTTTCTGTACGTCACTTAATACAACCAAGTCTTTTGCTGTCACGTATATAGCTTGATCCCAAAAATCTCTGCGCGACATTTGTCTGGGTCGCAGTCAAAATAGCCGCCGTCAGCAGGGTGTAAGATAGCTCACTCCAATCCGTATTTTCTGTCCAGGTGACACTTTCTGTACGTCACTTAATTAAACCAGACTGAACAAGTTTGTGGGTTTCAGTACAGCAGGCCCATTTATTTATTATTTTTTATATAATACACTTATATACAGAAAATGTTGAACCCCAGGGCTAAGGGTCGAGGACGAGGGCGTGGGTGTGGGCATTCAATTACTGCAGGGGGCAGAGGCCGTGGTCCTGGGCAGGGTGAGACAGTACCTGCTGATGAGGGAGCAGGGGAACGCCGCAGAGCTACACTCCCTAGCTTCATGTCTCAACTTACAGGGACACGTGGTAGAGGACTGTTGAAACCACAACAGTGCGAACAGCTGATGTCGTGGATTGTGGACAATGCTTCGAGTAATTTGTCCACCAGTCAGTCTTCCACGCAGTCCACCCACGTTACCCAAGGGAGCACTCCTCTGGCTCCTCCACCTCAACCTCCTTCCCCCCAGTCTGCCCCCTCCCAGGAAAATTTGGAATGCGATCCGGCATACTCTCAGGAACTGTTTTCTGGACCCTTCCCAGAGTCACAAACCACTTCTCAGGTTGCTGCTGACCTCGTTCCCGATGCCCAAGTTTTCCAACTGTCGCAGTCTGTGGGTGATGATGATGATGATGACAATGTTGAGTTAGTGGAAGAAGTTTGTAAAGAGGTGTCGGACGATGAGGAGACACGGTTGTCAGACAGTGGTGAAGTTGTCAGGGCAGGAAGTCCGAGGGGGGAGCAGACTGAGGAATCGGAGGATGACGAGGTGACTGACCCAAGCTGGGTTGATAAGCCGAGTGAAGACAGTGCTTCTGAGGAGGAGTCGAGTGCTGCACCAGAACAGGTTGGAAGAGGCAGTGGTGTGGCCAGAGGGAGAAGCAGGGCCAGAGCTGGTGCATCAGCAGCAACTGTTTCACGTAGTGAAGCTCCCGTGGCGAGGCCTAGATGTTCACAAGTCTGGAGGTTCTTTAAAGAAAGTGAGGATGACTGACGGACTGTGGTGTGCAACCTCTGCCACCTCAGGATCAGCAGGGGTTCCACCACTACTAGCCTAACCACTACCAGCATGCGCAGGCATATGAGTGCTAAACACCCCACTCAATTGAACCAAGGCCGTTCACCACCTCCTGCGGGTCACACCACTGCTCCTTCCCCTGTGTCACTCGCTGCCTCTGCTAGTCAACCCCCTGCCCAGGACCCAGGCACGAGCGCCTCCCGCCGGAAAACCACACCTTCGCCTCCACGATCCTCCACAGTGTCCACCAATGTGTCCCAGCGCAGCGTTCAGCTGTTTTTACAGCAGACGCTGGAGCGCAAGAGGAAATACAGTTCCACCCACCCACATGCCCAAGCCCTCAACGTCCACATCTCCAAATTGCTGAGCCTGGAGATGCTGCCCTATAGGCTGGTAGAGACCGAGGCCTTTCGCAATCTCATGGCGGTGGCTGCCCCTCGGTATTCGGTCCCCAGCCGCCACTATTTTTCCCGATGTCCCGTCCCAGCCCTATACCAGCACGTGTCAGAGAACATCCTCCGTGCCCTGACCAACGCTGTTTCTGAGAAGGTCCACCTAACCACGGACACGTGGACAAGTGCTGCCGGGCAGGGACACTACATCTCACTGACGGCACATTGGGTTAACTTGGTGGAGGCTGGGACCGAGACTGACCCTGGGGCCGCTCATGTACTGCCCACACCGAGGATTGCGGGGCCTACCTCGGTCACGGTCTCTCAGACATACTATGCCTCCTCCTCCGATCCCTCCTCCACCTCCTCCTCCGAATTACCATCCGTGGGCATGGCGCCTTCAGTCGGTAGCTCTAGGCGCAGCAGCAGTGCCGTGGGTAAGCGCCAGCAGGCGGTGCTCAAACTGCTGAGCTTAGGTGACAAAAGGCACACCGCCCAAGAGCTGTTACAGGGCATCACGGCGCAGACCGATCTGTGGCTGGCACCGCTGAACCTCAAGCCAGGCATGGTTGTGTGTGACAACGGGCGTAACCTGGTGGCGGCTCTGCAACTCGGCAGACTGACACATGTGCCATGCCTGGCCCACGTGTTCAATCTAATAGTTCAGCGGTTCCTCAAGACATACCCCAATCTGTCTGATTTGCTCACCAAGGTGCGCCGCATCTGTGCGCATTTCCGCAAGTCGACCACAGATGCTGCCACTCTCAGGGCAGCGCAGCGCCGCCTACAACTGCCCACTCACCGACTGTTGTGCGACGTGCCCACGAGATGGAATTAAACATTAAACATGTTATCCAGAGTTTATCAGCAGCGCAGAGCGATTGTAGACTGCCAGATGTCAACTTCCACCAGAACTGGTAGTCAGGTCAGTCAGATTCCTCAAGTCTACAATGAGGAGTGGACGTGGATGTCTGATATCTGCCAGGTGTTGAGCAACTTTGAGGAGTCAACACAGATGGTCAGCGGCGATGCCGCCATTAGCAGCCTCACCATCCCGCTGCTTTGCCTGTTGAAAACCTCACTGCTCAGCATCAAGTCGGATGCTTTGCGCTTGTCACAAGAGACGGTGGAGGACGATACGTCGCTTGATAGCCAGAGTACCCTCCGGTCTGTTTCTCAGCGCGTATCGGAGGAGGGGGATGAGGAGGAAGAGGAGGAGAATGTCGGTGAGACAGAAGAGGGTACCAGTGCTCAGTCCTTAACTCTTGAGCGTGTATGGGCTGAAGAGGAGGACTTGGAGGAAGAGGAGGAAATGGAGAGTCAGGCCAGTGAGGAGGGGGAATTCTTGCGTGTTGGGACTCTGGCGCACATGGCAGACTTCATGTTAGGCTGCCTATCCCGTGACCCTCGCGTTAGAAGCATTTTTTCAAACACCGATTACTGGGTGTTCACTCTCCTGGACCCACGGTACAAGCAGAACCTTTCCACTCTCATCCCTGCAGAGGAAAGGAGTATGAGAGTGAATAGATATCAACAGGCCCTGGTGCAAAAGCTGAAACAATCCTTCCCATATGACGCCACTAGCGGCAGAGGGCATGGTTCTGTGGGCCAAGTAGCGGGGGAGAGGAGCCGAGCAGGCAGCTTGTCCAGCACTGGCAGGGGAACGCTCTCCAAGGCCTTTGCCAGTTTTATGTCACCCCAGCAAGACACTGTCACCTGTCCCCAGTCTAGGCAGAGTAGGGGGGAGCTGTACAGAAAGATGGTGAGGGAGTACCTAGCTGACCATACCAACGTCCTGCGTGATCACTCTGCTCCATACAACTACTGGGTTTCAAAGCTGGACACGTGGCCTGAACTGGCGCTGTACGCCTTGGAGGTGCTGGCCTGCCCTGCTGCTAGCGTGCTGTCAGAGCGGGTATTCAGTGCAGCTGGTGGCGTCATCACCGATAAGCGTACACACCTGTCAACTGACAGCGCTGACAGGCTGACGCTTATTAAAATGAACAAAGCCTGGATTTCACCGGAATTCAAATCTCCTCCTGGGGAAAGCAGCTAAAGATTAACATTACTTATGTATCCGATTCCTCTTCTTTTCTCCTCCTACTCCTCCTCCATATCGTCTTTGCCTAACGCTGACCAAAAAAACGCCATTTTTCAGAGGTCCAACTGGCACTCTTTTACCACAATTTTTCAGGAGGGCCCCCTACAGGCCCTCTCTCCAAACAATTTTTCCGGAGGTCCACCTACAGGCCCTCTCTCCAAACAATTTTTCCGGAGGTCCACCTACAGGCCCTCTCTCCAAACAATTTTTCCAGAGGTCCACCTACAGGCCCTCTCTCCGAACTATTTTTCCAGAGGTCCACCTACAGGCCCTCTCTCCAAACAATTTTTCCGGAGGTCCACCTACAGGCCCTCTCTCCAAACAATTTTTCCGGAGGTCCACCTACAGGCCCTCCCTCCAAACAATTTTTCCGGAGGTCCACCTACAGGCCCTCTCTCCAAACAATTTTTCTGGAGGTCCACCTACAGGTCCTCTCTCCAGTTCCAGTTTCCAGTTTTATTTGCGCAAACTGCGTAATTTTTTTGGGGGGGATAGGTGTGAAAAATAATATTACCTGCGGATCTATATTGCCCAACATTGGATACGGTAGCAACAAGAAGACCAAACACATGCTGTCCACAGGGTTCCGCAAATTCCTGGTCCACAATGTCAAGGAGCTCGAGGTTATGTTGATGAGCAACAAGTCCTTCTGTGCAGAAATCGCCCACAACGTCTCCTCAAAGAACCGAAAGACCATTGTGGAGAGAGCGGCACAGCTCGCCATCAAAGTGACGAACCCCAACGCCAGACTGCGCAACGAAGAGAACGAATAAATATCTCTGTGGTTATTTGTGCTAAATAAAAGTTAAATAAACACAAAAAAAAAATTGATCTGTTCCTGTGCCTGATCCACCCAAGTTGAATCTGTCCCATCATGAGAAAGTCCCCCCAAGGAGTCCCCACTGTAACTTGCTTCCCATACAACTAACTCACCCCCCGACACCTGTGTCTCACCATTGTCCACCACCTCCTCAGACAACACTGGTAAATCCCCACTGTCAGCACACGGAGACTGCAAAAGGTCTTGCGAATTGGGGCAGAGAATGTTCTGGGGTAGCACATCAGAGAAGGGGTGACTACGGGGTTCCAGGGAGTACGTGACCACATGCAATCTCCATCTAAAAAGTCATACTGAGGCTCACCACCATGCTTTACACTGCAGTCTTATTACTGAGGCTCACCACCATGCTTTACACTGCAATCTTATTGAAAGACAGACAATCAGGGGTTCACCGCCAGGTTGTCAGGCAGCATTTTTAAGTGGGTCACCATTACCGTGTCCCTGAAAATTGCCTTGGGGTCATCGCCAGACTATTTTTATGAAAGGCCATGGGGTTCTATACACACAGTGCTGACGGAAGCCCATCAGCCTTTCTAAACACAATTGAATCTGTCCCATCATGAGAAAGTCCCCCCAAGGAGTCCCCAATGTAACTTGCTTCACTTTCAACTATCTCACCCCCCGACACCTGTGTCTCGCCATTGTCCACCACCTCCTCAGACAACACTGGTAAATCCCCACTGTCAGCACACGGAGACTGCAAAAGGTCTTGCGAATTGGGGCAGAGAATGTTCTGGGGTAGCACATCAGAGAAGGGGTGACTATGGGGTTCCAGGGAGTACGTGACCACATGCAATCTCCATCTAAAAAGTCATACTGAGGCTCACCACCATGCTTTACACTGCAATCTTATTACTGAGGATTACCTGCAATCTTATTGAAAGACAGACAATCAGGGGTTCACCGGCAGGTTGTCAGGCAGCATTTTTAAGTGGGTCACCATTACCGTGTCCCTGAAAATTGCCTTGGGGTCATCCCCAGACTATTGGCCAGATTTAGAAAAAATGGTGCAATTAGGGAGCCTCAGAGGCATCCCTACATGCTGCCCCTGCTGTTTCCTGTCCATTTCCGTGGTGTTTCCATCATTTTCTGAGGTTTCCAGGTTTTCACCCAGCCTTCCCTAGGCAGAGCCCCGGTCCCCTGCAAAAAATGCTCGAGTCTCCCATTGACTTCAATGGGGTTCGTTATTCGAAACGAGCACCCGAGCATCGGGAAAAGTTCGACTCGAATAACGAGCACCCGAGCATTTTAGTGCTCGCTCATCTCTAATATTTATCCATATCCATATGGCATGGTTATGAGACTCTTAAATGCAACAAACCAGACTATATTGTTTATTACTTCTGAACAAGCCATCTCCAAAATAAGGCTAAGCTTGATCCTGAGCAGCATGCCTCAGCTATAAAAACTGCATTGTGATAAGTTGACCAAGCTGTTCCTGGAGCTATTGGAACGCGTTAAACACTCTTCCCATATGCTTAATTCCTAGTTGTTTTCAGGCTTTCAGATGACATAATTACCACAAACAGGTTTCTCATATCTGCATATATTTTGAGGAGCCCAAAATACCAATAGCCCCTTACATTTCCATCACATCTTGTGAATAAGTAGTGACAGTAAGGTAGGTCTGCCTCATCTGGACATGCAAATGCAGAAAGAACAAAGATGACTGTTGTGTGTCCTCCGCATCCACATGTCCATTCCACAAAGGGTAGAACATGTCCTATACTTCTCCGCAAAGTGCATACCATAGACACATTGAAGTCAACAGGTCTGCAACAAAATTCTGCAAGCATATGGACCGCATCCATATTTTGCAGATCAGCAATTTGCAGACCACAAAACAGACATAGTCTCTAGATAGTATTTCCCAAATTATTGTACCCACTTTAAAGGGTTTCTCTCATTAAAATTAACCCTCTTAAACCTGCTGACATTAGCGATGTGGTAATGTCAGCAGACCCTAACTCTGCTATTATTAGGTTTATTGAGGGCCCCCTTACTGCGGCAATCCTACTTTTGTAATATGTAAATGAGCCTCTAGGAGCAGGAGGGCCTTGCTCCTGCTCCTAGAGGCTCCGTTCTCATACCTCCTTCCACGCCCCACCATCCTGTTGTGTGTCCTCCGCATCCACGTGTCCATTCCACAAAGGGTAGAACATGTCCTATACTTCTCTGCAAAGTGCATACCATAGACACATTGAAGTTAACGGGTCTGCAGCAAAATGCAGCAAGCACATGAACCGCATCCATATTTTGCAGATCAGCAATTTGCAGACCACAAAACAGACATAGGCCCTGATTTATCATACCTTCACTCCAGAATTCTGGCATCAAAAAGTCGCAAAATAGGCCTTCTGCAACTTTTTTGCACTCCTGTGCGCAAAATTTATGCAATTGTGCAAAAATTTGCGACTTTTTACACTCAGTTGCGCAAAATTTTGCGACTTTTTGCATGTGTACACCACTCACTCCAGTTTTGTAATATGGGTGGAAAAGTGGGTGTGGTTCGCTATGTTAATGAGTTTCACTCCAGATTTATCATTGAGACTTTTTTAAAAAGTCGCAAAATATTCGCAATCTCACTCCAAGAGGAGGGTGGAGTAGGAAAAGTAGAGTAGCTTCTCTAGACAGAAGTGTTAGGTTTAAGGACAAACCACATTTATCAAACAACCAGTGACATTTGATAAATGTGGCACAAAGTACTCCAACGCAGACTCAAGCAAAACGGACTTCAAATATTCTCCTAATGATAAATTCCCCCCATAGTCTTTAGATAGTATTTCCCAAATTATTGTACCCACTTTAAAGGGTTTCTATCATCAGAATTAACCCTCTTAAACCTGCTGACATTAGCACATCGCTAATGTCAGCAGGTTTACGAGGGTTAATTCTGATAGAAACCCTTTAAACTGTATCCTTACTTTTGCGTAAAAGCACCTAACAGTCCGTTTCAGCGGTTTATTTGGGGAGGTGCCTGGCGTGATAGAATAAGCTTAGCTAATTTACAACAACCAAAACTTTTAGGAGACCTAAATTTCCCAGACCTCTTGCTGTACAGTTTGGCAGCTAATTTTAGACGCACTTTAGACTGGCTTTGAGGTTCGTCTCACTTTGCTAATGTTGAACTAGAGAGTCAATTCAACCAAACTATACATCCCACTGCCCTATTACAGCATTAAAAGATCACCTGGTTCTTTGGTCCACGATTCAGGCATGGCGGAAGGTCAGACATTTGTAAGCTGGATAGTTTCCATACTCATTTTGAACTCTTTCTAGGCAACCCTAGGTTCATGGGGGGATGCCCACCTATAATTTACGGCACACTATCAAATCAAGGTTGTCGCTTATTGTGGAATTTTCTTAATCATTCGCATGACATTCTTTCTTTTGAAGAGGTCTCTCAAAAATCCCTGGCATTTAACAATAACCAGTTAGTTATATTCAGGCAAAAAGTTTTATCAATAGATGTCTGGCAGGTTCAGTGAAGAACTCATTGGGAGCTTGCTTGAATGTTTTTCTCAAACATGCTAGATCTAAGACCTCATCTACTAGTTATGTTTAAAGGTTCTTATGCCCTACCATTTCATGGGATAGGGAAACAGTAGGTCCAGGGAAGTGGGTAGGTCAGATACTTGATTGTGACATTAATGCCCTGCTACGTTAAAACGTAATAAACATATCCCCGTTAGTAGTAACTCTAGTAGTAACTAGATATAGCTTCATTAAATTTTCACGGAGCATATATTACACCATACCTCCAGCATAAAATGTACCCCATGCCCACCTACTCATGGTCCAAATGTAGTGTTGCTATTATGGGACTGCCCTAAAATCAGGGAATTTTGAATAGAAATCCAATCTACCTAACATTAAGGCTTTATTACACATCTGGGCCGCAGCTGGTAGGAAAATCATTTTGCATCACTGGCTCAACCCCATTCTACCCCATATCTCTTTGGTGAGGACTAAGGTTATGTTTCTTTTCAAAATGGATTGGCTGTCACAGATACAGAAACACTGACAAAACATTTCTTTGAAAAATGGTCTTTATTAATACACTTTCCAATACAATTATATCCTGATTCTAATTTTGAACACACTTCCTGGTACCTTCTAGAAGTTCTTAGTGGATGTAATCTATTTAATTGTCTACATTGTGATGTCCTATTTTGGTTACTCAATGAGATGGATGCACACAGATGGGAAGGTTTGGATATGGGTTATTCATTCTTTTTGACATTATTTTGTTCACCCTTGTCTTCATGATTTTATATTTAAAACTTTAATAAACAGATTTACAAAACAAAAAAACAAAAAACACACGTTTGTGTTCTTTAGGCCGTACTTCCCCAATTTTATGGGATTTCAGTGCCTTGAGTGGTGAGGCCCAGTCAAATTGTGAACAAATTTCCTACTTGGGTCCCAAAAAATCAGAAGATTCAGACCCCCTAAAATGCTGTACTTGAGTCACTAACTAATATACCCAGGCTATTCAGGCAAGCCACCCATCCTCTTCGTTTGGCAGTTGTAGGTTTTCCAATTTAATTAGCGCTCCTGGCATTCAGGCTACTTCTTTAATCAGCGTACCTTCCTAAACAAACATTCAGAGCATTATGCAGGCGATATAAAACCTGGGACATCAGTGTGAATCTTCTAGGTTGGTAATGGCTAAAGGGCTGAAGGTGGATT
Organism: Rhinella marina; assembly: GCA_900303285.1. Lineage (NCBI taxonomy): Eukaryota > Metazoa > Chordata > Amphibia > Anura > Bufonidae > Rhinella > Rhinella marina. The sequence goes on from ONZH01015201.1 coordinate 54,551, forward strand.
TAGGCTGCCCAATTTTTGAGCTGATTATCGGGAAGACCAGTCTGCCCATCTAATTGTGTTGCTGATACCCCAATGAATGGGCAATCATTGTTTCTGGTCAACAGATTGTGCTGCCTAAACAGCACTGTCCTGATACTGTGAAGGAGATCGCTGCATGTAAACGCTTCCTTCCTGACAATCGGCTGTAACATTGTGCGGTGTAAACCTGCCTTGAGAGCAGTAGTTTTATCTATTGATCAATCTTGGTGTAAGTCATAAATACAAAAATTAGTGATAGTTGAATGTTCAAGGCATCATTTCCCTTCACAAATGGAATCTTTGTGAGGGACACACAGAAGACAGTTATAAGTTAAGTTGGCTTTACACTGCCAGACTGTCGGGCAAATTATCGATGAAGAATATTTGCATGAAAGCTAATCCTCCCATGTAAAGGTGTCGCTAATTATGCAATGGAAATGACTTCTCAAAATCTCTCACAGCATTCCTATGGTCAGGGTGAACAACAGGAGCAAAATACAGCATCTCTGCCACCCAAGGAAAACACTCGAAATGGATTACTACATGGCTTTCCAGTTCATTACATCATCCTAACTATTGTAGGATTTTGGCCATTTTTAAGGAATTTATTTCAGCTGAATGATTATAACCTGCTTGGATTGATTAGTTTAAACAAGGCAGAAATATTTGAATGTCGACTTAAGTCAAGCATTCCTGGGTCAACCTTTGACAGTGCTTTATCTAAGACATAAATCAGTAATTTGCAAATACATGGAAGAATGGCTTCACTTAGATTGTAGGCTCCAATAAGCAGGATTTTTTTCAGCGATTTACTTATTGCCTTCCATATGCTGTTCTATTTATAAGATCGGCTTGCTCTATATGTCAATGCCTTATAATGGAATATTTAATGACAGAAAGATAAAATGCTGCACTATAATACTCATCAATATAAAAAGGTTGACTGCATAATAACACTGATACTGTATATTAATAGTGTATGTAATCTCAAACTCTAATAAACTCCCTTCTCTGGATTTTGAGATTTTATGTAAAATAATTGTAGGCACAATGAAGCAGTCTGCCTCTTCTCAATATGCTCAGTTAAGCATGTCATTAAGTATAATGTCTGAATTAGTGCATGTACATGTAGTTACCTTTTCAATACACTCCTGTTAATGTTCAGTTCACAGTTCTTCTCACACTGTGGGAGGGTAAGTTTGGTTATTTGCCTGTTTCTAACCTTAGTTGCCTCCAGAGAACCCAAAAAAACATTAATGCAGCATTACCTCACAGACTGTAAAGGCTCCATTACACGTCAAGTGTTCCCTCCCATTAATCGCCTGCTCACTAGAGGAGGAGACCACTGCTCTTACATGCAGTGATCTCCTCCTTAGTATAGGGACTAGCAATTGCTAATGCATCACTTGTCCCTATACTGTATCATTCTTTGCCAGAAGCAGAGCGCCTATTACACGATGCGATCTTCTGCTGGCAAACCAGGATTTTTTAAAGAGGACCTTTCACCTCTCCTGACATGCCTGTTTTAATAGCTTCATGCATTCCCCATGTAATAACAATTCTGGATCATCTATTCTTATGGCTCTATGTTCTGCCATTCCTTTATTATTTCTACTAGAAGTTATGAATGAATTGCTAGCAGTCTGCAGTAAGGGTACAGAGGGGAGGTAACAAGTTGGGGTGGTGTACCTGCACATTCTCACTCTATCCGATCAGTGCTGCCATTTTCACTCTGTGCAAGTACACACCCCCAACTTGTTACCACCCCTCTGTACCCTTACTGCAGACTGCTAGTAATTCATTCATAACTTCTAGTAGAAATAATAAAGGAAGGGCACAACATCGAGCCATAAGAATAGATGTTCCAGAATTGTTATTACATGGGGAATGCATGAAGCTATTAAAACAGACATGTCAGGAGTGGTGAGAGGTCCTCTTTAAACCAGGTCATATTTTGGGATGGCTTTGGCTACATTATTCTGACTGTGGCTGGTAATATTATCCACATATGAGTATAGTTTCTCTACCTGCTGAATGCTTTGATTGGCAGATCTAAAAAGGAAAGTGTAAAAAATACATATGATAGCAGACAGGCCAATAAAGCTGAAACTATGATATTACGCCAAGTCTGAACGCAGCAGGAGCTCTGGATGCGCAGTATATCATCACTCCAATTACCTGTGGCATGTTCTCCACTTTTAGCACCTGTCACTAGAGAACAGCTCTGGACTTATTAAGAAGCTTTTGAAGTCAGAGCAGTTGCTTTAGATTTTTATTTGATGCTTCCTGACAATGGATCTACTTTGTTACATCTATTAACTAGACTCCAAAGTCTCAAACAAAACAGGTAGAAATTATGCCTTTTCCCCTCATTCATTCTTCGTGTTGCCATAGAAACAGTGTCATGATGAATTAATTATACAGTCAACTTATCAAGAACTTTCCATGAAAAGCTTTACCAACAGGCTGAGCTTATGTAACTTTTCACTAATTAAACACTTAATAGCAAAAAGACTAAGGGGCACATTTATTAAGACTGGCATTTTAGACGCCGGTCTTAATAAAGCTCTGCACCAGCGGTGGATCCACTGTAGTTATGTAGAGGTGGATCCACTGCCACTTTTAAATTTAAAATAGCTTCCTAGCTAAAACAGGCACAGAAAATGGAAAATGAGATGGTCCTACCGCCCCCCCCCCCCCCCCATGGCCACCACACCCACTTTGTTAGACCTGGTGTGAGCGGGAAAAAGGCACACTGCGCTAGAAACAAGTCTAATTTAGACGTATTTCTGTTTATTAAATGGCCCCCTAAATATCCTCATAAATTCCCAGAATGATAACATGGGTTGTGTATGGGTTATAGTCTGACACTTTAGCTTACTTTTCGTTTTATTTGGACGTGTGATCTAAATAATGCACACTGCAATATCAATTAATTCAATTGACATGGAGAATTTGAAATATATGTACCAGTTTTTGGTAGACACTATGGTAAATTGCTAAAGCAGCCTATTGTTGCATTACTTCAGATTTGTTTTCAGTGCTGCCTCTCTATGTCTGTATATAATGTGGTTTTTAAGAAATTTACCTTTTAAAAGAGGCAACACTGGAATCTCACTATGAGGAAGCAGTCCTGATATTTATGAGCGGTGGAGATAGCTCCGCCTGCCCCCACTCTCCAACAAATGATTTACAGTATTCTCCCTATTACCATGTATACAGGGAATGGTGCTAATCAGTGGCAGGAGGGTGGTGGTGGGCGGAGCTCATGAATATCAGGACTGCTTCCTCATAGCAGTTCCAGCAACACTGCTCCTAAAAAGAAAATGTCTTAAAAACTACATTATGTACTAACAAAAAGAGAGTCAATGCTAAAATCTGTGTGCCTGCCACTGCCTTATGCTGCATGATTGCCTTTAAAGGCTACAAACATTTTAATTTTCTTTATTTTTGCACTGTATGTATTTTTACAAATAAGACTGCAACAGTATTTTTTCTTTTTTCTTTTCTATTGTTTGGCTTATAAAGAGTCAAATTCTTTAGAAATGGCTCAAAGTAGTATAAAAAAAGATACCCTCACCAATCCTATGATTCAGGCCCCTGCTTGTCCCCAATGTGGGTCCAAATTAGATGCCTGTCCAGTCAATCACCAGCAGGGACCTAGAAAGAGAGTATGCAAAAGAGCTCTTAGCAAGCTCTGCTTCTAATGCCACCAGATGCAAGGTAGTTATCCTATAAGTTAGCATTCAACCTTTCAAACAGGCCTTGAGACATGACTTGGATAACAACTAAGCTAGCAGGGACCTGATAAGTGTCAGCATGGGAGCAGTAGGGGATCTGTGAGGGTGAGTATGCCTTCCTCTATTTTATTCTACCACTCTGAGCTGTTTCTAAAGAATTTCCCCCCGTGGACAACCCCTTTAATACTTCTTATCACATTGACTGTGTCTGACAGTGCTGCGATAAGTGAAATGCACACTACAGTATGGTCAGTTTGGCCCATCATCATATTATACAGCAGTATGGAAGGGAGTAGGAGATGTGTCTGTCTTTACCATTTAAGAAGGTTCAAAAAAGTTGGGAACCACTGCTTTAAGAAATAGGTGTTCTTTATAGAATTTGATATAGTTTTTCAGCTTCTGTTAGAACCCATTAAATGCATTGTCTGTTTCTTTGGGAGTCCAAATCGTTTAACTATTTTTGACCACAGCAGTCTCTAACTTTACATTGTCTTTGATCTACAGTAATTGAGGTGAGCTATCATGCTAATTGCACAATGACATAATTATTCTAGACAGCACTATCTAAATATACATTCCTTTTTATTGTATGTTCAATACAATACAATATAATTCCTATACAATATAATGTATCTGAAACAAACAGTACATGTGAAGAAACGATGCTTGGTAGATTGATCCAGCTATGGTTAGTCAAGCATTCACATTACTTGTTGTACTTAATTTAATTAATATGTTTTCTTTCTTTGCAGTTACTTAATTGTTTTGTGATCCCCGTGGTCATATTACTGTCCTGGTTTTTCTTACTGGTGCGATATAAGGTTCTACACTTCATTGGGGCAGTTGCCTGTATCTTAGGAATAGGCTGCATGGCCGGAGCTGACGTACTTATGGGAAGACAACAAAAGGAAGGTAAATCATACTTGTGCTTATTAACGCTGCACTAGACAGAATTAAGAGTCAATAAAATGACAATGTCTGTCGCGCCTGATGCAATCATTACAAGACCGTATGAAACGGTCAACCACTCTGTTAGAGACACCTCAATATGCTTTGTTAGCTTTGCACAATGTCAGGAGATACGAACGTCAGAGCTTATTAATATTATATTTTTGGCACTATGTGAAAGCTAGTTGTCAGACAGTTGTAAACCTAATTTGGTTTTAATACCACTCATGAATCAGTCTGTTAGCAGAACCTTTTATTTTTGTAATTACTGCTCGAAGATATATCGGAGTGCTCTACAAGTGGTATAGCCTTGAGAAAACTCTCCAGCTGCTATAGAAAGACAATAGTATGTTTGAACAAATATTTCATATCTTGCATCTAAATTCTTGAAATGTTCCATTTTCTTTCTTGTCTACAGAATTTTTTCCAGGAGATAGCAAACTAATTGGGGATGTCTTGGTTCTTGGTGGTGCCACTCTGTATGGAATTTCTAGCGTGTGCCAAGAGTATATTGTTCGAAATCTCAGCCGAATTGAATTATTAGGGATGATTGGACTTTTTGGATCTTTCTTCAGTGGAATACAGCTGTAAGTATGTGATGAGCCAGGATTCAGCCTCTACTGATTGTTTGACAAACATATATGGAAGTATGAATAAGGGTCCTATTACAAGGGCCAGTGCTAGGCTGTTCAAAGCCCTGATCAAGAATATAACAAATTGTTCGGTCCTCATGATTACTACCCCCATACACTTCATATCATGCTGGAAGCATATGCTCTGTTTAAGCAGGGAGATGTGCTGCCACCCAGAGAGCATTTTTATACCCACATGAAAGATCCAATCAGGTGGCACCTAATAATATCGTATATGAAAACAGCTTTTCTAAACTAGACAATCTGTCAAGATACACTGGCTCATCTTTACAGTTACCTAATGTTCTTCTCCTGGCCACTGCTCTGTTTCTGCATGGCACCACTCTGGTCATGTTTTACATACATGCGCCAGCTCCTGATCTCTTAAATGCCAGTGCATACTGATTGCCCCAGACTTCGTCCAGAGTCCAAGTGCTCCAGGCTTCTTAAGGACTTTGTCACCTTCACTCTGTGTCTGATGAAGGTCCTTCTCTTTCGGCTCCATTCACACGTCCTGATAATGTGTCCGCATCCACGGCCAAGAAAAGGCATTTCTATTATAGAGCCGGCCATGTGCGATCCACAAAATGCGGATCACACATGGTCGGTCTCCGTGTTTTGCGGATCCGCAGTTTGTGGTTACGCAATGACATATGGAGGTGTGAATGAAGCCTTCTTGTGTCTGCAAAGATGTTTGTTCCTGCTTCATTTGGTATCTGTCCTGCATGTGTTCTTGACCTCTTCGTTCTGTGTGCTGCCTGCTATGACCTCCGCTTACAACCAAACTCTTCCAGCCTTGACCTCTGCCACATGTAACTATGATTCCTGCCTGCTTCCTTGGCACTGAGTATTGGGAACACCTGCCTATCTATATTTCAGTCATTACTATAATTCCTCCAGGGTTTAACGCCTGGGGATTTACTGTGGGAAAGTCCATATCTCATGGGGGTTTAAGGAGTTGTCCAGTCTAGAAAACAAGAACCCTTATGGTTGTAACGTGTGCCCCATAAAAAGAAGACATACACTCACTTATCTGCGATCATGCAGTGCCTTCGCTGCTGCCCTATTCCCAGCCATTTCTGGTCCCTACTGGAATGACATATAATTTAAGCAGATGTGACCACTGAGGGCTGTGACTGGCTACAGCAGTCATGGGACTAAGCTACTTCCTGGTCCAGTGGACAGAGGAAGTGGCAGGGAACGTGGCAGCAGTACGTACACGGTTCAGAGTCTATGACTCCATTTATACAACTCCTTAAAACATAGTATTTTTAAACCCTCAAAACAAATGAGGTAATGTTTGAGTCCTCTCACAGTCAATAACAATTGAATGTTTGATATTCAAGCGCAAACTCGAAAAACTGTGATTATGTCACCTTTCTGGTATTTAGCTCAAACTTGATTACTTATGTATGTATGTATAGCTAAGCCTTTCAAACTGATTCTGACAGAAGCTAACAGGATTTTAGAATGCAAATCCTCAACTATATAAGTCAGTTAAACTGTTCAGCACTGGACAAGGGGCCTCAGTCACACCCACTCCATAGGGATGCAACAAGGATGTAGAATTCATCAAGTGCTGCTGAGTAGCCCTGGAGTCCTAGGTTCGAATCCGACCAAGGACAACATCTGCTTGGAGTTTGTATGTTCTCCCTGTGTTTGCGTGGGTTTCCTCCGGGTATTCAGGTTTCCTTGCACACTACAAAGACATACTGATGGGAATTTAGATTGTGAGCCCTATTGGGGACAGCAAGCGATGGCAATGTCTGTAAAGCACTGTGGATTATTCTGACACTATATATAATAAGTAATAGGTAATAAAATGAGTGAATACACTGGTATTTTAAATATTCACATGACATATCCAATATTGGAAAATAATTGTGAGGTGAATATTTGCCATTTCAAGTCTACTTTAAAGGGAATCTGTCATCTCAGAAACACCCCCTGAACTAGAGTAAGCGGTGTATAGTGTAAGTGATGCTGAATCCAAATATGTAAGTTTTATCTTCATACTCACTTCCATTCCGTCGCTGTACTCCCACAAACCAGCAGTAAAATACATTGAGAGGACTCTTCTTTGAGTCCTCTCCATTATGTGAGTGAGCACTGGAGTCCACTGAGTGCATTTTACTGTAGGTTTGTGGGAGCACAACATCAGAATGGAAGTGAGTATGAAGATAACAATTACATAACCGGACTCGACGTCACTTACACTATACACCGCTTACTCTAGTTTGGAGGGTGTTTCAGAGCTGACAGGTTCCCTTTAAAGTATCTGAGCCTCTTTAAGATCTATCTGGCTTCTATGTCAATAATTGATATACATATCAAAGCATATCTTTCTCCAGAACCAAACAATTTGAAAGTTTGTCTCAGGTGTCCAGCATCTTGATGCGTCAAGGCACCATTAGTGTGGTCAGATACTGTAATTACTGTATCCAATTAAAGTGGTTCGTCCATCCCACACATTGGTGGCATATGACTAGGATATGTCATCAATATTAGATAGGTGGGGGTCCAACCTTGGGGACCTGTACCTATCTCTAGAATGGGGTTCCCAAAAGCAAAGATATAAAAACTTATACAGATACACACACAAAATAGCTCCAGATATGATGGCAGAGAAATGGAAAAAAACACACAAAGAAAAAAGGTATAAAACCATTGATCCCAGATCTTATAAAATCATCCAGTTTATTTGCAGCCCTAAAAAGGTTTCTAATATCCAATATACTAAGGAATCTTTTTCCTTAACTTATAAGTATTACAGTTTCTGGTCCACAAAACGTGTTCCTGTAATCTTGTAGGATAGAAATCCCAGAAAAAATTCAAAACATCAGTTGTTATTCTGTTTAAGATATATTGCATTTTTAAGCTTTATTTTTCTCTTTTCTTTATAAGGCCATGTAACATATTCCACAGATTTTATCCCTACTTTACCTGTAGCCCATTTAAAATTCATCCATACATTTTATAATATTCCATTTTAAATACTGAAAAACATTATTTTATCATGAAAATGCATGAACACTCTCCCTGTTACTAAGTTTCTAGGAGTCTTGTAAAAATCTTTCAATTAAACCTTTGGCTTGTAGATATGTTCTCATAAAATATTTCTAGGATTGTTTCATTTCAGGGGGCCTTGACAGGAGCACTCATATTTAAGAGCACAGAAATAGAAGTGGGAAGTTATTTTTAAAGGGAACCTGTTGCATTGAACATGGTGTCTGATCTGCAGGCAGTAAGTTATAGTGCAGGAGGAGCTGGGCAGATTGATGTAAATCCCACACTTAGAATATGCTTAGAAGACCAGTGCGTGGTCTTATTAGGGATTGACTGATATTTCTGTATGTACGCTCATGCAGTTGAGGTTGTCAATCACTAAATAGGAATGCTCACATGACTTCTATCCTAAACACAGAAAGAGCAAAGATTTCAATGAAGTGGGAAGTTGTTTTTAAAGGGAACCTGTTGCATTGAACATGGTGTCTGATCTGCAGGCGGTAGGTTATAGTGATTACTGATTTTTTTCCCCACAAAACTATATATCAATCTGCTCAGCTCCTCCTGTCCTATAGTATGCTGCCTGCAGATTAGACTACATGCTCAATGTGACCAGTTCCCTTTAAAGTTTTTTCCAGGCTGCAGAGAACAGCTCATCAGTAGGACTGCTGGGTGTCAGATCATCGCCGCTCAGATATTGATGACCTGATCTTTAGATAGGTTATTAATATCAGGAGCCTGGAAAACTCCTTTAAATTCTAACGATGTAAAGTCCTTTCAGAAGTAAATAGGTTGTGAAAGTTTACACTTTGGAAACTTAGAAAACCTGTTAAAAAAGATAGGTTTCTCCCTAGAGGTCTTCAGTGCAATTAAGTGAAACATATGTTTTTATTTTTTAAATAATTGCTGAATCTCCCAATTATGCACTATGGAGAAAAATGCATTCTTAGCATTAGTCAGCTCTCCTTGGCCTCACAATGTCTCAAGAGGCAAGTAGAACATTACGTAGGAAGTAGACTTCCAAGAAAGAACATACAGTAGGTAGATATGCAGTCTGGTTTGGAAGCAATTGCTGCATTTGCACATTCTAAACTCAGTACTGCATACACGAGAGATTGTGGGCAAAAACTTTTACTACAGATTTAATACTGATGACCTATCCTCATGATAATGTCAAGAATTCAATGACGTCAGGATTTCCATCAATGGTATATTTATTAAATCAATCAAACATGTACAGAAAAATGTGCTCTTTCAGCTACATCTTGGCCTTCCTCAACCATGTAGCCAAAACTGTAGTGTTTTTCTGCAAATGTTGGATTGATTTAATAAACATAACATTCAGGAAAATGTTGACACCATACAATTCTTTAAGTTTACTGATCTCTGTGCCTGATGTGGATCCATCAGCAGGATGTCCTGGTGCATTCCTGATGGGAGATGATGAGGGACATTGGTGTTGTTCTCAACTGTATATGTTGACTATCAGTGGGGGTCCGACTCCCGGCACTCACGCTGATCAGCTGTTTGAAGAGAGAGAGTGCCACAGCCTCTACCTAGGCCGGTGGCGTCATGTTCATCAGTTACATAGCGTAGGCACAGCTCAATCACATTCAAGTGAATGGGGTCAGCTGCAATACCAAGCACAGCCGCTGTCCAATGAATGGTGCTGTGCTTGGTAATCTGTGAACAGGCCGTGGTGCTCACCAGAGTATCGGAGCCTCTTCAAACAGCTGATTGTCGAGGTTCCAGGCATCAGACCCCCACCGATCAGATACTGATAACCTATCCTGAGGATGGTTCATAAGTATTAAACACTCAGACAATCACTTTAATTGAAAGTAAGCTGGAGTACAATGTGCCACGTATTAAATATGGCATATCTTTTGTTTGTCCATGCACCAGAAAAGCAAATTGCCCCAAAATTTATACCAGTTCGTGGTGTATGTTATGGTAATTTTTGTGTCTGAGGCCATGGCCACTACCTTAATCACGCTTAATAACGCTGTCACGCTCTGGTGTGGAGGGTATAGCCACACCAAACGTAAGAGGGAAGGGAAAAGAACCAAACAAGGGAAACGGTCACCTCCTGCAGGTAACCCTGAAACTAGGCCCTGGCTGACTACTAGTATACCTTAATGCAAATATTGCAGCAACCGGATCTCAGCCGAGATCCACACCACACACAACAAAGTCAGAAGAAAGTATAAACCGCAAGGAATACTGGGAGAGGAAGGGATAAATAGGGGAAAGAAAATCACCACACCCGCAACAGCTGAGGGGAAGGCGTGTGATAAACAGCAACCAAACCAAGAAGAAAACATGTCAAATTATGTCACTTTTGAAAGCCTAGCTGAACGCCTGCAACCTGATGCCGGAACGTTAGTGACATAATCTATGTGTACTATTGTTCTCATCACTCTTAAAAAGTGACAAGAAAAGTTGCAAAACAAAAAACACACACTTTTTTTTAGCAACTGTGGATTGTGGCCAAATTTGCGACTTTTTGACATAAAACATACATAAATTCCTGAGGCGGTCTTAAGATCAGGCACCTTTTTAAGGAGCGCCTATCAGTATGTTGAAACTTAAAATAGGCATACATAAATTCCACCCACAGGGTCAATAGCTACATCGCAGTATTAAATAGAAAACGATGCATGAACTCTAATCCATCCCTGATCCTGAGGACCAAGTATCCTTGTCCACAACAACTGCCCGTAGGCATGATATTCTTCATGATATGTCTGATGGAAATCGAGCCCTTTCTTCAGTCTCAAATAATCAGGAAAGTATGAGATCAGCATTTTATTCTTTTCAATAAAATTCTTTGAAGTTATTTACTGAATATATTTAGCTAATTGGCAGCATCAGATGTTGTCTTTTTAAGGGCATCAACAAAAGATGAGTCAGAGTGGAATCCATTTAACATGGAGTCGTGACAGCCAGGAACATCTTTAACCACCATGAGATATTTACCACTAAATTTTTCATAAGAAGAAAATGCAAACATTTCTGTTTAGACTGAGCAGTGCACTTGCGGCTGGTGATGTCATTTTGTGTGACCCCCTCCCCCCACCACCATCATGATACAGGCATGCTTGTCTGTGAACAAATATTTCAGTAAGAAGCAGCTTCTAAAAGACAGTTGCATCCTACTGCTGGACAAATCAAGGGTAACAGCGTCCCGGAGAGTAGGAATATTTAAGTACCAGTGATGAGCCAATTTCTTGAAATTTGGATTCGGATCGAATTCTGCAATTCGATTCAGATCCAAATAAAATTCAACCCGAATCGAAGGTGGTCCAATGGGCCTGGAAAGTTGTGGATGGCATTCTGGGGTCTCCTAGGACTGTGTATAACTCATTTCATGCTCTCTAATGCCAACAACATATATGACTATAGGTAAACACATGGCTGCTGGGGGTAACAAACAGCCTTTTTTTTTTTTTTTTAAATGTATTGCTTTCTTGCAGAAAATGCCTGCTGGTGTGAATGGATACACACATAGCGCCTGCGGTCATATGATCCTCCATCTTCATCTTTCCTGTCTCCAGATTTGAAAAATGGCTGATGCCATTATAAAAAATTTAATTGCCAAAAATTCGGAATTGACACAAATTTTTGGAAAATTTGGTTCAAATTCAATCTGTTTAAAATCGATTTGCTCATCTCTAGTAATTACTAATGGTGTACTGTGCGACTGTCAGTAAAGGGGGCACTGTCTGCTTAGCACTCTTATAGGGTCCCTTTTTGGCTTGCACAGTTATAGCTGAGCACTGTGTAGCTGGTGCAGTTATGGTGGGGCACTGTGTGGCTGGCTCAGTTAAGGTGCAGCATTGTGTGGCTGGTGTAGTTATGGTTGGGCACTTTGTGGCTGACACAGTTATGGTGGGGCACTGTGTGGCTGGTGCAGGTATGGTGGGGTACTGTGTGGCTGGCGCAGTTATAGTATATGGATGCTAAAGTTATAGGGTACACTGTGAACCTTGAACTGTTAAAAAGGCTCTGTAGCTGGCACTGCTCTGCAGCTGGGCATTTTAATTTATAGTAGTGCAATCTAATATCATAACCCTTGGGCTATTAAAGGGGTATTCTCATCTTAGACAATGGGGGCATATCGCTAGGGTATGCCCCCATTGTCTTATAGGTGCGGGTCCCACCGCTGGGACCCGCACCTATAGCCAGAACGGAGCGGGGAGCGCTGCGCCTGGAGGACCCCAGGTTTCCGGGGGTCCGGCCACCACCAGGCGCAGCTCCCCGTGCCGCTCATAGGAATGAATGGGAGCCGGGCCGTGCATGCGCGGTCGGCTCCCATTCATTTCTATGGAGCCGACGGAAGTAGCCGAGCCAGCGCTCGGCTATTTTCGGCGGCCCCATAGAAATGAATGGAGGGCGGCTGCGCATGCGCAGTGCGCCCTCATTCGCTTCGGGGGCTCCGTTCTCGATATAGGTGCGGGTCCCAGCGGTGGGACCCGCACCTATAAGACAATGGGGGCATATCCTAGCAATATGCCCCCATTGTCTAAAATGAGAATAACCCTTTAAAAGTGGTCCATCTATGACGGAAACCATTTTGTGAGATTTACATTTGCTTGGTACGTGGGTAAAGCTCTGTTCACATTAGTGTCATAGCTTCCGTTCATAAGAAAAAAATAACATCTGTACCGGATCCATGATTGTACTATTCTTGCCATTAAGAGTTTTGAAACCGTTAGTGTGAACAGAACTTTATTAATAATGAACAGTAATATATCATCTGATCATTGGTAGATTTTATATCACATCCACCTTGTGACAGGCCATTTCCAGTGGGAAATGTAATCTTGAGTTTTCCATCTATAATTGATTACTTATGTTCTGTATAGTGTACCTGGGATCACAACCATTACAGTGGGATCACTGACTTGGTATGTCCTAAATGAATTCTGTATCATAGTGGATGGTGTATTCGGTAGCAATGGAGAGCTAATCTGATTATTGTAGCGATGTCATGCTTATTATGTGGCCATTCTGCAGCACTGGAAAGATGTATTGATTAGACTGTCAGAGTGACAGCAGTTTACAATAGTAGCAGGTATTTTTCTGCCATTGATTGTGGCTTTGATGAATAGATTTTGCTCTCAAGTAATATTTCATTCATTTCAGACTGTCACGTACTAGCATTAGTGCACAATTACGGAGCATTTGTGGATGATATGAATAATAAATTAACATGACTCCATGAAAACACTTCATTTCATAGCTTCACTTTAATTGTGTGGGATTTAGGCTTCCTGACCAGCACTATACTCGAGGGAGTATATCATTCTCACTGCTATGTAGAAGGAGAAGGCAAACAATGGTGTAACAAACTACATCAAAAGCAAGATAATTTAGGTCAAGTACGTAATGTAGGCGCCATGGTTTGGGGGGTGTTAATGGTTTGCGACTAAGAAGCTAATGGCATTAGCTCTAGCACATACTGTATACAATATGGGAAGACTGTAGATAATATTAGCTTTACATAGGATTTATACCTACAGCTATTTTACAGCCCGATACAACCATTCTCATTGTGGAACCATAATGAAGCGTCCATACAAGTCCTATATTCTATATTATATTATATACCTTCACATGCCTCTAGTTTTCTTTGTAGATTTTTTCATATAGAACTGGACAGAAAAATAATCATGGCATGCTCCATTAGTCCATTAAAATAATATGTGGTGACAGAAGAAGTAACTTATTCTGTACGTAATACAATCTATTTTGTTCTGTTAGTTATTACCTGTCAGTACACTTAGGGCCCATTTACACAGACCAATACTAAGGGCAATGATCAGGAATGAATCTTTGCGCCATACTTGCGTAATCATCTCTTTTGTATGAAGATGAACAATCACTACTGTAATCATTCATCCCCATACAGATTCACTGTTTGCCAGCAGCACAGGGAGATGTTCTGCCAACAAACCACAATTTTATGTGCTGAGTAAACACAGATCTCACAACAAAGTGATGTCCCAATTGATTAGTGAGACATTTACATAGTAGTTTTCAGTAATGAGCATTCGTACATAGGAACGTTAGCTCCTGACAATTGTCCCGATGATCTGACCATGTATATGGGTCGTAGCTGTTTGTATAGTTTCATGTTCAGTTCCCAACTACAAACCAATGTATTTCAATGGCAAACACTCTCTTTCCTGTAAATATTATTTTCGTCTATTATAGGGTGACCCTTCCTGCTAGAATTCCCAAATATCATCTGTAATCTGTATTACACAGTTGCCCTTGAAATCAAAGGGCAAGATATCCACTCTGTTGACTCACAGATGCACTCATCCTAAATTCCCCCAACAACTTAGAATTCAAAAATACAGCATTTGAAAATTAATTTTCTAAATTAGGCAACCTCTTTAAAGAGTCACTGTATGTTTACACAATGTCATTTAATTTAATAGAGAATTGTGTATTTAGAAAATTTCTAAATAACTTCATTTAAAAAATCTGCCTGCATCCACCTGTAAAGTCATGGCCACTAAGGGTCTCACTTCCACCTAACTTGCCTGTTGTTAGGTAAGATCCATCCCTGGTAACAGAAAACTGTTCACAGGAAATGGGGACATGTCAGAGCTAGCTGGACTCCTGAGCCTGATAGAAGAACTGCTTCTGAAGAGCAGAGAAGTTCCTGTTTGTTTATAAACCTAAACTCTCCCTCTTTATCAGCATCCTGAGCTCCCTATAAGAAAACAAACATAGTGGAATCTAAGGGAAGTGAGGTAAATGCACACAGTACTGGCAGAGACACCCCCTGCTTGTGAGAGAAATGTATCTAGTTGTGCATGTGAAACAGGGACTATGGCTGAGGAAGGCATTAAGGAAGCCCAAAACAGACCTGTTCCATCACAGTTATGATTCTAAAATGAAGCACAGCCATTATGCCAACGTAAAAAAAAAAAACAACTAAGGTATGCTTTAAGTTTTGTACATAAAGGAAATCTATCTGCTGGAACCACGGGCATCATGTGAAATCTGAACAGGCTCCCTCATTTCACTATAACAAATATGTCAATCAAGCCAAACAGTTCAGAGAGAAGCTACACAACAGACTCTTCTCCGCATCAACGGACTCTTCTCCTTGTGCCTGGCTCTATTTTAGAAATATTTATTTCCCCGAAACACTGCATCATATGGAGTAAAAAATAACGCTCTGCAATGTGGAGCCATGGTTCATGCAGCATGAAATGGATGACAGGTTCCCTTTATTTGAAAAATTATATTTAATAAATATTACTACTATAAAGATAAAAAAGATTTATATTTCATATATTTTGAGAATTCTTTCATTAAGCCTACTGTGCCAGTAATAATTTAATTCATTTATTTGGATAATTTACTCTTTTTTAGATTTACATATTAGACTATGTCTATCTTGTCTTTCAGAGCAATAATGGAGCACAAAGAGTTGCTAAAAGTACCCTGGGACTGGCAAATAGGTAAGCCATTTAAATTTCCTCCTAAATAATGCTTCACTAAACAATGAATAATGGCCCTGCAATCTATCAAAACCCGAGCCGCTTCATAACATTTTTCTAAATGAGCTCTCCACCTACTGACTTAAAGAACATTTACTGCGCCATTATCTTGGGTATAGAGTAGCACCAACCAGAGATCAATGTGGAAATAAAATTTACAGAGGATGACACTTTTACTCTAATATGAACCAAAAGAATATGAGAACTGGTAACAGCAATGGCCATAAAAAAACAAATACTAAAGAATATCCAAATGTCTAATTCTCATAAAATAAGATTGCTCAAAGGAAACAGTGCATAAAACATACAAATGAGATAGAAGGAAATTAGGCCTGCATAAAGAATAATGAGAAACATCATATTTCTATGTCTGCCCAAAACAGTCCGAGAACTTCTATTAGTTTTATTAAACAAGTCTCAGGGAAGCAGTGAAATAAATTACTATGGATTGTGGAAGGTAATTGAGCCTTTGGTGAATACATTATCTGTTTTGTATTAATATGCTTCAAAAATGTGGATAATATGTGCAAGAGGTCAGTATTTCAAATGTATTCATGCAAAATAGTGAGCTGCGCTGGTACTATACAGTAGACCCAAGTTTGTTGATTAAGTTGAGGCTGCTTCCTCATGGGTGTACCACAAGCACACTTTAGTATTCGTAGTTCAGTCACTGTACCCAGACCTCCCATATCACAAGCAAAACAAAAAAGGAAGTATATGTCCTAAAACATCACAGCTTTATTAGATGTTGTTAAATGTTGTTTCTCTAATAAAGCTGCAAAGTTTTAGAAGATATACTTTTTTTTTAGTTTTGCTTATGGTGAGTGCCGAGGCCAGGCAAGTGGATCCTATCTTCGTTGGCAAACGTGTTTTCTGGTATACATGTTGGGTGAGCTAGAACTTTGCGTTCTGATGTTTCTCCCATATCACAGTTGGATTCTGTGGTGGATCTGAGGGGCCTAGACTGGATGACTTTCAGGCCAATTATTGGGAACAAAGTTTCATAGGAATTCCCACATACCCATTTTTTGGTTGTTTTCCATCTTTCATTAGGATAAAAGATGCTCAATTATCTGCAGCACATCTTGTGTAATCAGGGATGTGCTGCCTATAATCACTGCAGGGGCGCACTGGGAGTTTAAAGTGACCCTGGAATAAACCTAAAAGAGGTCCCATGTTGTAAGCAGGCTCGAAATTAACAGAGGGTGGGCAAGTAGGTAGGGATAACAGAAGTAGGCGGGGCCTGCAATACTGTAGTACAGCACAAAATACCGCCCCAGCAGAACACAGAAGAAATACAACTGTACAGCACAAAATATTGCCACACCCACTGGGTGCATTAGAACCTGATGCACATAGCAGTAATTATCTATTCCTAAATTAAAGGGGTTGTTTCATCACAGACAATGGGGGAATATCGCTACGATATGCCCCCATTGTCTTATAGCTGTGGGTCCCATCGGGAAGGGAGCCCTGCAAGGTGGTGGTTGGAGGACTCCAGTCCAGCCACCACCAAGTGCGCTCCCTATAGAAGTGAATGGGAGTGCACTGTACATGACCAGCCTCCATTCCCATTCACTTCTATGGGCCCGACGGAAATAGCCGAGCCAGTGCTCGGCTATTTTCAGAGGCCCCATAGAAAATGAATGGAGGGCGGCTGCGCATGTACATTGCGCCCTTCAACACTTTCAGGGCTCCGTTCTCGATATAGGACCCACAACTATAAGACAATCGGGGCATATCCTAGCAATATGCCCCCATTGTCTGTGATGAGGCAACCCCTTTAAGCATCACCATCCAGCCAATAGCCATGAGGAAGGCTTGAGTGGTCCACTGGGCATTGGCCCAAAAGGAAATTTCTGCCCCTGAATCACTGAAAAGGAGAAGAACGCTTGCCATAGCAAACATTCCTCCCCCATTCAGATTGTATTGTCCTGTATGATAGGCTGATTCAAACATGCGCTGATCAACAGTGTAATAATCCCCTAAGTCGTGTTCAGTAGAACTGCAGGAGTTCTGTTTACAGCAGTTGTAAAATGGACACTACCCATATTATATTGGGGACACATCACCGCTGAGGTCAGACATTGTCTGCAGTGCCTCACGTGACCCCATCTGTGAGGAAGTTGACAGACGGGGACTGGTAGTCCACTAAGCCAAAAATCATTTTTTCATTTGGCCTTTTTCTATACATAACTGAGATGCTCTAGTAGCAGCCTGTGGATTTTCTGTCTTTACCGTCAGTTTGGGGAGCTGACAGGCTCTTCATCTCTGCTCTCTGACACTCACTATAGCTCAGTTCTAATCCTACTGATGTGGCTTAAATCTCAGTAGTTTAGAGATAAGGTTAATTAGATGACTGGCACAAAGTGAAAGTACCAGTCACATAGTTAGAAAATCAGTTAACCCTTTGTGACAGAATGGCTCAATATTTTTAATAAAAGGCAATTGGAATATGATTTCTAACCAAAAATGAGTAAAATGCAATCATTTCCTTTTAACCATGAACAGATTCAGCAGCAGACTCTTTGCTAATCATATTCTATGTTTTACTTGTACAGGTCTGTTATATGTGGGATTCACCGCCTGCATGTTTGGCCTCTATAGCTTCCTTCCTGTGGTTATAAAAAAAACAAGTGCCACTGCCATCAACCTCTCCACACTAACAGCAGAACTCTACACCTTCTTCTGTGGTCTCTTCTTGTTTCATTACAAGGTGAGTTAGAGTGGAGTCCAGGTCATGTGAATAACTTAAGATGTCATGGACTTACAACATGTTATTGCAGAAGTGATAAGTTACAACCTATGAAAATCACAAAATTACAGGAAACGCCACCACATTATCCACTAACTGTATACTAGTAACTTCTGTCTTTGAAACCCGATCGTCATGACGAATCACTCTGTATGCTCCGCACATTCCTGGAAGAATACAAAATATATTCTTTTCCTTTTGTATTGCTAAAATATGCCAGACAGCATGCCTTTTACAGTAACAGCTTCTTGTAGGTGAATTTCATTTAATACATATCCCACTGGAGGCGAGATATATGAGGTTATTCTGATATATGCGATGTATAGCTTCCCTGAAGCCGTATTTTTGCTTGGTAGGACTCACAATGACACGTTAAAGGTCACTTATAAACCACAAACCCATCCAGATCGCAAT
The DNA here is from genome assembly GCA_900303285.1 of Rhinella marina. Lineage (NCBI taxonomy): Eukaryota > Metazoa > Chordata > Amphibia > Anura > Bufonidae > Rhinella > Rhinella marina. Next base: position 73,587 of record ONZH01015201.1, read on the forward strand.
ATATTTTTATATGTGACAGTTTACCTATTTTTATTCCTATGCTGTGCTACAGTATAACAGCCACCTTCATAGTGTTTTCACTGATTTTGAATTTAACTTAAGGACACATTTTTATTAATTTTATTTCTTTGGTTTTCTTCCTAAATAGTTGGTCTATATATACTAACATCTCAAAAAATAACTTGTTTAGGAATTTTTATTGTTCAGCTATTCAACTTTACTGTAGGTCTTGATTTAAAAAGTCCTGCCATATATTTTGTGTATACAAGAGAATTCTTTAACACGTCTGTGCAAGATAATTAAACCCTTCCAGACACAGAAAATTTGACACGTCACTATTTGTGCGCCCCACAATTTGTTACGCATTTTTTTCTCAATACGGCCACAGCCTATAAGTGGTAGTAAACTGTGGTGTGGGCACACTCCAGAGCTCAGACGGGAAGGAGTACCATTTGGCTTTTGTAGGGCAGATTTTGCTGGAATGGTTCTCGGGTGCCATGTCAGATTTGCAGAGCCCCTGAGGTACCAGGACAATGTAAAAACCCAAAAACCTACCACATTTTGGAAACAAAATCATTCAAGATATTCACCTAAGGATAGTGATTGGCTCAACCCCACAAGTGTTTCATAGAATTTTTTAAGACTGGAAAATGAAAAATTACATTGCATGTCAATTATATGTAATTCTAGCCTCAAAGGTTTTATTTTCACAATGTAGTAATAGGAGAAAAAGAACCCAAAATTTGTTTATATTTTCCTATATTTCCTAAGTACGACAATACCCCCTATGTGGTCATAAACTGTTCTTTAGGCACACTGCAGGGCTCAGAAGAGAAAGAGCATCATGTGCATTTGAGGCCTAGTTTGGTGGTTTATACAGCACTGGCCAACAAATGCAGAGGCTCTGAGCGCAAATAAAAAAAAGAAACACCCAGGAGTAAACCTATTTTGGAAGCCACTCCCCCTCATTGAATTTACCAAGGGGTGTTGTGAGTATTTTGATCCCACAGTGTTTTTCAAAAATTAATGCACAATAGATGGGAAATTACAATTTTTAATTTGTTGTGCCAGTCATGTGCCAGTGTGAAAAGTAAACCCACTTATTATTATGCTGTGTTTCCTGGTTTTACACACAACCTACATGTGGTCTTATTCTTTTGCCTAAATGTTCGAGAGGGCTCAGGAATAAAAGAGCAGCAAATGCATTTTGAGGCCAAAATTGGTGTAGAGGCTCTGGGGTGAAATAATAAATGAAACCCTAGAGAAGTGACCCCATTTTGGAAACTCCACCCCTCAATGTACTAAGAAGTGGAATGAGCATTTTGATGCCATGGATATTTTGGAAAAATTAATGAGTAGTGAACCATGCAAAATGAAAATTGCAATTTTTCCACAGATAGGGCATTACTGTGCCCAATATCTGTGCCCTGCTGGTGCCACCTGAGACTCACACCAAACTTCTTGAATTCATAGACAGTGTACGGAAATGCCATAAATGTGGATTTAATGTGCTGCTTGTGTACACTGCAGGGTTCATAAGGAAAAGGCCACCGTTTGGCTTTTGCAGGACATGCAGTGGTCCCTCAAGATACAATATTAATTGGTTCCAGGACGACTATTGTATGTTGAAACCATTGTAAGTTGAGTAATTGGTTCCAAAGCCCCAAAATGTCATCCAAGATAAGAGAAAATGAAGATTTAAGAAAAATAAGAAGATAACGAAGACAGATAAAACAAGTTCTTAATAATGGCCTTAGTTGGACCTGAGTCTGAGGCATTGTATGTTTACTCTAGTTACAACTTACGATGGGTCAGAAAATACCACTGTATAAATATTGTATTCTGAGGCCATTGTATATTGAGGGATCACTGTATTTTGATGAATTGGTTTACAGGCGGCATGTTTTCGGTACAGCTATTTTCTGATACCTTTTTCGACTAAGCTGTGTCAGGTGTTCAGTATTTTTTGTGGGCTGAGTTGACATAATCATTGGTACTATTTAGGAGTAAATATGTCTTTTTGATCGCTTTTTTGATTCCTCAAGTTTGTAGTTGAGGGTAATTTCCAGTTGTTTATAAAGTTTTATGTGATAGGCATTTTGATATAACAATACTTTTTTGGAAAACCACATATTTACATAACACAGGCCTTTTAGGCCCCTATTATGTTTATTATATACTCTTCAGTTTATGTGTCACAAGTTACTGTGTTATTGTAATCAGGGTTGCTGGGGAAGGGGGTGGATCGTGCCTGTGTGTAGAAAGACTTGTGATAATGTCAAGACCATGTGATCTTGGGAGGGAGACTGACTCCTCCTTTCCAACGTCACATACCCATGACATCATCGCAGGTCTTTCTGAACACAGTAATGAGCATCAGGAGGACAGCATACACTGTGTTTTTCCTTTGAGTTTACTGACATCTAAGGGCCCGTTCACAAGATCTTGTGAATGGGTCCCCATCTATTCCGCAATTTTGCGGAATAGATGCAGCCCATTCATTTCCATGGGCATCATTAGATCGCGGACAGCCATGGCCTCGCAAAAAAGATAGAACATGTCCTATTCTTGTCTCAATGTCTTGCTAATTGAGAAACACACACTGGCCAGCAACTGCCTTTTTTGCGGATCCGCAAAAATAAGGACGTCTGAACGGCCCCTAAGTCAACAATGGCACATTCTTCAACCAAGGGTTTAACTGACAAAGAGATTGAAGCAATCGTTTTTGAAAGTGATGATGAAGGTGAACTTTGTCTGATGAAGATTACCTGCCAGCAGCTAATCACTCTGCTTCCTCGTCCAGTGATTCTTCTGATGCTGAAGAAGTGGATCCAGTAGAATTGATAAATAGAACATCCAAAACTAATGTACTTTGGGACAGTACTCCTTCAGTATTTGGACATAGCCCATTACATAATATTCTGAGAAAAGCTCAAGGAGCTGTAGGAAGTCCCCAATGCTTGTCCACACTTTTCCATGTTTTTTGTACTTTTTTTCTAATGATATTGCAGATGAGGTTTTTTTTGTACAAACTTAGAAGGACGATGCATTGCTGATGGAAAAAACAAAACATGGAAAAATATCTCAAAAGAGGAACTTTATGCTTTTATTGGACTTACACTTCTGGCAGGGTGTCAAAAATCTTGTGATGTTCCTATCAGAAAATTAATTCTGGACCCACATTCTGATCCATACTACAAAGCAATAATGTCAGTGAATAGATATGAGGATATTCGGAGAAGCCTTCGATCTGATAAGCAAACTGGTCCTTCGAGGTTGGAAATGGATCAACTAGCACCTATTAGTTACATTTGGAATATTTTTTATCAAGAATTGTACCATGCTCTACAATCCTAGTGATAATGTAAACTTGTAAAAGTTATTTATTTGAGTTCCTCCATATGCTTTGCATATGGGCCTAAAAGGCTTGTGTTATGTGAAAGTGTAGATTTCTATTGTCATGCATACTAGGGTTAAAGCATAAAATAGATTAGAGAGGATTCACTGACTCCTATGGTAGAGTTTTCTAGGCACGCACTGTGACCTGAACAAAGATCAGAAGGAAGTAGATAAGCTGTGATCATCACTTATTGTGATCCTGTGTAATCTATATTTAGGTTGTATCTGTCACTGTAATTCTGCCTGTGATGATAATAGGATGACTGCTGAAAAGCTATAGGTACAGATAAAGATGTAACACCTATTATTAGACCTAGTGGTCTGTGCGAAAATGTTAGGATTTTTAGTTAAATATAGATGTAAAATGAAAAATAAAATCAAACATTATTTAAAAATATGATTAACAGAAAAATTTCATTTAACGAATAGGCCATTTTTATGACACATTCACTTTAATAATTATAGGAAAAGTCCCCACATGGTCTAAAATAAAAAATGAAGTTTACTTGCCTCTTTCTTCAGCACTGTTCTCTGCATGGCTGGTCAGGTCCTCGAGATGCTGCATGTTTAAATACTGCAGAGGCGACGTGCCTCTATACCCCATGTGACTACAGAGGTAAATCGACAGTGACTGCATTCAGCCATCACATGCCATAAATCTGCACATTGCTGTGCACGTTGCCATCACTGTGACATGCACAGTGACATGATGGTGTATGGCATGTCACTGCTGCAGCCAATTACTGTCCTCAGCAGTAGATCACTAAGAATAGTACTTGGTTCCAGTGGTCATGAGCCATAAAACCAGCACATTACCACTGCAGTCTGTTAACAAGTCGTAGTATGTAGGAGGATATCTTGGGAAAGATAAAGTATAACCAATTTTTTTTTTTCATTTTAAAGCAATTGGGGCTTGCCCAAGATTTTTAATTATCTTATGCAACCCCTTTAAAGGGAATGTCCATTCACGCAACCATTTATATTTCTTCAGTGCATTTGAAAAGAAAAAAATAAGCACGTTGGCGTCGAGGCTTATTTTCATTTTTGCATTTTGGATTTTTCCTCCCCACGTTCCAATAGTCAACATTTTTATTTTTCTATTCCCATAGCTATATGAGGGCTTATTCTTTGCGGTACAAGAAGCATTTTTTTAATGCCACCATTTAATTTACCATATCTCGTATTGGAAAACAGGAAAACAATTATTTTTGTGGCAAAATTGAAAAAAAAATACAGAATTCCACCAAGGTTTTTGGGGGTTTTAACATCAAAATGTTCACTGAGTACTAAAAATTACTTAACATCCTTATTCTGTGGCTCAATACAAATGCGGGAATACAGCAAATGGGTCCAATGACATGTGTGATAAGCTATTATACTGAATGACACCTTGTTCTGCTAATATAAATGTGGCAGACTCCATTATGATGACCAGTGGATATAGGCAAATACCTGTACATTAGATGAGCCTCATATAATTGGTGTGAGCCTGTAGGATATAATGCACTCCCAGTTAAACTTTAATCTGCCTGCACAGAAAAAATAATGATAAAGTAATATGGGTATTATCTAGTTTGGGTGAATTTACCTTTTAAAATGGATTTGTCATCTGAATATGCTGTTTGTTACATTGGCTGTTTGCTACATATGGACTCTGTGAATGTACAGATTGATTTGAGTATTTTTTATCCTGTCATATGGATTTATTCACACCGTATCTGAAATTGATTGTGGAAGAAGGCAGATGTGATGCCGATGGCATTCAGTCAAAATACATCTGTTACTTTTCTAGTGTGGGCTAGAAACAATCTATACTTGACTAAGGAATCCACAATCGTTTGGCTCACAATTAACTTCATATATATAAATACATTCCTAGATTAAAGAGGTTGTCCGAGTTATTTTTTTGTTCTTTGTATGTTACTAACTTGTCAGGTATAACAACTTTCCCATACACTTTCTGCTTCTAAAGCTGCTTGTTTGTCAGATTTCACTGAGGGTGAAGGTTAGGTTAGGTCCCATGCCACTTGAGATACCTTGACGCGGTGCTCAGGCTCCGGTATGTTCTTGATATAAGAATATATTGGCGAAAGTCTCATTTTAACATCAGTGTGAGGGTTAGCCATATATTGTCAACTGCATTCATCGTTGAAGTGCAACATTTTCTGTGAATTTCAGATTTCACTGAGGTTCATATGACCTGTGATGTCAGCTTATCTCCCTGCTCTGTGATGTTTTATGCACAAGCTTCAGAGATCAGATAACAGTCTGTACACGAGACAGCACTGGCCACGCCCCCTGCACTGACCACGCCCCCTGCACTGTCGCTGCTGTCTGCTCTCTCCCTGGATTCCTTCAGATAAAACATTAACCCCTTCAGCCAGAACACCCTGACAGCTCAAGGCTTTACAACAGGATTTACACTGCAGACAGTGAGGAGACAAATGCTGGGCACAGGAGCTGACAGAGGAATTGTATTGCACAAGAACAGGTAGGGGGGAGTTCCTGTGTGTATCAGCATTGTAATTGTACAGCTGGGACTTGTAGTTCTACACATACAACATGCTGCTGAGTATTCCAGCAGACAGACATGTCACTCAGGGCAGCTCTTGTATTCACTCTCTGTGCAGAACAGGGGGGAGGGAGGGGCAGAGATTGTTATTACTGCAGGTAAACAAAGGCCAGAAGAGAACCAGGGAAATGAGGAAATCTAGATTGTTTTTGCCTAAAACTTGCTTAACTTAGTTATATATTGCTGCCCATCAGATTTACAGTGCAATATTTTTTTTTTTATAACTCGGACAACCCCTTTAAGAAGACAAATCCTTACACAGTTCAACCCTAGTTAGCTTTTTTGTTCAGAGGAAGGCTCTACAAAACCTTGTGGACAATTGTAGCCAATTTTGCCTCACAAATAAATTTTCATTGACCCAACAAAGGCAGTTAAAAATGTCCTTGAATAAAATAAAGGGATTTTTCGGTACCTTTCAATTAATTACCGATCCTCAAGATAGGTCATCAGGTCTGATCATCGGTGGTCCAACTCTGGAGCCAGAAGTTGGCGCCAGAACTAAATAGCTCCATCCATTGTGTAGTGGACGGAGCTGGTTAGTACACCACTGCTCCCATTCACCTCAGTGCTGTGCTGCAGTAACCACCTCTGTCCACTACACAATGGATGGAGCTGTGCGACAGCTGATTGGAGGGGATGCAAGGTGTCAGACCGTCGCCAATCTGATTTATAAAAGTATTAGAAAACCGCTTAAAGGGGTTCTCCGGCAATTAAGAAAATGAAAATATTACTTTATTATAAATATATTCCCAAATACCTTTCATTAGTTATAATGGCTTGTTTTGTCTAGGGAGCAATCATCAGGAGAAACAAAATGGCCGCTGTCCTATTAATGTACACAAAACCTGTCCTAATAACACAGCAGGACAAGTTATGTACTTCACATTACTGAGCTACTGTATAAAGCTGCCTCCTCCTCCTCTCTGCTCTACTTGTCAGGTATTATCATCCTGAATGCAGATGATAAGAACTTTAATGAATCTCTGTTGGAATGGAGTTCATGAGCAGATGTGGCTAATAAGCAGCAGCTCTTGTATGCAGTCTCCATTACCACAGTCGGTCGTTTCCGTCCTCTCTGTAGAACCCTAAAATGTTGCCTTTTAACCTAGCCTTAATGTGCTTTATATCATTTAGATCTGTCAATATGTGAAGTCACTAAGGGGATGATTTATCAAAAACAGTGCCAAGGAAAACTGGCTTAGTTGCCCATTGCAACCAATGAGTTTGATCCTTTCATTTTCCAAAGGAGCTCTGAACAATGAAAGGAGGAAATGGATTGGTTGCTATGAGCAACTATATCAATTTATCTTAGCACCAGTTTTGATAAATCTCCCACTAAATGTTTAACTTTTATATAGTATAGTTATGACAGGACATTGAGGTTGACACTATAACTGTAAAGAACCCACCACCACACACCCACACTATTATAAGACAAAGGTGTTTATTCACATGCGATTCATACCCCATAGCCCAGTGATGGCGAACCTTTTAGAGACCGAGTGCCCAAACTGCAACCCAAAACCCACTTATTTATCACAAAGTGCTAACACGGCAATTTACCCTGAATACTACAGTCCAGTATAGTATATCTTCCTTGTACTTTATGATTTATCTATAATAGTCTGCCTACATTCAATGTGCTGCCTGTGCTGTTCATAGGTAGGTAAAGTCTAAGGAATATTGGTACACCAGACTTTTTCAAGGGTGTGGGTGCTGTAAGGGATCGTATCCTCTCAGGGGGGTCGACATCACACAATATCTTCATAACATGGGGATTTTCAGGTCCAACTCAGTTTTATTGGCACCAGCACACCAAAACAAATCATAAAAACAACACCTGCCCGGCTGGGCTCTGACTAAACATAGTTCAGCTAACTCACCTAAATACAGACGCTGTTCACACACAGCTTTTAAGTGTGGCTTCTTCAGCCGTTCAGTCCAGCAGCCTCCTGGCTGTGACTCCAACCGTACCTTTGGGGGGAGATGGTCCAATAGTCCTCCAGACTGTGACCATGTGACCCTCTTCTCCTAGGGTCACTGGGCCCCCAAACTTCCAGGCTACACAGAGCCTTGTGGCCCCTCAGCCCTCCTGTCTGAGACCACACAAACACACAGAGCCTCCGCAGGCTCTAACCTCTCAGGCTTCCTCAGCCTATCTCCTCTCCCCAGACTGACACTGAGGGCTGGATTATCACAGCAGTAATTACACCCAGGTGGCCTCACCTGTGGTGGAACAGGGATGTGGACTGGAATATCCATCCCCTCCAGACCTCTATGAAGTGTGAGGCCTGTCACTGCCTCACATACCCCCCCCCCTTTGTTCAAACCCGTGGGGGTGAACACTTGCACCAACACAGGATGCACGTGACAGAGCATCCACATTACCTACAGTTTTCCCTTTGTTCTGCCACACCCAGGCCCACAGGGCTTGGTTTGTTATCAGCACCAACTTCCTATCCCGTAGGTAGTGTCTAAGGGAGTCCAGTCCCCAAATGATATCAAGTCCCTCTCTTTCTATTCTCTTATGAGCGATGACACGCTCCTGCACTTTTTTATCTCGTTCTCTCGCTTTCTTTGGCTGTTGCCCTTTCCGGGACTGCTCCAGCCCTTGACTGAGCCGTTTGCACAGTAGCTCCCACCCGCGGATGTTTCCAGCCACTTTCTTCTTTGCTTTGCGGAGTCTCTTCAGCTGCGCACGCGCGATTCTGCTTGTTCTGGAACGATTAGAAGCTCTATTTCTGTGCTTGCTCTTCTCTTCAGTACTGTTCTCCTTAGGTTTGGCAGCAGTTTCAGAGTCCTCTGCTTCTTCAGTGGCTTTTTCCACTTCGGCAGACTCGTCTTCTGCCCCTGTGACCTCTGCGGCGTCTGAGGACTTCCACTCATCGGCTTTAGCTTCTCCAGCCTTCTCATCCCTCTTGGACATGGCACCATATACCAGCACTTTTAACTCCTCCCCTTCTTTCTCATCAAGGTTGGAGGCACTAGGGATATGGGAGCCCTTATCTGACTCTTCATCTTCTGGCAATTCTTCCAGCGGTTTACCCAGGACTTGGGTCTCCATTCGTATAAGCTCCAGCGGAGCCATGCCAGAGTAGTAGATAGCATCTGTACACTGGTCGGGCGTCTCCCCGTAATTCTTCCCCAGAAGTCTGTTGGCATCCTGGAAAGTGTTGACAATGGAGCAGACGTCTTTCACAACCAGGTCCTGGCTACTCATGGCCATGAGTCTCTTGGCCTCTGCATCCACATCAGCCTCAGTTTGTTCAGCAGGAACTTCTTCCATCTTCTACCTCGGCTGGCCCTGCAGCATCACCGCTACCAGACCCATTCTCAACAAGCTCTGGCCTCTTTCAGAGGACTCTCTTCCTCAGGTTTTCTATTTACCTTCTTTTGTACTAGATGAGCGACGTCTATGACACACCTGGTTCCCTGCACCATGCAGTTTCTGTTTTTCTCTGCTGCCACAGCAGATGTAGGAATACCATCATTCTCTTTTGGAAATGCAGAGAGACTTCCACTCCAGGTCTCTTTAAGAACTTTCTCTGTGTCTCCTGCAGTTTTCGGTGTTTCTTTGGAGCCTTTGGTCTTCTCCTTGACAAAAGGCAGTAGATCTTTCAGATCTTCCAAAAACCTCTCTATCCGCTCTAAGAAGTCAACTAGTGTCTTTTCTAGCATATCTAGGGTCTGTGTAGAGAGAGAGAAATCATCCTCATGTTTGCAGCTATACTGATCTTCCAGCAGTCGGTCAGGCACTTCTACCACACCCCCTTGTCTACCATAGACATCTGTCTTAGTGGTGTTATTCTCCAGGTTATTACTGACCACTGACACCTGGTTGCTACCAGCAACCACACCAGTTTCCCGAGAAACTAACAGGGCAACCCCACTCTTGGAGCTGCCATCAGTCACAGCATACCCATTTGCTATACCACTTTTGTCAGTCTCATTCCTGGCCTCTAGGGGCACAAATTAGACAATTCCCACAGTATCCAGGTTCATGTCCTGAACCCACTCAGGCTCCCTTGCACCTGAATGGTTTACATTTACAACACCTTCATGAATACTGCATCCAAGCTCAGTAACCATAGAACACAGTGGGGACTGTTTATCTGCAGCTGGTACATGTGGCACACCCTGTAACACTGCCACACTTTCCTGCATATTCCCTACAGCGGGTTCTCTTAGCTGTGTGTTCTCAAAATTATTCAGCATTTTCTCATTATACACATTTTTACCAGCAGGGGGAGCTTCTTCCCCGACAACCTGCAAAGAAAAAGGCATGTAATCATCATCATCACATCTCTTACATGACCCCACATTTCTATTATGTATTTCTGGTATGCTGAAACGGTCACTCTTCACCTTATCTGCCCCATTGTTTCCAATGGGCATTTCCCTTATGGCTTCATTTAAAGGGACCGGCACAGGTTCTGCAGCAATGTCTCTATTTCCCCACAATCCTGTAAACAAGGGGAAGTCATGGCCCACCACATCACACAATTTGGTCGCAGTCTCTAGTCCCGAGATCGCGACACATACCGGCTCGGCAGGTAGCAACTGCCGCCGACTCTCACCATAGTCCATGGCTTCTGAGGCACCAGGGCACCGATCAGCACCATGCCCAACCTCCAGAGCCTCTCTCTTTATCACATTGTCTATGGCACATGCACAAACAGGAACAGTCTTACCAGCTGCTGTCACAGTGTCGACACACCCATTAGTCGAGGGCACTTGCTCTCCAGAGACATCTCCACTGAGGTCTTCCTCCTTTCTCGGGATATTCGGAACCTCCAGCTCCTGGTTCCTGGTCACAGGATCAGCTATCAACTCCTCAAACCAGTGGTTGCTATGGGAAACGCTTTGGTTGTCGACTAGTCCCTCAGGTTTTCCGCAGCCACACCATTCAAAGAAATTTCGCCATTCCACAGCTGCCAAAACCATGGAAAGTCTGTGCCCAGCACGAACTCCACCTCCAGGGTCTTACATTTTAACAGCTCCCACTGACAAGAACTATAATCCTTTTCAAAGGTTAGAGACACTGTGGTCTCTGGCCCCCTCTCTAGAAAGTCCAGAACCGCGGGCATAACCCGGGACACTTGTTGGCGGGAATCTAGTCTGACCCCCAGCAGTATTCCTCCAATTACCAAGTCACAGGACCTTTCACTGTCTTTATCAGGTCTCCTGATCTCATAGTCATCCATTATGGCACAGTCCGGCTGCAGGTACATCTGCATCAGCAGGTTTATGAACTGTTCCATGGCATCAGATGACCTCCAACCAAAAACAACTAAATTTTCAACAGGGCAGTTTTTTACTTGGGCTAGTGGCCCTTTAAATTTCAGCAAGTTTTACTTGCAATACAGCATGACTAAGGTATTGGGTAGTCTGCTCGTTCCGGCCCTACCTATCCCCATTTTCTTTAAACCAACCCAAAATAAGAGCCGTACACATTATTCAGATTAAAACGGCACAGTAGCCGTATTTATTAATAAAACATAAATAACTCTATACCAGGGCAACTCCATCTTGCCCCCAGCCGATGAGCGCCAGCTCGGAGGCACCTTAAAACTGATGGACGCCCACTTGTACCAACATCCTGATTCTTCCCCAATGGGAGTCCAGCCCCCACCCGTGGGGCCCTCCCATTCCAACTTACCACCATCTCCGCCAACTTCTAGGACCTCCCCCCGCCACGACTGCCGCGACAATCACCTTCCCCACTCATCTTGCAACTACCTAAGCCCTACTCTAAAAACCCTGGGCGGGTGGGCAGGCGTTCGCTTCACCAAAATGGCTATCCTCCTCACCACTAACCCACTATTTAAACCCTCCCACCACACCCCCTTTAGTTGCCCTAGCAACTCCCTCCATTAGCCCTGCAGTGACCCTTAACCCTTTAATTGCCTCCACTTCGCCACCCAAACCCTGTCATGCTGGCCTTCCCTCAGCTTCGCCCCTAGTCCGGCCACACTAAACAAATGTCCAGTTTAGCAGATTAACAGCTGCATCTTTTCCAACACCAGGCCTCCGGACCTTTAACATGGGTTCACAGCAATACTTTTAGCTGTACCTGCTCTTTTCCACGCCGATGCCCCTTGCAACCAGCTGTTGCACTTTTCAGCATGGACACTGGCCCGCATCGACATGCCCTTTTTTTGCAACAATTTGCCTGCATCCTCCACCATATGTAAGGGATCGTATCCTCTCAGGGGGTCGACATCACACAATATCTTCATAACACGGGTATTTTCAGGTCCAACTCAGTTTTATTGGCACCAGCACACCAAAACAAATCATAAAAACAACACCTGCCCGGCTGGGCTCTGACTAAACATAGTTCAGCTAACTCACCTAAGTACAGACACTGTTCACACACAGCTTTTAAGTGCGGCTTCTTCAGCCGTTCAGTCCAGCAGCCTCCTGGCTTTGACTCCAACCGTATCCTTTGGGGGGAGATGGTCCAATAGTCCTCCAGACTGTGACCGTGTGACCCTCTTCTCCTAGGGTCACCGGGCCCCAAACTTCCAGGCTACACAGAGCCTTGTGGCCCCTCAGCCCTCCTGTCTGAGACCACACACACACAGAGCCTCCGCAGGCTCTAACCTCTCAGGCCTTCTCAGCCTTTCTCCTCTCCCCAGACTGACACTGAGGGCTGGTTTATCACAGCAATAATTACACCCAGGTGGCCTCATCAGTGGTGGAACAGGGATGTGGACTGGAATATCCATCCCCTCCAGACCTCTATGAAGCGTGAGGCCTGTCACTGCCTCACAGTGCCCACAGAGAGGGCTCTGAGTGCCGCCACTGGCACCACTGCCATAGCCTATTGCACATATTCTGGAATAAATCTGCCCTTTAAAGCACATTTTCTTCAATGTGAAAACACTACTGTAGTTTTCCAACCTTTAGTTATTATTATTTTCTGTGATTTTATCAATAATCTTATCAATTATTCTTCTATAGTTTTCCTTCCAACACTGTGGTGCCTAAAGCTGTACACCATATTGAAGATGTAGTCACAGTAGTGATTTATAAAGAATCAAAGGTCTTTATTGTTTTATATTGTCAAAGCCAGTGCTTGGCATTGATTACTATACAGCATATGCCGATATTAGTTGTCCAATTTCTTATTTTTTTACACAGCCAGACAATGACCATGGTCCCCTTCCATGTCAGAAGAGCAGTTAGCTGTATGCAGTGCACTGGGCCTCATTGCTAATCCCACACAATATGGCCACAGGGAAAGATACATTAGTCTGCTGGTAGCAAAAAGGAAAGCTGAAGTATGAAAACACAACTTCTCACAAATCACCGTCTGCTGCCAAACTCAAAAGCAAGGAGAAAAAGCTTTCATGCACAACCCTAAAGAATAAAAGCACTCTTTATTTCACCCTCATTTCATGAAGAAAGAAAAATGCTCAGTAGGAGTCACAATTCTGGTCAGCTAAAATTAAGTTAAAAATCTTTTGATTAACAAAGCTCCTTTGTGACAAATTAATTCTCATGCTATAATAGCTCAGAGGAATGTGTAGAGAACTACACTCATTAGAAAAAGACCAATGCCTCATGTACAAGGATATTTCTTAGGATATGCAGTATTTCAGTATGAATATTTGGGTGGCATTAGTCTTTAGATCATAGTTTTGCATAAGTAATTATTTTCCATTCCTTATATATATTTTTTTCACATCACCTTGTAGAAACTGCACCATCAATCATAACTGGGTGGTCGGGCAGATGGGCAATGTCCAAGCACCAAACAGCTGAGGAGCCTATATGCCCCATGGAAATATTGAATCCATGAGTAGACCACTATCTATTATTTTGTCTGATGTCTAAACACAACCAAATTGTGGCCAGCGCTGACAGATGCAGGCCCATTTAACTTGGGTGGATCCGCAATCCGTCCTCAACGCACAAAAGAGAGCATGTTCTATTTTTTTGCGGTGAGGAGGCACAGACCTAAATGCTTTCTACTATGTGGCTCTGTACCCTATCTTCTGGATTGAAATGATGCACACACGGCCAGTGCCCGTATTGAGGACTCGCTGTTTGCGAGTGAGGATGGCATGAGCCCTAAGTGACATGGTTCTTCACCAGTTGCAGGCCTTGGGTAGTCTTAATCAGTTCATGTGCCCAAATGATCCTAAGTATATAGTATAGCTTTCTGACAAACTGCAGCTGATATGTGTTTTACATATAGTGTGCATTGCCCAAAACAATATAATCAAGTGAACATAATAAAATTTAAGAACCAATTTAACAGGTGACCAGGTATTTTGTTCCACTAATCACCATCTTCTTCATCACTTTCAGAAAACTTCTCATGTATTCCGGTCATAGTTGTGGCATGATCTCATCTTTTCTTTATGAAGAGCTTCACTGTAGCTCATCATAAAGCTACTGACAGTGTTAAAACCTCTCTTCTCATTTTATGGCTATCAATCTTTTTGGATTTTTTTACTCATTCGTCAACCTTCATAATGAAAGTTGTATATTCTTGCCAATCATGAGACAGCTCAGAGACAGGTAATGTACTGTACATTCATTTTTAAATCAGCTTTACACTCCAAAGGGATTGTGCACCTTTGAAAGGGGTTTTGGCAAACCTTCTCTTTGGTAGACTTGCAGAGGGAAGCATACTTACCTGCTTCTCCGTGCTGGCTCCTGCTCTTTCTGTCCTCAGCTTCTCAGCTCGCGGGATGTAAACTTAAAGGGATTCTGTCAGCAGGATATGCTGTATAGAGATAATGACATCTCTGTATTGGTCTTAGTGCTGTCATTCTAAATATGTTATTCTTAATGTCATCAGAGCTGTACTTTCCACAAAAAAGCGTTTTAATTCATATTATAATTACCCACATAAGGAGCCCAAGGGGATGTCCTGGGGGCCGTTGGAGCCCAGTCACGCCGCATATTTTCGAGCCCAGCACCGCCCTCCCGCTAATTATTCACTCCCCTTCATCGCTGTGTTCTCCTCCGGCTACGGCGTAATCCCGCGCATGCGCAGTACCTAGTAGGAGAACACAGGGATGAAGGGGAGTGATTAATTAGTGGGAGGGCGGTGCTGGGCTCGAAAATATGCGGTGTGACTGGGCTCCAACGGCCCCCAGGACATCCCCTTGGGCTCCTTATGTGAGTAATTATAATATGAATTAAAACGCTTTTTTGTGGAAAGTACAGCTCTGATGACATTAAGAATAACATATTTAGAATGACAGCACTAAGACCAATACAGAGATGTCATTATCTCTATACAGCATATCCTGCTGACAGACTCCCTTTAAGTTTTGACCTGCACCCTAGCATCAAGTGACTATTTGACATGACACAAGGGGAGGAAGTGACTGCTGTTGCCAGTGATTTAGAAGTTTACATCCTGGAAGTATGAATATTGGATTACAGGTTGGACTTCAAGGATACATCTTTTTTATTCTTATCAACTGTGTGACTGTACACAAACTGAACACATATGGTTCCAAGTAATTTATTATTTTAATTGTATTAAGTTGCCCTTTCGCCTAGTGGTAGTGTGCAACATGACTGGGAAACGTAACCAGTTTCTCCATGGTTTTGCCATTTGGCTCTGCTACTTATATAGGTGCAGTACCCACTGAAAGCATGTTTTTCAGCTATTCAAGATGCACATAAAAAAACACAACAATTTGCTGCAAAATATTGTAGATTTACACACATTATACAACAAAAAATGTTTGATATCACACCCATATTCTCATTGATTTTCTTTTAGACAGACAGGACCTGAGCAGCAGCAGGGTTTGTACCATGGAGCCGTAAGCACTTTGTGTGACACCAAATGATACCTTTGTACAGTACTATAGTACAGGTAGAGTTCCTCTAGGTAGGATTGGTCATTAAGTGTACAGGGAAAAATCCTGGAGGGCTGGTGAGGTTATGACATCATGAGGCGAAGTAAGTAGATTTTGGGGATGGCTGAACTTTTGACATTATATTACACATACAGCCCTATAGAAATACATAGTATCACACATATAGGGTACAGTGTACTACGCTACGGTTGTATATGTAATAACAGTGCACCATATATCACTATAGGCCTGTATATATAATTCTAGGTTCTATATGGTAGGGCTCTATATATTATGGTGCTCCTTGTCACTATACATATGATTGCGCTCTACCTATCACTACAAGGCTATAGACGATAACGGTGGATCATGGGGCGTTTGGGGTGGTAGCCCCGGGCCAGAGGACCATGTGTCCCATGGCCACCCAAACTACACCATACTAACTGAACCTTCACCAATATGGCTGCCCAATATAGGCTTCACCAATATGTCTGCGAGCACAGGAGTAAGACTTTACATCATGGTGTGGGGGGGCGTGTTTTGGCATCCAACTGGTGATTCTCAATAGCCCTCCCACTACCACCAACAAGAAGGGTGTTATTTAAAATATAACAGGTCTGCTTCCTAGTTATTCCACCGCCATTCCTACAGCATAAATGTATGTTTGGTAAGGACTATCTAGTACTTTTTTATGTATTGGACCCTTTACCTCTTCTATGTATTATTCTAACTATAGCCTACTATTAATAATTAGTTAATGCATACTTACTACTTTTCTCCCCTGCCAACTTCCAGAATCCCATTCCAGTACTCCCCAGAGCGGTGACATCCTAGGTCACTGCTGCTGCCAATCACTGGCTTCAGCAGTCATGTGCTATATACTGCTGAGGCCAGTGATTGGCTGCATGGTGATCTGGTGTGTACAGAACATACACATTGATGTGGTATAGTTTTTTTTTTTTTTTTACAAATAAACGAACATGGAAGGGGGATGGTCAGGGGAGAATGGAGGAGAAGGGGCCCAAGTTGGGTAATCAGCCCCTGGCTATATATATAAAATAATGGTGCTACATACTTGAATATAAAGCCGTATTTAATGGTCGGGGAGCTTTGTGCTGTTGTTTTAAAAGGGTTTTCCATTGTATCTTTTGCTGCCAGTTTAACTCCACCTACAATATGAGTCATATTTAGATTTATGTTCCCAATCTGCCCATGCCAAGTATGCCATAATGAAATCAGAGGTGTAAGAAGGCATGATGCGGCCCATAGACTTCTATAGGTGCTGAATTTCAGTCCTATTCAACTAGAAAGTTGCACATTGCCATGAAATGGCTGTGCAGTTTTAAGTGTGGATTTTGATTCATCTTTTTAGCTAAAGCCAGCAGGCCTGTTAGGTTTCAGAATTGCTGTAAAAATCCGCACCCAAAATAGTCACACGTTCTGCAGAAAGAGAGCCATGCAGATGTATGGAACAGATCTTTCAATCTCAGAAATGTCTGCAACACTCCTTGGTGTGAACATACCCTTATAATGTGTGGGTGGGTTTTTCAGTGCAGTGATGTAATATACTACCGTTACATATTGTAACCTCTTACAGGGATCACAAAATAAGAACGGGTAGAGTGCTGCTTGAAGCAAAATACCAGATTCTTTCATACTTCTAGTACACAGAAAAATGTGAAAGAGACTGTTGCTGTTTTTTCTATACTTTTTAACTGTATTCCTTTTTATAAAATCTCACTTTATTACCATAAATGTCACTGTTTAAAGTGCTAGCATGTTCTTTAAATAATTTCTTCTTTTTCTCCTGCTCAGTTTTCAGGACTTTATCTTCTGTCCTTCTGCACAATTCTGGTTGGACTGGTGCTGTACTTCTCCACAACAACGTATGTGGCCCAGGATCCAAGAGTGTACAAGCAATTCCGCAACCCGTCAGGACCTGTAGTAGAACTGCCGTCTGGCGCACAGTTGGAGCCTTCAGTAACATACACAAGCTTAGGCCAAGAGACAGAAGAGGAGCCACGCGTCAGAGTTGCCTAAATCAAGCATTTTTTTACCCGCTGAGGTCTCTGTGACATCTGTTTGTCCATTATCTCTGTATTGTGCATAGAGAAAAGGCATTTGCCAGATACATTTACATGAAGGGACTTGAAAGCAGGAGCATGAAAAAAAGGTTTTGAAAAGATGCAAGAAATGTCCAACACCAACAGGCGCAGGAACACCTGGAGTCATAGATATGACAGCACTATTTATTCATGGGTGTGTAATATCTTAGGGGGTAGAAAATGTTGTGAAAGGTGATATTACCTCAATGTTTACTTTTGCACATGTCTTCATGTGATATATTGCCAAGATTTTTATTTTAGTACAATTTACATCCTGTAGTTTTCACAGAAAGCTCCCTTTCTTACACAATCAAGTGGTTGCTTAATTAAAATGACTTGAGTATATTGACATTCCTACTGGTGCACTGCCAGCTGCCTCTGCTCTTTAGCCCAGGCAATCACCCAGATTGTTGGTAGCAAAATAAATTCCCAGCAGAACTTTTATAATACATTAGAGTTTCTATGTCCTTTTTGTACCTTCCATTTTCCAGGTAAATAATATTCTCACTTTTTCATGCTTTAACTTGATATCCTAAAGCTTTGTCCGGTAGAACCTACTTGTTACAGATCTATACAACTGTGCTACAACTCCACTAGTGCCATAGATAACCTCGAGTAACCTACACCAGCACATCCTCATATTCTCATTGTATTGTGACTACCACAAGAATATTACGCCAGTGGTCACTGCAATACAGTTCAATCTCTCTGTGCCAAACCTTCAAACACTTGTACTATAATCCAAGAACATGAACTGAGTAAAACACTATGATGGTTAAGGGAATGTGAGAATAATATAAAAAGTCGATATTTCGTGTACTTTTCTATTGCATGGCTCAGTATACAGTCTATATAATACAGATTCCAATTCTCATTTCAGACATTTATGGCATATCCACACTGTTGCTGTAACTCACAAAGAAGTCAAAGGGAGCTAAGCAAACAACAAAGCACTGTAGGCTACACTGCTTCTGCCATGTGAAATGCAGAAGCAGTGTAGATTGCTGTGCTACGTTGTTTCAGTAACTTACATCCACTTCTAAGGAAGTTTCAGAACAAGCATAGCTTTGTTGTCTCCATAACTCCAGCCACATCTTGCTACCTGGATCTGTTGGCCATTGAATCACAGAGGTCGGACCTGAATCTATTAGACGCCTGTGGCATATCTTGAGTACCCCTTTCAGTACTCATTACAAAATATAACCTACCATAAATATCCCCTACTGTACCCTGTAAGCAATCAGTAGGGTAGCACCAAATAGGGCACATATAAAAGAAAGTATGACTTCAGGATCAGACTACACAGTTTGATTGTTGTCTGTTACCACGGAAATACATAGGTCTGGATAAAAGCTGTAAAAATAAAACTATATAAAATTGCTAAGACCTATTACAAAGTTACTTCATTTGTTATATTATATTTAGACAATAAAGATGTAGTTGTGAAGGTATGTATAACTCTTTCTGAGATATTCATAAAAGTTACTGGAAAATTGTCCAAGGACCCCAGAATGTTCTTGTGTTAGCAATAAATCAAAGTAGAAAATATAGCTATTGATTGACATAAAAATTCAGGATAAAAATTATATTAAAATGGAAAAATTTAGGAAACCTGTATTGATCGCTAAAACCCTGCTCATCACTTCTCAACATAAAGATAATAGCCACCACAGCATAGTGGAGATGTTGCTTTGTCAAATGTGGCTAGCATAGGACTAAGTTAAATAATAGTAAACTTATTCTGTGCATATTCCAGTCTTCATTACAAGTCGATCCAGACAGCCCCAGAATTTAAAGGGGTTGTCCGAGTTATGACAAAAAATATATAGCACTGTAAATCTGATGGGCAGCAATATATAACTAAGTTAAGCAAGTTTTAGGCAAAAAAAATCTATATTTCCTAATTTCCCTGGTTCTCTTCTGGTCTTTGTTTACATGCAATAACAACAATCTTTGCCCCTCCCCCTCCCCCCCCCCTCTGCAAAGGGAATGAATACAAGTGCTGAGTGACATGTCTGCCTGCTGGAATACTCAGCAGCATGTTGTATGTGTAGGACTACAAGTCCCAGCTGTACACAGCTACAGCTCTTGTGCCCAGCATTTGTCTCCTCTCACTGCTGTAGCTACTGTTTGTTGTAAAGGCTTGAGCCCTCAGTGTGTTCTGGCTGAAGGGGTTAATGTTTTATCTGAAGGAAACCAGGGAGAGAGCAGATAGCAGGAGCCCGGCAAAGAAAGGGGGCGTGGCCAGTGACGTCTCGTGTACAGACTGTTATCTGAACTCTGAGGCTTGTGAACGAAACATCTCAGAGCAGAGAGATAAGGTGACATCACAGGTCATGTGACCTTCAGTCAACTCTGAGAAACCTGCAGCTTTAGAAACACAAAGTATATGGGAAAGTTGTTATACCTGACAAGTTAGAAACATATAAAGAACAAAAAAATAACTCGGACAACCCCTTTAAGAAGGTCTTTATGTTATCAAGTGTTTTAAAGGGCATCTGTCAGCAGATTTGTACCTATGAAACTGGCTGACCTGTTACATGTGCTTTTGGCAGCTGAAGGCATCTGTGTTGGTCCCATGTTCATATATGTCTGCATTGCTGAGAAAAATTATGTTGTAATATATGCAAATGAGCTTCTAGGAGCAATGGTGGTGTTACCATTACACTTATAGGCACTGCTCTCTCTGCAACTGCCACGCCCTCAGTACTTTGACCGATAGGGCCAGGCAGGCGTGATGATGTTTTCACAGCCCAGCCCTGTAAATCAAAGTGCAGAGGGTGTGGCAGTTGCAGAGAGAGCACAGCCTCTAGGTGTAACAGCATCTCACCCTGTTGCTTCTAGAGGCTCATTTGCATACTTTAAAACATCAGTTTTATGCGAGCACATATGAACATGGGACCAACACAGATACTTTCAGCTGCCAAGTGCACATGTAACAGGTCAGCCAGTTTCATAGGTGCAAATCTGCTGATGTCCTTTAAGAAATAATGAGCAATACTAAAATACTAGAAGTGTAAAAGCTGCCATGCCACACTCAGGGATAACAATGGGTTTATTGAGTTTTAACCTCTGCCAGTGCTTTACAGCTAGGCTTTCTACTCAAACAGTACAAAAATTGCATTGTGCTCAATATATATACAGAGGACAGCAGAACATTATAATATTGCAGAGCAAAGGCTATGACTTTTATCCACACTTTCCTACTCGCTAGGTCAACTGGTTTATCAGATTTATGGACAGCAATATATTGCACGACTCCTACAATCTACTACTATCTAGAAATGTAAACCACTTTACATGTTGCCCAGGCTGCAGCTTTTTTTTAAAAAAAATTTTGACTGTTACCATGACTGTTACACCCTCTCATTTAGGAAAGAACTCTTTCTCTCTACTACAGGATTGGTAATTATTTTTAATATGCCAAATTGCTTATTATGCTTAGAAATAGCTACTTGGTTGCGACAACTCATGTAAGACGTGTTTATACTTTTAATGAAACGTTTTTCATGTATACTTTTTGTATGGTACGTTTGCTTTAAATTGTGTTTTCTACTTCTATCCATGGCATTAAACAGTGCTTGTCACCAGATCTACCACCCATTCTGTATTCCGTATAATCTTAATGTGGTTCTGCTAAACAGTTTAAGTTTATAACCTTGGGCTACAGATGGTGTGCCACGAGTGTTAACCCTGGTAAAATCGTATGAAACCCAGCATTAATATTAAACCTCCGTATCCCTAAATCTAATCATGTTTGCCACAGTAAGTGATCTGACCAAGCAATTTAGGAGCGATGGAGCAGATTATACAGTGCGTGCCCCTCGCTGTGTCACCATGGGAATGGATGTTGATGACATGATTTTAACATCCAGGATAGCAATACATTGGCCCATGTATGTTCAAACATGCCTTCTAGGCTCCTGTAAACCTGATGATGCCTGAGTAACTAAAGATCTTCAACCCTGAGGGTACAACTATATGGTTATGTGGTGCTTGTGCCACGGTGTGGTGCGTTCCAGTACCACACTGCGTGGTTGTACCTTTACTGTATAGCCTGCATATGGTGAAACTGAAAATTTCTATATATTGCAATAATTTAACAGCTATTTGTAATATGACAATAGAACGTCAATACATTATAACTATATCACATACATCATTATAATGAATTATGATTAGAAACAAAATTCTAATTTCTGTTCTGGCATGGTATAAAAATTCTCCAATGAAGCCAATTAACATGTCAATAAGCAACTGTAAGGTTATATGCATGTAAGGTTATATCCCCATCTTCACCCCTCCGCCCCCCATGATATGAGCATCGGAGCATTTCATGCATCCACCAATCAGCTGTTTGAAGAGGAGATGGCTCTCCATACAAGAACTGCTTCCTGTTCATTACAACTGCCTGTTGTCTCGGAAGTTTCATCGGTGCAGAGTAATGATAAGTACTCGTTCCATTCACTTGAATGGAGTGAGTAGTTGTCATTACAGTATATCGCCGCTCCAGAGGAGACAATGTTTAGTGTAATGAAGAGGAAGCAGCGCTTGAATGGAGCACCACCTCCTCTTCAAACAGCTGATCGGTGGGGGTGCCGGGTGTCGGACCCCCCACCAATCAGATATTGATGACCTATCTTGAGGATTGGTCATCAATATCAATGGCCTGCACAACTCCTTTATGGACAGATAGAACTTCTAATTTTCTGACTGCTGTTTTTTGCTTCAAAAACTCCATAAAAACTGCATGAGGGACTGTACCTTCAAAGGCAAACAAAGAGACCTTACAATTTGTCTCCTACAAGCTACCCCCTAAGTATTCATATAGCACTGGTCACATCTGTTCCTGAAACTTTTTCATCTTGCTGCTCCTTATCCTACATCCCTTTCTGCAGTCATCTTGTGCCTTCAGTTGAGTGGAAGAAACATAAACTTGTCTGCGCGGCATTGCCTTCAAGTGTCTAGTGCAGATACAGCATTCATATTGGTATATCCAGCAAATGGTGTAAAAGGGGTATTCCACTCGATAACATGTATGACCTATACATAGGTAATTTATGTGATCAGTGGGGGTTCAACTACCTGCCCTTTTCCTCATACCAGCCTAGGGCTGGGCGATTAATCAAATTAATTTGATTAATTCGCCAATTGAAAGCCTCACGATTTTATTTTTTAGGAAAATCGTGAACTCGATTTTCCTAAAATGGCACCCGCCAGAAAAAATAAAAAAAATCTCTCACCTGTCCTGCGCCGCGGCTCCGCTCCGGTGTCCGGCGCTCCTCTTCTTCTCCGGGGCCGCGCTGCACTGTCCTAACCACATACAGCGTCAGGATGTAGTCCGCGCACTCTGACCTGACGCTGCACGCAGTCAGGTGACAGTGCAGTACCGGGAGAAGAAGACTGAGGAGTGCCGGACCTGGAGCAGAGGCGCGGCGCAGGACAGGTAAGGGATTTTTTAATTTTATTCTTATGGTGGCCTAGTGGGCTGTTCTGAGGGCTGAAGGGGGCACTACTGTGGGCTAATCTGAGGTTTCAAGGGGGCACTACTGTGGGCTGTTCTGAGGTCTCAAGGGGGCACTACTGTGGGCTAATCTGAGGTCTCAAGGGGGCACTACTGTGGGCTAATCTGAAGTCTCAAGGGGGCACTACTGTGGGCTGATCTGAGGTCTGAAGGGGGCACTACTGTGGGCTGATCTGAGGTCTGATGGGGGCACTGTGGGCTGATCTGAGGTCTGATGGGGGCACACTGGGCTGATGTGGGGTCTGATGGGGCACAATGGGCTGATGTGGGGTCTGATGGGGCACACTGGGATGATGTGGGGTCTGATGGGGCACAATGGGCTGATGTGGGGTCTGATGGGGCATAATGGGCTGATCTGAGATCTTATGAGGGCACAGTGGGCTGATCTGAGGTCTGATGGGGGCACTGTGGGCTGATGTGGGGTCTGATGGGGCACAATGGGCTGATGTGGGGGTCTGATGGGGCATAATGGGCTGATCTGAGGTCTGATGGGCATAATGGGCTTATCTGAGGTCTGATGAGGGCACAGTGGGCTGATCTGAGGTCTGATGGGCATAATGGGCTTATCTGAGGTCTGATGAGGGCACAGTGGGCTGATCTGAGGTCTGATGGGGGCACAGTGGGCTGATCTGAGGTCTGATGAGGGCACAGTGGGCTGATCTGAGGTCTGATGGGGGCACAGTGGGCTGATGTGAGGTCTGATGGGGGCACAGTATGCTTTTTTTATTTATTTTTTTATATTTTTAATAACATAAGAAAATTGAGATTTAAATCGTGAATCGGCCAAAAATTTTAAAAAATTGAGATTTTTTTTTTGGCCATATCGCCCAGCTCTATACCAGCCAAATACTAGATCAGGGGGCCAAAGTCCCCATCATCACTATCAGTATGATCATGCTGAGGAGTTTGTATGTGGTGGCAGTCCAATGCAACTATGGGAGCTTTGGTAACAGCATTTGGACCCTCACCAATGGAGATAGGTGGTAAATGTTATCTAATAGTATTACTCCTACAACCACAAACAAGTAAAATATATTCACACATGCAGGATAAGTTTTTTGATGCTGTATTTACAGCTAAAATGAAGTGTGGATCATAAAAGAAGTGAAAGTATAAAGAACTGTTACTCCAATTTATTATATTCCACTCCTGGTTTTGGCTTCGCAAATGGCATGAAAATACCTGAACAAAACCTGCAAAACCTGGCAATGGCGGGCATTCTAGTACCGTCTGGCAATGCCAGATCCACAGTGCTCCAGAAGGCTGTTCTCTGCTGGAATTCCTGCCAGCAGTGTGAAAGAAGGCTGAGACGCAAGAATAAAAATAAAACATTTCTGCAACAAATCTGCTACATGTGATTATACTCTTAGACTTCAATATTGGTAAACAGAGAGGAAAATACAGAATGACAGTGAATTTAGCCATGGGTTAGAGGCCTTGGACATTTAAAGGGGTATTCCGGTTATATAAAGTAACCCCTATCTACCACAAGATACTGCTGGGATTCCCACTGATGATGAAAGCTGGCGCCCTGTACCCCATGGAGACCCCTGAAATGAAAGGAGTGACTGGTCAGGCATGTGTGCGGCCACTCCATTCATCTTTACAACAGTATCAGAGATATCCATGTACAGTGCTCCATTATCTATACCTAGAAATAACCAGAATACCCCTTTAAGATATTAATGTTAAGGTATTAGTAGGGTTATGCCTGTAAATGTATAGCCCCAGGGAAATGCACTTTCGTAACTTTTTGTTTTACTCCTACCAGGTTTCTGTATATTATGTGTCTTATAGCCCACAATGCTTTTAAGAATAATTTGGAAATTGCGAAATCCCTGAGCACCTGGTTGATGAATTCCTACTTAAATCACTGTCCTATGAGAATATTGTTTTCACAGTTTTCACAGAAAATGATGTTTTGGTACAATATGTAGCACAATTTTATTAATTAACATAAAGTTTACTAGGTAAAAATGATTTAACACAAAACCATTAGGCAACAAGCCAGCAATTGAACCAGCATTGTCCCTACCTGTCCTGCAGGCATCCACCATTAGGGGACAGCACTTTCATGAAGAAAGTAATGGTGCCTTGCTTGTTCAGATGTTGAGAGCAGACAATAAAAACGTGGCCCACTTGTGATAATGCTATTTTAGGTTTTCCTCCTCAGTGAATATCCCCTCTATGAATTTTATTATCCAGTTGTTGCCTGGGCACGATTTATACCATCCTTCTGGTATACTGTTGGCATAAATAGTGGGAAAGTCTCCCAATGTATATGCAGATGTGCCAGTGGAGTTAAAGAGGTTGTCCTATGTCCATGAGTGGACAGTGGGAAAAAGTTTTAAAAAACAAAGAGAAAAAACTCACCTTTTGAAAATCCTGCAGGTCCAGGCTCAGTGGTCATGTGCCACTGATTGGCCATAGTGATCATGTGAGCAGATTCTGAACATTATTACAGGGATCAGAAATGGTGGGGACAGGAGCTATGACACAAGAATGGAAAGACTGTCAAAAAGTGAGTGAGGGTCATTTTTTGTGGGTGTCAGACAATCACTTTAATTCGTCAAATGTACCAGAAGATTGTCCTTTTGGCATATTTTACCCTGAGATAATTTGAGATCATGCAGCTCCAACTGTATTGAAATAGGCAGCCAAATGTACAACATCTTTTTTCATTGCAGTCAGTGACAGTTGCACACATCCATCAGGTGGAAACATAAGCATCCAACGCAGTGTGAATTCAGCCTTAGTTAATCACAGTCACTAAAGAATTTTATGACCTTCATCTCCAATGACACTGTTTGTACAAGGCAAAGACATTTTAGGTGAACATAAAGGAAACCTGCTTTTCAAGCACATAATGCCATTTATTACAATTGCCCATGAAATTTTCAAATACTGGCCATGTCACGTAATGTTGCAAAGTGTTATTTAATTTTGTTTGCTTTCTCTTGTTTTTATTTCTATTAAAAATCGTATTTTGCAAAATATTGGGCCTATGTAAAACTACCCCGTCTTGCAAATAGGACGACCTTGAGAACAAAAAGCACACTCCTTTTGCTGTAATGTGAAATCTGAACCAAAAGTGACAACCATACAGGTCCTGCATTAATAGAATAACCCCTTATCTGTTTTTGATATTTGCATGTACCTAAATGGACTGACTGTGGCAATGTAAAGCCTGTAAATTGTTATAAAATTATAATAAACACTTTATGAAGAATGGATCGTTTTGTTCATTAGCAAGTGCCCATGGACGGTTTCTTGTGTATTTGAGTTGACAATTATTGCAAATCATTTGAAGTACTGCTGTTTGACTAACGAATGACCTCATAAAACAATCATATAAATAGTCTTTTAATTTTTACAGCAGCAAGTGCAAATTTCTGCATGTAAATTGAAGCAGAGAAAATATGTTTAGTATGCAAAAAAATACAGTTAATAGCCCAATTACAGAAAACTAATCATCCCCCTCACATCAGAAGAACAGCACTTAGGGTGCTATTAGACATGGTGGTTGCAGGGTGGTCGTGTGCTGCACCTGTACAAGCCACTAGAGCACCAAGCACATTTCAGAGCTGATAGCGCTACCCTTTAGATACCGTGGTCATGCGTGATCACGGCACCTAAATGCCGAAAAACTGGAAGCTCACACTTCCGAGTTAGGACAGCTCCATCATGCGCCAATCAGCGGAGCCATTCCTTCTGATGCGTTGTGTCGGACCTGCAGTTCCTATGGAGGCCTGCAGGTGGCTGAAATAAATCATAATGTTGCATATTGTAGCCTTATTACCCAAAAATGGAATAAAATGTGATCAATAAGTCACACACGCTCTGTCAAGTGACACATACTTATCAATAAAAACTACAGATTGTCCCGCAAAAAATAAGCCCCTACACAGCTCAGTAAACATATCCATAAAAAAAGATATCAGGGGCAGAATATGGCGATGAAAGTTTTTTTTCCCCCAGCATTAAAACACAAGAAAAACTATATAAATGTGGTATCATTGTAATCATACTGAAGTAGAGAATGAAGGACACAGGTCAGTTTTACCGCATAGAGAACGCCGTAGAGACAAAACCTATGATTATGGGTATTTTTTCGAGTTCCACCACATTTGGTATTTTTGGTAAAGGGTTTTCCGACATTTTACTATGGATGATCTATCCTCTGGATAGGTCATCAGTATCTGATTGGAGAGGGTCTGACACCTGGGACCCCCACCTATCATCTGTTTGAGAAGACACTGGTGTTCCTGTGAGTGCTGTGACCTTCTCTCTGCTCACCAAGCACAGCGCCGTACACTGTATAGTGCCTGTGCTTGGTGCGTGCTCAGCCCCATTCACTTCTATAGGGCTGAGCTGCTCCTAATCCACATAATTGATGACCGCGTCACTGGCAACAGGGAAAACTGTGAGAAGGCCGGGGCACTACTGCGAGCACAAGTGACTTCTCAAACAGCTGATCAGCGGGGCTCCCCAGAGCCCCCATTGATCAGATACTGATTACCTATCCAGAAGATAGGTCATCAGTACTAAATGTGAGAAAACCCCTTTAATAAGGGGTTTTGTTACAATATATAATCAATACAATACATATTAGCCATTCTCAATAGCTATATATTATACATACATCCCACCCAGGCCCAAGAAAGCAGTAATAAAAAACGCAGAAAGGGAAAGACAAAAACAGGGGGAGTTTATATTCATCTACAGAAATGTTAGGAGATCATAACCAATCCATGGACATGGAATCTCCTACAAATGACCAATCGTTGGTCCAGAGTTTCCATCTGACTTCCATCTGATCTATTCCTAGATTTAATAGGGCTATCTCAGGAGAAGCAGGCTGCACTTTCCAACTTTGGGGTTCATCCTAAATACACTCATTGACAAAAAAAATAATGCACCAAGAAGAAGTTGTTGGAATCAAATGAAGCTTTTTGTGTTGGAAGCCCTACCAGGAGAGGCAACACATGTGGCTATAACATGTCATGTACATGTAGCAACCAGCCGCAGGGGTGTATGTGAGAGTGCTGGGGATGTCACAGTGAAGTTTGGTGACTATTCCCTGGGCTGGCGTACAGGTGTGTAGAAGGGGGACACAACCCCTTCGGGGCACTCTCTAATTTTCAGGGCTCTGCCGAGTGGTAAGGTGAGGTGCCGTTGATGGTTGCTTACTAAGGTGTCAGTCGGCAGGGTCCCTGGTGAATGTCGTGACACCAGCGCCCTTATGGCACAATGTAAAATAAAGAGGAGGCAGCTTGTGTAAAACAAGGAAACTTTACTTTTGCCTTGGAGAAGGTTCTTCATAAAGTGCAGTTTACAGTTACTTCAGTTGGTAATAAGTAAGGATGCTGCAAGAATTCCTCTTTAGGCTGGTGACTTTAGTACATTTTAATAAATCTTTGCTTCTGTTATGTTTCTAGTTTCTTCTTATCCAATAATACTTCTGGCTTTCCTTATATCAATCCACCTGTACTAGTCTTGGCTCTGGATAACACTTTAGTATTGTCAAACAGCAATCCCACAGGGCGGCATCCCTGCATGGCAGGCATTAGTACATCTGCTCCATTATTTCTGGGTGCTTTATAAGAGGATAAGACCACATTTCCCGGAGGGATAAAAATGGGTACAAATACAACTTGGATCCTTAGGTTGTAAGAGTTATGTTCAGGTGCCAGAGGCTAGGCCTAATCACATCAGTGCTGACAAAGTCCATGAAACCAAGACAGGTATTTACCTCTGTCAGCCTCTCCTTTATCCAGTAATTGCTCAGGTCCTAGTGGCTTAGAAGTCGTAAATGCCAAAGGAAAACCTGACTTGGCCAGGGTCAGGCAAATCTGGCAGCCTCAGGATGGATTACTTGCTTCTACTCTCCTCCTGCACTTAACTTGAATTAACTGTCACTGACCTGTTGCTAGGCAATTTATATTAAGGAAACTAGCACCATCTAGTGGTGTGACAGTAAAATGTCACCTACCCAGCCTAAGTAGGTTCTTGCAGCATGTAAGAATTAAACATAATATATACGTGACATGGCTAGCATACACAGACATTTGTAGTGTCCTTTTCTCACTATATGTGGGACACTGCGTACATATCGCTGAGCTGTTAGTGTCCCTCGTTTCACCACTAGTAGTGGTATGTGATGGCTCCCCAGATCACCACACCAGCAGTCGGGGCAGTGTGTCGCTCCACAGCAAAGGCAGGATTAAAGTGCTCATCATGAGGCCTCCATACTGGAACCTGAACATCAGATCTCAAACAGAACCTGGATTCATCGCTAAAGACCATACAGTTCCAGTCCATAGCAGTCCAGGTCTCTCATTCATGACACTATTGCAAACAAAAGCGGTGTGTCAATGGCAGGACACGTAATAGGTACCATGACACCAAATTTTCTTCTGGTAAGTGCCTGGAAATGGCCCAGTCAGAGACATGGGTGTGAAATCAAGGTAGTACCTATATCTGGATAGTGCACAATGAAACTTTGGGAGCTGCTTGTGCTTGCTAGCAGATCAAACAATCCTCTCTACTGGTGGTCTGTCTGGGCCATTCGGGGGCCTGTTCACCATGTGCAGGCAGCTCCAGATGGATACTTAGTTGGCAGGCACCTCATCAAAATGACCATCCTGCTTCTTTCAGTCCAATGATGTGCCCCCTCTCAAAGTCTGTCAACTGATCAAAATGTCTTTGAGTGCGTTGCAGAGACATGTCTAGCAGTAAGTGATCTCTCATAACAGGAGGTACACTACCCAAAAGAAGGCTAAGAGCATTTTCATAGGGCAGCTGGGGAGGGGGGGGAGACATAACCTGAGACACAACTGCATGCTGAGTTTTGTGGCATTCTGATATTTCTATCTGGGTGCATTATTTTTATTTTCTTTCCAAAAATGCTTGACCCTTTTACATAGCCAAATATATGGAACAGATCCAAAGGCAAAATACAACCTCTCCAACACAATGACCCATACCACCAGTTAAAATTACACCTCATAAGTGGAGATAAGTGTAGGCTCACATTAATTTTCTTTATGGCAGCAATATGATATGTATATCCATACAACATGTGTATTTACAGGTCAAGGTTAAACTCCCGGACGCATTTTATCATTATGAATTCCTTATTAACGTATTATCATATGGTGCAAGTTTCCAGTAGTCTTATTTAATAGTATCTTCTCATAAACTGTTGAGGATCCTCCCTTTTTATATTGAGCTGATGTCAAGTGTAAGCAAGCTGCAGACAATGACCATTTTATTGATTTTATAGATTTTATATTTTTATTTTTAATTATATATATATATATATATATATATATTAATAATAAATATTTATATTTATATTTATAAATTATAGATTGATTTATAGACAATAACATTTTAATGACTAGCAATTTTTTGCTTATGTAACTTTTTTTGCTTCAGAAATATTGAAAAAGCTATTTTATTTATGTATTCATTCCAATGTTCATGTTTCACACTTTATAACCTGATAATTAATTTCTTATGGTTATTACGGTCATGTGGATACCAATTATGTGTATTTTTTTTTATTTTTATTTCATGTGTGTACAATAAAATGCATTTCACACTAAATAATGGCAATTTTTTGCAGGGGAGTTAATTTTTTCTATTGTATTTCCTTTTTAATCTCATTGTTTATAACATACCATTATGTGATTACTATTTTATAACTTTTCCAGACTTATAGCACATTATAATACATTATGCTACTACTAGTATGCCCTAACAGTAGGCTCACTGCAAAGACTGCCCTGGGATCCTTCATAGGTCCTCAGGGCTGACTGAGGATCACTCCAGAAATCTCTAGGAATGAAGGGGTTAATGACCAACTTCCTCCAACCCTGGCTATGAAGGAGTCTGCGCTGAGAATGCAGGCTGTTACCAGTTCTTAGCGCAGGATCGTTCTGGCATCCCTTTGCCTCCTCAACTGCAGCAACGCCAAAAGTGTGAGGACCTGCACCACCCATTGTCACAAGACAGTGGGTGGTCATTAAGGGGTGGAAGTGAATTTGTCACCATGAAAATGCAGTGCAATCTGCAGCAAGCAGGTTACAGAAAAGGAGAAGCTGAACAGATTGATATACAGTTAAAATTATTCAGCAAAACATGTATTTTCTACATTTAAATCTCTAATCTGACTGCAAGCTCAGACAACTCCTAAGGTTGTTTTGTAGTCTGTTACCATGGAGACACATAGATATGCATAGGAGTTGTATACAAAATATATTTTAAATGAAAGACTATTTGCAAAGTTGCTTAATATTTTTACGTATACTGGAGCAATACCACAACTGGTTGTACAAGTGAACTTAGGCTTCAAAAACCCTCAAAAAGAGAGAGGTCAGAGAAAAAGCAAGAAATGTGAGATAGTTAAAGGGGCACAATTATATTATCAGCACAGTAGTGTTTTATATGTTCGGCTCACCAAGCTTTTCTAGTGAAAGGTGGCTTTGCTGTACCATATAGGCAGGTACACTTTTTGTGATTAATGTAGAGAAATTTCCCTCTTTCTACATGTAAGCACTGATTTGTACAGCATTCACTGCAGTCTGTTCTCCCTGTGGAAATGAGGAGGCTGATTGCTGTAGAGTAATGGGAATAAATGTGCCTGCTGCTGCTATACATAGGCATCCTGGGTGCGGCAGTTATCCTTGAAAGGTAAGAACTAAACCTAAAAACTGCTATGTGAGGTGTAGTAAGTGGGAGCCAAGCGCCTGCAGGATGGAGGCTATTCAGTGACTCCTGGAAACGTTCTTCTGGAAGCTATGTGCAGCTTTTCTATTTTTCTCTTTCACTTGTTATAATTCTCCACTTTGTCTTCAATTTTCTATACTCCACTGCGTTTCTGTTTTAATTTCCTCCTACAGTCATTCCTACAAGAGAACTCTATAAAGAAAACCTGTCACCACAAAATGCAATACAATATTGCCCTATAACAGGCACCATGTTATAGAGCAGGAAGAGCTGAGCTGAGCAGATTGATATATAGTGTCATGGGAAAAGATTCAGTAAAACTTGTAATATTCATTGAATCTCTGCTCTTTCAGAGGTCTTTCAGGTTGCCCAAGGAGGTCATCAGTGATTGACAGCTTTAAAGGGACACTATCGCGAAGAAAAAAATTTTGATATGTTTTACAACATAAAAAAAGCAGGTTTTAACATAATGTATTTTTCAAATTGTGTAAACTTTTTTTTTTTATTCAGTTTTTTTGCCTTACATGGGGGCTGCCATGTTGGAAGTAAAGTGTGACAGTCTGGGTTTACAACACAATGGCACCTCACTTACGGCAGGCATGTACATAGGTTTCCTCAGTCGCTGCCGACCCTATAGAGAATGAATGGAAGACGTGAGCCCGCCCCTATGATGACACCAGTAACACACAGCCAGGTCCTCCCTCCTTGCTGCTGGGGGAAGCCCACTGTGCCTGCTCCTCACTCCTGCAGCAGCGTCCTTGTCTTCATTAGGCTGCCTGTTCTAAATTCTATGGCAGCTCACCCCAGCAGTGCAGACAATTTTTGCTGAGTGTACTGCTGGGGTGAGCGGCCCAGGACTCAGAAACAGAGTAGATGGAGGTTCTTGGGGCTGTAGGACCTTAGTGATGTAATCGCCATGTGACCAGTGGGGGTGGAGCCTGAGGAGCAGAGATCTGTGTTTTTGTAACAAAGCCATTGTCTCATCTTATCTTGCTGAAGCAGTGATGTCACCGCTGAAGGTGTGAATTGGTGATGTCATTGGTACCACCCACTTTTTTGCAGCATGCCTACTTACAGGTTGCTCAAAGCCTCATTTGGCCAGCAGAGCTCCCCCTGGTGACCAAAGATGGTAAATATGGTAAAATCTAATATTTATTTATAATATTTCACACATTGGAATTTTTATTTATTTATTTATTTATTATTTCTTACAAATATATAATAGATTTTTTAGCATAAATAAAATATAGAACAGGTTTTTGTGATAGATTCCCTTTAAGGGTTCATGCACACGACTGTTTGATGTTTTGCGGTCTGTAAATTGCAGATCTGCAAAACACGGATACCAGCCACATGCATTCTACATTTTGAGGAACAGAATGACCGGCGCCTAATAGAAAAGTCCTATCCTTGTCCATAATGAAAACAATAATAGGACATGTTCTATTTTTTTTGCGGAACAGCCATGCGGACATGGAATGAGTCCTTAAAGGGGTATTCCAGTAAAGTAACTTAATTTTTGAAAAACTGCATTAAGGCTATAAGCTGTGACCCAACCAGAACCCATACCTACACATATAACCAGAGATTCAATTTACCCTGCAATCCATTTGTCTAGCTCCTGTGAGCCTGCAACACACTGAGAGTGTGATGGCTCCTGATCTTCCCTCACAAAACTACAATCCCCACAATCCCTAGCTTTCCAGCTGTGAGTTTTTGCTTGTTCATGAGTGTTGCTGTTCACTGATTGGCTGCCTGACATTCTAGTGCAGACATGCCCCCTCTACTCAGTAATCAGCAGCACACTGACATTTAGCTAGAGAACCGACACTAACATTTACATAGCTAGAGAATTGATAGCAACACACTGAGCATGCTCGACCTGACAAAGGCTCAGAACTACAGGTCGGTGCCATGGTAACTTATGAGGAACACAGTGAGTAGTAATACTACTAGTATTAGTATGATTACAGCAATACCATATTTGCATAGTTTTTCTTATGTTTTAAAAACATATTTTTGCTTTGCATCGCTATATTCTGACCCCCATAACTTTTTTATGTTTATGTCTACAGAGGTATGTGGGGGCTTAATTTTTGTTCTTATCTGTAGTTTTCATTTTTTGAGTGTGTATGCATTTTATTTAATTTTTAGCAGAGAAGAAGTGATAAAAAAAGGTCAAATCAGCCATTTTTATCCTTTTTTTCCAGTATGTTTATATTTTAATAGTTTGGACATTCTGGGCGTGGCATTGAATATGATCTTTATTTTTATTGTTTATTTTTATTATGAGGAAAGGAGGTGATTTGAATTTTTGCATTTTTTATATATTAAATATTTTATTGTTTTTTTTTACACATACACCTTTTACACCTTATAGGACTTGAACATGTGATCCTTAGATCACTTGTCCTATATACTGTAATCAATTACCATTGCGGTCTATGGGACATTCAGTATGTTCCACAGGAAATATTGCTGTGGTAGACTTGGATCCTTCAGAAGATTGAGGCTACCATAAGGAAAAAATGGCTCCCCCAGGTGTGAGAGTTGTCTGGGCCCTGAGAGCGCTGAGTTCCAAGAGAAAGCCACCTCCGATGCCCAAGTTAGCTTGTAGTTTATGGACATCATCCATGAACTGCACAGTACTACATATCTTGGTGTCATCTGCAAAAATTAAATAGTATTTTATTCTATTATTTATTAAAGGCTATGAACACCTTTGGGGGCAATTTTTTTATGAATGTATTTTACTCCTGACAACTCATAAACACTCGTTATAACTTAAAGGTCTTATGAAACCGATAACAATATGGTTTAAATAAGTGTTCATGAGCTGTCAGGAGTACACAGATAAGGGCTACACATCCATCTGTCAGTGCAGCATCCCGACAGCTCAGTGCGAAACTGAACGTAAGATACTCTGCAATTTAACCCTTTAGGACAACTGCTGAAAATTTTTAATAAAGACAAATAGAAAAAATGATTTATAGCCCAAAATGAATTAAATACAATCATAAAAAAATTGCCCCCTATGTGTTCATAGCCTTTAATGAACAAAATACTATTTTATTGTTGCAGATGACATCAAGCTATGTAGTTGTCAAGTCTGCGGCATGGGTGCAGACAAGTACAGTGAGACCCTAATGTGAAACCAGCCCACTGTCCCTACCTACTTGCAGCACCAGTCCTAAATGGCTGAACCACAACTGGACAACAATCCCTACACCACTTACGTGCAGAGATGAAGAAACAAGAAAACAGATAGACAAACACAACAAGCCAGAGTCGTCAAACAGGTCAAAACCAAACAGGCTATGAAGTACCAAAAGAAGAGACAGAGAACGGTCAGGAGGCTAACCGGGGTCAGAAACACAGAGTGATATCACCAATACAGGAACAGAAAAAACACAAGTGAGACAAAATTGGACTGGCATTTGTGTATAGACGGGGGGAATTTAAAGGGAGTCTTTCACCTGATCTGAGCGTCATAGACTGATCAGATCAGGCTATAAACTACCTTACACACATTAAAACAGTACTTTTCTTATATATGTCCCTCGCTGAAATCCTCTAAAAAACACTTTTATAAGTTATGTAAATTAACCCTCGCAAGTGCCCGGAAGCCTGGTTATTCAAGAAGGTGCCCAAGCCCCCAGGTGATTTGAATTGAAAACCCCTCCTATTTCCGTGCTCTTATCCGCTCACCTTTAGCATACTATTCTCCTCCTCCTGTTCGCAAATCCAGTCCCTGGCGCCTGCGGCGCTCTTCCATTCCCCAGCAGAAGCGCATGTGATTCTAGTGCGCATGCGCCAGTAAGCTCTCCCCAATCCAGCCGATCCGTGAGCAGAGCAGTGCACAGGCGCCACGGAATGGAAGAGCGGCGTAGGCGCCGGGGACTGGGTTTGCGAACAGGGCGAGGAGAATTGTATGCTAAAGGTGGGCGGACAAGAGAACGGAAATAGGAGGGGTTTTCAATTCAAATCGCCTGGGCGTTTGGGCACCTTCTTGAATAACCAGGCTTCCGGGCACTTGCGGGGGCTAATTTACATAACTTATAAAAGTGTTTTTTAGATGATTTCAGTGAGGGACATATATCATAAAGGTACTGTTTTAATGTGTGTAAGGTAGTCTATAGCCTGATCTAAGCAGTCTATGACGCTCAGATCAGGTGAAAGACTCCCTTTAAATAGAGTGCCAAGTCCCTGGACAAAAACCTGATTGATTCGGTGTCTACAACTTTTTTAGGGTGCCTTCACACATGACAGATTTTCACACATGGAAAACCAGTTCCATACATATGACTGGGGTTGTTTTGCCGGTGAGCACATGGACTTCTGCAAACCCAATGTCACGTAACAGGTAGGGAATAGGTAGGGAATAGTGCAGCCCTGAGCTCCACCCCACACCCTGTCCATACCTACTTGCACAGTCCATCCTAACTGACAGTGCGCAACTGGATGGCGGTCCCTAGCTTATGTACATGCAGGGCCTTACAGTGAGGGGAACAACAGGAGAAAACAACAAAAACAGAAAACACGGACACGAGAATGTTTACCAAGCCGAGGTCAAGAGCCAGGAGGTCACGTCAGAGCACAGGGAACACACAGGATCAAAGTTGAATACAAGCCGAGGTCAGAAGCCAGGAGGTCAAGTAGGTACAAGGGGTAACACAAGGACAAAGTCAAAATCAATACCCCCACACCTGAGCGCCGACTCATTAACGTCGGCGATCAGTCCCTCCCCTGCTTGTTGTCTAGATGATGGAGAACCCCTCCCCGCCCCCTCGTTACTATGGAGAAGAGGACACCAGCCGCGTTCTCGCTCCTGCACACAAGCGGGAGACCGGTGGTGCTGAAGGGAGGGTGCCACCAACTCCCCGTTACACCCGATTCATGAATTGAATGAATTGATTTCAGTCACAGAAATTTTCTGCAACTGAATATGCTACGTGTGAAGGCACCCTTACCACATTTTTTCAATATTTTTTTTCATACATATCTACAGAGAAAGTAACATCGGGGGGGCATCAGGAGAAAGTAAACAAAATAAAAAACAAGGTGTTCAAGCACCCTGAAGGTGAGTTCACACATAGATTTTTAATGGTGTTTCTCTGCACTTTTGCATGATGCTTTTTTGTACCTGTGATTTTTTATGTGTTTTTTTCAGTAAAAACACCAGCTCTGGATGGTAACTGAAAATCTATGAGGATACAAATACATTTTTTGCTACTAGTGCTGATTTTTTTTTTTGTTATAGCATGCTGAAGCATTTATTTTGGTTTTTTTTTCTGGTGTTTTGATATCTGCTCTATAGGAAGTTTA
Organism: Rhinella marina; assembly: GCA_900303285.1. Taxonomy (NCBI): domain Eukaryota; kingdom Metazoa; phylum Chordata; class Amphibia; order Anura; family Bufonidae; genus Rhinella; species Rhinella marina. The sequence goes on from ONZH01015201.1 coordinate 111,078, forward strand.
CGTTCACATCTGCAGCATACCTGATCTTAGTCCGGCCAAAACCTGAAAGGGGCCAGAACATCGCTGGACCCTATTATAGTCAATAGGGATTCGATGGTGAATTGTAGGATCCGGTGAAAGCTAGTAGACTCACTGCCAGAACAGAATGCTGAATCTACTGCTTCAGATACGAAGATCATTTTTTTTTGTTTTTATAGAAAAAACACTTCTAAAAATAACTGGTAAAAAAACACATGCTGAATCTACTGCTTCATATACGAAGATCAGTTTTTTTGTTTTTATAGAAAAAACACTTCTAAAAATAACTGGTAAAAAAACACATGCAGTATGAAAAAAACTGAATGCTTTCTATGGCTTTTTTAATGGTTAAAGAATGCCAGGCAAAATTAAGTAAATGAGCACCGGCCGTGTGCGCTCAGTGCTGCGGACCCAGTGACTTGAATGGGTTTACGATCTGCAAGATGCGACTGAAGACAGATGCACGACTGTACGACTGAAGATTGTAAGCCCACAGCTTTCGGTCGTACAGGCACCGAGCCACTACAGTCGTGAGCCCTAAAAGTGTTAGGTTTAAGGATGGGACTTGAGACAAATTTATCAAACATGCGGCATTTCATAAATGTAGCATAAAGTATTTCATAAATGTAGCATAAAGTATGCCAACGCAGACACAAGCAAAACTGACTTCAAATATTCCATTCATAAACTCCCCCCTCAGTGTCTTTTCCTATATAAAATGAAAAACGCTGCAGCCATACATTAGCTGTAAGTCAATAGTGAAATATATAACGTGAACTACAAACATTATGTTTTTTGTCTAATTTTTTGTGACTAGGGATGAGCGAACGTCTGTTTTCAAGTTTGGCGTGAAAGGTCAAGCTTCGGGTTACCTAAGAATTCCATTATGGATCACGGACCATAGGAGAGGCTGGCACCTCTTCATAACTCTGGCGGAACCACTGCCAGATATAGGGCTTATTAAAACCAGTGTCTAAAATGCCAGTTTTAATAAATGTGCCACCATGGATCCAAAAAAAGCATCAAAAAGAGGAAAAATGGCACAAAAAACTCATGCACACATGGGGCAGATTTACTATTGAAAAATCCAGATTTTTTGACATTTTGTACTGAAAAGTTGGCGTGCATGATTTGCATCACATTTACCAACTGTTTTACACACTTTTCTAAGCTTTTCACACTTTGCCCAACAAGGGGGAGCAGCTACAAAGGGGGGTACGGCGTAAAACTACGGTACCTTATAGGTTGCATAAACTTAGACTAGACTACTTTTTTAGCACTAGTGTAAATCTGTCACAGGCTTTATGATAAACCAAATGTATAAAGGTCCATGCTTCATAACATTAAATTCACCCCACTGCGTATTACATGCAGATTTGCCACACGGATTTGCATAGGGTAATCAATAATATAATACAGTACCAACTAAGTAGATGAGATTCTAAAAATCTTATCTACATCTTGCAGCAATTTGCAGTCCCCAATGCACGGAATGGCCGGGCAACAGCAGTGTGCATGAGGCCTAATATAGTGGCAGCAATGTGAACGAGATGTACTAAACACATTGGGGGAGATTTATCAAAACTGGTGCAAAGGAAAACTGGCTTAGTTGCCCTAGCAACCAGATTCCATCTTTCATTTTGCAAAGGAGCTCTGAAAAATGAAAGGAGAAATCTGATTGGTTGCTAGGGGCAACTAAACCAGTTTTCCATTACTCCAGTTTTGCTAAATCTCCCCCATTGCGTATTTCATAGGTGCAGAAACTGATCTACCATGTGGATTTTAAAATCCACAGCATATCAATTCTTTGTGTGATTCTGCACATTATGTAGTGTGGTTTTCCCAATGAACTTTAAAGGGAACCTGTCACCTCCTATAGAGTAAATAAACTGTCAGCAGTACCTTAATTTAGGGACCAGTGTGATGCTGATGAATATCTTCATATGGAGAAGTGATTCCTCTAACTGTAAAAAATCCATCTTTTAATCCTGTTGAGCGCGCTGTCTTGTGTCAGCTTAAAGTCAAGGGGGGCAGCGGCCTCCTTGCTTCAAGTCAAGCAAACCACTCCCCTCTTGTTGCTGAATGACAGGTTTGCCGTTGGGCCGGGGATCGCGCATGCGCGGTGCCCGATCAGTTCCTGCACGATCCCGGCTCCGGCTATTCAGTTTGCCGGTGCTTTTCTCTATACAGCGCATGCACCGCAGAAGCAAGCGAGCGCGCTTGCCAGAGCGTGCCCGCCGTCCCCGCATGCTAGGGGTCACTGAAAGCGTCCTACCGCCGGGCCGTACGCTTGGGCGTGCGTATCCTCTGGGTGAGCGTGACCTCTGGCTGCGTACGCTGTACAGAGAAAAGCGCTGGCAAACTGAACAGCCAGAGCCGGGATCGTGAGACTTGCGCGATCGCCAGCCCAACGGCAAACCTGTCATTCAACAACAAGAGGGGAGTGGTTTGCTTGACTTGAAGCAAGGAGGCCGCTGCCCCCTTGACTTCAAGCTGACGCAAGACAGCGCGCTCAACAGGATTAAAAGATGGATTTTTTACAGTTAGAGGAATCACTTCTCCATATGAAGATATTCATATCAGCATCACACTGGTCCCTAAATTAAGGTACTGCTGACAGTTTATTTACTCTATAGGAGGTGACGGGTTCCCTTTAAAGGGGTTCTCCGAGATATATATATTGATGATCTATCCTCAGGATAGGTCATCAATATCAGATCGGCAGGGGTCCGACACCCGGCACCCCCGCCGATCAGCTGTTTGAAGAGGAGGCACGCGCCGTATCAGCGCTGCCTCCTCTTCACTGTTTACATGCTGGCCGACTCGGGGGGTAGTGGTGAGTATGTGTAATTACACCTAACTGCCCCATTCATTTCTATGGGAAGAATCCAAGTCTATGGAAGCGATTCTATTCATAGAAATGAATGGGGCAGTGAGGTGTAATTACACATACTCACCACTACCCCCGAGTCGGCCAGCATGTAAACACTGAAGAGGAGGCAGCGCTGATATGGCGCGCGCCTCCTCTTCAAACAGCTGATCGGCGGGGGTGCCGGGTGTCGGACCCCTGCCGATCTGATATTGATGACCTATCCTGAGGATAGGTCATCAATATTTATAACTCGGAGAACCCCTTTAAGAGGGTTGATAAACTTAACTGAAAATCTGCAACAAACACTGCACATAAAAATGACACAAAAACACAATAAACAGTGCAACATTATGTGAGGTTTTTATTACATTCAGGGGCGTAACTATAGGGGGTGCAGAGGTAGCAGTCGCTACCGAGCCCAGGACCTGAGGGGGCCCAAAGACCCCTGTGCCATGTAAGAAAACACAAATATTATAGAAAGTGCATGCTGGGAGGTCATAGATTTTGCACTGGGCCCAGAATCTTCGACTTACACTTCTGGCTGGAGGGAAGGGGTTGGGCGAAGAATTTGGCATGAGGAGGTGCCATTACAATTTTTGCCTCAGGCAGCATGAAGGCTATATTCTCCCCTGCCCCTTGCCACAAAGCACTGAGGAAAGGGGGCCCAAGCTGAACTCTTGCACCTGGGCCCATGAGCCTTTAGCTACGCCCCTGATCACAATATTGATGTGGGGCTTAAAAATATAAAACCTCACAAACTAAGACTAAATGCATGACCAAAAACCTGGCACCCACTGTGCAGCAGATGGTTGTAGAAGGGCTGCTTACTTTTATGTAGTCATCCAAGTGAACTGGGCTGGGGACACTGCCCACATCTTTCCCAAATGATCCCCCAGTCCCCTGCAAGCACTTGAAGGGGTTCTACACTTCTTATACCCTTCTGGGATTTCAGTCTCACTTCATCTCTTTATGGAAACCTTTTATTACTCTTGTCAGTGATTTCAGGTTCTGGGAACCTCAGGACCACTCCGCATTATGGTGACAGGCCATTTTGGCACTGGTGGGGGGGCACATTTGGGTAACAGATTGCACCCCTCCCCAGGCAGTCTTGGTGCAGTCCTGCACTATATAAGCGCACTGCAGGCAGCTTGCGGCAGTTAGTAGCTGATTAGTAGAGATGGATGGGGAGTGCAGCGCCGGGCGGCACGATAAGTGGCTGGCCAGCTTCATGGCTCCGCGGCCCGATGACGAGCAGTACTGGGAGGAGGAAGGAGCAGACGGGAGGACGAGCGCCCCCTGTAGACGGCTGCTCGACATGTGTGATGAAATCCTGTTGCAGATTTTGGATCTCCTTGACCCTTTCTCTCTGCTCAGTGTCAGCGGCGTGTGCAGCACGCTTTACCGGGTCAGCAGCACAGATAGTCTGTGGGCCAAGCACTGCAGGGTGGGTATAATGCAAAGGGTATGAAATGATGGATGCCAGTGTCCTGGTACCTGTTGTGGCAGTGCATTACCATGGTGACAAGTTAAATTCATGCACGTTCCCAGGAAATGGTGCAGAAATGTCTCCCTTTTTGTTGAAAAGTAACTAACTTTCTGTTTGAGATTTACTGTTACAAATCCTATTCATGTAAATGTCCATTGGCATCATGTAGGGATTTCAGAGCTGCAGGTTATGGGTGGCACTCTCCATGCTTGCGTATTGCCTGGCTTCTGTAGCATGTGCATGGATAGTGGGTGAGCATGCCTGGAACACGTATCATAATTGACATGTTAACCTCTTATGTGCTGTCCCTTCTAGGGAAACCCTAAAGGGTATATGGCCATCATATAGGGGAGCGACTAGCTCTGCAGAGTACAAAAGTCTTATATGTCCACCCATTAAAGGGGTTTTCTGATAATATGAAGTTATCCACTATCTACAAATCTCTATAGGAACTGCAGCAATAGCCAAAAACTGTACTTGCAGTGCCATAGCAATGAATAGTGTGGCAGTGTGCATGGTTGATCTGGTGTTTCCTATATTATTGGTGGTCCCTGTGGAGTATGGGCTCATGTTCTCACCATCAGTGGGCTTTCTAGTGATGGGACACCAATGTTCTAATCTCAAATCCTGTTGCTAGGGGATAAAATTAACCTACCAGGACACCCCTAAATTTCAATGCGTTCCATGTAATACCCTCTCAAGGGAAAGGTGTGGTTAACCCAAGTGATGAGATGTTTGTGGCTTTCAGTGCCCTTTAAAGGGTTTGTCTCATGATGGACAATGGGTGCATATGGCTAGGACCATGAATGGACCCCATTATATTCAATGGGATTTCAGGTGTGAAATGTAGAATCTGGCAGGCTGCTCTGCTGGAACAACCTGCCAGGTCTGCTGCTGCATATGTGAATGTACCCTAAACTTTTAAGTGGATGTTAGGGGTGTATTTACATGGGACTTTTTGACTGCCCTTGGTTATTTTTGTTAAAGCTTTCTGCCTGAATAGTGTTGCAGAACTAGATGTGCCCTGATGCATACATCACATATGTATTGTTTCTTTCATATGATCTAACACCCATTTTTAGGATTATCTTGTGCGCACTCGCTTTAAGAAGTGGTGACTGCAATGTTTTTTCTTTAGGCTGCTTTTGGCTCTGGCTTTAGAATGGGTTGTGCTGGCTGTGCCCCCAAACAAGCCTTTAAGCTTATGTACATGTGGAAGAAGTTGTACAGGACCCTGCCTTATAACAGACAATTACAGGACTTGTTTTTTTCTGGCCTTCTTCCTAAAAAATACTGGGTACAGTGGCTCACACTTGAAGAATTGGTTCCGCTCCCCCCTGTCCAACTCTCTGGTCACGAAATTGAAGAAATCTGGGGAATAACAAAAGATCTGCTTGATGAAAAACATAAAGGTTGGTCTCAAACTTAAGAACAGTAAGCCAGACCAAAACGTTCAGAAGATCTGTGTGACTTCACTTACAATCAGAGAAAGGTGCACCAAATTTCTAAAGTCACATGGTGTGATAAATTTGGTGCATCTCTAAACTGTCTAAAAAATGCTACTCCGTGGGCCTCATTTATCAAAACAGTAAAACCTAGTTGCCCATAGCAACCAATCAGAGCTCATCTTCTCATCTCCTAAAGGGCTCTGAAAATATGAAAGCTAAGCTCTGGTTGCCATGGGAAATGAAGACCGTTTTATGCATTTTTGATAAATGAGGCCCTGTGGTTCCCATGCCACCAACCCACAAAACCTGGTGTGATTTTACAACTTTATTGTGAATTTTAAGTCCCAATAATAAATCTGTCAAGACACTCATTACAGTACTAAACCATGGCTACTCTTAAACCATTTTATGAAAGTGGCAAGGATGGTGTAAAATAAGTTGCATACTTTGACACAACACTTGGAACTTTTTTACCTTTTTTCTGGCTTAAAACCAGGTGCAGGTAAAAACAGAACAGGTTCAGACCTGTGGATTGTACCTTTGTGTAGCCTTCACTCCTGGTTTTGGCTCACAATTACTGATGGAGACCATTGATCAAACACTGAAAGTGTCCTAAGGATTTATTTAGTCGTTGTTTTGGTCATTGATTTCTATCAGTGATTGTGAGCTAAAATCCAGAGTGAAGGATACACAAAGGAGGTTCAATGCACAGATTTGCATCTCTCCTGTGTTTTTACCCTACTTCTGATTTTGGCTCAATTGCTGACCAAACACTGTGACAGTATCCTTAGGCTTTGTTCCATCTCCATTTGTACCTGTCTAGATACAATACTGCCAGGTTCCCATTCACTGTAAAGGCCTGACTTTCAGCCATAAACCCTCTGGATCTCATTATACTGAATTGGGATATGGCAGTGTCCTGCTATACTGGATACAGTAACTCTGGTAGACTACTTGATCTACAAAAAGGAGATGTGAACCTAGCCCAACATAGTCAGATCCTTATATATGCACTCTTTTCAGTTACAGAGGAGTCTTTGGAAGAAGTACATGACATGGTGTACAAATATGAATGGAAGGAATTACATAAAATGGCACTCTTGCACCATAGGGAATACTCAAATGTCCAATCACACGTACTTAAAAGAATGAGCTCTGAATGTAAGTATTACAAATCTTATAACTCTTGGGGTTAGTGCACATACGCTGTCATGGCTCAGTTTCTGTATAGACCATAAGAGTTTTTATATAAACAAATGAGTGACAGGAAATTGTGCAATGCTTTCAGACTGCATGGATATTTCAGCTAAAAGAAAAAACTGAGAAAATATATAGTATATGGAGGCTGACAGAGCTCTTCCAAACTAAGCCATATATGCCACTCTGTGTATGAGCCCACAGTCAAAGCAGCAGGACCCAGGTGTAAGAGGTTTGAGATGATCAAAAATGGACAATGGAACTAAGGGCCCATACAACTGTGTGCATGGGTCCGAATCTATTCCGCAATATTGTGGAATAGATACGGCCCCATTCACCTCTATGGGAGCGGGGAGCTGGTTCTGTGCTGCGGCTCCGCATAAAAAGATAAAACATGTCCTATACTTGTCCACATGAGCAGACAAGTATAGGCATTTTGAATGGGGCGCCTGGCCGTGTGTTCCGCAGCGTTGCGGAACACATGCCGGGCGGCAGCCGTAGTATTGCAGGTCTGCATTATTGCAGACCCACAATAATATGGCTGTCTGAATGGGCTCTAAATGTCTCATGGTATTTGAATCCTTGTTTTTTGTCTGAACAGCACTCTGCTGAAACTTTGTAACAGCTGATAGCCGAAACATTACTCGTTCTCCTATTGTGGTGGGGATCACCTCACCTCCACTTAAAGGGGTTCTCAGGGAATTAAAAAAATGAAGTGTTATGAAAAGTTATTTAGGAATATATTTATAATGGCTTGTTTTGTCTAGGGAGCAATCATTAGGAGAATTAAAATGACAGCTGTAGGAATGGAGGGGAGAGGTGGGAGTGTACATAATGAGCAACAGCACTTGTATGCAGTCTTTTACCACAGCCCCATATTATTCTGTCCTGTCCATCCCCTGTGCTTCACGTCTCCTCATTGAGCTAAAGATCACTTGGGGAAGGGGGGGGTTGCTTGCCAATAGCAGGCCATGACAGGAATGAAAATACATACAATGCAACAGCACACTGCTAACCAGATAAAGCACAAAATGCCAGAGATATGAAGTATTCTGGAGCTAATGCTATGCTTGATTAGTAAATTAGCGATTCTTGGCAAATATATTTTCCCCTCGTCCCACGACAGCACCACGAGAGAGAGGATCCGCCTCCAAAGACAGGAAACCTGTAGCATAAAAAGCGGAGACTCCTCCTTCGCCTTCAGTATGGTTTCCTGTCTTTGAAGGAGGAGACCTGTAGTACTGGTTCTCTCCCCCGTGAGCTGCCTCCTTACCTGCTGATCCGGTTACTCTAGCGCGGCACAGTGTGCGCGGAGGATCGGCAGAGACGCGGCAGCTGCTTTGGCTCAGAGCGTTGGGGGCGTGCCACTTCCGTGCTTCTGCACGAGTAAGTGTCCCCGGATGTGTGCGATGGACTTTCCCGCCGGCTCCGGGGGAGGGGCTCCGGCCTCCAGCGGCTGCAGTGAAAGAAGGAGTGCCGGCAAAGCGTGGAACGCATGGATGCGTTCCAGGACGCGTCGGATGACGCTTTACGTCACGGGAGGCGTGGTTTCATGCGGTACCCGGAAATAAAGCGCTCTGCGCGCGCTTTAAAGCCTGTTCCAGCGTCGGAGGAGTGGTGGCAGGTCAGGATCTTCTCTAGCTGACTTCTGGCCCCTTGAAAAAGCTCCCTGATCATGGAAGAGAAGGACATATCTGAGGAACCAGTGTCCGCTCCAGCCTTGGTACCTTTTGGATGGGTGAGAGGCTTTGGCCACAGTATTTTTTCTTTTTTTACTTATTTTGGGCATATGTCTTTTTTTTAGGAAAAGCCTAAGAAAGCCCCGACTAAAAAGAAAAATAAGGAATGTGCTTTATGTCGCTGTTCACTTTCTACTGACTATGGAAAGAAATTATGTCGCATATGTATTGATAAAACTGTGGCGGAGGAATCTCCTTCTTTTTATAAGAATCTTCAAACCCTTGTTAGATCTGAAGTGGACTCCTCCCTATCTCAGAAAGCAAAAGCTATTCCCAGGCAGCGTAAATCAAAACAAGGTCAGATGGGTTTATCCGATTCTGAAGAAGAGGATCAATCCATGTCTATCGAGACGGCCTTATCTGATGTCTCTTCCTGTACCTCGGATGAGGATCAGGACACTATTGGTAAACCCTTTTTTCCAGTGGAAGATGTGGATCGCCTTCTCAAGGCTATTAAATCCACCATGGGTATTGAGGATTTAAAAGAACCTAAATCAGTTCAGGATCTTATGTTTGGCGGTCTGGAGTCTAGAAAGCATAGGTCCTTTCCAATTCACAAAAATGTGTCAGCCCTTATTAAGGGGGAATGGAAAAAGCCTAACAGGAGAGTGTATATATCTAGGAGTCTAAAGAGGAAATACCCTTTTTCGGAAGAGGTCTCTACCCCATGGGATAAGGCGCCCAAAATTGATGTAGCGATTTCTAAAGTTTCCAGGAAGTCGGCTTTACCCTTTGAGGACATGGGGTCCTTAAAAGACCCTTTAGATAGGAAGGCTGATGGTTTCCTTAAGGGGGCATGGGAGGCATCATCTTCCTCTTTTAGACCGTCTATTGCTGCCACCTGCACAGCACGTTCTCTTATTGTTTGGTTTTCTGAGATTGAGAACCAAATAAGAAACAGATGCCCTAGAGAATAAATACTAGAAAGTTTTGCTACGGTTAGGAAAGCTGCAGATTTTTTAGCGGATGCTTCGGCTGACGCTATTAAATTAGCAGCTCGCTCTTCAGCTCTCGCTAACTCCGCTCGTAGGGCTTTATGGCTCAAGGGGTGGAATGGAGACTTATCCAAGAAAAGGCTCTGTGCGATGCCTTGTGAGGGGGAGTTCCTTTTTGGTTCTACCTTAGATGAATTATTGGAGAAAGCTTCTGACAAGAAGAGAAAATTCCCGTCTCAGTCCTTTCTTCCATCTAGGGGAGGTTTTAATCGCTCCTTTCGTCCCTTTAGAGATAATAAGGAAAAAGATAGGAAGGATAGGGACTTTAGGTATAGAACCCAGAAAAGAGGAGGTAGAGGATTCTTCTTTAATCAAGGCTCAGCAGATAAAAAGAAAACAGACCAGCAATGACGCCAGGCCCCGTGTGGGGGGAAGACTAAAGGAATTTCTCCCTGCATGGAAATTGATCTCCAGAAGTGCCTGGATTCTGGAAACCATAGAGTTCGGACTAAAATTTGAATTCAAGACCTCTCCTCCGTCAAAATTCCTTATAACAACTTCCAAACAGCGACCAGGAGTCCTGCAGTCGGAGGTCCTCTCTCTGATAGAGAAGGGGGCGTTAGTTCCTGTTCCAAGGGGACAGGAAAAAGAGGGATTTTACTCTCCTCTCTTTCTGGTAGAAAAACCAGACGGTTCTTGGAGAACAATAATAAATTTAAAAGAGCTAAATCGCTACTTAGTGCTAAAAAGGTTCAAAATGGAGACCATAAGATCTATCGTGAACATGTTGTTCCCAGGCTGTTTTATGGCAGTTATAGACTTGAAGGACGCTTATTTTCACGTGCCGGTTCACAGAGATCACCAGAAATTCTTGAGAGTAGCAGTGGAAATTCATGGGGTACTCAGGCACCTTCAATTTCAAGCTCTTCCATTTGGTCTCTCCATGGCCCCCAGACTTTTTACGAAAATAGTAGCCGAAATGGCGGCACACATAAGAGAAGAAGACATCATCTTTATTCCATATCTCGATGACTTCCTGGTGGTGGCAGAGTCCGAAGGGTCTGGCAACAGGGCAGTGTCAAGTGTTCTAAACATTCTGGAGAAGCTGGGCTGGATAGTGAACAGAGTAAAGTCAAGACTGGCTCCGGTTCAGATGCAGCAATTTCTGGGACTAGTGTTGGACTCTACACAACAGAAGTCCTTCCTAACAAACGAAAAAATATTATCCCTGAAGGAAAAGATCTCAAGCCTCCTGATAAGCCCAACTGTGTCATTGAGAAGAGGTATGTCGATTCTGGGAAGCCTCACTTCTTGTATCCCGGCAGTTATGTGGGCCCAATTTCACACAAGGGATCTTCAGTGGGACATTTTAGAAACTTGGAATGGAGAAAAGCAGACTCTGGACAGGAAAATTACAATTCCAGTCCAGACTCTAGCCAGGTTGAGATGGTGGTTGCTTCGCCACAATCTTGTCCAGGGAATTCCATGGAGACTCCAAGATCTACTGTGTCTCACCACGGATGCGAGTCCCTGGGGTTGGGGGGCTCATATGCAGGACAGGATTTATCAAGGGAGGTGGTCAGACAGTCAGAGATTGGCATCCTCCAACATGAAGGAACTTCTAGCAGTAAAACTAGCCATGATAAATGCTCTACCCGAACTGTTAGGAAGGAATCTGCGTGTAATGTCGGACAACAGTACAGTAGTCTCTTATATCAACAAGCAAGGAGGTACCAGAAGCAGAAGTCTGATGTCTACACTGGCCGAGATTTTGGAAATAGCGGAAAGCAGGTGCAGTTCGATCTCGGCAGTCCATATAAGGGGGAAGGAAAACATTCAAGCGGATTTTTTAAGTCGACATGTAATTTCCCAAGGGGAGTGGTGTCTCAGTCAGAGTGTCTTCAGACAGATTGTCAACAGTTGGGGTCTCCCGTCGGTGGACCTGTTTGCTACAGCCCAAAACAAGAAAGTAGCAGGCTTTTTCTCTCTGTCCCCAGTAGGGTCCCCTCTTGGTCTGGATGCCTTTCTCCACAAATGGTCCTTCAAGATAGCCTATGCGTTTCCTCCACTTCCACTTATACCCAGGGTCTTAAAGAAAATAAGGGAGGATCAAGCCAGGGTTATCCTCATAGCCCCCTTCTGGCCCAGAAGACCCTGGTTCACGTGGCTAAGGAGGATGTCGGTGTCAGACCCTTGGGTTCTCCCGACACCTCGGGATCTCCTTTTCCAGGGGCCGATTGTTCATCCTCAGTTAGACAGACTACACTTGACAGCCTGGAATTTGAACGGCTCTTACTATCTAAAAGAGGGTTTTCCCCGGAGTTGATTGATACTCTTCTTAAAAGTAAGAAGAGGTCTACAATATCTATATATGCTAGGACATGGAGAAAGTTTATGTCTTTTGCAGAGTTAGATTTAACGGTTTTTCCCTGTCAGGTTCCGATAATCAAGGTCTTAGAGTTTCTTCAGAAGGGGTGGCAGCTAGGTTTGTCACCTAGTACCCTAAAAGTCCAGATTTCAGCTTTGTCATCCCTTTTTAGTGACAATATTGCTTCCAACCCTTGGGTTATGCGTTTTATAAAGTCAGTTAATAGGAGTTCTGTAATTCTTCCGTCTAGAGTTTCCCCGTGGGATTTAAATTTGGTCCTGGGTGCCCTTACCAAGTCACCATTCGAACCTCTTGAAGGAATTTCAATTAAACACTTATCCTTTAAGTTAAGTCTGTTAGTTGCCCTAACTTCTGCCCGTAGAGTGAGTGAACTCCAGGCCATATCAATCAATCCCCCTTATACTACCTTTTTAGATGACAGGGTCATTATAAAGCCTGATCCAGCGTTTCTTCCTAAGGTAGCCTCTAGGTTTCATAGGTCCCAAGAGATTATTCTCCCCACTTTTTTTGATAATCCAGCCTCGGATGAGGAGAGATCTTTACATTGTCTGGACGTTAAAAGATGTATAATGCAATATTTGTCAGTTACTAAAGAATGGAGGAAATCCTCCTCGATGTTTATTCTTTTTCAGGGAAAATAAGGGACAACAGGCTTCTAAGAAAACTGTGTCAAGATGGATCACGTCGGCCATTGCTCTGGCCTATGTTTCTGTGGGACAGATTCCTCCTGAGGGACTCAAAGCGCACTCTACTAGAGCAGTATCTACCACCTGGGCGGAAAGAGCTGCGGTCTCTCTGGAGGACATTTGTAAAGCGGCGGTATGGGTGTCTCCTTCTACCTTTTTCAGGCACTACCGTCTTCAGTTGAACACAACGTCTGATTTATCTTTTGGTTCTTCGGTTCTTTCTGCTGTTATCCCACCCTAGGTGTTCCTTGTTATTCTCTCTCGTGGGACGAGGGGAAAAATGAAGATTACTCTTACCGGTAATTGGATTTTCCTGAGACCCACGACAGCACCCGTATTTTTCCCCCCCCTTTTTTCTTGGGATATGGGCTGTTGATCACAGGGGTGTTGCATTTAAAAAAAAAAAAAAAAAAAAAAAAAAAGAAATGAAAGAGAAAGCGTATATTAAAGCTTCGTTGACTAATCATTCATGGCGGAGTTCCTCAAATCCTTGGATACATACTGAAGGCGAAGGAGGAGTCTCCGCTTTTTATGCTACAGGTTTCCTGTCTTTGGAGGCGGATCCTCTCTCTCGTGGTGCTGTCGTGGGTCTCAGGAAAATCCAATTACCGGTAAGAGTAATCTTCATTTTTGTACAAAATTATCTGAGCCCGTCCACCAAATTGTCAAGGACATCTCTCTAGAACGGGAACCTTGCACTACTTCCTACCTGTTATGTGCCAACCTTGGCTTCTGTATAATCAGGGAGTGTTTGGTTCCACATGCATGCTGGGTCCCTTCTGCCTTTTGCCATTTATGGTGCTTCAAAGGCCTCCACTAATACAGGGATGCAGGTACCAAACATGCATGCAGAGTCCACTTGGCTTTATGGAACCAAACACCCCCTGATTATACGGAAGCCAAGGTTGGCAAATAACAGGTAGGAAATAGTGTTAGGTTCCCGTCCTACAGAGATCACCTTGACGATTTGGTGGACAGGCCCAGATAATTTTGTACAAAAGAGATTTGCCAATCTCTAATTTACTAAACAAGCATAGCATTAGCTCCAGAATACTTCATATCACTATGGCATTTTGTGCTTTATCTGGTTGGCAGTGTGCCATTGTATGTATTTTCCTTTCCTTGTGCATTTAGCCATGACAGGAATGAGCCTCCCTCCTCGATGCTAGGAAGGCTCAATCAAGTCACAGCCTGCTATTGACTGCAACCCTCCATCAACGGATATGTTCGGATTTTAACAATGGGGAGATGCAGTGGCGGGATCAGGAGAAATGTGGGGAGTGGGGTCAGTATAACCTGTATGAGGTGCCAGGGCATTCTGGTGGGCATAATAGGGGATGAATAACCCCTTTAAGTATTTTTATTTTCTTAATTCCTGGAGAACCCCTTTAATGAGCTGACAGCTATTTCTCCCAACACCCCCCCCCCCCCATACATGTTTGGTTCAACCAAGCATATATGTCAATGAGGGGGAGAACAGGATTAGGAGGAAAGTTGGGTTCCTTGACATCAGGAGCTCCTGTACACATTACTGTCAGCCAAAAAACACTGTTCTTAGTAGCTTCAGCCAGCAATACTAATGTTTGGACTTTAAATGGGAAAGCAATCAGAAAATGACCTCTTGTATTAAGGCCTCATACATGCAACTATATGTTTGGTCCACAGCTGTTTCACATTTTTTAGATTGCCAGCCCATTCAAAAAAGATGGAATGTTTCCTGTTGTCTGTTTTGTGGACAAAGATATAATAATGGCTAAATAAAATATGGCCATGTGAATGTCAAGTCAGGTTTTTGTTAGAAGTGTTTTAAAAAGTTCTAAAAACCTGTTTGTCCATATTTATATTGGAAGAAAAAAACAGCACCTAGATATACATACATATACATGTAATTGAAAATGTAGTAAATATACAAAGTTATTCAATAAAATGTAGCTGTTTAGCACCACCTGTTTTATTCTTTCTTAGTCCGGCTCATCGAGATGGCCGCACATGCTCTTTCATCCTTCCACTGCCTCCTGAGCTGTGATAGGGAGAGCATGGACATGCCCTCTTAGCTGCAGCAGACACTCCCCTTTCCAGCTTGATATCAATCCAATCCAGGGTTAAGTTTACCCTTTGATTACCACAACTTGTAATCGCAGCATGAGCAAAGCCTATTTCCACCCCTCATTGGGTCCCAGTGATCTAATTGGAGGCTGGTAAACATCTGCAGTTAGCCCTATGGACCTAGAAATTACCCCAGAACTACAAATTTAGCAATCCTGCTGTTGGGACACACTAGTGTTACCTCTACCACAGCCTGTCCCACAGAGACACAGATCATATGTTAGCAAACGGTCTGCAATATATTAAAAGTATAAAAGACAGTAATTCCTTAATCGGATTATTTACCTAATGTAAAAATTTCCAAAAAATAAGTGATTATTTTACATAATACATTTTATTTCACATACTATAATTAACCAAAATAACTTGCACAACTCTTAAGTTATTCAGTGTAAACTATGTACAGTATAAACAATAAATTGAGTATGCAATGTCAAATCTTTGTAATTTATATACTTTGTGTTGCAAACAAAGTAATTTATAAGTAGAGTCAAACAGGACCAAAAAATGCAGTTTCTCCTGCACAAAATAACCCCTTCTAGTCAGGGGTGTAGCTAAAGGCGCATGGGCCCTGGTGTTAGAGAAGGGCTTGGGCCCCCTTCAATCAGTGCTTTGTGGCCAGGGGCAGGGTAGCACATAGCCTTCATGCTGCCTGAGGCAAAAATTGAAACGCCCCCCCCCCCCCCCCTTCCCATGCCAAATTCTTGACTTAACCCCTCCTCTCCAACCAGAGATGTAACTTGACCAGCATGCACTTTCTATAATACTGATGTTTTCTTATGTAGCACAAGGGTTTTTGGGCCCCCTCAGGCTCCTGGGCCTGGTAGCGGCTGCTACCTCTGCACCCCCTATAGCTACGCTCCTGCTTCTAGTCATGTCAATGAAAAACAAATCGTCTACTTAAACACTCATAAAAGTAGGAATTTTTGTTCCTGGTAATTGGTTTTCCAGGAGTCTAACCTGATATCACCACATGGAGGATGTCTCCCTGTCTACAGCCAAGTAATTTCTTCATGAGGATGGATGGGAAAAATGCATTTCATTCAATAACCATAATAAAGATTTTTCTCACTAAGATCAGGAAAGCAACGGAGCGGTCATGTTTAACTACTGGAAAACAAATTACCAGTAAAAATAATTCTTACTTTCCTGGATGTCCTCCATGACAGTACCACATGGAGTTATACCAGATAAATAGCTAAATTAGCATGGGACTACAGCTAAGAACTTTACATCCAAATCTCTGATCTTGATTATTTGCAATATACCGTATGTATAGAAAATGTTGAATTTCAACCAAGTGGCAGCTTTGCTAATGTGCAGAATTTTTTGCCCATGATGCTACAACTGCTCTAGTAGAGTATTCTCTAAAACCCGGTGAACATGGGATCTCTTGTAGGTTATGTCTCCATGATGGCCATCTTCAGCCATCTGGCCAATTTAGTTTTTGTAGCTTTCTTTCGTTTGTTTTAGGCTGCAAATTGTACAAAAATGGTTGAATCCTGAATTCTTCAGAAACTTTCAGGTAAGCCAATATTGAACATCTAAAATTCAAAGTATATAAACTTCCTTCTTAAGGCCCCATTCACACAACCGTATGTATTCTGTTGTCCATATAAAAACGGAATACATACGGAATGTCTTCCGTAGTGTTTCGCATTTTTGCAGACCCATTGACTTTTAATGGGGCTAAGGACGTGTTTTGCGGCCAAGTATAGGACATGTTTGTTTTTTTTGTTTTTTTGTTTTTTTTTTGGTTCTGCACAAAAGGATGGTAATATTTCCTGGTTCTGATGACAAGGTGTGACCATTTTGGGAAGAAACACTCGATCCATTTTAAAGATGATCCTATTATGAAACTCTGATGGTTCTTTAATAGAAATTACTTAAATTTCTCCTGTTCTATGGGCTCATGTAATTGCCACCAGAAATGCTGTTTTGAGCAACACGTTTTTATAGATGCCCTTTACTGGTTTCCTTGATAAATCAAACCCATCTATGGTCTGCAAGGGGAAGGTTTAAGAAACAACTCAACACAGTACTGGGTCTGAGACCTTCTTCAGATCCCTCTTGGAGGAAATCTAAGATTTCTGCTACCTTTAAAGATAACTGATCCGCTTTCCTAGTTACCCAGGAAAAAATGTTTTTGTGAATTGCAGATGTTGCTGGTTTGATTGTTTTGGAAAAGGGTTGCTAACCAATTTGTTTTTTTTTTTTTTTTTACTCACCCATGCGACTTGGGACCCCCCATCCGGGACAGGAAACCTGCTGAGATAAAAAGGTTCACACCCAGACCACACCTCAGTTTAGGTTTCCTGGGGGGCTTCCAGCTCCTAGGCTGTTGCTTTTTAGGTTCACACACTGCACTGTGGAGGGCCTGTGTCTACTAACTGTAACTGGGTCTGTTCCAGGTGGCGTAAGTCTTTGGCTGAAGCAGCTACCAAGTCTGCCTTCCTCCGGTCTCCTCCCTCCTCTTGGGGAGTCACTGTGGCCATGTTCAGGTGGCTCCCGGTCCAGGCAGGTAGAGGTTCGGCTTCCTCGGCAGCCTCTTGGGTTTCCAGATCCCTCCAACTATGGTTGAATCAGCTGGAAGCTTACATTAAGGCCCCATTCACACGTCCTGTTTTTCTTTCCTGATTCGATCCTGATCTGGATCCATTCATTTCAATGGGTCCTGAAAAAATCAGGATCAAATCAGGAAAGAAAAACAGGACGTGTGAATGGAGCCTAAAGATAAGCCCCCCCTTGGGAGGAACTTCTTTCCTCTCCCCACCTTTATTAAAGATGCAGATTTCCTTGTTGACACCTCCACTGACTGTTAAAGCTCAGCTAGAGCAGCAGCAATGTCCAATGCTGCCAAGAGCTATATGGCCTAAATCCTGGAAGGGGGATCAGGGTTCGAAAGCTAGGTTGCGTGCGGTGCCTTGTGTAGGTTCTAGGCTTTTTGGCCCCTCTTTGGACAAGATTCTTTAAAGAGCCCCGGACAAGAAAAAAGGTTTTCCTCTTCCTCAAAAGACTTTTTTTTTTTTTTTTTTTTTTTTTTCAAATTCAAACCCCACGACAGCAGGCCAAAAGATAAACAACAATGACACCAGGAGTCAGGTGGGAGGAAGATTAACTGCTTTCCTTCCAGCCTGGAATCAGATGACTCAAAACAAGTGTGATAAGTCGGGTATCGAATAGAATGTGTCCCGCCCTGCAGATTTTTTTTTTTGTATGTACTAAGGTCCCTTCAGATCCTCAAAAAAGAGAGGCTCTAGAATCAGATGTTATCCCTATTAAGCAAGGAGGTAGTTTGTACTGTTCCAAAGGAAGAGATAGGGAAGGGTTTTTACACCCCTCTTTATGGTAAAAAAGCCAAATGGTTCCTACTGAGTAATATTAAATCTAAAAAAAGTTAAACAAATCCCTAAAGTACAAAAAATTTCGTATGGAAACTATAAAGTCTACCACGAATCTCCTCTTCAGACTGTTGGATGGCAAGTATAGATCTGGAGGACGCATATTTATCATATTCCAATTCATCAATCCTCCCAGAGGTTTTTGAGAACTGCGGTCTGGATAAAAGGGAGTGCATTCATCTTCAATACAAGGCCCTTCCCTTTGGGATTTCTCAGGCCCTGAGACTGTTCACCAAGATTTCAGAAGGCTGAGAGGGATTGGTTTGGTGCCATACTTGGATGACCTCCATATTTTATTTTATTTTTTTTTTTTCTCAATTGAAGGATGGCCTACTAAAGGATATAGATTCTGTGTACTACCCTGAAAAATCTAGGGTAGAAAATAAATTGGAGCAAGTCAAATCTGATTCCATCACAGATGTGTGTGTTGTGTTTTTTTTTTTTTTTTGTTTTTTTTTGTTTTTTTTTTTTTTTGCATTATGGATTTAATCTAAATACTAATGCACCCTTCGTTGTAGTGCCCCCCCCCCCAATACTTGACTTATATTTATTCTCACCTGGGTGCCGTCATGGGTGAGGGGAAAACAAGAATTGCTTATCAGTAATTGTTTTTCCTGAAACCCATGACTGCACCTCTAAAAAAATTTCCAGACCCTTAATATAAAAAATATTTTATTTGACAGTAACACCTCCATATGTTGGTCATTTTAGATCACTGTGGTGTGGGTGTGAACCTTTTTATCTCAGCAGGTTTACTGTCCTTGATGGGAGGTCCTAAGTCGCATGGGTGCAGTCATGGGTTTCAGGAAAAACAATTACCAGTAAGCAATTGTTTTCTGGACAACTTATCCCAAAATCAGGCATCCAACACTTTTAAGGACAAATTGGAAAACCATAATAAATGGTAGATTATAAATGTCTATAGCTCAATATACTGATGTCATTACCAGCACTTACTATGAGCTGTAAAATTACAGTATAATTACCAAAATCTAGTCAACTACCACCAGCCTCCAAAAAGCAGACAAATCTATTTTTCTTTTTTCACACACAGGAAAAAGTTGCCAATTTTTATGGACTGTCCAGAAATTTCTGGACAGTTGGCAACCCTGGGGTGGAAGTTTTTAATATCTTTCAGGATCCATGTTAAGTTTAATTTCTTCACTTCTGGATTCCACATTGGATCTTGGATCAGGAGTTCCAGTCTTAGATGTAGACCTGTACTGTCTGGATGGATGTCAGGATTAGAAATCATGCTTGTTTTGAAGGGGGTTATCACAATGACTTTGCCTGATCTCAACCAAATCTTCTTAAGGACTACTGGGATTAAGAAAAATGGTGGAAAGGCATATGCTACTTCCATATTCCAATCTTGACACAGCATCCACTGCTACTGGAGGCTCTCTGGGATTTAGAGAAGGCTGGTCTAAAGCATAGAACTTATCAAGAGACTCAGAGTTCTTAATATGTATAGTCTGGAGGAAAGATGGGGGGACATGATTTGAAACTTTTAAATGTTAAAGGACTGAATAAAGTTCAGGAGGGAAGGATTATTAAGAAACTAAACACAAGAACAAGGGGGCACAATCTAAAGGTTGGTTTGGGGGGAGGGGAATCAAGAACAACATTAGAAAATATTATTTCACTGAGTAGTAGAAGCTTGGAACAAACTTCCAGCAGAGGTGGTTGATAAATCCACAGTAACTGAATTTAAACATGCCTGGGATAAACGTGTATCTATCCTAAGATAACAATAAAGGAATAATAAAAGGGCAGGCTAGATGGACCAGGTGGTCTTTCTGCCATCAATCTTCTATGTTGTCTGAGTTTTATTTATTGTGGGGAAAACAGATCTGTGGCTGACCCCATCTGTCACTCCTATAAGTTGTTTTTTTTTGTTTTTTTGTTTTTAAGGACCATTTAACCTGGATCTACTAGATGTGTGCTCAATAAGTCTGCCTAATCCTTTCAGATTACTAATATGAAAAACTTTCCTTTTCACCAAAGGGAATATTTGGTGTCCTGGTTGAATTGTAATGTGCATTTTGGACCTCAAAGACACATTACCACTGCCTGAGGTATTGTAGACTTGATGGATTCCATCTTGAAAGAACAATACTTTATCTGTTCAGCTGTTTGGTTTATTGTCCTGTAATATTGGTTGGATTTATTTTTATATATAAGGAATAGTCTAGAAAAATCTGAATTCTTGATCCTAGGGTACCAATTTAACTGCTTCCAGTAACTTTAGTTTTCTACATTGTGTAGGATGTTGTAACTGGTTAAGATGTATTTTCAAGGGATGGACTGAAGCTACATTTTCTTTTATTTGAACAACCCATGGATCTTGAGTCCAAGCAGAAAGAATGTTCTTCTGACTAACCTGGTGTCATTGTTTAATTTGGGTGTTATTAGGGTTTATGTAAACTCCCTTCCTTTCCTTTCATTAGGGTATAACAATCTTCCTGTCTTTCCTTTGTCCGTGGACTCTTGATTTCTCTGATCTGGGTCTACTAAAAAGCTGCATTTATGGACCTCTTCCAGACACCCATCTCTTGTCAGATGCTTTCTCTAATTTACATTTGATCTTGAAATGGGGATTGCACACTTTATTTTTAGATGGAACATCTCTTGACCAATTTTAGCCAGAGCTTTCCTGGCTGTATTTGACGGTGCTCTGTTCCCTGCAGCAAATTTCATGCATTAGACTGACGTGTCCACATAAAAGCTGTGGCAATTCTTAATAACACAAGGGACTCCCAAATATCCTCCCTGGGTGTTCCAATTTTTAGATGGCTTTCAAATTGAGTTGGCCATAGTAAAATTGCTCCTGCTACCAACATGATGGCTATATTTTTACTGATTAAGGCTGACAAGGTTTATCAAAAATCTGTGATTTTTCTCTTGATCAGGTATTTTAGCTGGGAAGAATAATCACAGGAAATAGATGTAATTTTTGTAATCTTCCACAATTTTTATTCACTGTGAAAGGTGAGGCAGCTTTTAAATTTTCTAGGAATGCATTTCCTTTCCAATTCTTCTCAAATCATCTCACTTAAATTTGAATTAACCAGAAAGCTTTCTTTTGCCCTCAATCCTGCAAATATTTAATCTTGAACTGATTTTCTGCTGGACTTCTTCTATATCCATAGTTTCCCTGATAGTCCTAAGAAATATTTCCTTCATCAAGGTAGCAGATATTGGCACTTTTTCCTCAAATTCCTCATCTGTCTGTATAATATTGAATGTCTGTCTTCTGAATCAGATTCCAGTTCCTCTAGGTCTTGGTCCTAGAGATGGTTGTGGTGGGGATTGAAGGCATGAGGACACTCCTTAACGTCCTCACATAAACAGTTTTGTGTAAGTATCTTGCAGTCTTTTACTACAAGTAACACATTTTAGGTTTGAGGTCCACCTCTATAGGTGCATTTTTTTTTTTTTTTTTTTTTTTTTTTTTTTTTTTTTCTCCCCTTAAAAATGTGGACTATGCAAAATTGTTGACCCACAGAAAATGTGGTGGGTCAGGGACAGGTGCCAAACGCATGTCCCTGCACAGGAGGTTTTGGTGACTGCTCTCTGCCCCAGGTAATTTTTTTATTTTTCAAATACATGAAAGTCTGTTTTAAAGATTGTAATTGATTACTGGCATCTTGAAGTAGTGAGTAGGTAGTTGGATTGATATAGGACTCAACCTAATTAAAGACCCTTTGAAGCTAAGTATTTGAGGTGCTAGGCGAAGTGTATGCAGAGCCTTCAAGTTGCCATATTATAGGGTCAGACTGTAACTTTGAGAGCTTCTGACTTGCCATAATCCCCGATTTGTGAAATTTGAGGAAGAGATTGTAGTGGGTTTAAGATTAGCAAATCATCTGCAAAAGCTGCAGTGGTATGAGAGCTTACATGAAAACCTTGTGTTATAGTGAATAGCTTGGATTCAGATATCCACAATAACATGAGGGAGAAGGTGGGCATCCTTTCCCGGTAGTTTGTCAGAGCAGTTTGAACACATGTGAGCTTGCAGTCTCTTCCTGTTTCAGACATGTCAGGGCTGGAGAGAGAATTTTCCTTTTGACCTCCATTTCTCACGGTACGTTCAATAAAATGCCTAAAGGCTTGTCCACCGCATCTGCCTCACTGGAATTCTACATGCAGCTGATGTCACTAGGGAAATGAGCTATGGCGTAACTAGAACGGACTGGTCCCCACAGCAAATTTTTGAGGGGGGGCACCCCTTCTAGAAACTTCTTTGCAACCCCCACTTCTGTGGCTACTCAAGATTGAGTTCTGACTAGGACTGTCATCTGCTCCCTCTTGTTTCCTACAGTGTCACTGTATAATGCCATTGTATAATACTGTTGAGGGGGCCCTAACAAAATCTTAATCCTCTTCCTGAGAGACGCACTTGTGAGTTTAGGCCCCAAAGCAGCTGCTTCACCTCTAGTTATGCCCCTGGAAATGAGTATATAGAGTTCAACATCTTCCATTATTTGTACGTGAGGAGTCTGGCAGTCTTGTACATAGGACAACAAATCTATTATTCTGCCAATCACTGCAGTTATATTGTGTAAATGCAAGGTAAGATCCATAAGCAGGTTAATTATAGGAGTAAGGCACTTATATTTTAAAAACAGCATAACAATGAGGAATTTGCCCTTGCCCAGTTTGTCATTTAGAGGTTCTCATAAATCTTAGAATATGGACACAGGCACTAGACTGTGATACAAGAGTCTGCTCGTCAGAATTTAGACATTACAGTTTACAGGGGTTGTCTCACTTCAACAAATGGCATGTATTATGTAGAGGAAGATGTGATCCATATTGCTTCCTTTGCTGGCTGGATTCATCATTCCATAACATTATACACTGCTCACTTCCATGGTTACAACCTTCCTGCAATCCATTAGTGGTTGCCGGGTTTGAACACTAAGAAACAGCACTAGCCTATACATTGTGCTCCCACTGTCCTAGTCACCAGAGAGGCCAGTGTTTTTTTTGTTTTTTGTTTTTTTTCCTATAGTGTGCATGACCACCACTGATGGATGGCAGGGTGGTTGTATCCATGGAAACAAGCAATATATAATGTGATGGAAAAATGAAGCCAGTCAGCAAAGGAAGTATGGATAATACACGAAGTGCCTTGTATTAACTTCCTCTACATAATAAATGCTATTTGAAGTGAGACAACCCTTTTAAGGCCTGAAAAGTTACAGCATGGGAATATGGCTGAGAATCCCTGGTACCATAGACCTCTTTGGCCAGAATTCCTTTCTTCTAAGGGGATAATCCTGGGTTATTTAGTTTGAGACTCTGCCTACAGGCAGATCCCTCTCTGCTGTCATGGGTTTTAGAAAATCAAATTAATGGTGAAGTATCATTTTCCTTCTTGATGGGGGGTAAAGTTTTTATCCCTTTAGCACTCTTGCGTGAAATTAGCCTTTCAAAGGTAAGTTGTCTAATCAAAGGATCTCTTTGGGTCATTTTGAGATGTTTGTTGCCCTAGCTGACAAGCCAGCAGGTCAGAATCTTCTGATGGGGTTTAAAGAGCTTGTCACCATGAAATGCAGTGCAATCTGCAGGCAGTATGCTATGGAGCAGGAGTTGATCAGATTGATTTAGAATTTTAAATCCCTGCTTTTTCTGACTTCCATTTTGCATGGGGGACATATCTGTGACTGGTATCTATGTGCACTTATACAGGAAAGTCCATAAATCACTGATATGAAGCCCCCCTTGGACAACTGATCTTAGACAGAGCAGAGATTTGAACATGTAAATTCAGTTTTGCTGAATCTTTTCCACAACTATATCAATTTGCTCAGCTCCTGCTGATCTAGAACATGCTACCTATAGATTTTCTTTAGAGGTTATCTGGGAATTAATATTGATGACTTGCATATCATATCAGTGGAGGTCTGACACCTGGTACCCCCACTGATCAGCTGTAAATGGCCTAGTTACAGCTCAGCCATATGAGCACCACAGCTTCCCAAAACAGCTCATTGGTGGTGGTGCTGGGACTTGAACCCCCACATATATATTGATGTCCTATCCTGTTTATAGGTCATCAATATTTCCTGGATAACTCACTTAAAGATTGGAATTTCTGGAAGTGATCTCTCCACCCAAGATCACTGTTCTGTAGTGTGTAAAATATATACAGTACAGACCAAAAGTTTGGACACACCTTCTCATTCGAAGAGTTTTCTGTATTTTCATTACTATGAAAATTGTAGATTCACACTGAAGGCATCAAAACTATGAATTAACACATGTGGAATTATATACTTAACAAAAAAGCGTGAAACAACTGAAAATATATTCTTATATTCTAGGTTCTTCAAAGTAGCCACCTTTTGCTTTGATTACCGCTTTGCACACTCTTGGCATTCTCTGAGCTTCAAGAGGTAGTCACCTGAAATGGTATTCCAACAGTCTTGAAGGAGTTCCCAGAGATGCTTAGCACTAGTTGGCCCTTTTGCCTTCACTCTGCGGTCCAGCTCACCCAAAACCATCTCAATTGGGTTTAGGTCTGGTGACTGTGGAGGCCATGTCATCTGGTGTAGCACCCCCATCACTCTCCTTCTTGGTCAAATAGCCCTTACACAGCCTGGAGGTGTGCTTAGGGTCATTGTTCTGTTGATAAATAAATGATGGTTCAACTAAACCCAAACCGGATGGAATAGCATGCTGCTGCAAGATGCTGTAGTAGCCATGCTGTTTCAGTCTGCCTTCAATTTTGAATAAATCCCCAAGTGTCACCAGCAAAGCACCATCACACCTCCTCCATGCTTCACGTGGGAACCAGGCATGTAGAGTCCTTCTGTTCACCTTTTCTGCGTTGCACAAAGACAGTGGTTGGAACCAAAGATCTCAAATTTGGACTCATCAGACCAAAGCACAGATTTCCACTGGTCTGATGTCCATTCCTTGTGTTCTTTAGCCCAAAGAAGTCTCTTCTGCTTGTTGCCTGTCCTTAGCAGTGGTTTTCTAGCAGCTATTTTACCATGAAGGCCTGCTGCACACAGTCTCCTCTTAACAGTTGTTGTAGAGATGTGTCTGCTGCTAGAACTGTGTGGCATTGACCTGCTCTCTAATCTGAGCTGCTGTTAACCTGCGATTTCTGAGGCTGGTGACTCAGATGAACTTATCCTCCGCAGCAGAGGTGACTCTTGGTCTTCCTTTCCTGGGGCGGTCCTCATGTGAGCCAGTTTCTTTGTAGTGCTTCATGGTTTTTGCAACTGCACTTGGACACTTTCAAAGTTTTCCCAATTTATCGGACTGACTGACCTTCATTTCTTAAAGTAATGATAGCCACTCGTTTTTCTTTACTTAGCTTCTTTTTTCTTGCCATAATACAAATTCTAACAGTCTATTCAGTAGGACTATCAGCTGTGTATCCAATTGACTTCTGCCCAACACAACTCATGGTCCCAACCCCATTTATAAGGCAATCAATCCCACTTATTAAACCTGACAGGGCACACCTGTAAAATGAAAACAATTTCAGGTGACTACCTCTTGAAGCTCATCAAGAGAATGCCAAGAGTGTGCAAATCGGTAATCAAAGCAAAAGGTGGCTACTTTGAAGAACCTAGAATATAAGAATATATTTTCAAGAGGCTCTGTCACTAGGTTTTAACCTATGTATTTAAATACATAGGTTAAAACCCCTTAACTAGTACATTAAAAACATACCTTTATTGCAGAGTACAGCGCAGCGGTTGTGCTGTAAAACGAAGTTTAAATCTTATGTTAATGAGCCTTCGGAGCACCGGGGGGCGGGCTCTTTCTTCCTGAGCACCGCTTCTTCACCGCCCCCCGTGTCCCGAGGCTCTCCCCCAGTCCGACGTCCACGCCCCTCTGAAATTGATTGACAGCGCTAGGCCGTTCGGCCTAGCGCTGAAATCCCGCGCCTGCGCAGTCTGAACTTTCCGGCGCATGCGCAGAAGCGCTTGCAGTGCCGAACACTGCAAGCGCTTCTATCCTTGTGCGCGCGCGCGCGCGCGCCGTCACTTCGCTGAACCCGGAAGTGACGGCGCGCGCCTCTTATCAGCTGTTTGACGGAGCCAGCGAGCAGGGCGGTGGTCAGCGTCTGCGGGATCGATCTTCCACTGGTAAGTATATTTTCTCCCCCTATTCCCTCTGTATAATGCTCCCACTATAACCAACGATTAGTTTATTCATAGTTGTGTATATTTAGACTATTAATCACACTGCCACCAATGATTTTTAAACTTTAGGAATATTACATTCTATTGTTCCTGGCTGACAACCACATGCTTTGCCATTGCAGCGCATGTGGTTGTCAGTCACCACTGATTTTCTTCAACTTCATACCTATTAAAAAGGGCAACAGCATGCGCTGCCCCAGCGGCGCATGCTGTTGCCCTCGGCCACTGCCACCAATGAAAATGGGGGGGCATAATCCCATAAGGGCAACAGCATGCGCTGCCCCAGCGGCGCATGCTGTTGCCCTCGGCCACTGCCACCAATGAAAATGGGGGGGCATAAGCCCATAAGGGCAACAGCATGCGCTGCCCCAGCGGCGCATGCTGTTGCCCTCGGCCACTGCCACCAATGAAAATGGGGGGGCATAAGCCCATAAGGGCAACAGCATGCGCTGCCCCAGCGGCGCATGCTGTTGCCTGTGGCTACTGCCACCTAGGGTTGTCGCGATCCCAGAATTTTTAGTTCAATACCGATACGTAAAAAAGTATAATGATACTCGATACTGATACCTGGCCAAAATAAAGATGACCCTATTAATGCCACCCGTGCCCTTATCCCTGTACTGTGACATCACTGTGCTTATTATCCCTGTACAGTGACATCACTCTGATTATTATCCCTGTACAGTGACATCGCTGTGTGTATTATCTCTGTACGGTGACATCGCTGTGTGTATTATCCCAGTGCAGGAAGAGGTAAGTGGTCTGTGTTTGTGTGTTTGTTTTCTATTTTTCAGGGTCGTGAATGCAGAGGACTGCGTCGGATTCGGTGGACTACGTCGGACCAGAATTTAATTTTTTTTATAAAATGGTCAAACAGGGGTCTGGGGGAGTGTTTATTTCAATAAAATGTTTTATACTGGTGTGTGTGTGTGTGTGTATTTTTTTTTTTACAATACTACAGTTTTAGTAATTATGGCTATCTACTGACGGCCCTGATTACTAATACTGGGCTTAGTGCTTGCCGGTATGGCAGGCCAGCACTAACCCCAACATCTATTACCTCGGCACCCACCGCCCAGGGGTGCCGGGAAGAGCCGGGTACCCGCAGGACCGGACCTTCTATACTGAGGGTCTGGCTCTGGGGCGGCTGCAGGCTGGTACCATTAGGCTGGGAAGGGCCAATAACCGTGTCCCTTCCCACCCTGGTAGTGCCAGGCTGCCGCTGCTGGTTGTATCTGGCTGGTGAAGGAAAAAAGGGGGGGACCCCACGCCATTTTTTTTTTCAAATTATTTTTGTAAAAAAAATGGCGTGGGGTCCCCCCTTTTTTCCTTCACCAGCCAGATACAACCAGCAGCGGCAGCCTGGCACTACCAGGGTGGGAAGGGACACGGTTATTGGCCCTTCCCAGCCTAATGGTACCAGCCTGCAGCCGCCCCAGAGCCAGACCCTCAGTATAGAAGGTCCGGTCCTGCGGGTACCCGGCTCTTCCCGGCACCCCTGGGCGGTGGGTGCCGAGGTAATAGATGTTGGGGTTAGTGCTGGCCTGCCATACCGGCAAGCACTAAGCCCAGTATTAGTAATCAGGGCCGTCCGTAGATAGCCGTAATTACTAAAACTGTAGTATTGTAAAAAAAAATACACACACACCAGTAAAAAACATTTTATTGAAATAAACACTCCCCCAGACCCCTGTTTGACCATTTTATAAAAAAAATTAAATTCTGGTCCGACGTAGTCCACTGAATCCGACGTAGTCCTCTGCATTCACGACCCTGAAAAATAGAAAACAAACAAACACAGAGCACTTACCTCTTCCTGCACTGGGATAATACACACAGTGATGTCACTGTACAGGGATAATAAACACAGTGATGTCACCGTACAGAGATAATACACACAGCGATGTCACTGTACAGGGATAATAATCAGAGTGATGTCACTGTACAGGGATAATAAGCACAGTGATGTCACAGTACAGGGATAAGGGCACGGGTGGCATTAATAGGGTCATCTTTATTTTGGCCAGGTATCAGTATTGAGTATCATTATACTTTTTTACGTATCGGTATTGAACTAAAAATTCTGGGATCGCGACAACCCTAGGTGGCAGTAGCCACAGGCAACAGCATGCGCCGCTGGGGCAGCGCATGCTGTTGCCCTTATGGGCTTATGCCCCCCCATTTTCATTGGTGGCAGTGGCCGAGGGCAGCGCATGCTGTTGCCCTTATGGGATTATGCCCCCCCATTTTCATTGGTGGCAGTGGCCGAGGGCAACAGCATGCGCCGCTGGGGCAGCGCATGCTGTTGCCCTTTTTAATAGGTATGAAGTTGAAGAAAATCAGTGGTGACTGACAACCACATGCGCTGCAATGGCAAAGCATGTGGTTGTCAGCCAGGAACAATAGAATGTAATATTCCTAAAGTTTAAAAATCATTGGTGGCAGTGTGATTAATAGTCTAAATATACACAACTATGAATAAACTAATCGTTGGTTATAGTGGGAGCATTATACAGAGGGAATAGGGGGAGAAAATATACTTACCAGTGGAAGATCGATCCCGCAGACGCTGACCACCGCCCTGCTCGCTGGC
The DNA here is from genome assembly GCA_900303285.1 of Rhinella marina. Taxonomy (NCBI): domain Eukaryota; kingdom Metazoa; phylum Chordata; class Amphibia; order Anura; family Bufonidae; genus Rhinella; species Rhinella marina. The sequence goes on from ONZH01015201.1 coordinate 140,119, forward strand.
TCCGTCAAACAGCTGATAAGAGGCGCGCGCCGTCACTTCCGGGTTCAGCGAAGTGACGGCGCGCGCGCGCACAAGGATAGAAGCGCTTGCAGTGTTCGGCACTGCAAGCGCTTCTGCGCATGCGCCGGAAAGTTCAGACTGCGCAGGCGCGGGATTTCAGCGCTAGGCCGAACGGCCTAGCGCTGTCAATCAATTTCAGAGGGGCGTGGACGTCGGACTGGGGGAGAGCCTCGGGACACGGGGGGCGGTGAAGAAGCGGTGCTCAGGAAGAAAGAGCCCGCCCCCCGGTGCTCCGAAGGCTCATTAACATAAGATTTAAACTTCGTTTTACAGCACAACCGCTGCGCTGTACTCTGCAATAAAGGTATGTTTTTAATGTACTAGTTAAGGGGTTTTAACCTATGTATTTAAATACATAGGTTAAAACCTAGTGACAGAGCCTCTTTCAGTAGTTTCACGCTTTTTTAAGTATATAATTCCACATGTGTTAATTCATAGTTTTGATGCCTTCAGTGTGAATCTACAATTTTCATAGTCATGACAATACCGAACTCTTCAAATGAGAAGGTGTATCCAAACTTTTGGTCTGTACTGTATATTTCACACACCTATGGTAGCTGGGTAAATTTTCTGCTGTGATGGAGGTCATGGAAAAACCCTGGGCCTCGATTCGAGCGATGTGGCACTGCTGCTTGGCCTTCACACTCCCCAACTTTTGTTTAATGTTTAAATTGGGGTCTTGGATATTTCCTCAGTAGGTAACTCTTACAAACATTGCTTCCTCCCTAGGACTTCATTCCAATTTTGCTCTCTGGCACTATCATGGTTAAGGGGAAAACCTATTGTATTCACCTGTAATGTTTTTCCAGAACCCCTCTACTCCTACCCTATGGCCTGATATTTGTGATTTCTCTTTAAATGGTGGTTTCAAATTTTCTTTTTTTTTTTATATCCTTACAGCACCTGTTGGAATCCATTAAAGGAGGAAATGGGTGTCCCATTTTAATTGCTTTAGGTCATCTCGTCTAGAAAGGGTGGATTTCTCAGTTATGGAATCTGGAAAATCAAATTACTCTGAAGTGTAACCATCTTTGCTTTTAATTAGGTCATGAAGATTTGGAGCGGCTTTATTGTCAATACAGCACAAACCGTTTCCAGTGGCTATTTTCCTATTGGCTCTTTGGCCTTTCCAAGTCATGTGCTAAACAGCTGCAGAGAATTTACCTGTGGTGGCAAAGGTTTGATAAGAGGAAAGTATCTCGTTGGGGTTCTACTGACTCTGATGTCAAGTATCTTGCATCTCTTCATTACATAACTGATGACTTCTGGAACGGAAAGCTAGCCAATGGAGATGAACATTTAGGTGAAGACACAAACCATTGTATACAGCTTTATACTGAAATGTTGATTAGACTGCATAGTTTCTGTAATGACTTAAAGGGAACCTGTCATCAACTTTATGCTGACCGTACTGAGGACAGCATAAAGTAGTGACAGCAATGCTCATTTCAGCGCTGTCATTTATGAGCTAAAAGTGGTTGCCAAGAATCAGCATCATAATCACTGCAGCCCAGGCCTTGAAAAGAGTCAAATCTACCTGAGAAGAGTCATGGTTATTCATAATCTCATGCTCTCCTTGCCCATCTGCTGATTGGCAGTTCTCTCCTAGACAGAAAGGGAGAAAACTAGGTCAAAGACTGTCATCAGCAGGGAGAGCAGGAATTCATGAATAACCGTGACTCTTTTCCAGGCCTAGTCTGCAATGATTGCTATGGTTCCTGACAACTGCTAACTTTTAAATGGCAGACTGCTGAAATCGACTCGCCTGTCTGTAATTTATGTTGCCTTTAATAGGGGCAGCATAAAGTAAAAGGGAACCTGTTAAAAGGGGTTGTCGGCTGTTTATAGCCGTCCCATAGAAGTGAATGGGGATGCCATACTTGTAATTACACCTGCTCACAACTGCAATTGCGTCAGGGCAGGTAAATAGAGTAGATAAAGCAGCTTTTGCAGGAGTGCTGCTTTCTTTTCAAACAGCTGATCAGTGGGAGTGCTGGGTGTCAGACCCCTGCCGCTCTTGTATATTGTGTAACCTTAAAATAGGTAATCAATAGTAAAAAGCAGACAACCTCTTTGGAGAACATTTCTTATGAATTAATCTCTAGTGCTCTAATGAATTAATTCATTGAAAGCTATTGCAAATGTTTGATAGCAGTTGTTACTGGCCTCAGGGATGTGTCGCTACACGGGGCACATCCACCTGCCCTAAAGATGAGGGAGTGAGACTTAGCCAACGGGTAAAGTAAAACTTGCTTATTTTCCCAACCAGATTCGACGTTTCAGTTTTCAAAGGAGGTCTGAAAAAAATGAAAGGTGGAATCTGGTTTCCATGGCAACTAAGCAAGTTTTACTTTACATTGTGTTGGCCATTAAAAACGCTCCCCCATCCGGAATTGTATGGGGGGCTGTCGGTCCATGAAACTTGCCAGACTGAACACTGCTTTTCTTAAGCTCATAACTTCTGAGGTTTGTCTAACCATGGGTCTATTAATTTTTTTCTAACGTAATATTGTCATTACAGTTCAGTAGAGCTGTAGTCGGGCAGGAACACACAGCATCATGAATCCTTATGATGCTGTGAACTGTCGGAGGAGCAGTGTTCAGCCTGGGAACTACATCTGTCACATGGATCATGTTTCCTGGACTTGTGTGAAATTGTCCTTTTGAGATTAATTGTTGCTTAGAAGGCGTGAATACTAAAGGCATTTGCGGGTAGTATGCATCATCAAGGACTGGGCTGGACTTTTTGTGTATAAAATAGCAATTACCTGTGATTTTGTTTAGGTATTCAATCGGTGGAGAACTACTTTTCAATGTGTAGGTCTCTCTTGGCTTGGATTCTTGGTCGGAAATGGGGAAGATTTAAACAAAAGAAGGTAAAGCTGTATTCGTGTATTGCCATTTTATTTTTTTTTCTTCCAAGTATGGGGATTTTGTCCAATAGCAGTTTAGAGAGGACCCATCACCAATCCTGACATCTGTTTAACTGCTTGCATTACGCATATATTCTGGAGAACCTCTTATGACTCATTTATTCCTACTAGAAGATTATGAATGAACACTAAAGAGCAGCCTAAGTACAGAGAGGATGGATAGGCTATGGTAATGGAGACGGCATATAAGTGCTGCCACTCATTAGCCTCATCCCCACCCTTGTCTCTGTACTTTTTCTCCTCATGAACGCCATTCCTACAGAGATTCAGCTGAAAAGATCTTATCTGTATTCAGGATAATAATCTCTGACTAGTACAGCAATGAGGAGGCTGAGGCAGCTCTTTACCTCAGTGTTGTGAAGTTACTTTTCCTGCTGTGTGATTAGGACGTTTTGTGTGTACAACTAGGATGGCAGGCATTTTTTCTCCTAATGATTGCTCCCTAGACAAAACAAACAATTATAACGAAAGAGTTAGGCCCCATTCACACGACCATATATTTGCGGGCCCGCATTACTGCAGACCCGCAAATATACGGGGGCTGCCCGGCGTGTGTTCCACAGCACTCGGTACACACGCCATGTGGCCCCATTGAAAATGCCTATACTTGTCCATGCACACGGACAAGTATAGGACATGCTTCAAAAGAGCCGTGGCATAGAGGTGAATGGGGCAGCATCTATTCCTGCAATTTTGCAGATAGATACGGCCCTATTCACACGGTCGTGTGAATGGGGCCTTATAAATATATTAACAAATGAAGGTTTTTTTTTTTTTTCAGTAAATTTTATTTAAATTCAGAGAGCCTCAGTGTACTTGCCACCATGGGCAGCTCGGTCATTAGCGCTGTTGCTTTGCAGTGCTGAGGTCCTGGCTTGAATCTGGCCAAGGACAACATTTGCATTTGGTTTGTATATTTTCCCCGTGTTTCTGTGGGTTTCCTCCAGGTACTCCAGTTTTTATTCCCACACTCCAAAGATGCTGATGGGGAACTTAGATTATCAAGCTGTCCCCAATGGGGCTCACATTGTCTGTAAAGAGCTGCAGAATCTGTCAGCCTATAAGGGCGTAAAATAAATAAATGGAAATATATGCTAAACTTGTGTTCAAGGTCTACAAAGATGCACTAGAAGGAGTGTACCGTATGCTGAAACATGAGCTACAAGTTTCCACGGTTAATCATGACCAGTTTTGGATAGCTGCTAAAGTCCAGATGTCTAGAATCTGCAGCCTTGAGAAAATTGCTGGCAACTATGTGAACTGGAAGATAATTGATGTACTGCCATGTTACAGGTACAACAAGGGTCCAGCTAATCTCATAACCTATACACATGACTTGCTGATCTTTATGGGACTGGCAGCCAGGAGCAGACTGGGAAATTTAAAGTGGCCCTAGAAAAATTTTAGTGGTCCCATGTTGTAGGTGGGTCCAAACTGAAAGAAGGCAGGGGAACTTGAATGGGCAGGTACAACAGTAGTAGGTGGGGCCTGCAATAACATGGTGCAGAACAAAATACCACCACAGTGCAGCACATAATACTGCCGCTCGTGCCACATTAACATTAATGCTGAGAGCAAAAGATTTTTATATGGCTGGCTGTGAGGAGGTCTTGACGACCCCCCTGGGCGTCTGCCCACTGGGAAATTTCCCTGTAGTGTACATTGACTGTCTACCCCCTGCTTGTAGCCATAGGTGATATGGACTTGCTTCTATGATGGAACATGTAGCTATGGATTTGCATTGATGGATATTGCAGAGATGGTTTTCCAACATATATAGCGGCCTTTTTGATCAAAAACTACTATTGCTGTCTACATATGCTCACAATGGGACAATTACTATTATCATGCTTTAGACATGTCACTTTGTTAGTCACTAAGCCATAGATGCATCACTTGGCTGAGATGACTTCAAGGCACAGAGAAAGGTCAGCCAGTAACCTCCTTCCCCACAGATCCACCTTCTGGATGTCCCTGTAGAGGTTCCTATCAGTTATGTTTGAGTGACTGGCTTTGTGTAGCTGTGTCATAGCTTGTCGAGCCCTAGTCTGAGCAAGAGCCAGTCAGCTGGATACTGACAAGGATTCCAGGGCAGGTCACTGAGGCACAGGCTAGGTAGCGGGCAACTACTGGGAGTTTAGGCAGGTTTTCAAGGTTTGTGGCTAGGAGTTGGGTAATTAAATGGAGCTGTATAGTGGCCTCTAGAATGAATTTTACTGGTTGTCCCTAGGTACTTTGGTTGTAAGGCATTGGATTGAATGCTCATTTGTTAAACGACCATCTCTCCAAACCCCTCCATACACATGCAACCTAGGCTCTGTCCTGAATGGGTAGGGCTTCTGGCAGCATCTTATCTCCATATGAACAAAAGGGTTGTGTAGTTGTAAGCCAGCTCCATCTCTTCCCTGACATCTTGTGTTGGGAGGCCTCCATACACTTTAGATGGCTGGCCAATTGGGCTGGCATTTATTAAATGTGTATGATCAGTTTTAGAATTTTCCAGTAAATGCCAAGGGTTTGACCAGGGGCTGACTGGGAACTTAAAGTTGCCCTGGAAAAAATACAAAAAGTGGCCCAGTTTTTTAGTTTGGTCCAAAATGATGGAAGGCTGGGCCAGCAATACCATATTGTGGCACTTTATACCTCTCCAACAGAGCCAAATACCACAGTCCATCACAATACTGTCAGCAGCACAAAATACATCCCCAAAAACTTCCACTGGCCGGCCGTGAGGAGGGCCTAGGCGGCCCCCTGGGCATCGGCCCACCGGGAAATTTCCCTGTAAGGTCTATGGCCAATCCGCCCCTGGGTTTGACTTCAAATGCAGTATGTAGAAATGCTGTTCTGACCTGAACATGTGACTCGCCCTTTTCTAAACCTCTTTTCCAACATCTACTAACATGATTGTGCCTACAATTTGTCCAAAAGCAATAAGCAGAATTAGGTTGTACAATGTCTAAAGAACTATTTTATGACCCAGCATGTGCCACCAAGATATTAAGGCTACTTTCACACTAGCGTTTCTTTTTCTGGTATTGAGTTCCATCATAGGAGCTCAATACCAGTAAAAACGCTTCAGTTTTGCCCCCATTGATTGTCAATGGCGACAAAACTGAACTGAAGACAACGGAAATGCTCCTAAAAGCATTGTTCCATCTCCAGCAAACCACAACATGCTCCGGCTCCTCACGTGTACTTGCGACAGCACGGATCCGCTAATGTGAAACAGGCCTTAGACTGGGACTCTGTTTATGCTTCCTACAGGATAAGTAATTCTGCCCCTCTGTTCCTCTAGGATGTTTATGTCCTCTGGAGATTCTTTCTACCTAGAGCAAATCAAAGGCTTCCTGTTTAGAAAGCAACTAATAAACAACTGGATCCTTCAAGAGGAGAATTTCTGGGTGAGCAGTCTTCTCCCAGAGTGCCTTTTCCAGCTGCTGGAATATGACACCAAGATCTATGAAGGTAACTTGGTATAACGGTCCCTCTGACCAAGCACTGATTATGTTTGTTTTTAGCCAGGTATTCAAATAGGAACATATGAAATATAACAGTAATACAGCATGTATCACAGCACTGATCATAAACTTATTTACATATCTATCTTTTAACCCTTCAGGACCCTGCAATTTTCAATTTTTGAGGTTACTTTCATTCTGTGGGTCAGTATGACTACAACGATGGGGAAATTTTTAGTTTTAATACTCAGTCTATGGGAGATCTGCTATGTGGCAGGAATATTGCTATGGTAGGTCACAGATCATTGAGGGCCCAAGGCTGCCATAGAAACTGAACAGCTCCCTTGATCTTTATGCGGGGAACCATTCAGGCCCTAGAAGCACATTGCTCCCAGGCAAAGACCTGATGCCATGGCTGCATTTGGGGTTTAGTCTATGATCTGCAATGCTATGTAAAACTGAAGAAACTTGGGGGCTGTGGCACCTGTTCAGCATATGAGCAGGCACCATCATTAAAATTTTAACTCCTGCTGCACACGTAAGCTGCAGTTGTGATACATTTAAAACAAAAATTGTACTGTTAGACTTCTACTCCCACTATTTGTGCTAGATTTGAGGTCAGTGACGCCCCATATACTCCATCTCAATATGTAAAAATATCATTGAAAATTTACTCGTGCACTATAGAACAGGGGTATTCAACTGTTGGACCGCAGTCCGAATCGGGATGGGGGATGCCAGTTGCCCGGACACACTATCTAAATATAGAGAAGCAGAAGAGAAAGGACCTGCCATACAGTGAGTGAGGGGAAGAAGCGGGACCAGACCTGTGAAGTCTTCCTGCCAATCGATTTGCTGCTCACAGGCAGCTTTACCCAAACTATATCACTGGTAGGGAGGAGCTGGCTCCAGCTACATTGTTTCTGCTCTGAGTTGTGAGGATGTGCGAAGCAGGTTTTTTTTTCCCAGCTCCTGCTCTGGAGAAGTGGCTTCCACATGTAAGGAGGAGAGAAGTCTGCACCAGGTCAGGGCTGCAGTGAAGAGGATGTCCATCACTCGGGGGAGGCGGTGAGGTCAGTGTGTCCACCAGTTCAGGGCTCTAGGGGAGAGGACTGCTGTCCAGCACTAGGAGGATTCCTCCCTCATCTGTAATACATTTGGACATGTGCTGCCAGCAGTCATCTCCACTGTGTTATCTGAGGCAGTGAGGGCTGTGGACAATCCTTGTATCAGCCTGAGCTGTTTTACCCACATGTCCCTTCCACACAAGCACTAACCCCCCCCCCCCCCCTCATAAATTAGCCAGAGTGCCCCAATAGTCGGTGCATATTCAGAGTCCTTCTGTACTATAGCATCATAATAATGGAGGAGTGCTCTCAGTCAGTGAATGTTAAGTGTTGCTCCTAGTGGCATGCTAGAAATGTGAGGTACATAGGATTATTAATTTATTGTCCCCCAAACTGTGTGCAGTACCCACACCTGTTGGTGTTTAGTCTGGAGCTCCACCTCACAGCAGATCCAATTATGTGGACCTTTACAAAAAGTTGAGTACCCCTGCTATAGAATTTCATTATCAGAGTTTATGGCTTACAGCTAATGAAAACCCAAAAGTTAGTATCTTCCCTCTGCTGATTTTTAGTTCAGAAATATTGGCCTTCTGAAACATGTATGTACAGTGTACATACTCAATACTTGATAGCTTCTCCTTTTGCATGAATTACTGCATCAGTGTGATCAACTTGTGGCACTGCTGAGGTGTTGTGGAAGCCATAGTAGACTTCAGCTCATCTGTGTTGGGTCTGGTGTCTCCTCATGCTCTTGACAATACCCCATATCAAATGGCACATGCCATTTGCTAAATTTAGCACATATTTTAACATTTGTGTAGAAATGCTACAGTAATAACTCTAACTTTTTAAAAAGTCAGTGATACATCTGGAGTGAAACTAATGTGGTTAACCACACTCCCTTCCATACCCACTTTTGAAAACTGGAGTGGTTGAAAAAAATAGAAACAGTTGCAAGTTTTTGCCCAAAACAGGCTGAAGCGTCACAAAACCCCCATTTTGCAACTCTTTGAAGCCAGAATTCTAGAGTACAGGGCTTGATAAATTCCCCACAGGGGTGTACAAATTGTTCCTCAAACATTCCCTATTGCTTTTAAAGAATCCTTTTCACATGGCATCCTGTATTGAGGATGCATGTACAATTGTATCTCAAATCAGAATATCAGGAGTTAATTTATTTCAGTAATTTTAATTCAAAAAGTGAACTTCATCATAGATTCATTACACCCAGTGATCCATTTCAAGCATTTTCTTTTAATGTTGATTATGGCTTACAGCTAATAAAAACCCAAAAGTAAATATCTCAAATTTAGAATATTGTGGAAGTCCACTATTGAAGACTCATGGTGTCAATTTAAACACAGAACACCTGCAAATGTTTCCTAAGCCTTTAAAGGGAGTCTGTCACCTCATTTTTCCCATCGTCCATGACTGCACCAGGAGAGAGGTTCTGCCTCCTGTCCTAGGAAGTAGACTCCTACAGGTATTACTATGTGGGAAGTAGTTTCTTCCTGGTAGTCATTCAGCTGGTTGGGGTGTGCGCCGGATGAGTGCCCTGCTCCACACACCCAGAAGAGGATCTCCTGTCTCGACACTCGTCCAGCCACCAGCCCGCACCTTGGACCCACCTGCCACAGAGGAATACGTTAGCCCATGGCCCGGCCACCCTCCCAGCCGTAACACTAACAAGAGGAGCAGGTGCGGCCCGGCTTCTAACTGCACCTGCCGTTCGGGCAGTGGGTCGTCAGTGATTTGGCTCAGCCGCCGTTGCACGCGTACTCACGGGCAATTACTGTATTATGTTCCCTGGTGTTAGGGGAGGTAGGCAGGCAGATAATTTGAAATTACAAGTGCTCCTCGCAACTGTACAGGAGCTGTGTATACTTACAGGGCCTGGATGTATTTGCCTGTTCAGGTTGGAAAGAGGGGGCGGAGCTAGCGGGCTATAGGAGAGTGGCAGTCACGTGACCGGTGTCTGACATCATAAAAAACGCGCCTCTGCTCACAGGAAGGTGGGAAGTGGATTGGATTTTAAAAGAAAACCCAGCTGCAAGCCTAGGATTCTTGTCGGGAAGGTCCGGATACAGGCTACTAAAGGTCATGAAGAACCCTGGTGACCAGAAGGAATCGTCTACCCCTGTTCCGATGGTATGGATGGAGGGTATGTACAGCATCATGTACTGATTCTATGCTTTGCTTATGTCAGTATATTGTTTTTCAGGATAAACCTAAAAAGGCATCCTGTAAAACAAAGCATAAAGAATGTGGATTATGTAAAGTTGTCCCCAGCTAAGTTGCTTTGTCGCCAATGTATTGAAGCCACCATTGCAGAGGAATCCCCCTCTATGATTAAGTGCATGAAAAAGCTTAGCAGAGAAGAAGTGGGGAACGCACTTAAAACTAGGAAAGCTCTGCATAAGACCCAGGATAAGTCCCTGATTGGGTCAACCTTGGATGACATTTTAGATAAAGCTGGCGATAGAAAGAAGGGTCTCCCTATTCTTTTCATCAAAATAAAAGGTTCTCCAGTAAGGAAAAAAGTCCCAGTGAAAGAAATGACAAGTGGAAATTCTCCTTGTCCAAGTTGAAGGGATTCCTTTTTAAAGGTCAGGGCTCTGGAACCAAGAAAGATCCACAATGATGCCAGGGTGGGAGGAAGATTGTCAAACTTCCCTGCTTGGGCCAGAATTTCCAAAAGCGGCTGGATTTTAGATTCCCTAAAAGAAGGGTTCAGACTGGAGTTTTCGTCCTCCCTGCCAGAAAGATTCTTATCAGAATTAGGTTTAAAAAGACAGGGGATACTAGAAAAAGGTGAAGACGTGACGAGAGAAGGGCGCTCTTATCCCTTATCCTCAGGAAGAGGAAGGATCAGGATTCTACTCCAATCTTTCTCGTAAAAAAAGCCAAACGGGGATTACGGAACTATTATAAACCTAAGTCTGAACAAATTTCTGAAATACTGGAAATTCAAAATGGAGACATTGAAGTCAGTAGTGGATCTCCTGTACAAGGAATGCTTTATGGTGGTACTGGATATAAAGGATGCCTATTATCTGCTGATTTATCAGGGGCATCAGAAGTTCCTCAGTGGCTCTTCAGATGAGGGAGGATAAGGCACTTCCAGTTCCAGGTACTACCATTTGGAACTTCAATGGCTCCTCGTATCTTCACCAAATTGGTCGTGGAAGTGGCAGCTCACATCAGAGAAAGGGACATTTTATTTATCCTGGACAATTTTTTAATAGTGGCCCCATCCAAACAGATCTGTCTTTCGCAGGTACACCAGGTTATGCAGATCCTGGAGTCGTTGGATTCTTCTCTGTTCACTAGAAGGAAGCGGCTGCCTGCACCCATGCGAGCGCAGGGGAGCTGAGCGGTACAGTGCTCGTTTTGAGCACGTTCGCTCATCTCTAGTGAACAGAGAAGAATCCAAAATGATCCCCCCCCCCCCCCCCCCGAGGTTCCTGTGCATACTGTTGGACGCAAGGTCCCCGAAATCCTTTTTGACTCTGGACAAAATCGAGAAAGCCAGGTCAGTCATTCAGGATCTAATCTTGCATCCTTATGTCCCAGTCAGGAAGGCTATGTCCATCCTGGGTACCTTGACATCCTGCATTCCTGTGGTTCTATGGGCTCAGGCCCACTCCAGGTATCTTCAGTGGGAGATTCTCCAGCCATGGACAGTGAGTCTGGAACACCATGGAAGGTGGTAGACCCTTTAGTAATCACTACCGATGCCAGCCCTTATGGTTGGGGGGCTCATGTTCAAGACAGGATTTTTCAGGGGCAGATCAAACTGGGGAATTTCTTCCAATGCAAAAGAACTGTCCGCAGTTCAGAGGGTCCTGCAGACGATCCTTCCCTGTCTACAGAACCAGCATTTAAAAATATTATTGGTTCTGTGGTGGTCTATCTAAATCATCAAGGTGGTACCAGGTCCAGGGAGCTGCAAGAAATTACCAGTCATATCTTCTCCCTCATAGGGACAACACCTTTCCCTCTATCTGCTCTACACATCAGAGGGGTAGACAATTAGAAGGCAGAGGCTGGACCAGCAGGAGTGGTGTCTGAATCAGGAGATCTTTGCCAGGATAGTAGATTTCTGGGGACAGCCAGACCTTTTTGCTATGAGAGAGAACAGGAAGGTGAAAAGTTCTCTATGTCCAGGGGAATTCCCCACAGCAGTAGATGCTTTTTTCCAGCCCTGGAACAGAGGTCTCCAGTATGCTTTCCCTCCCCTGCAATTAATCCCCAGAGTGTTAAAGAAGATCAGGGAAGACAGTGCTTCAGTAATATTGATTGCTCCCTTTTGGCCCCGTCGAGCATTGTTCACCTGGCTAAGACTACTGTCAATCAGGGATCCATGGGTTCTCCCAGAAATCCCAGATCTGCTGTGTCAGGGCCCAGTGATCATCTGCCGGTCCAGGGCCTACACTTGACAGCTTGGTTTTTGAAAGGTCTCTTCTGATACAGAAGGGTTTGTCTGGTTCAGTAGTTTCCACACTTCTAAACAGCAGGAAGAAGGTGACTACCGACATATATGCTAGAGTTTGGTCAGTGTTCTTCAGGTTCCCAGGGGTCCCTCCTTCCCCTTCCTGTCCCCTCTGCATCTCAGACATATTGGAGTTTCTCCAGAAGAGGTTAGATAGGGGTTTGGCCTTAAGCACCTTGAAGGTGCAGATTTCGGCCCGGAGTGTCCTATTTGATACAGGTTTGGCAGCTCATTCCCTGGTTGCTAGATTTTGTAAAGCTGTTTATAGGAATAGACCGGCCACGGTCTCTAAAGTTCCTCCTTGGGAACTTGGGCTGGTTCTTCAGGCTTTGGTTGATGCTCCCTTTGAACCCCTTTCTGAGGTTTCTATAAAAATCCTGACATTGAAATGTGTATTTAGTGGCTATTACTTCTGCCAGGAGGGTAGGTGAAATGCAGGTGCTTTCCATTAACCCCCCCCCCCCCCCCATATATGCGCATTCAAGATGATAGAATTATATTTTTCCCCTGACCCGACCTTCCTCTCAAGTTACGAATTTTCATAAATCCCAGGAAGTGGTCCTTCCTTTTTGCAATAATCCCAAAGATCCAAGGGAGTTTAGTCATCTTGATGTTAGGAGATCGGTTTTAGCTTATCTAGAGGCTACCATGTAATGGAGGAAGGAAGTTTCACTCTAAGATATAGAAGTAAACATCTAACATCTACGGGCTGTGGCAGATTGAAGGGGGGCTACCACTTTGTGCCCTTTCAGGGTCCTATTAACAGAGTTGGCATCAAAGAGCTTTGGCTAGATTAATCGGACTGGGAATCTACCTAACTTTATTTATCTTCTCTCCCCCTGGGGGCTTAGTGAATCCACCTGTTGAGCAGGGCTGCTACAGTATGTAGTTTTCACATTCTACATTTACGTATCAGGCACACTATTATAGAATCTGTTCTGATCTTTCCTTTTGTAGAAGGGTATTGCAACCAGTGGTCCTTCCCTAAGGTTTTCTATTCCTGTGCTTCTTTGGTATTGTCTTGGGCGAAGAGAAAAGGGCAAGAAAGTCTCTGCCTTTTTTATTCTGTAGATTTCTTGTCCTTAGTCACAGATCCTGGTGCTGTTGTGGGTGCCAGAAAATCAAATTACTGGGATGTGTAAATTATATATTTTTTTTTTCCAGAATGAATAAACACTGAGTGGCAGGTATTGTTACATTCAGCTGAACTAGCGCTACAAGGAATTAACAGTGATTTTTAGAGTCTAGAACTACAGTACATAGTCATAGAAAGGTTCTCTACAAGTCACAACCTATGTCAATATTTTGCATATGTTCGAGTGCTGCTCATTAACAAAGTGCTTTATTTTTTTTTCAGAGAGCCTACATGGAGATACAGTGGGAGCCCACTTAAGCAGATTAATCTGGCTCTATCTACATTCTGGCCAGCAGCTCTACATGGATGCCATAAAGGGTTTTGTTTATGAATGTGCTTACGCAAGCTACGCATCTCAGATCTATGAAAGTGTGAGCTTAGCAGCCTATGTGGGCATTTAAGATTTTTAGCTTTTTTTAAAATCATTTTTATGCATTGCACTTTTAGGATTTTTTTTAAATCCCACTCTTGGCTATTTTAAAGTGAATATGTAAATATTGTACGCTTGTCATAGTAATGATTTAACCATTTTAGCTAATCAGGTTTTTAGATCAGAAATTTGATATTTTAGGTAAGCTTTTAAAATGTGGAAGTGTTGGGATTTCATAGTACTTACTTTCATTCTGCAACTTTGATAAATGTAGTAAAACTTTTCTGTCATGCATGACTTAAGGATTCAACCTCAATTTGGCATTGCCATTCTACCTGTGAATTTACCACTTGCTGAAGATGGCCTAAACCGTCGTTTACTGTAAAATTGATGTAACCATGTCACACATGTTTTGGCACTTTTCTATTTATTTTTTTTTATTTGCAAGATACCAAATGTTATAAGCCTAAAATATCATGGCAATAAATGCCTAGTTAAACTGCATTGTTTGTGGTGTTTATAAATGAATAACCAACTAGACTTTCTAAATGGATTTTTTTTTTTTTTTTTTCCTGCATTCATTTTGAAAATTTGCTGTGTACAGTAACTAGGTTTCCACTTCCTGTTACTACTATATATTCTTTGCATGTTGAGATTTATGTACACATTATACACAATATGCACATCCAAAAGTAATGGGATACCTACACACTACATCTACAGGATCTTTTATGTCCCATTCTAAATCCACTGGCATCCATAGTGAATTAGTCCACTCTTAGGAAGGCTTTACACAAGGTTGAGTCGGTGTGACTTTTTGGCCATTTGTCCAGAATTTGTGACATGAGACCTTTATGAGCAGGTCCTCTCATCCAACATTAATCTGTTCTAATTCATCCCAAATGATTCAGTGGGGGTTGAGGTCAGGCCTCTGTGTGGGCCAGTCAAGTTTTTGTTAACACCAAACTCCCAACCATGCACTGGGGGACAGTCGTGATGAATAGAGATGAGCGAACGTGCTCGTAACGAGCACTGTACCGCTCGGCTCCCCTGCGCTCGCATGGGTGCAGGCAGCCGCTTCCGTCGGGTGAGGAGGACTGAAGCAGCTGCCTGCACCCATGCGAGCGCAGGGGAGCCAAGCGGTACAGTGCTCGTTACGAGCACGTTCGCTCATCCCGAATGATGAAACAAGGCCTTCCCCAAACTGTACCAACGAAGTTTGAAGCATACAAATATTCCAAAATATACCATTGAAAGACTAAAGATTTCTCTTCACTGGTACAAAGAGGCCTGGCCAGCCCCTGAAAAATAGCATTATCCTTTCTCCACCAAACTTTACAATTGACACAATGCAGTCAGACAGGTAACATTTTCCTGGCATTCATGAAACCCAGATCCTTCTATCAGGCTGCCAGATAAAGAAACTCACCAGAACATGTTTGCACTGCTCCAGAGTCTTTACACCCCTACACCTGATGGCACTGTTTGATATAAGCCCTGCATGTGGCTGCTTGACCATGCACATATACCAGAAAGATCCAGGTGCCCAGATTATGTGATAGTGCTAGAGGAGGCTTGTAACTAGTTATCAGCAAAATGTGGGTGACTTTTATGCACTGTACCTCAGCACTTGGTGACCCCACTCTAACTTTGTGTTTGAGTTGATCTGATTTCTAAACACTTACATCTTGCACACATTTGATTGTGGAAAATTCAGAAGGAAAGAAATCTCACAAACCAACTTGTAACTGACATCCTATTATAGTGCTGCTTTTGAATTTAGTGACCTTTTCAATTGCCCTTTTTTTTTACATGTATTTATAAAGGCAGATTGCATGGCTTTTATACACCTGTGACAATGGAACAAGACACCTGAATTCAGTGATTGAGGTGTCTCAATACTTCTGTCTCATCTGTCTTTGCAAACTTATACACTATATGGTCTCTGGAGCCTTGGAGATTTATCAAACTGGTGTAAAGTAGAACTGGCTTAGTTGCCCATAGTGACCAATCAAATTCCACTTTTCATTTTCCAAAGGAGCTGTAAAAAAATAAAAGGTGGAATCTGGCAGCTAAGCCAGTTCTACTTTACACCAGTTTGACAGTTTGAATCTCCCCCTTCGTTTCTGCTAAACATATCGGCCTGAATCCCCAAACTTCATGCATTGTTTACAAAGCCCTCCTTTTATTTTTGATCTGTGTTCTGTATGCTACATCACTAAATGAGGCCAATATGTCTTGGAACACTGTGGAAAGGTTAAGACCTTAATTTTTCTGTATCTCTAATGTTTCCATACAATTTTTTTAACTTGGTCCTGATCCTCTACAGAAAATTACCTTTAGAAGTCTACATGACAGTCTTTTTTGAGGTTAGATCAAAGGAACGTGAAATGGCACTAGTTTCAGAAGCATGGTTTTTGGTTTACAAATACTGACCCAAATATTGTATGAATAAGGCAACACACAGAGGGGGAGATGTATGAAAACTGGTGCAAGAACAAACAGGTCTGGTTACCCAGAAACTCTAGATGTAAACGCTAAAATGTTTTGACCGTGGCATCTGTGGGGCTAAATAACTGGGATCAGCTGATGATCCTGCTCCATCCAATTCTTGAGCCCTGCTGACATACAGCTATGTCAAAAGTCACAACAAAGTGAATACATTAACACTTTGTTGGAGGTAGGCTATGGTTTATCATAGGGTTAGGAGTCACTGTAGGTAGAAATACATGGAGGCAAAGTAATAAAATACTAATAGGAGTTTATTATAAGCCACCTAATATACCAGAGTCCACAGAAAATCATGAGGCAGTAAATCATGAGGTCGTTATTATAGGGGACTTCAACTACCAAGCTAGACTAGTAAACTGAAACCTGTAGATCTTGTAAAGGAAACTGGTTCTTGGCTATAACCGAAGAATTACCTTTCCCATCTGGTTCAGGACCCTACTAGAGGGATGGCCTTACTGGACTTAGTATTAACCAATGGACCTGACAGAACAAGAGATGTGCAGGTTGGGGGACACCTGGGAAATGGTGACCATAAAATAACCTTCAAATTGTCATTCAAAAGAGTGTTTCTTCAGGGAGGAACAAAAATGCTAAGCTTCAAAAAAGCTAAATTTAGCCAACTGGCCTAACTAGGCCTCAAAAAAAAAATACAGCTGCAAAATGGGATATTTTTAAAAGCATCCTATAATCTAATGGAGAGGTACATACCTGATGGAAATAAAGGGGTAAGGAACAAGAAAAAAACAATGTGGATAAATAGAATTGTAAAGGAAGCAATAAATGACAAAAAGAAAGCATTTAAATGGCTAAGACAGGAAGGGAACAAGGAAGCATCGAAAAACTATAAGGGAAAAAATAGAATATGTAAAAGACAAAAGCAGCCAAACTAGAGACAGATTCATTGCCAAAGAGTAAAACTAACCCTAACATATTCTTCAATTATATAAATGGTAAGTATAAATCTGAAGGTGTTGGCCTTTTACAGAGTGATAAAGGGGAGTTGCAGACAGTGATGAGGAGAAAGCAAAGCTATTGAATATTTTATTTCAGCATGGTACTCAATTAGGAAACAAACTGTCAGATGAAATACAGAATGTAAAAGTAAATTTCCTATTAAAATCCTGTCCCGTCTGCCCTAGGAAGAAGTACAGCGGCATCTTAAAGATTAAAATAGAGAAAATCGTTGGGACCAGATGGCATACACCCCCACATATCCTAAGAGAATTAAGTAATGTGATAGCCAGACCCTTATTTCTAATGTTTAAGGACTCTATACTGATGGAGTGTTCCACAGAATTGGCCCATAGCAAATGTGGTGCCAATATTCAAAAAGGGTTCAAAGCAGAGCCTAGAAACTATAACTGGTAAATTTAAAATCTATTGTGGCTAAACTTTAGGTTTTCTACAAGATGCTATCTTGGAGTACCTCAATGAAAATAAGGAAATAATGCCATATCGGTATGGCTTCATGAGGGATCGATCATCTCAAACTAATTTAATCAGTTTCTATGAGGTAAGTTCTAGACTTGACCGCGGCGAATCAATGGATGTCGTATAGCTTGACTTCTTCAAAGCATTTGATACTGTACATAAAAGGTTAGTGTGTATATAAAATGAGAATGCTTGGGAGTAAATGTCTGTATGTGGGTAAGTAACTGGCTCAGTGATAACCACCCTCTGTTTTCTAATGGTACACACTCAGATTTGGTCACTGTCACTAGTGGGGTACCACTGGTAGTCAGTATTGGGCCCTATTCTCTTCAGTATATTAATGATTTTGTAGAAGGCTTGCACAGTAAAATATCAATTTTTGCAGATGACCCTAAACTGTGTAAAGTAATTAACACGGAAGATGACTGTACACTGCTACAGATGGAACTGGATAGATGGGAGGCTTGGGTAGAGAAGTGTCAGATGAGGTTTAACACTGACAAATGTAAGGTTATGCACATGGAAAGGAATAAGTCAAGTTATCCGTTAATACTAAATAGTAAAACACTGGCATGGAAAAGGACTAAGGAATTTTAGTGAACAGCAAACTTAGGCTACTTTCATATTGGTGTTAGCAGAGTCCGGCAGGAAACAGCCTGCCAGATCCGAACTAACGCTAGCCCGTGTGTGCCACCAGAAGTCCTCTCTGGCCTCATTCACTATATTGCACAGCACTGCAAACATGCTGAGAGGCGGCCAGCCAAAAACTGAAGACACAAAGCAAAACTGAGACGGAGACCATAGGAGAAATGTCTTCTACCATAGGTGATGATGATAGAGATGTGCTTTCTGCAATAGCTAACGGTCCATTGACACATAAGTGCAAGCACAGAACATGTTGCTGAAGTTTGAACGTTTTTTTTTTTTTGTTTTTTTTTTGTTTTTTTTTTATAATTAAGAATATATTGTTCACCAAAAATCTCTATAGCCATTGGTTCCTTTCAACAATAGACTCTCGCAAATGGCGATATGAAAATAAATTTGCGCCTCATACTCCACATGGAGATAGTGAGAAAGTGATCAAATAGCTCTTACTAAGCAATAAGCGCTATACATTGCTACCTGATATGTTTAGTTTTTGTTAATACATTTTGATATATATAAAATTGGGAAAAGGGGGTGACTTAAACTTTGAATATATTTTTTTTAACTTTTTATTTAACTATAACCCCCCCCCCCCCTCCTTTAGGGGCTACAAACTTGGATCTTTTGATCCCTTGTCCTAGTCACCCTAATAGAAACTTATTAGGGGGAATAGGATTTTTACACTGACCCTGCAGTGCAGAGGGCAGCAGGGAACTTACCATGGCAGGCCTGGAAGGCTTCAGCAGCATCTAGGCTGCCACAGTAACCGATCATAGCCCAGCAATTTCACTGCGCATCCCTCTCTTAGCTCACAGGTGCTGTAATTGGTGTTGATCGTTGCACCTGAGGGGTTAAATTACGGGGTTCGGCGGGATCACTACTCCGGGTTCCAGCTGTATGATACAGGCGGCACCTGCCGCGTATGAGGCAGGCTCATCGCAGTGGCCCGTACCGTGCAATCTCTCAACCACTGTGATGTACAGGTATGTCACGGTGGTTCAAGGTGTTAAATAAGCTCATTGATAACTATTTTGGAAGTAAATAAATACCCAAACTTTTCATGTCCCTGACCATGACATACGTGACCACTGCAACTTAGCTATTTTTGACTCCCATAGAAATTAATAAATGGCGGTCTGTATCCACAGTCCACTCTCCTCTTTTTGGCCTCCATCTTAGAGAGCCGCGAGGCCCAGAGTTAGGACCTTCTGCTATCAGATATTGGTGGCATATCCTAGTGATATGCTCCCAATGTATGAGATTGGCCATCCCCTTAAATATAAACACTTAGTTTATATTAGAGTTCTCATCCTTAAGAATACATCCATCTACTGCAGCAGGCCCTACAATGTGAGTGCATTCTTAAGGATAAGGGGTGTTATAGTCCTAGTTCTTGCATTGACATTGTTTATATTAAATATATAATGCCCCCTCATCCTTACTAATGCATGTAATTACAGCAGGGAATGCTCCAGTACGTTGGTGCATTCTTAAGGATGAGAGGGGTTATAGTACTATTTAATTTGTCTGACACTCTAATTTGTGCCTGAGCTGAACTCCTCTTCATCACATCTAGTGCACTCGGCCCATCTGCTTGACCAAAGTCTGTCCCAGACACATACACATGATGACTCACTCACCCTTTCTACCCTTCAAGCTGCAGTCTACAGTGATGCTCCGGTAAAGTGATGCTCCTTATTAGCGTGACGGGCAATGACAGACTGAGCTCAAAATCCGCTCAAAATCTAGTGCAGAGAAGGGGGAGGAGAATTGCTCTCCTCTGCCTTAGGGTTCTTTCACATGAACATGTGCAGTCTGGAAATCATGTTCCGTGTGTGAGCATGAGCGCATGGCATATATACTGATGCTCATGCCTCTGCATGACCTTACTTATACAAAAGCATACTGATATAAAGCTGTCACTATGATTCTGTAGCAGTAAGGTCATGGAGTGGGCACATAGCATTATAAATCAGTATAAAGCCGGGCGCTCCTGCAAGATGAACAGTGTCCAGACTGGAGGATCATGCTCACACATGGAATGTGATTTCCAGACTGCACATGCTCGTGTGAAAGAGCCTTTAAGCGTATACTCCACATGAAGTTAGGTCATACTGAACAATACCTGTCCTGACAAGTCCTGACAAACCATGTCCATCTGGGTTAGAGTCAAATGGGTCAATACAAACTAGACAAACAAAAATGCCAACTAGCTCTCACCCGTCAGGTGCAGCCCATGTTGTGGCTCCCATAGGTCCTCCAGAGGTGTCCTTTAAATCACTCAGCCAGTAGAAGGGTTCCTCAGATGAGGGACCTGAAGTCCTCCTCGCTTGAACTGCTACTGAATGACATCAGAGGACGCTCCTGCCGTGGTGGAGCTCCACTGCCCTTTTCTGCCAGATGTCGGACTTGACCGCGTCCGGGTGGTGGTCACACTGGTGAGCGCTGCAGTGGTTCAGGCAAGGTTGCACCCGGGGAAGAAGCCCCAGCTCCCCTGGCTGCTGCTGACTTCATTTTCCAGGGTAGTTGGTAATGGTGGATCACCGTAGACTGGAAAGTAAACGATGATGTTGTCAGCCGACCCAGCTGAAAGGACTGGTGGTGGCAGTCCAGGAATCAGAGGCCCTGGCTGTGGCTTCTCCCTGAAATGGAGGGTGCCATCTGGCTCCTGTAGGCAGCGCACGAATCCTTTGCATGGTGGTTCCTCTAGCCAAACTTCTGGTGGTGATGTAGGTACCAGGGGCTTAGATAATAAGGTAACCCTGTTAGCAAAGGGGCCTTTCAGGGATGCCATGGGGGTATATTCCACCTGATCCCCCACGTACAGGCTGTGACGGGGTTGGGGCAGGTACGGCCATTTCACTGACCTGTGAAACAAAAGTAATCCTTGCTGTCCTCGTCATCCGCCAGGAAGCCAGAGCCTCGCTCCACTGAAAACCATATGACTGTTCCCTTACGTCGCTCCAGTGTAGGGTCTCCCAGCCTCGGATGACCCAGTCCTCCACCGCATTCTTGTAGTCCCATAGGGTCTGGGCGTGGGCCGTCACTGATGCAGGCACAATCAGATTCTGCCGCATGGAAGGTGTTGCTCTCCTCCTGGGCGGCGAAGTGGATGCTCCAGCCGCCTCCGCCGCACCAGCTGGCAAGGCGAATATCGAGTCAGGAGCCGGTGAGACTGTTTTGCACAATTGTGACGCTCTGATCTCTGGAGCGGGCGGTGGTTCTGGGTACTTGTTACCAAAGACCATTTCCCCCCACTTTGGTCGCAGTTGCTTTGCCATGCTGTGGTATCTTGTTCACCACTGGCTTGAACTGGAGAGGAGGGCGGAGTAATGAGGGAGAAGTCTTCACTCCCTGTATGTGCAAATAGTTCCGGGTGGGCCGAGCTGGTTTTTCCCACTTCTGAAGGGGGCGTATCTTCACTTTCATGCTCTTGAGGGGGCGTATCATAATTTTCCCGCTTCGGGGGGAGGGGGTAAGAAGAATGCGTACGTAGCGTACATAGCGTTAGTGTTCAAAATTTTAAGAACATTTACAAATAATACGAAGCGAATCTGAAAAAATCTGGATTTGCTTCAGAGTAGGAAAAATGGAAGATTCGATACGAATATACGAAGCGGCAAATAGATTCGCTCATCTCTATACAGTGCCAAAGTGCTTCCTCCATGTTATTAACAACCACCAGGCCCCTGTAATCA
This sequence comes from Rhinella marina, assembly GCA_900303285.1. Classification (NCBI taxonomy): domain Eukaryota; kingdom Metazoa; phylum Chordata; class Amphibia; order Anura; family Bufonidae; genus Rhinella; species Rhinella marina. The sequence continues at coordinate 161,919 of ONZH01015201.1, forward strand.
TCCAGGATGTGGCTGCATGTAGAAGTTCTCAGCGCTCACATCTTGTGCAGAGCAGAGGATGGGAAGGAAAATTGCTCTTCTCTCTCCTCCTCTGCCTCAAGAGCACTTGCAGAGCTTCACTTACAGGTGTACGAGGTGGCCTGCACTCACAGCCTGTTGCTTTTCACTGGTGCTGGCTGTGCTGCCCTGCCCACAGTATCCGTTGCTTTCCCTACATACCCTTGGAACCTCGACGTGGGCTCACCTAAACTGAAGGGGGTGAAAGTGTATTCAAAAAAATTATGCTAAAAAAAATAAAATGACTCTGGCGCTGCCCCCTTGCTGGGCTTTGCCCTAGGCTCATGCCCTCCTGTGCCAAGTGAAAGGTATAGCTTTGCGCAAACCCATCCTTATACTCCTTGATGAATATTATCAAGGTTTCTTGGATTGTATGTAATTTAATTTTAATATAAACTCACAAATCTGCCAAAATAAGTTTCTGAGAACGTATAGCTATAAAAGAGATCATGCAGATTATCTCCCGCCTAAACTACTGTAACATTCTCCTCTGTGGCCTTCCATCTAGCACTCTCGCACCCCCCCCCCAATATGTCCTCAACTCTGCTGCCCGATTAATCCATCTTTTACCACATTACTCCTCTGCCTCTCCCCTCTGCCAATCCCTTCACAGGCTCCCCATTGCCCAACGAATTCAGTTCAAAATTCTAACAAATAAATGTAAAGCGTCCACAACCAGTCCGCTCCCTACATCTCTGACCTGCTTTCCCGATACATCCCCACATGTAATCTCCGATCTTCACTAGACTTCCTTCTCACCTCTTATCACCTCTTCCCACAACCACCTCCAAGATTTCTCCTGTGCATCCTCCATACTCTGGAACTCGCTACCCCAACATATCAGACTCTAGCCTACAGTGGAATCCTTCAAAAGAAACCTGAAAACTCACCTCTTCAGACAAGCCTACAACCAGTGACTCTGCTGCTATACCGCCATGACCAGATTTACCCTCCCCTACTGTTTCCTTCCTCCATACCTTGTAAATTGTAACCCCTCACAGGCAGGGCCCTCTCTCCTCCTGTACCAGTCTGTAACTCGTCTTGTTCATGCTTAGTGCAATTATCTGTATTATGTATGTGAACCCCTTATCATATATACAGTTCCATGGAATGAATGGGGCTTTAATAATAATAAATAATAATAATTATCCGCAAAACATATCAGGCACCCCCATAAACAAGAGAAGCAGCAGAACGAGAAACAATGTTACTTTTACCCGTGTTTCCTTTGTGGTAAATTTTAACATTTTTCCACTACCAAACTTTGGCAAACATATTATGGTGCCCTAATATTATCTCTGTTATTTCCTGTAATGGGTCCATGCAATAGATAAGGGTGGGTTCACATCACGTTTTTGCCATCAGTTTAACAGCACACTTCGCTTTTCTATCCTGCAGAGTCCAGTAAAAAAAAAAAACATTAATGTATACGTTTTTTTAACAATGAAACTCTATGGAGAACGAGGCGTCCGTTAATGTATACATGTTTTTTTAAACATTAAATGGATGGTAAAAACGTGATCTGAGCCTAGACTAAGACATAGTTTGATATCACCATACACCAGAGAAAAACAAGCATTATATCCAAAACAGCTTGAGTAAAGTGACTTATTTATAAAAACAAACCCTAAGTTGTATTTTTTGGGACTTAGTAGAGGAGAACAAGGGGGTCGGGGTCTAGGTCTCATGACACAATATGGCCAGAGCTTCCAAATATTCACATATTTCTGGACACTGTTGGTAATGTTTTTCGTTGAGGCCGTTGGTACTTGACTAGATTATTTTGGTGGTAATTTTCACCATTTTACAGATCAAAGTAAATGCTGGTAACAAGTTTGTATCAGAATATTGAACTATAGACATGTATTATATATAATCTTTATCATTCATTATGGTTTCCCAAGGTGTCTATAAAAATGTTGGCTGTCTGTGATTTTGGAATAAGTTATCCAGAAAAAAAAATTCTGATTGCCAACCCCAAATGGGGCAAATTTATTAACACTATTTAAAAGTAAAAATGTCTTTATTGCCATTAGCAACCAATGACAGAGCAGCTTAAAAAAGAAAGCTGAACTCTGAGAATGATTGGCTGCTATGGGCAAAAAAGCGTTTTTCTTTTAGATAGTTTTGGTAAATCTGTCCCAATTTTTATGGCAGGGCATAAAAATACAAACTACACCTCTAAATATCTACCTCATATATTCATTACCAGGACTGATACAAAAATAAATTTCAAGATGTGTATGAAAAAATATTTTTATTTAGAAAGTATTAAAGATTAAATTTTGAAAATCATATTTTTTTTCCATTCTTCTATTTTTGAATATAAAATCAAATAAAGATGTGACCACAGAAAGAAAACCTAATCTGTCCCCAAAAGGCATTATGAAATTCATATGGATACAGGAGACCCATAGAAAGTTACATTGCATTACATATGACATGGCAAAACTATGCAAATTATTTTTGTCATCAAGTTTTATATACCCAGATTATTAAGGGGTTAGATTTATCAATGTATGAATCGCCATGGCAGCTGTCATAAACAACAACAAGCATCAGCCAATAGAAACACAGGGATTGATTTTAAAATGTAAAAAAAAAGTCAGTTGGTGCCAGTTTGCGATTTCTCTTTTCAGAGATAAGACCGGCTTCTTTATTTGCTGCCAAAGCGACATTTTACTTTTTTGGATTGCGACCAGGATTTATATCAGAGCGTTGGGAGATTTATCTCCAACTGTCATTCAAGACAGGTAAAATACTGAAATCTGATAAGTGGAATTATCGATTTTATGTCATTGTGAAAAGTGACAGTTGGTTACTCCATAGTAGTAGGAAACTGATACTGATCACTAGTTTCAGAGATTGTCAAAATACGGAAAAACTCGGGTAAAAATAGAGATACTTGGGTGACTGTTAATAAATATGGTGTATAATATTTGGGTTTCTGAATAATTGTGCAAAAACATAGTGGCCTAGGTTTATTAATGTGAATGCACCTAGACCTTTATCCTGGTGCAAATTTAGTACAATTTGGTAATTTTTTAATACAATTTGATGCATCAAGCTTTAGAAAAATCCTCTGCGCCAGCTCACCAAGGGGATGTGGCTTAATGGAAAAGGGACATGATTTATCAGGAAAAAGACCTGGCCTAAAATGTCACGTTTTGTATTGAAATTGTGGCACAATTCTAGCATACAATTCTATTGCCAACCAATAATTAAGTGTCTAGCCATGGGCCAAATTGATCATCCATCCTGAGCCACTTGGATAAATCTGATACAGGTCAGACAGCCTAAGTTTACACCATCTATAGAATTAGTAAATCCGCCACACTGTGATTGCTTGTGAATAAATATGAGTAGAGGATAAATATGGAGTTGTCTGGTATTTATTTTTGTACTATGATTAAATGAAGGATTTTTAACTTTTTTTTTCTTCTTTAGAATAGACAACGTGAGCTCCAGGTAAGATATGACGTGTATTATAGAGGGAGGGATATATACACATAATGCTATGACAGGGCGTGTTAGGTACTAGTGGCCTTAGGATGATGTATACAGTGGGGAAAAAAAGTATTTAGTCAGATCCGGATGCCTGCGCCCATGCGAGCGCAGGGGAGCCGAGCGGTACAGTGCTCGTTACGAGCACGTTCGCTCATCTCTAGTCTTCACCATAGTGGAGTTTGGAGTGTGACTGTTTAAGGTTGTGGGCAGGTGTCTTTTATACTGATAACAAGTTCAAACAGGTGCCATTACTACAGGTAATGAGTGAAGGACAGAGGAGCCTCTTAAAGAAGAAGTTACAGGTCTGTGAGAGCCAGAAATCTTGCGTGTTTGTAGGTGATCAAATACTTATTTTCCACCATAATTTTCAAATAAATTCTTTAAAAATCAGACAATGTGATTTTCTGGATTTGTTTTCTCATTTTGTCTCTCATAGTTGAGGTCTACCTATGATGTCAATTACAGGCCTCTCTCATCTTTTTAAGTGGGAGAACCTGCACAATTGGTGGCGACTAAATACTTTTTTTTCCCACTGTATCTCCTTCAGAAGGTACCTTACCCTCATATATTCATGTTAATATTTCCTTCTCCCTAAGATTCTCTGAAGGAGGAAGGATGATGCGTAAGAGGAAGAGAGAGCTCATAAGTCTTTATGAGCAAGAGACGTAAGTGTAACATTTTGGAGGACACAGGACAACAATGTATTATACAGTCTGCCATTCATTGATACGTATGCAGCCAATCACCAGGTTGGCAATCCATATAGTAGGAAGCTGATATTGATCACTAGTTTCACCAAAGGACATGGTGAATGGATGTAATAGATGGGTCCTGCTCAGGAAGGACATTAAGACTTCTTACAAAGGTCCTGCTCAGGAGGGACACATGGACATCATAAAAGGGTTGACCTCAGGAGGGACGTATGGACATCATAGAAGGGTAGAGCTCAAGAGGGACATATGGACATAGTAGAGGGAAACCACTCAGAATTTCCCCTGCAAGATAAAACGTACATCGGATGCTCTGTACATAAATTACAGTATTTTTCGCCCTATAAGCGTCCCCCCTCCCCCCCCAAAAAAAAAGCGGGGAAAAATGTCTCTGCGTCTTATGGGGCGAATACTAATGAGTGCTTCCATTATGGAAGCACTCATTAGCACTGGAGGACCAGGAAACGGTGAAGACACTCTGTGACCTCACGCTGTGCGTTCCAGTTCACAGCACTGCCGACAGCAGGAGGAAGAAGATCGCAGGCAGAGAGGAGCAGTGGCGTCCAGGTGCAGGAGAGGTGAGTGGTTTATTTATTTTATAAAACAGGAGGCAAAGGGGGCTGATATTGGAGGCATGGGGGCTGATATGGGAGGCAATGGGTGCTGATGAGAGACATGGGGCTCTTATCTGAGATCTAATTGGGGGTTATTCACATTGGGGTCTGATCTGAGGTCTTATTGGGGTCTTATTAACATTGGGGCTCTGATTGGGGCTGTGAGCTAAGGTCTGATGAAAGATATTTCTTTCTTATTGTCCTCCTGTAAAACCTAGGTGCGTCTTATGGGCTGGTGCGTCTTATAGGGTGAAAAATACAGTACAGAGGTGACCATTCTGGCTGGCGTATATAACGCTGCAAAGGAAACATATAACCTAACCTGATTTCCCTGCCAATAACAGCTGGGGTTAGAAAAGCTACTATGGCTAAGCACCATTTCAGCCTCTATTTAATAAGGGTTTGTCTACATAAGGCAGATTTCACACTAATAACACTATGAAGTTCTTGCACAAATTTCTAACATTTTAAAGGACTGTTCCAGAAGTCATTTAATTAATGTAATTATAAAATAAAAATTCTGTTCTAATACTATAGAATCATATATCAGTATAATACAGTATATGCCAGTCACAGTCTAATGATATAGGACATGCATCAGTCCGTGGGCTTCATGGTACAAATTTTTCTCTCCTAGTTGAAGATGAACAAGGCTAAAGATTCATAAAGCTCTGCAGATTGCCATAATCCTCATACACCCAGTGATTGTATCTAGAGAGTGTAGAACATGTCTTTTCTCTAGATGACATTGTGTTTTTTCATTCTCAACACTTAAAATAGTTTTCCGAGATTTAAATACTGATCATAGGGGTCCAACACCTGGGACCCAGATGATCAGCTGTTTGAGAAGGCATCGGCACTCACAATAGCGCCATGGCTTTCTCCCTGCTTACCAAGCACAGCGCCGTACATTGTATAGCAACTATACTTGGTATTGAAGCTCAGCCCCATTTACTTCACTGGGGCTAAGCTACATCTAGGCCGTGTGACCGATGACAGTGTCATCACTCGGCCTAGGAAAAGCAGCGAGAAAGCCATGGAGCTACAGTGAACGACGATGCCTTCTGAAACAGCTGATCGGTGGGGGTCCTGGGTGTTGGCCCCCCACTTATCATATACTGACGACTTATCCAGAGGACAGGTCATCAGTACAAAAGTCTCCGAAAACCCCTTTGTTGACAGTGGTGATTTTTAACACTGGATGTTTAATACTTTATTATCCTACACTTCTACTATAGTTCAGTATCTTCTGTCCAAGAAGAGACCCAGAAGAGGAGAAAGGAAGACCTGACCCAGCAGCAGGAGGAGATGGCTGCTTTCTTCCATCTCCTCGGTAAGAATGCATCCAATAGTTCCAGTGTTCCACTATGTACACACAATTCAACTTAATCACACACAGAAATGTCCTCCCCCATTATGTACATAATAACATGGAGCCATCCTTGTCCATCATGTACATAATCACATGGAGCCAGCCTTCTCTATCATGTACATAATCATATGGAGCCAGCCTTTTCTCACACCTACATATTGATGACCTTTTTCTCAGCATTGGTTATCAATATCTGATCAGTGGGCACACAATCAGCTGTTTGAAAGGGTCGTATTGCCCAGACAAGCACTGTGGCCTCCTAATAGTATACCAAGCACATCACTGTACATTAATGCCCTGCATTTCAAAGGGATTGAACTGCCTAAAGGCCATTGTACCAATGGATATTACATCACAGACCAACTAAGAAGCCATAGCTGATCAGTAGGGCGCCAAGAGGATGGATCAGATACCGGTGCTTTTAGTGTCAACCCCCTCCCCAAGGAGAACTTACCATAAGCTGGACCATTTATTGATACGCTACTCAATCTTTCACTTCTGCTGCCTATTTCCATGTTATGTTCCTGAGGTTTAATGTTTTGTTACTTAACCATATATAACTACTGTACATTGAACTCCATTGACTAAATTGATAATACTGATATTTCTACTTGTGTTCCAGAGGATCAATACATCAGGATGTTTCTTGCCAGGGATAGCTGCATGAAGGTTTCTGACAAGGTAATATAACATTGAGGAAAGAACTAGAAAATCGTTTAGATTACAAAATATCCACTATGTTTACATTAAAGGGGAACGCTGGTAAATTCAAGATATCCCCCCCCCCCTCCGAGCAATGGGGGTTCTAGCACTGTACTCAACTATCCCAGGCAGGCCCACAGAGATAAATGGAGCGGCAGTGCACATGCTTGACCTATCACTCTGTTCATTTTCGGGGGCCTGACGAATATGGTTCCCTGTTCTTATGATCAGGACCAGCAGTGGGAACCCCACATCCTATGAATAAGGAATGGCTTGAATACCCCTGCAGTCACACTGCATGCTATAACATACTGTGTACATAGTTATGTTGTTCACCTATTTGTAGTTATATATTGTCCATATCTAATATATAAAGCTGAGTGTATGTGTGTGTGTGTGTGTGTGTGTATGTCCGCTAAAGGAATCCGCACTGCTGCAGCTACAATCACAAAATTTGGCACACATGTACATCAGGTGTCCGGGAAGGTTTTAGAACAGTTTTCAACTCTCCAGGAGATATTCCCAAAAAATGTATTAGCCAATAGTAGCCTGGTCACATGACCCTTATCAGCCAAAAGAAGCTCACAGGCAACCTATGACAACCTAGCCAGTTCACTGCTGTAGGTCTGCATTAAAGAGGCAGAGCACTGCACTGTGGATGACATTGGTAAATGGGTATTCCCGGTTACCATAACTATAACTTATGTTTTAGACTAACTCATCATCAATCATTACCTCATATAATGTAAATTTTACATATTTACTGTTCAGTAGTAATAAAAGATGTTTTCTTCCACTGATACCCACCTTCCTCCTAAATTACTATGGCATCGACCTGTAATTCCGGCCACCGTCAAAAGAAGGACTTAAAAGCACCACCCCCAGATCCCACTAAGTCACGCCCCTGACTCAGCCAGGCCACGCCCCTTCCATGCTGCATTTGACCGGGATTAAAAATATTGGTAAAAATCACCTTCTGTCAGCTGCAGGGGTGGGGGGAGGGTGACTTTCTCCCTGCAGCTCATTGCTCAGACTGCACAGTGCTGCTGTCTGAGAGTGAGCTGTTCAAAAGGACATCCCTGTGTCCATCCAGGCCGTGTGCATGACAGAGGGCAGGGAGTCTGAAAGCCAGACTGTCCAGACCTCTGGCCACCCTCGGGGCAGGCTGATGTTAGGGTGGCCAGATGTCCGGCTTTAGGCTGGACAGTCCAGTTTTCTGGCTACCTGTTCTCCGTCCGACGCAGTGCCTGGACAGACACAGGGATGTCCACCCTTTCAGTAGCTCACACTCAGACAGCTTCTCCTCCATGTCTTCACGGAGCCAGGGGGGCCGTGGCTTCATGTTTAGTGATGTGTCTTCATGGGAACTGGGGGCGCTGTTTCACATTTGGGGGAATGGCCGGTGAGGTCTGGCTTTCTGGGGTGAAGACAGTGGCCACTCTAGCGGCTGTGGAGGTCACAGTTAAAGGGGCGGGCTTCTGTAGAGGTCACTGTTAAAGGGGTGGGCAGCTGTAGAGGTCACTCTTAAAGGGGCAGGCTGCTGTAGAGGTCACTGTTAAAGGGGTGGGCTGCTGTAGAGGTCACTGTTAAAGGGGCGGGCTGCTGTAGAGGTCACTGTTTAAGGGGCGTGCAGCTGTAGAGGTCACTGTTAAAGGGGCAGGCTGCTGTAGAGGTCACTGTTAAAGGGACGGGTCGCTGTAGAGGTCACTGTTAAAGGGGCGGGCCGCTGTAGAGGTCACTGTTAAAGGGGCGGGTCACTGTAGAGGTCACAGTTAAAGGGGCTGGCCGCTGTAGAGGTCACTGTTAAAGGGGCGGGCCACTGTAGAGGTCACTGTTAAAGGGGCAGGCACTGTAGAGGTCACTCTCGATATCTTTTAACGACACACACACACAAACAGTAAAAGAAATAAATTAAATATACCCGGGGCGAAGCCGGGTCCTTCAGCTAGTATATAATAAACTGTAAATTAATGAGATCCACTACCTGCCTGCATTTACCCTTCTCACCCCACTAGTACCTTCTAGCAGTGGTCTTCATATACTTCAAGAGAGCCGGATTGCATCCCCAGGAATACAGGAAGAACTTCTTTCCTGCTCTGTGAGTTGTTTTTTTTTTTTATTATAACTGATATTTGTATATATGCAGATAAGTAAACATAAAAATACAGACATAGTATAGCAAGAATGCAGAAGTAACATGGGAGAACACAGCATAACATGTATTTATACAAAAGTTTAGCAGTTCTCCCCTGTTCTCAAGGTATCTGCATTTTATACAGTACAACTAATTCTTTTTACACTGTTCTGACAACTTCCATCATTTAATTGGTGTCATTTTTTTCTGTCAGGTTCTTGGCGAACCAGTTTGAGGAAGACGAATACAGATTTCGTCGAGAGATCTACCCTTGGGCCTTAGGACCGACTTGGATTAAGAAGAGTAAACAGCTGCTTCATGAACGCAACCTGTTACTCCTCCAGATTGGATTTAAAACTTGGGTGGACAAAGCCTCCTGTGATCTGGTTAGTAAAAATAAACAATCCGGTCTTTGATGAAGAGTCTCTGGTGATAGTATTATATTTCATTCCCTGTTTAATTACAGGTTATGGCACAAGACCCTTTGCATTGGGCATGGAAAAGAGAGAGGAAGATCCATCATAGCTGGGCTATTCGCTCATTCAGGAGGGATGATCGAGAGTTCATCATCCGAGGCCCATGGAGCATCCCTCCACCCTGCGTCCTCTGTGAGACCATCCTTCTCCATCCATGCAAGGACAAAGCTGCTGATAACATCGTGTGCCAGGCAGACAAAGAGGAAGGACCAGGCTCCACCAAATCCTAAACATCTCTGGTAAGGAAAAGGCTGGTGTGGAAAACAGAATTTGTGTTAAATACTGTTAATTGTAAATTCCAAACCTAGTCCTAACTAAAAAAAATAAAATCCCATCTGGATATATTAAAGTAAGATAAATAGGGTGACTACAATCAGTTTGTTCCAAAAATGGAAACATAGTGGATTATATTAGTATCTATTAATGTATCTGCATCATTGTAGGATTCAGAACATACCATCTATATTATATCTTGTCCATACTCTTAACACTACAGGGTGGGCCATTTATATGGATACACCTAAATAAAATGGGAATGGTTGGTGATATTAACTTCCTGTTTGTGGCACATTAGTATATGGGAGGGGGGAAACTTTTCAAGATGGGTGGTGACCATGGCAGCTATTTTGAAGTCGGCCATTTTGGATCCAACTTTAGATTTTTTCAATGGGAAGAGGGTCATGTGACACATCAAACTTATTAAGAATTTCACAAGAAAAACAATGGTGTGTTTGGTTTTAACGTAACTTTATTCTTTCATGAGTTATTTACAAGTTTCTGACCACTTATAAAATGTCTTCAAAGTGCTGCCCATTGTGTTGGATTGTCAATGCAACCCTGTTCTCCCACTCTTCACACACTGATAGCAACACCGCAGAAGAAATGCTAGCACAGGCTTCCAGTATCCGTAGTTTCAGGTGCTGCCCATCTCGTATCTTCACAGCATAGACAACTGCCTTCACATGACCGCACAAACAGGAAGTTAATATCACCAACCATTCCCATTTTATTTAGGTGTATCCATATAAATGGCCCACCCTGTAGATCAAATCAATGACTGGTCCTCTGTACATTGCATCAGATAGCATGTCGGATATAGTTTTACATGTATCGCTTCTCCCTGTGTGTTTGGAAACATTGATATAATGAACATTTTGATTCATTTTCTATATCTCTCTACTTAGAACCAAGATTTACTGCTGCCAAGATGGGGGAATGACAACTGCAAGACTGGCAAGGAAAAAATCTATAAACCAGGAAGGATGAAGACCAAAAGATATCCTTTTTATAGATATACACATGCACCAACACTGTCACAGACTCTCATGGAATATATTCATATAGGTACATACACACACCATTACACACACAGTCACAGCACATAATGACAGACACAATCACTGTAAGTAGTCACATGCAGTCACTGTAGGTAGTTACATACACCAGCACTACACACATTTGTATAGCGTTCACCTCCATTAGTATGCCTGGAGGAAGGGCAGTACAGCGGCCATGGTTTCCCACAGGTTTCCTCCACAGGGGGTTTTTCCTGTCCTTAGTGTCGCTCTACGCTCTTCGTGAGTGATGGGAGGTAACAACAAAATTACACTTATAACTCACATATAATAAATTTCACATTATTTCACACTACTTATTGTGTCTGACTCATTTCTTCTTTTTCCGTGTGTGGTTATTAAAAGAGGTTCTGTGCAAATAATAATGACATATAACTAGGAAATATCATTAATATGTAATCGGTGCAGGTCTGGCTGCTGGGACCCCCACTGATCATGGGAATGCAGAGGCTGCTGTATTCGGTGGACCACCGCAGTCCTGTCACTTTTACCAGACAGAGAACACCTTGGTTTATGTGCTTTATATCTTATAGGAGTTAATTTTCACATGAATCAATGAAGATGATAAATCAGTTCCAGACCTGAATGTGTCATCACATTTTATTAGTCTACAACAGATTTATAAATTAGGATATTATGTGATTTATTTCCATGTGTGGTTTACCTTTCTTCTTCTTACAGTCCTAGTCCTACCAGTACATGGCACACTACTCTACAGCAGGACCTGCATGTGATACAGAAGAAGATATGAGTGTGTGAAGAGGATATCATGGTCTATCACTAACCCCCTGCTTATCGCCAATCACAAGATTCATCAGTCATGGGGACATTTTGCATAAGGAATGATGAGCTTTGTCCCTAGAGCTATGACAAGGGATTTGACTGGACAAATTCTGAGCCCCCTTGCCTGTTTCATCCTCCCTTCATTCATCTAGCACTTTATGTACATACTATTAAAACAAATGGATTTGTTCAGATCATTTAAGAGTGGATGACCAGTATGATGATAGATGATAATAAATAGACAAGCAAATTGCTCGAAATTTGATTTCAGTTTGAGTGATTCAATTTTGGTCCAAATCAATTGTACCCAAATCAGGAGGACTTCAACTGACCAGAAGATTTGTGTGTGTGACAATCTGAGATCTCCTAATTTTTTCTCTCTTCTCTTACTTTTTTTTTTTTATTTGTTTTTATTTTTTTTCTCATTTCACTTTACTAAATCTGTGGTTTAATGTAATAATGAAATTTTGATATACAATGTAAAAGGCCACAAAAATTGTTACATTCATTAAATAAAATATGCACGTTCTTACAAGGGTTGTATTGTTGCATTCCGAAGGACAAAGTTACATGTGGCCTTGGGCTGACCTGTACTCTAGCTGTATTAAGAAATGCTGGCCTTTATTCGTATCATGCAGGGCGTCGCCACGTCAAAACATTCGGGGCTTGAGCCCCGGATGTTTTGACCAGGGCCCCGAATGTTATGGCTGGTAGTCAGGCTACTGGCTTTGAAGGGGCGGCATCGGTCACAGGCAGCGCCGATGCCGCCCCTTCAAAGCCAGTAGCGCTGTAGTATGCAGGAGGCGGGGGGAGCGCTGTACTTACCCCTCCTCTAGCTCACAGGTCCCGCGCTGCTGTGTCCTGGCTGCCTGCAGCGTCAGGACATACAGAGCGCACTCTGACCTGACGCTGCAGGAGGTCAGGTGACTGCAGCACGGGCCCTGAGAAGAGAAGAGAACGGGAGACTGCTGGAAGAGGAGAGGTGGAGCAGGAGAGGTAAGTTAATTTATTATTTTTGTCTGATATGAGGTCTGATAAGCGGGTCTGAAGGGCTGATAAGGGGGACTGAGATCTGATAAGGGGGGTCTGAAGGGCTGATTGGAGGTCTGAGGTCTGATAAGGGGGTCTAAAGGGCTGATATGGGGGGGTCTGAAGGGCTGTTGAGGGGGGTCTGAAGGGCTGATTGGGGGTCTGAGGTCTGATAAGGGGGGTCTGAAGGGCTGATAAGGGTGGTCTGAAGAGCTGATAAGGGGGTCTGAAGGGCTGATTGGGGTCTGAAATCTAATAAGGGGGGTCTGAAGGGCTGATTGGGGGTCTGAAATCTAATAAGGGGGCACTGAAGGGCTTATTGGGGGTCTGAGGTCTGAAAAGGGGGGTCTGAAGGGCTAATAAGGGGGTCTGAGGTCTGATAAGGGGGGGTCTGAGGTCTGATATGGGGGGTCTGAAGGGCTGATTGGGAGTCTGAGGCCTGATAAGAGGGGTCTGAGGTCTGATATGGGACATCTGGAGTTCTGATATAGGGTGTTTGGTGGTCTGAGGTCTGATAAGGGAGGTCTGATTAAAGGGGTCTGAGGTCTGATAAGGGGGGTCTGAAGGGCTGATAAGGGGGTCTAAAGGGCTGGTTGGGGGTCTGAGGTCTGATAAGGGGGTCTGAAAGGCTGATAAGGGGGGTCTGAAGGGCTGATAAGGGGGTTTGAAGGGCTGATTGGGGGTCTGAGGTCTGATAATGGGGGTCTGAAGGGCTGATTGGGGGTCTGAGGTCTGATAATGGGGGTCTGAAGGGCTGATTGGGGGTCTGAGGTCTGATAAGGGGGGTCTGAAGGGCTGATAAGGGTCTGAGGTCTGATATAGGGGGGGCTGAAGGGCTTATTGGGGGTCTGAGGTCTGAAGGGCTGTTAAGGGGGTCTGAGGTCTGATAAGAGGGGTCTGAGGTCTGATATGGGACATCTGGAGTTCTGATATAGGGTGTTTGGCGGTCTGAGGTCTGATTAGGGAGGTCTGATTAGAGGGGTCTGAGGTCTGATAAGGGGGGTATGAGGGGCTGATAAGGGGGGTCTGAAGGGCTGATAAGGGGGTCTAAAGGGCTGATTGGGGGGTCTGAGGTCTGATAAGGAGGTCTGAAAGGCTGATAAGGGGGGTCTGAAGGGCTCATAAGGGGGTTTGAAGGGCTGATTGGGGGTCTGAGGTCTAAAAAGGGGGTCTGAAGGTCTTATTGGGGGTCTGAGGTCTGATAATGGGGGTCTGAAGGGCTGATAAGGGGGTCTAAAGGGCTGATTGGGGGTCTGAGGTCTGATAAGGGGGGTCTGAAAGGCTGATAAGGGGGGTCTGAAGGGCTGATAAGGGGGTTTGAAGGGCTGATTGGGGGTCTGAGGTCTAATAAGGGGGTCTGAAGGGCTTATTGGGGGTCTGAGGTCTAATAATGGGGGTCTGAAGGGCTGATTGGGGGTCTGAAGTCTGATAAGGGGGGTCTGAAGGTCTGATAAGGGGGGTCTGAAGGTCTGATAAGGGGCTGAGGTCTGATATAGGGGGTTCTAAAGGGCTTATTGGGGGTCTGAAGTCTGAAGGGCTGTTAAGTGGGTCTGAGGTCTGATAAGGGGGGTCTGAAGGGCTTATTGGGAGTCTGAGGTCTGATATGGGACATCTGGAGTTCTGATATGGTGGGTCTGAGGTCTAATATGGGGGTCTGAAGGGCTGATAAGGAGGTCTGAGGTCTAATAAGGGGGGTCTGAAGGGCTTATTGGGGGTCTGAGGTCTGATAAGGGGGGTCTGAAGGGCTGATTGGGGGTCTGAGGTCTGATAAGGGGGTCTGAAGGGCTGATTGAGGGTCTGAGGTCTGGTAAGGGGGGTCTGAAGGGCTGATAAGGGCGGTCTGAAGGGCTGATTGGGGGTCTGAGGTCTGATAAGGGAGGTCTGAAGGGCTGATAAGGGAGTCTGAAGGGCTGATAAGTGGGGTCTGAAGGGTTTATTGGGGGTCTGAGGTCTGAAAATGGGGGTCTGAAGGGCTGATTGGGGGTCTGAGGTCTGATAAAGGGGGGTCTGAAGGGCTGATAAGGGGGGTCTGAGGTGTGATATAGGGGGGTCTGAAGGGCTTATTGGGGGTCTGAGGTCTGATGGGCTGATTGGGGGTCTGAGATCTGATAAGGGGAGTCTGATGGGCTGTTAAGGAGGTCTGAGGTCTGATAAGGGGGGTCTGAAGGGATGAATGGGGGTCTGAGATCTGATTGGGGGTCTGAAGGTCTGATATGGGGGTATGGAGGTCTGATTGAGGGTCTGAGCTTTGATTGGGTCTGAGGTCTGATTGGGGGTCTAAAAGTCTGATATGGGGGTCTGAGGTCTAGTGGGGGGTCTGGAGGTCTGATATGGGGGTCAGTAAGTCTAATGGGGGACTGGAGGTCTAATGGGGGTATGGTCTGAGGTCTTATACATGGGGGGTTGGTCTGAGATGGTGGGGGTTCTGACATGAAGGTCTAATGGGGGTCTGATCTGAGGTCTGATATGGGGTCTGACAGACGTCTAATGATGGTCTGGTCTGAGATGGCGGTCTCATCTGAGGTTTGATATGGATCTGATCTGAAAGGTAAGGGGGTATTTTTTGTACTGGCACACTATCTGTGTATAGTTTTGGGGAGCACAGTGGGCACAGTATTAGACATGGCTAAATGGAATGTTCAGAAAGTGAGGAGGATGATGGACCATCTGGAGTTCTGATATAGGGTGTTTGGCGGTCTGAGGTCTGATTAGGGAGGTCTGATTAGAGGGGTCTGAGGTCTGATATGGGGGGTCTGAAATGGGGGGTCTGAAGGGCTGATAAGGAGGTCTGAAGGGCTGATTGGGGGTCTGAGGTCTAATAAGGGGGGTCTGAAGGGCTTATTGGGGGTCTGAGGTCTGATAAGGGGGGTCTGAAGGGCTGATTGGGGGTCTGAGGTCTGATAAGGGGGGTCTGAAGGGCTGATAAGGGGGTCTGAGGTCTGGTAAGGGGGGTCTGAAGGGCTGATAAGGGCAGTCTGAAGGGCTGATTGGGGGTCTGAGGTCTGATAAGGGAGGTCTGAAGGGCTGATAAGGGGTTCTGAAGGGCTGATAAGTGGGGTCTGAAGGGCTTATTGGGGGTCTGAGGTCTGAAAATGGGGGTCTGAAGGGCTGATTGGGGGTCTGAGGTCTGATAAGGGGAGTCTGGCGGTCTTATACATGGGGGGTTGGTCTGAGATGGTGCAGGTTCTGACATGAAGGTCTAATGGGGGTCTGATCTGAGGTCTGATATGGGGTCTGACAGACGTCTAATGATGGTCTGGTCTGAGATGGGGGTCTCATCTGAGGTTTGATATGGGTCTGATCTGAAAGGTAAGGGGGTATGTTTTGTACTGGCACACTATCTGTGTATAGTTTTGGGGAGCACAGTGGGCACAGTATTAGACATGGCTAAATGGAATGTTCAGAAAGTGAGGAGGAGGATGGAAAAGTAGGAAACTAAAATGTTTGTTTGTCAAACTCTGCAGAGAGAAGAGAACATCTACATCAGAGAGGAGATATCACTGGATGTAAGAGGTACATATGTGGAGCTGTATGTCCCTCTACGAGCGCTGCCTTCTCTGCTCTGTTTACCCGATCACCACTGCAAATGCTGCAGTGAGCAGGTGAACAGAAAAGAGAAAACAGCTCTCATATGAGCACTGCCTCCTCTTCAAACAGCTGATAGGCGGAGTGCCTGTTGTTGAACTGGAGGGAATGGGTTAGGTTGAGAATTTGGCATGTGGGTAACGTTTTTAATTTTTACCTCATGCAGCAGAAAGGCTAGGTGCTTCCCTTCCCTGGGGGAAGGGGGTGGGGCGTCATTTCATTTTTCGCCTCAGGCAGCAGAAAAGTTAGAATCGGCCATGCTGGTAGTTACAGTTAAATTACTGTGGCCGCATTTCTGTGTCGGCTCTATCTGGAGCGCAGGCTGGGGACCGCAGGGCTGCAGCTATAAAACGTCAGCAGGCAGGCTGTCCATGCACCAAGTAAAATATGTCTTTAGTCCTAGGGCGAGCTTGTGTGTGTTTATGTGTTTAGGGCAGATACTTTGAGAATATGGCACATATGTATTGGGGCTCGGACCCACGATCTTTTGAAACCCTAGCAACGCCCCTGGTTTCATGTAACTAATAATGTAAAGTTATAATGTGGAAAACAGTACAGTGTTTAGTTTTTCATTTTTATAACACATTTACAAAAGGGCTAGAAAACTACTATATACAGGATTAAGAAACATTGATGGGTTATTCCTGTTGTAAGAAGATATATTCTATTAACAGGATAGGGAATATCTATTAGATTGGTGGGGCCTAACTGCTGGGACTTCACCGATCAAGAGAATGGGGACTGTGCAAGTGCTTGGCTATTAACCGGCAGTCCCACAGAGATGAAAGGAATGACAGAGCGCATGTTTGACCTGCCACTGCATCCATTTCAGGTGACCCTCAGGGCAAGGGGTCTCTATTCTCTAGATTGGTGGGAGTCCTTGTGATTGGACCAGCACCTATTAGTAATATTCGCAGCATAGGGAATCACTTGTTAAAACCAGAATATCATTTATTACTACAATAACGTATGCAGGAGCATAACTAATAACAATATATGAAAAGAAACCAAGTAGATTTCCATAAATAGATACTTCATTATAACTATAATCATGAGTGACACAATATTAAAACATGTCACCATGGTCAGTAATGAATGTCAGAATTAGTGATGAGTGAAGTGAGCTGCAGATGCTAGATCTGAAGTTGCACAGGACTTCGTTGAATAACTTTGGTAGTTGAATTTTAAGTGGAAAGCCGAGTTCAGATCCAAGTCTTAAAGTGGTTTTTCACTTTAAAAATCAACTACCGAAGTTATTCAATGAGTTATTGGCTCCTGTGAACAAGGCAGACATAGCAGAGTTGGAGAGGGTTCAGAGGAGGGCAACTAAAGTAATAAGTGGAATGGGTGGACTACAGTACCAGAAAGATTATCAAAATTAGGGTTATTCACTTTAGAAAAAAGACGACTGAGGGGAGATCTAATAACTATGTATAAATATATCAGAGGTCAGTACAGAGATCTCTCCCATGATCTATTTATACCCAGGACTGTGACTGTGATGAGGGGACATCCTCTGCGTCTGGAGGAAAGAAGCTGTTTACACAAACATAGAAGAGGATTCTTTACTGTAAGAGCAGTGAGACTATGGAACTCTCTCCCTGAGGAGGTGGTGATGGTAAGTTCACTAAAAGAGTTCAAGAGGGGCCTGGATGTATTTCTGGAGGGTAATAATATTACAGGTTATAGTTTCTAGAGATGGGTCGTTGATCCAGGGAGTTAGGGTTCATTCACACGTCCTGGAAATGTGTTCGCACTCGTTCCGCAATTTTGCGGAACGTTTGTGGACCCAATAATTTCCAATGGGGCTGCAAAAGATGCGGACGGCACACTGTGCCGCACTTCCGGTCCGTGGCCCTGCAAATAAATAGAACATGTCCTATTCTTGTCCAGAGCCACGGACAAGAACAAGTATTTCTATTATAGAGCCGGCCATGTGCGGTCCCCAAAATGTGGAACGCACATGGCCAGTGTTTTGTGGAGTCAGGAAGGAAAACAGGGTTTTTTTTGCCTTCCTCTGGATCAACTTGTAGGATAACAGGCTGAACTAGATGGACAGATATCTTTTTTCAGCCTTATAAACTATGTTACTATGATACTACTCAGAATCTATATTTAACAAATTGTATATAATCCTGCAATTTTCACACTGGCCATTAAGCCAAAAATATGTTAAAACTTCCTGTCTTTTGAGAGCAGCTACAAGGACCACAGACACAATGGACAGGAGCTAACCCCATTGACTTCTATTCGAAAGTTTTGTAGGCATGTAGATGTGAAGTGGGAGCTGATAAACTATGATATCACCTATTGTGAATAGTGGATCCTGTGTTATCTATATGGAGGTTTTACTTGTCATTGTAATTCTGCCTGTGGTGATAATTATATAGGTTGTTGAAATGTTACCATTACAGAAAAGGAAATCATTAGTAGGCCTAGTGTAGGCCTAAAAATTGCTGCATTAAATTTTTATTAAATATAGTGACATGGAAAAATTTTGAAAGAACACCAAACATTCTAACCAAAAATGTGCTTAACATAAAAAAGTTAAACAGGTCATTTTTTATTGATACATCCCCTAGAAAGACAGAGCTTTTTTTGTAGTGGCTATGATTGATAATGAGACAAAGCTGCAATACTAAACATAGCAACTATGTAAAGTATATTATGTACATTATGAACCAGCATTAATCCTAATGTAAGACTGTGGTGCAAGAGAGAGCTCTGTGGTGCTTTAAAAAAGCTAATCAGTGGGGCTGCTGAGAGTAGGACCCCCACTGGTCAACAGTAATATTAAGGATAGGCCATCAGTTTTAAAAACCTGCATAACCCCTTTAGGCACTAGGGCAGGGATGCCCAACCTGCGGCTCTCCAGCTGTTACAAGACCAAAACTCCCATCATACCCAGACAGCTTACAGCTATCAGCCTACAGCACGGCATGGTGGGAGTTGTAGTTTTACAACAGCTGGAGGGCCGCAGGTTGAGCATCCCTGCACTAGGGTAATCCTTCTAATTGTAAGCATAGTACCAGTAGACATTGCCTCAGCATGTCAGCTTTTACCTGGTGATCAGGAGCTGGAGTCATTGTGCAGCAATGTGGAGGTTCAGTGCAAACCACTGGAGAATACTGCACTGTTGTTGGTGTATCCTTGAGGCTCATGCTGAATTGCCTTCTTAAAGTGAAATTGTAATTTCAAAAAGAAATGTTGATATGTCATAGCAACATATCAAAGATATTGATCAGTTGGGGTCCGAGTGCTAAGACCCCCTGCTAATCGCTAAACTGAGCACTCACACAAAGCTATATCTCTTCTCAGTGCAGGAGATGGACTCCAGATGGGCTCATAGACTTTTATTGAGCCCATCTTCAGCAAAGAGGAGATGGTGCTCTTTGTGAGCGCTTCTTTCTTGTTTTACTGGTCAGTGGGAGTCTCAGCAATTTGGATTCCAATAGATCAAAACCTGGTTGTGGTCTGTCTCCATGGCAAGTATGCCACTGCCAGCTGCCTTTTTGTTTTCACAGGTAACTGATGGCTATGGGTATATTTTCCAGCAAAGTATATAAAACGGCATTCTTTATGCACACTCACAGGGTGATCTCTTGTTATGAGAAGCACAGAGAAAGTTAATACAAGACACTAATGTATTTATTACCCATCCTGCCTCATTTGCTGGCTAGGCTCATTTTTCTATTACATTTTACACTGCTCGTTTCCATGGTTACAGACCACCCTGCAATCCAGCAGCGGTAGTGGTGCTTGCACACTATAGGAAAAAGCACTGAATCCCCCCTGAAAAGGGGGTTATTAGAATTTTTATATTTGCATTTTTTTTACATTTAATCTTTTTTTTACTTTTTCACTTCTCTTCTGATTGCTTGTCCCATAAACTTCAATAGAATAGTATTACTGTCTATAGGATTTTCATTGTGTATGGCTTTTCAGGCAGTTAGCCATGACAGCCCTGGGAACTTTCCTAAGGCCTTAAACTGTCGTGGAAACCAATCATAGCCCTGCTATTTAGCCACGGGGGCTCAGATCAGAAGGCAGGGTGAGCCCACTGCTTCTAAGTAACCCCATAGATTAAGTGATCTTAGCAGTTAAATGACCAGAATCGACGTCATCACCAATCACAGTCATTGGGGCTGGGTGCCAGCTGTAATATACAGCTGACACTTGTTGCATATTGAGAGGTCTAATGCTTGAGCCCCTTCCATACTTCTTACAGCACACCATCACATAACTGTATGTTATGGTGCGCTTAAGGGTTAAACCACACCTTGGGAATGGCCACTTCTTTGGCCCAGGAGAGTTTGAATTTGCCAAGATTTGGGACTGTTGGCAACTATACATCACCTAGAGACAGGCAGCTATGTTACCAATCATCTA
Source organism: Rhinella marina (assembly GCA_900303285.1). Taxonomy (NCBI): domain Eukaryota; kingdom Metazoa; phylum Chordata; class Amphibia; order Anura; family Bufonidae; genus Rhinella; species Rhinella marina. The sequence goes on from ONZH01015201.1 coordinate 182,632, forward strand.
GAGACAGACAACCCTGGCAACTGCACATGAAGTAACATGGTAATTTTAATTATCACAGTAAAATCAATATTTGAACATCAGTCATATCATGTGGATTTGGTGTGGTGCTGAAGCAACACATATATGTCATATAACACTGTGGCTTACTGAATGCCTGGGTCCCATGTCCAATGCTATGTTCGGTCTTAAGCGTTTATTCCATTGATGCATTACACAGATCTAATCAATGGGCTATAGTACCATTCAACTGTGCACACAGGGGTCAAATGCACTAATAAAAAGAAAGGTATGTAAGCAGAATTTTAACTCCTTGTGGACACTTTTCTCATACCCCAGACCTCACAACAGACATGGTGTACTTCTTTCCCCACAATGCACTTTCCAGGTCATGCCCCCAGTACTATCACTCTCAGTCCCATCTTTTGAGATTCACACCCTCTCTCCCTTAGGCCCCTTTCAGACAAGCGAGTGTCTTGCTGCGGACTCACAGCAAGGCACCCAGCCTGAACTGCCAGCACTGGCGGGGTCACATAGCATTATATTGATTTATGATGCTATGTAACCCTTATAGTTCTGGAATGTATTAGATGAAACTGACATAATGCTGTCAGTGTTATCCAATAAATTCCAGAACTGTAAGTGTTACATAGCATCATAAATCAATGTAATGCTATATGACCCCAGCAGTGCTGGGAGCTCAGGCCTGATGCCTCGTTGCGAATCCACAGCAAGACACTCGCTCATCTGAAAGGGGCCTTAGAGTATCGGTTGTCTAACGACTCCCTTGCTCATCCGTCTATTCCTGAATAACTTTTCTGCCTGCCTGCTGCATTTCCTGCCCTCAGATTTACCAACTTTTATTTTGTGTGACTTTAACATTCCCATAGAGAGCCCTATCTACCCATCTGCCTCCCAGCTCCCAGCTCTAACCGTTTCTCACAACTTTCTAATTCTCAGAAGCATAAAGACGGTAACACACTTGACATGGTCTTCATCCCCTCTGCTTGGTTTCTAACTTTACTAACGCTTCACTTCCCTCTCCCCCCCTTCCCAACTACAACCTTCTCTCCTTCTATGTTCAATCTTCGCTCTCCTGTCCTGATCTGGCTGTAAAACACTATAATGATACCTTCAGAAGTACCCTGAATTCAGTGGTACCCCCTACACTATGCTTTCTACAGCACTGCTCCAGGAGTGCTGAACATTGATGGAGAAAAAATCACACACCAGAAGATTTCCTCCATTACAAATTTATGTTGACAGCTTACAACTCTGCCCTCCACGTTGTGAAGCAGACCTATTTCACAACCCTGATCTCCTCAGTAATAAAAAAAAAATGACACTTTTCACTTCCTCCTCAGTTCAAAAGTGCTAGCGCCTATTACAGACCTCTGTGCTGAAGATCTGGTCACCTACTTCATACTGTCATGTTCACACCCCAGGGTAGAACAGTAATTTTTGGGATCACAAGTAACATAACTGTGTGTTCTCTATCATTCTTCTTTTTAAACTTTTGTAAAAATAAAATGTCAAACACTAACTATAAACTACACTTACCCAAGGCATTTGGTTAATGTCTTACCCATTACAAATTCGATTCGCTGTCTTGAGTTGGAGAAAATGATATAGTATTTAACTTTGCTGCCTCTAAAATTATAGCAGCAGCTAATTGCGCTAGAAATCCTAGAGCTGTAACTTGTCAGTAAAGGTTTCCTACCTGCATGTTTAAAGGGGTTTTCCGACTATTTTATACTGATGACCTATCCTCTGGATACATACAGTGCAGTCGGAAGGCCCTTCAGACCCTTTCCCCTTTTTCACATTTTGTTATTTTGTGGTCTAAAATAAATTTTAAAAAATTCCTATCATTCTGCACTCAATACCCCATAATGACAAAGTGAAAACAGAATGTTCAAAATCTTTGTTAACTTATTGAAAAGGAACAACGAAAATATTGCATTAATATAAGTATTCAGACACTTTACTCAGTATATACAGTGCCTTGCAAAAGTATTCGGCCCCCTGGAACTTTTCAACCTTTTGCCACATTTCAGGCTTCAAACAAAAAGATATAACATTTTAAATTTTTGGAGAAGAATCAACAACAAGTGGGTCACAATTGTGAAGTGGAACGAAATTTATTGGATCATTTAAACTTTTTGTGTAATAATAAAACTGAAAAGTGGGGCATGCAAAATTATTCGGCCCCCTTGCATTAATACTTTGTTGCGCCACCTTTTGCTGCGATTACAGCTGCAATTCACTTGGGGTATGTCTCTATCAGTTTTGCACATCTAGAGACTGAAATTCTTGCCCATTCTTGCTTGCAAAACAGCTCAAGTTCTTTGAGGTTGGATGGAGAGCGTTTGTGAACAGCAGTTTTCAGCTCTTTCCACATATTCTCAATTGGATTCAGGTCTGGACTTTGACTTGGCCATTCTAAGACCTGGATACGTTTATTTTTGAACCATTCCATTGTAGATTTTGCTTTATGTTTGGGATCATTGTCTTGTTGGAAGATAAATCTCCGTCCTAGTCTCAGGTCTTTTGCAGACTCCAACAGGTTTTCATCCAGAATGGTCCTGTATTTGGCTCCATCCATCGTCCCATCAATTTTAACCATCTTCCCTGTCCCTGCTGATGAAAAGCAGGCCCAAACCATGATGCTGCCACCACCATGTTTGACAGTGGGGATGGTGTGTTTAGAGTGATGAGCTTTGTTGCTTTTACGCCAAACATATCGTTTTGCATTGTTTCCAAAAAGTTCGATTTTGGTTTCATCTGACCAGAGCACCTTCTTCCACATGTTTGGTGTGTCTCCCAGGTGGCTTGTGGCAAACTGTAAACGAGACTTTTAATGGATATCTTTGAGAAATGGCTTTCTTCTTGCCACTCTACCCTAAAGGCCAGATTTGGGAAGTGTTCGACTTATTGTTGTCCTATGGACAGACTCTCCCACCTCAGCTGTAGATCTCTGCAGTTCATCCAGAGTGATCATGGGCCTCTTGGCTGCATCTCTGATCAGTCTTCTCCTTGTTTGAGATGAAAGTTTAGAGGGAAGGCCGGGTCTTGGTAGATTTAAAGTGGTCTGATACTCCTTCCATTTCAATATGATCGCTTGCACAGTGCTCCTTGGGATGTTTAAAGCTTGGAAAATCTTTTGGTATCCAAATCCGGCTTTAAACTTCTCCACAACAGTATCACGGACCTGCCTGGTGTGTTCCTTGGTCTTCATGATGCTCTCTGTGCTTTAAACAGAACCCTGAGACTATCACAGAGTAGGTGCATTTATACAGAGACTTGATTACACACAGGTGGATTCTATTTATCTTCATTAGTCATTTAGGACAACATTGGATCATTCAGAGATCCTCAATGAACTTCTGGAGTGAGTTTTCTGAACTGAAAGTAAATGGGCCAAATAATTTTGCACGCCCCAACTTTTCAGTTTTATTATTACAAAAAAGTTTAAATGATCCAATAAATTTCGTTCCACTTCACAATTGTGATCCACTTCTTGTTGACTGATTCCTCACCAAAAATTTAAAATGTTATATCTTTTTGTTTGAAGCCTGAAATGTGGCAAAAGGTTGAAAAGTTCCAGGGGGCCAAATACTTTCGTAAGGCACTGTAGTTGAATCAGTCTACAGCCATTTACAGGTCTCTCCAGAGATGTTCGATTGAGTTCAAGTCAGGGCTCTGGCTGGGGCACTCAAGGACATTCACAGCGTTGTCCCTGAGCCGCTCCTATGTGGTCTTGGCTGTGTGCTTAGGGTCATTGTTTTGCTGGAAGTTAAACCTTCAGCTCAGCCTGATGTCCAGAGCATTCGGGATCATATTTTCATTAAAGGGAGTCTGTCACCTCATTTTTACCTATATAACTAACAGCACTGCCCCACAGAAGATTGCATATACATCCCAGACATACCTATGTGCACTTTGTGTCTGTATTACATGTCCAGAAAAAGCAGTTTTATTCTGCAGGAAAACAGTTCCCAATTGCCCAGCTCTGCTGCTGCAAGTGCTCAAAGCAAACCAGACTGAAGAGGGGATGGCTGCTTTAGCTGCTCAAATCTTGGGATTGGTAGCTGATAGAAAAATGGTTCCGACCTTCTTTGAAAGCTGATATTCCAAGCTTTAAAATGATACCAACCACAACATTATATCCAGTATATCAGAAGATATAGCTGTTAGAAATCGAGTCAGGAGAGAAAGTTGTTTTTAGTTTCACTTTCAGCCAGGCACTGGGGAGCTGTTTTCCTGCAGAATAAAAGTGCTTTTCCTGGACATGTAATACAGACACACAGTGCACATAGGTATGTCTGGGATGTGTATGCAATCTTCTGTGGGGCACTGCTGTTAGATAGGTGAAAATGAGGTGATAGACTCCCTTTAAGAATATCTCTGTACTTTACTCCATTCAGCTTTCCCTCAACCCTGACCAGTCTCCCTGCCCCAGGTGTTTAAAAACATCTCCACAGAATGATGCTGTCATCACCATGCTTCAGTGTAGGGATGGTATTGGGCATGTGATGAGCATTGCTTAGTTTCCTCCAGACATGAGTCTTAGAATTGAGGCTAAAAAGTTCAATCTTGGTCCCATTAGACCAAAGAATCTTGTCTCACAGTCTGAGAGTCCTTTAGGTGCATTTTTATAGGTGAGCTTTCATGTGTCTTTTAATGAGGATAGGCATCTTTCTGGCCACTCTGCCTTAAAGCCCAGATTGGTGGAGTGCTGTAGTGATGGTTGACCTTTGGAAGTGTTTCCATCTGCATACAGGATCTTTGGAGCTCAGACAGAGTGACCATTGGTAACTTGGTCACTTCTCTTACCTGATTACTTAGTTTGGTGGGGGGGAACCAGCTCTAGGAAAAGTCCTGGTTGTTCCAAACTTCTTCCGCTTTTATGGAGAGTTATGGAAGCCATTGTAGTCTTTGGAATTTTCAGTGCAAAATCATTATTTCTACCCTTCTCCAGATTTGTGTCTCCACACAGTTCTATCTCTGAGCTCTACAGGCAGTTATTTCCTCCTCTTGGATTGGTTTTTGCTCTGATATGAATTTTTAACTGTGATACCTTATGTATACAGGAGTATGTCTTTCCAAATCATCTTCTATCAACTGAATTTAAGACAGGTGGACTCCAATCAAGGTGTAGAAAAATCTCAAAGATTATCAAGAGAAATTGAAGGCCTCAAGAGATACATTTCTGAATACTTAATGTCCATGTGAAACTTTAGTTTTTCGTTTTTACTAAATTTACAAGCACATCTAAAATTCTGTTTCCAGTTTTTCATTACATGGTATTAAGTTCAGATTCATGGGGAGACTTGATTTTGTTTTATTTTAACACCTCACCATAACAAAATGTTAAAAAAAGGGAAAGGGTCTGAATACTCCAAATGCATTAGATATTAGATATATATATATATTATATATATAAAGTGCCTTGCGAAAGTATTCGGCCCCCTGGAACTTTTAAACCTTTTGCCACATTTCAGGCTTCAAACAAAAAGATATAACATTTTAAATTTTTGCTGAAGAATCAACAACAAGTGGGTCACAATTGTGAAGTAGAACAAAATTTATTGGATCATTTAAACTTTTTTTGTAATAATAAAACTGAAAAGTTGGGCGTGCAAAATTATTCGTCTCCCTTGCATTAATACATTGTTGCGCCACCTTTTGCTGCGATTATAGCTGCAATTTGCTTGGGGTATGTCTCTATCAGTTTTGCACATCTAGAGACTGAAATTCTTGCCCATTCTTCCTTGCAAAACAGCTCGAGCTCTTTGAGGTTGGATGGAGAGCGTTTGTGAACAGCAGTTTTCAGCTCTTTCCACATATTCTCAATTGGATTCAGGTCTGGACTTTGACTTGGTCATTCTAAGACCTGGATACGTTTATTTTTGAACCATTCCATTGTAGATTCTGCTTTATGTTTGGGATCATTGTCTTGTTGGAAGATAAATCTCTGTCCTAGTCTCAGGTCTTTTGCAGACTCCAACAGGTTTTCATCCAGAATGGTCCTGTATTTGGCTCCATCCATCTTCCCATCAATTTTAACCATCTTCCCTGTCCCTGCTGATGAAAATCAGGCCCAAACCATGATGCTGCCACCACCATGTTTGACAGTGGGGATGGTGTGTTCAGGGTGATGAGCTGTGTTGCTTTTACGCCAAACATATCGTTTTGCATTGTTTCCAAAAAGTTGGATTTTGGTTTCATCTGACCAGAGCACCTTCTTTCACATGTTTGGTGTGTCTCTCAGGTGGCTTGTGGCAAACTGTAAACAGACTTTTTATGGATATCTTTGAGAAATGGCTTTCTTCTTGCCACTCAGTATCATGGACCTGCCTGGTGTGTTCCTTGGTCTTCATGATGCAGAACCCTGAGACTATCACAGAGCAGGTGCATTTATACGGAGACTTGATTACACACAGGTGGATTCTATTTATCTTCATCAGTCATGTAGGACAACATTGGATCATTCAGAGTGAGTTTTCTGAACTGAAAGTAAATGGGCCGAATAATTTTGCACGCCCAACTTTTCAGTTTTATTATTACAAAAAAAGTTAAAACGATCCAATAAATTTCGTTCCACATCACAATTGTGACCCGCTTGTTGTTGATTCTTCACCAAAAATTAAAAATGTTATATCTTTTTGTTTGAAGCCTGAAATGTGGCAAAAGGTTGAAAAGTTCAAGGGGCCGAATACTTTTGCAAGGCACTGTATATATATATACACACAGAATTAACCTTTTAAAATGTCACCTCCATGGCTACTCGCTCCCATAACAGTGATATTCAGAAAGTGCCCCATAATTGTGATATCCATAGTACCCCCATTCCACTGACATCTACAGTGCCCCCATAATATTGACATGTACACCAGTGTTATTCATAATACATCCAGTGCTGCCATAACAGTGACAAGTATAGCTCCCTCAAAACGATAACATCCACACCCCATTAAGTGACATTTACAGTACCCCTTAACAGTGACCTTCATAGCGCCCTGCTCCACAGCGTCCCGCCACCTGTAACAGTGAAAAAAAGTTGTTATGGAAATATGGTTTAAGACTGCGTATGTCAGTGAGGTGAAGACTGCGAGCTCCAATTGGCCAATAAGGATCATGTGACTGTGTGTATGTCAGTTAGGAAATGACTGAAAGACCTGTGAGCTTCTATTGGCTAATATGAGTCATGTGATGGTGTCATATTTGCATTTTTTGGGAATATTTCAAGAACAGTATATTCTAGAGAGTTGAGACCTATGAAAACCTTCCCAGACGCTTGATATATGTATGTGCCAAATTTGGTATCCATCAGTCCAGTCGTTTGGCCATGAATTAAGAACATTAAGACAGACAGACAGATAAGATAAGAGACAGATAAGAGACTAGCAGAATGACCTGGCTGGGTATTTTTCATCTATTTAACCACTTCAGCTCTGGGCCATTTATCCCCTTCCTGACCAGGCCTAATTTTGCAAATCTGACATGTGTCACTTCATGTGGTAATAACTTTGGAACGCTTTTACTTATCCAAGCGATTCTGAGATTGTTTTCTCGTGACACATTGTACTTCAAGTTAATGGTAAACTTGAGTCGATAAGTTTTAATTTTATTTATAAAAAAATCCAAAATTTGAAAAAATTCACTGTTTTCTAAATTTCAATCTCTCTGCTTTTAAGACAGATAGTGATGCCCCATAAAATACTTTTTAATTTACATTTCCCATATGTCTACTTTATGTTGGCATCATTTTGGTAGTGTCATTTTATTTTTTTAGGACAGTAGAAGGTTTAGAATTTTAGACGCAATTTTTGCAAATTTGCAAAATCAACTTTTTTAAGGACCAGTTCAGTTCTGAAGTCAGTTTGTGGGCTTACATAATAAAAACCACCCATAAATGACCCCATTTTAGAAACTACACCCCTCAAACTATTCAAAACTGGTTTTAGAAATGTTGTTAACCCTTTAAGTATTCCACAGGAATTAAAGCAAAATAGATGTGAAATTTCAAAATTTCACTTTTTTTTGCAGATTTTCCATTTTAATAATTTTTTCCTGTAACACGGGTTACGGGTTTTTTCCTGTAATCAAGGGTTAACAACAAAACAAAACTCAATATTTATTAGCCCGATTCTGCAGTTTGCAGAAACACCCCACATGTGGTCGTAAACTGTTATTTGGGGATACGCCAAGAGGTCTCACCTCTTGGGCCCTCTTGTGGGCCTCTTGGGCCTCCACATAATTTTTAACAGGTCTCACCTCTTGGGCCTCCACATAATTTTAAAGAGGTCTCACCTCTTGGGCCTCCAGGGCTCAGAAGGGGAGGAGCAGCATCTGCATTTTCTAACATGGAATTTTATGTCATGGTTTGTAAGAGTGATAACTTTTTAATTTTTTTGTGGACTGAGCTGCGTGAGGTCTTATTTTTTGCGGGACAAGCTGTGCTTTTTATTGGCACCATTTTGGGGTACATCCAGCTTTCTGATCACTTTTTAATCTAATTTTTGGGAGGTTAACAAAAAAAAAAAAACAGTTTAGGGGCATTTTTCTATATTTTTTTTTACACCGTTCACTTGATGGGGTAGATCATGTGATATTTTTGTACAGCCAGTTGTTACGGACGCAACGATACCAAATATGTCTATTTTTTATTTATTTTTTTACGTTTTATACAATAAGAGCATTTTTAGAAGAAAAATCATGTTTTTGTGTTGCAATTTTTTAAGAGCCATTTTTTTTTCATTTTTCGGGCTATGATCTTGTGTGGGGGCTCATTTTTTGCGGGATGATGTGATTTTTTTATTGCTACCATTTTGGGATGCATACGACTTTTTGATTGTTTAATATTATGTTTTTTGGTAGGTGATGCGACAAAAAAAGCTGTTTTGGCATAATTTTTATTAGATTTTTTTTACGCAGTTCACTTGATGGGGTAGATCATGTGATATTTTTATAGAGCTGGTCGTTTCGGACGCGGTGATACCAAATATGTCTATCTTATTTATTTATTTTTATTTGTAACTTTTTTAAATGAAATATTTGGGGGGAAATTATTTTTTATATATATATGTGATTTTTTATTTTTTTTATAATACTCTATTTTTTTTTATTTTTTTTTACACTTTGTGTCCCCCATAAGGTCATACAAGACCTCAGGGGGACATTTAACTTCACTTATTTTTTTTTTTTTTTTTACACTTGATTTCTCCTGTAACTGGGGCTGACATAGTAGCCCCAGTTACAGGGGAAATACATCCCCAGAGAGGCTGTACAGCATAATACTATGCTGTACAGCCTCAGTGCAGGGCTGATCGTGGTGACCTATCACAGTTAAGAAAAATGGCTGAGCCTGAGTTCTTATAGAAACATTGTGTAAAACTTTGTGTATGTCAGTGAGGTGAAGACTGTGAGCTTCAATTGGCCAATAAGGGTCATGTTACTGTGTGTATGGTAGTTAGGAAATTACCTGTGAGCGTCTATTGGCTAATATGGGTCATACGATGGTGCCATATTTGCGTTTTTTGGGAATATCTCAAGATCAGTATGTCCTAGAGGGCTGAGACCTTCCCAGACACCTGATGTACCTTTGTGCCAAAGTTGGTGCAGATCAGTCCAGTTGTTTGGCCGTGCATAAAGAACAGACAGACAGAAATTTGTTTTTATATATAAGAGACAATTATATATATACACTCATTGACAAAATTACCCAGATAGAAGTGTTGGATTGCTGTAAAACTCTGCATGCAGTTATGTCTCAGGCAAATATTTAGATGATTACAGGTTTTGTCTGTTTAGAAACCTGGGTCTTGCCACAAGAGAGCATAAAAGTGCATCCCCTGCTGTAGGGTTAAGCAATATAGCGCGATATTAGCGTTTCTTAGTTACCGCAGTATTTTAGTGAAATCATAGTGGCAGTCGCGCTTGAGATTGCTGACTGCCTCTAAAATGGCGGGGGCACATTTCAGTGCACTGCGCCCGCTAGCCGGTACAGTGGAGAAGGAAAGAGTCCCTCCCTCCTCACTGTGACGAGGCTGCCGCTGGCCACCAATGGAAATAATTAACCCCTTAATACAAATGTGGACGACGTGTGCCGGCCATATTACACAACCGGCACCTGACTTTACTGGCAGGGCACGGCTATCCCACGAACCCCATCAATTAACAGGTGTGGTACTTGATGTGGTTTGGTGGGATCCCTGTCATTGAGGCCGGGTGCTGGAGGCCGGGTGCCGGCTGCGTGATACAGCTGGCACCCATCATCCACATTTGTATTACGGGGTTAATTACATTCATTGATGGTGCAGTGCGCCCCCTTCCCCCCTCAGCATTCTAATCATTGGTGGCGCAGCCACCTCCCCCCCACCCAGTATTAGCATTGGTGGCAGTGGGGCAGTGGTAGCTTCCGATCAGAGACCCAGCAGTGAAATTGCGGGGCTCCGATCGGTTACTATAGTAGCCAAGACGCTACTGAAGTGATCTATGGCTACCATGGTAAACTCCCTGCTGCTGTGTGTGCAAAGCACAGGGCAGCAGGGACAGTGTGCAGTTCTATTCACCCTAATAGATTCCTATAAGGCTGAATAGGACAAGGGTTCTATCCCTCTAAGGGGGCTAATAGTTATTAAATAAAAAGAAAAAAACACTAAAATATTAAGTTTAAATCTCCCCTTTCCCAATTTTACATATAAAAATATATGAACAATAAAAAAACATATTAGGTATCGCCACATCTGAAAAAGTCAGAACTATTAAGGTATTAAAAAATATCTCCTATGCGGTGAACGCTGTAACAGAAAAAAAAAATTAAAAAACACACTATCTGCCATATAGAGCCAAAGATGGCTGATCACTGCTATCTTCGGTACTCCCATAGAGAGAGAATGGAGCAGCAGGGCGCATGCCTGACCGGCCACTCCGTCAGATTGGGGGGAACAGTGACCTCATTCTTGGGGGGGCAACTAAGAGATATTACTATATGGGGGCATCAAGGAGACAACATAATGTTAGTGGGAACAAAGGCATACGCCAAAGTACCCACCATGGTGACATTGAACATATTAGAAATTGGGTCTCCGTCACTGTTTCTCTCTCCCCCTCCTCCCCCTTCTGTTTTCCCTATCTGCCATTATTTTTTACAGCTCGTCTGAGGTGATTTTAGTGAACAGCTGTGATTGGTGTAACGGTTGCTTACCTGTTTTCTGCCCCTGAGATGATTGGTTAGTCAAGGTCCAGTGGCAGGAATTGTGAGTATTTATACAGGTGGTCAGCGGGTCCAGAGCTTGTCCGTTGCTGAGCCCTGAAAGAAGAAGAAGTTGTCCCACACACCCTCCTTTTACAGAAGTCCAGAAGTAGTGGTCCAGAATTAGAGGGGGGTTAGTCACCCAGCTTTGCTGGGGGGACAGTTGTTGAAGTACTGATTGTTTAATGGTTATTTATTAATTTATTATTCATTAATTATTTATGATTATATTATTATGTTAATTAACCCTTAATAAAGGACTGCAGCCATTATTTCACCAACATACGATTTAGTGTCATTATTTTATTATTATAGTTTAGATTATTTGTTATTGCTCATATGGAACCATGTATGGGGGCAACAAGGAAACAGCCCAGAAAGATCACCAGTACAGAGGATTGTTTGATCCACTGACAAGCAGGAGCAGCTCAGACAGTTTCATTGACTGCCTTAAAGAGGACTTATCACCTCTCCTGACCTGCCTAATTTAATCGCTTCATGCATTTCCCACGTACTAACAGTTCTGGAGCATCTATTCTTATGACCATATGTTGTGCCATTGCTTTATTATTTGCACTAGAAGTTATGAATGAATTGCTATTAGCCTTCAGTAAGGGTACAAAGAGGTGGTAACTAGAGATCAGCGAATCATCCAAAATTCGCTTAGCTTAGTAATACGCAGGCACGGACGACGCTAGGCCGCGGCGTGCACTCCTCAGAGGCAAAGTGAATTTTGCAAAATGGCATCCAGGCGATCCTCATCATTTAGCTCTGGAGAGCTTAAATACATGATCCGGCTGATGGACCGGCAGGATTACGATGGCACACACCGCCACCTGAACCAGCATAAAAAGGAGATAGTGCAGCAGGTGATCTGAGGCTTGTGCCATCGTTTCGACACTGTGCATACCCCGGGCCAGATCCAGAGGAAATGGAAGTTTAAGTGCCCAGAGCGGCTTACTGAGATCCATGCAGCGATACGGCAGGGTGAGAAACATAATATTTGAAAAGTAAAAACATGTTAAAAAATTAGTGTACTGTATTGTATATATACCAGTGAGTGCCAATAATGAAAACCGTATAGAAGGACAACTTGTGCGCGCGTAGTGCGCTGCAGCAATTTTATTTCATGCTAGGCCACACCCTAACTCCACCAAAACAAGTGAAGGTATTCTCAGATACATGCCCCTTCCCAGTAATTTGCCTTAGGCTACTTTCACATATGTGGTGGTGATCCTGCAGGCTGTTCTGCAGTATTTGTCTTGCCAATTCAAGGCGTTCTTGCCATATAGCGCCGCCCTCCATTATTGTTAATGGGGCTGGTCGTTCTCCTGTTTGTGTCAGGCAAATGCACTAGTGTGAAAGAAAGTACCCTTAAATATATGGCCCTTCATAGTTAGCGCTTCCTCCTCCTACACACAGACTCACAGACGTGCTCATGCTGCAGCTAACGTGAGTGGGCGATATCAAAAGTAATCCCACCATGTTAACGATATTAAGAAATGTATTGCGATAACGATATCTATCGCGATAAATACCTATTTAGAAGAAAAAAATGGATATGGTCCTCCTCTCACCCATAATATCTTCATAGTAGTATACAGTGTTAGTATAAAAAAGAGTCATCATCATAACAATTGTGTACGGATTTATGTTGCAGAGCAACGTCAATGACAGCATCACCACGGTCACCGCCAGAGTCATGCCCGGACAGCCACTGCAGTACCTTCAGCTTCTAGTAAGTGTAAACATATTAAATTTATTTTTAATCCAGGCTACGTGGGAGTGCAGCTGCAGTGAGAGCACTAGTGGTTAGAAATGGGATCCAGCCCCAAACAGTTCACATGTATCAACATCAGAAGTTACAACTGTTTATTACAGTTGAATGTCATGCCATTATTTAATGTTTTTTGACAGCTGCTGCACCACAGAGGAGCCCCTCTCACCCTCCTCCACAGCGAGATAGGACCCCACCTGCCCCTCCAACACCACCAGCTCAACTTCCAGAGGTAGAAGGTAGGTAAAATAAAAAGTGTAATGGGTGGACCTTATGTCTTCAAAATATAAGCTAAATTTATGTTTTATCTTTTGTAGCTCCAACCGTCAGGGAGGAGTTTTCACCTGGACCATGGGAAGACCACTCACTATGGGTGTCCAGTAAGTACAAATCCCAAACTGACCATGTGTGGCCTTCTCAGTGAGCAGTTCCAAGTGAAAAAAAAGGCCCAACACAGATACATATCACTGAATAACTCGTTCCAGTAGATATACCAAATATTTAATGACATGCAATTGCTAAAGTATTCTGATCCAGGCGTTGATTTGAAAGTTTAGAATTTTTTTTGTGGGACAACCCCTTTAACTGGATCATACTAAATATATTACTGTTTCCGCCCCTACAGATATCTCCACTGACTTTGAAGTGGAGGCAGCCTTACGCCTCTTTGAGACCAGGCTCCATGCTGCCTCCCGGCTTATTCGCGGCCTGTAGCTGGAGCTCAGAGAAATGCAGGAGAAGATGGCCAAACGTCGGCAAAGGCCGGCGTAACCTTTTTTTTGTCCTTTTTTTGTTTATTATTTTATTATTTGTTCAAAGTTGTTATTATTTATTACTAAAGTTATTCTTGTACAACCTGTGTTTTGATTGTTATTTTAAAACTCCTTCCTGACATAGTGTGAAGAAGACAGGGGTGTCTGTTTAGGAAGGAGCCTCCAAAAATTGTCCAAAGGCCATTTTCCCGGATTAATGAACACAGGGTGTTTGCAGGCCAAAAAATTTATAAATTACGTACACTCCGGTTCACGGATTACAGTAAGAGAAAAAGGTTTGGCTTGTTTGGACAACAAGCCTGTAAACATTCTACCTTGTAAAGATAGGCAGTGAAAATTATATATGGGCTTTTCATGGGTGCCACGGCCAGTAGTAGTAGGGGACGGGGTCTATCAGCAGAGAGTGATTAGTAATTACAACAAACTGCGGTGGAGTATAACAATCTCCGCTAATGTAACTTGTAATGGGAGGTGGAGGTAACAACAGTGTAACAATTTTATTTTTTAATTCCATTTTTATTATTTTTTTTTTATTTTTTTTGGGGGGGGAGTAAAGGCTTCAAAACAAATTTAAGAATACCAAATAGAACTAATAACGGTGTATAACAACAGCTACACACCTGCTAAGGTAGAAAACATAGGCGGAGGTAAACAACAGTTTTTGGATTTTAATAGGGTTTTGGTTTGGAGACTTCGAGTTCACACAGCCCATGACACAAGACATTTGGCATGCAACATTATGGGCCGGCTGACAGCAACAGTGGGAAGATACTCGGACTATTTCGGCCTACCAGGCCTAATATAATCATCTGCCTCAGCAAGAGGAGTGTGAAAATCTGAGCCTTTGATTTATTTTTATAAAGGTGTTTTTTTGGACACTGCCAGGTGACAGTTTGGTCCGTTTGGGTGTCACCGCCCCCCCCCCCAGCGGCGCTAAAAACCCTCTCTGACATGACACCTGGGGCTGGGCAGGAAAGAAGCCCTAGTGCATAGTGGGAAAGTTTTGGCCACTGTTGTATTCTGCCTGTCCAGAAGTCTAGGGGGTCTGAGAAGAGGCTTTGCGAGCCAGACTGCAGGTAAGCCTGAACCTGTTCGTTGAGGCGAGTGGTCTGGGCCTGCTCACTTGGCTGTGGCTGTTGGGAGGCTGAAAAAAATTGTTGCATCATACTCATAAGGCTTAACTGGCTGTTGCTGGTTGTGGTAGGAGGTGGATGACTCTGACGTACCTCCTTTTTTCAGAGACGCTAGCAGCAGGTTGGGGCTGGCTGAAAGCTGTGGCCAGGTTACTACATAGCTTCTCCCGGAATGATGCTAATTTCTCCTCCCTTTCCTGGGGAGGAAAACAATCCCCCATGTTGGTTTGATACCGCGGGTCCAGAAGCATCGCCAGCCAGTATTCATCAGTCTGCCTTATTTTTAGGATACGCCTGTCAGTGCATAAGCATGTGAGCATACAGCTCGCCATCCTGGCCAGCGTGCCCGAGGAGCCAGTTCTTTCCATCTCAGCCTCTCTCTGAGACACTTCAGTGTCCCTGAAAGTCTCATCGTCATCCTCCAGATCCTCCAGCTGTGTCTCCTCCTCCTCCTGTCATCATCATCATTAAAAGGGTTCTGCAGTTTTTAAAAACTGATGATATATCCTCTGAATAGATCATCAGCATCTGAATGGCGGGGATCCGACACCCGGGGCCCCCACCGATCAGCTGTTTGAGAAGGCAGCCGCGCTCCAGGAGCGCCGCGGCCTTCTCTGTGTTTTCCTCAGGCCCAGTGACATCACGACTAGTATCACTGGCCTGGGCGGGGCTAAGCTCTGTTCACATGAATGGAGCTTAGCCCCGCCCAGGCCAGTGATACTAGTCGTGGCATCACTGGGCCTGCGGTAAACACAGAGAAGGCCGCGGCACTCCTGGAGCGCCGCTGCCTTCTCAAACAGCTGATTGGCGGGGGCCCTGGGTGTCGGATCCCCGACGATCAGATGCTGATGATCTATTCAGAGGATATATCATCAGTTTCTCAGGGAGGCTGTCCTCTATAACCGCCGGATTATGCGGTGGGGTTCGGTAGCCTTTTATTTTATAAATTGCAGAAGGGACACCACTAGGAGGTGGCAGAAAATGAAAGGCTTTGCTGGAGTGGAATGGTGGAGCAGGAGGAACAGTCAGCAGTCTGACCCCTGGCTACATGATACTGTATCAGCAGATGACAGCAGATCATCCGGCTGTGATTGAGATGAGTGTGCCATCCACTCCACTACCTCATCCACTACAATTTTGCGCCTTGGTGGGTTAGCCTGGTGGAACAGTGGCCAACTATTGCAAATTCTACAAGTAGACATTCTGGCTACAGGTCCTTTGGCACTGCTGCCACCTTCTCCTTTTTTTGGAGCTTGAGGTCTGGCTGGAACCCTTTTGCTTTTCCATGACAGACATTTTCACTTGACTGTGGCCCTGCAGCTGGTCTTTGTCTCTCTCCCTGTCTCTCACTCTCCCTGCCTGATTAATTACTAGCACTGCACTGACCCTGATATGTGTAATATGGATTCCCAGAACAATTACACCCCAATTTTAACACAAGAGTTCCCTGTCTCTCAGAACTTCACAGACAGTGCTTCTGCTCTTCTCAGCAGTCGCAGCACAACTGATGCGTCACTGGCTTACCGAGCCTGTGAGCCAAACAGAGAAAGCCCTTCCCACAAAGTCAGGTGACCACTTTCTTCCCGGGCTTTTTGCCACACGAATAACGAACTAACAGTAAAAGTTTGCTAATTAACTGAATTCGTACGCATCAGCATATAAAGTAACTTAACGTAGCATTAGCGTACAATTTATCGGACAAGTACATAGCGAATGCGTAGAAAGCTTTAAGAACATTTTCGAATCTAACGGAGAGTATCTCAAAAATTCCGGATTCACTTTGCAGTGGAAAATTTCCAAGATTTGTATCGAATCTACGAAGTGGCGAATAGATTCGCTCATCTCTATTGGTAACCAGTTGGGGGTGTGTACCTACACAAACTGAAAATGGCAGCACTGATTGGATAGAGTCTGTCTATGCAGGGACACCCCCCCAACTTGTTACCTCCCCTCTGTACCCTTACTAAAGCCTAATAGCAATTCATTCATAACTTCTAGTAGACATAATAAAGGAATGGCACAACATAGAGCCATAAGAATAGATGCTCCAGAATTGTTATTACATGGGAAATGCATGAAGCTATTAAAACAGGATTGTCAGGAGAAATGAAAGGTCCTCTTTAATTGGTGTTGTGAATAATAAACCTGGACTGCTACAGACTGGAACTGCATGGTCTTTAGCAATGAATCCAGGTTCTGTTTGGGATCCCACGATGGTCAGGTTCACGTTTGGAGGCTTTGTGGAGAGTGCTTCAATCCTGCTTTTGCTGTGGAATGACACATTGGCCCAACTTCTGGTATAGTGATCTGGGGAGCCATCACATACAACAGTCGGTCACCCCCAGTAGTGATACGAGGGACACTAACATCTCAATCATATGTCCAGGACATCTCATGGCCACATGACCAGCTGGGAAGCCAGCTTCTGCAACCTACTAGTGTGAAGATCTATAGGCCCAGCTACAACATCTGTGGGTAAAATTTACCACAGGATACCATAATGAATCTGTATGCCTGTATGCCTCCATGCCCAACTGCTTCTAATCTTGTATCCAGGCTAGAGGTGGCCCAACAGGGTACTAGAGCCTCCTTTCAGTTTTGTACAGTTTCTCCCAATATACTTATCCCTTTTCTCTAATATTGTAATCGCTTACATACATCATCATTACATTCACACATAGAAAGTTTCGTTTAATTCTAACAACAACTTCCAAGAACAAATTCCAAAAACTTGTACATAAGAAAGAAAAAAAAAACAATATCCCACCCACCAATCTTTTTGTAGCAGAGCCAGCCAGGAGAGAGAGAGAAAAAAGGGAGAGGGCAAAAACGTATATATCCAGCAACCCCATATCCTCATCCATTGATGTAACCAATTCTTAATTTTTTCAGAAATGTTAACTTTCCTGATTGTCCTTGGCAGCACATACCAAATGGTTAAGTCCCCTAGGTACAATTAGAAATAGAGACCAATTAGCAAACCATAGATTGATTAATTAGCATAGTACCTCCCAGTATAAAGCCTCACAGAACACACAGAGCCATATATTTTATTTTCTGTGGGTAACTTTTGAAGAGAGCATCACCCACAGTTATCCCCCCCCCCCCAGGTGTGATACTTTTGTCCCTTACCCTGAAGATGGAGGTGAGAGTGTTTTCCCCAGTGTAGTGCCTCGCTCCATTCTCTACTTGCCTCCCTCTGTATATGGATCTGGGTCTGATCTATATCTTTCCACCATTTCCAATGATCCCGAACATACTTAGGAAAATTCACCAAGCGGAAGCAATTGTCATCCAGCCTTATTGGCCATGGAGAACATTGTTTTCCCTAGCTCTTCTTCTATCACAAGGGAGAATTCGGAAGATTCCATCCTGGCTGGACCTCCTCAGTCAGAACAGTTTTCTCCATTCGAATCCCGCCAGCCTCAAATTGACAGCTTGGAGACTGAGCGGTACTATTTAGTTTACCTAGGTCTTCCTGAGGAAGTGGTCAATACACTCCTGGCAGCTCAAAAACCAGCTACTGTAAAAATTAACAGAGTATGGCGCATTTTTAAAACCTGGTGTCAAATCAACTCTGAAGATCTGGAATCTCTAAATACTATGCTAATTAATCAATCTATGGCTTGCTAATTGGTCTTTATTTCTAATTGTACCTAGGGGACTTAATGCTATGGTGTGTGCTGCCTACAGACTCCAGGAAACAAAAATTTTAGTGAGTAAATGATTCAGGCAATAAGTAGCACACATAAAATCAGGGTGCGCTATCCCCCTGATTCTAACATTTCACTAAGATCACCCAGCACTGCAATATCAAATGAAACAGGACAATTCAGAGCAGTTTTAGCATTAGTCGTACAAAATACTTCAAACCAATATGCTTGCAGTGGTGGGCAATCCCAAATGAGATGCTTAAAATCAGCCTTATAATTCAAGCACTTGGGGCAAGTTGCATCTGGCCTCAGATTGACTTTGGACAATTATGCTGAGGTATAATATAGTCGGTGTACAATGTTAAATTGAATCATCCTATAATAAATACAGTACAATACTACTTACATAGTGCAGTAAGTCATAGACATACAATGTAGGTATTGGCTTCCTGCGAATGAGATTGTGGGGTGCCAATGTCTGTACATGGCAGTAAGGGGCCTAATGATCTCCCTTGCAGGGTGCCGATGTGTGAGTGAGGGAATTCATCTGAGGACTCCTCTGTATGGCTATAAAGTAAAGGCCTTAAAGATGAAAGAATAATGACATGGCCCCCTTCCTGACCTAAATATTCAGGTTTGAGGTTTATTAACATTTTGGATTAACCACTGTAGTTGTTCAATAATAAAATGAATCCTCAAAAATACAACTTGCCTAATCGTTTTGCACACAGTGTAAATAGTATCACTGGATACAAAAATGCCCAAACTAATAAAATATAAAAGTATGTATTCCATATGGTGAACGCCATAATGGAAAAAAAAATTAAAATTGTATTTTTTTGTAGTTTCTCCACCCTCCAAAAATTGAATAAAAAGTGATCATAAAGTCATAATACTCCAAAATGGTGGGAAAAATGACATATTGCCCCACAAAAAAAGAGCCCTTATACAGTTCCATAAAAAATAATGAATCACTATATTCATTTTTTAAAATATTAAACCATAAAAAACTAAATTTGGTATTGATATAATTGTGTTGATCCACAGAATAAAAGTATTGTCATTATTGTCCAGTGAACGCCATAAATATGAAAACCTATAAATTAAAGGTGCAGTTTTATTTTTTATTCCACCCCATTAAAGGTGCATTCACATTACCGTTTAGCTTTCTGTTTTTCTGATCTGTCAGAAGAAGAGAGAGAGAGAAAAAAAAAAGCAGCATCTTGTTGCTTCAGTTATAGATAGGATTGCATAGTATAAAAAAATGGATCCTGTTGCATCAGTTGTCATCCGTTTGAACTATTTCCATCTGAGATCCATTTTTCTAGACGGAATCGAAGGTACTGCATGCAGGACTTTTTTTCCCTGTCTAAAAACTGATCTCAGACGGAAATGGCTCAAATGGAAGGCAACTGATGCAATAGGATTGGTTTTTTTTTTACTGGATTCAGTTTTTTTCTCTCTCTTCTCCTGACGGATCAGAAGAACGGAAAGATAAATGGTGATGTGAATGAACCCTTATACATTTTTCCAGCTTCCAAATACACCACATTTTAAAAGGTGCCATTAGAAAGTACAACTTGGCCCAAAAAAAGCCCCCATATTGATATGTGAACAGAAAAATAAAAAAGTTATGGCAATTAGAAAGCAGAGAATGAAATATGAAAATGAAAAATTGATCAGGACAGTAAAGGATTAAAAGTGAAATATTAACCTTATGCTGTTAGGTTTTTGGAATACTGGAGGAATCATGGGAACAACATGCAAACTCCATGTTGCATGGATCAGATTTGAACTCCAACAGTGCTTACCACCCTTATTACTCACCATTCAGCCTTCTCTCTCCTCCTCCAGCAAGTTGTCCCCTTCCCCCTGCCCTGAAGACTTGTGGCTGTCATGCTATTAATATGAAGGGCTAATCACAAATATGTGTTAATATTTTAATTGCATTTTAATGATCATTGAATGTCTGATTCATCAAATCAAACCTATTTTGTCTTGTAATCCCAAGTCACGGCTGGTTGTCTTCCAGTAACGTTCTTCATCATGCTCTATATCACTGTGATTCTATTATGTTGTTCTTCTCTTTACCCTTGTGAATGGGCTTTTGCCTTTATTTTCCTGTTTCACAGACATCTCTTAATTTATTCCCACTATTTGCCTGCGCAGTTATTCCCCTCCCCCACCATGTTAACTGTAACTGTCCTTGCTCTTCCATTCTTCAGAGCCTCTATGGATGATCATTTTCTGTCACCTGTCTCTTATGTTATTTGCTTTATTCCCCTCAAGGTCAAACAATGAATATAATTCCTTGTGTATTCCGACTTATCAGATGACACTGCAGTCTGCTGGTGCATCAAACAAGATATCAATTCTTTGGAGTATTAGGAAATATGATGAGGAATAATTTATCTTTTTTACACTCTGGCAGCTGGAATCAATTATTTGTACTTCTGAACCTTTGCATTTCTAATGCACTAGTATATATCTGTTACACAGCAGTCTCTCTGGCGATCAAAGGCAGGCAATGCGACCTGTTCTGACCCTTATGTTTAATTATCCTGTTCCCATAGATAAAAAAGAGAAATATTAATTGGTGTCTTCGATTGGAGAGGATGCCATCTAGTGCATAATGATAATCATTGAAAAAGAGCTCAAGACAGATATAATGCAGTTCATTCAGCAGTCAGAAAGATGGGGGTTGTGCAGAATGTAACAGCAGAGACTTGTTCCATGATGTGCCTGCCAAGATATAATGCATACTGCACATTAGGACGACTGATCACAGTTCTGTAACCCTTACAATTTCGGTTCGTAATAGTTGTTCCCATTTAACGCATTTCTTTAGAGCCATGCACAGAGTTGATAAGCGCCTAAAACAGTTGCAATATAATTTCCACATTTCAGCCATAAAGAATCCACAGGTCAAATTCAAAGGAAGACAATAAGGCTGGGGCTACATGGAGAACTTGCCTGCGACACCTGTTGTACGACCAAAGTTGGCTGTGTAGTAATGCAGAAATTGAACTGTATAGTGTCACAGTGTGACCAGGGGTGCACCTATTCTTTCTGCTGCCTGAGGCGAAAACTGAAACGGCGGCACCACCTCCCCCATGCCAATTTCTTAATCTAACCCCTTTGCCACAATGAAAGCACTCACTCCCCATGGCCCTTCTGTCAAGGTATATGGACTTAATGTAATGTATTCTATTACAAATCCTGAGTTGCCCATGTCTTCAGGATAATGTGAATTCAATATCCTGGATAATGTGATGAGACAAGAACAAATGTGCCTTTATATACTTTTATACTCTGTAGTCTTTATAAAGCTTGCGTATAATATATGTATATATTTAACTAGTCCAAGATGGCCCCCGTACTCTTATCAATATGACTTTTTCAGGCTAGTGACGTAGAATGGAATGCAACTTCTATCCAATCAAGAATGATATTGTTTGCTATTTGCATGCTTACGCTCCCTTTCCTTTTTGTATCGAATAAGTACGTGTGTTAATAAAGAAAAAGCCCAGAGGCTGTAATGATTTTGCCACAAAAGCACGGCCAAAGGACTTAATACTGAAATCATAAGTCTGTGTTTTGTCCTTAATTATTGTGCGCACCCGTGTTCAAAACAATTCGGAATGACTGACTGAATTCCAGAAAGGACAGGTTTAAGTCCACCTCAACAGTTGGCGACGAGGATGGGATCCCTGAAAGGAGCACCAGCACTCAGCGTCCCAAACTTCGACCGATGCCACAGGCACCACTCCCTCCCGAAGGGGACTGATCACCCTAACGGACCACGGTAAGTTACATATACACTGTATGTGATGGCTTGCCTGTGGCTCGAGGGGGTAGTGGTAGTCTGGGGTTTAGGTTTTGTGGGGCCTGAGTGAAACGTCATGTGACCAGACGCCTGGTGGTCTCCGCCGGGGATTCCGGAAACCTACAGCCCCTCAGGAAAGGTCACGTGGGGATTCAGTCAGATCATGTTAGGGACCCAGACTGGCAGCGGAATCTGTGAGAACACGTTGAAGTAGTGATTTAGGTGACGTCTGGGTATTCCGACACGTTACGGACAAGTTACCCAGAGCATGCGCATAACACGTTAGAGTAGTTATCTAGGCGGCGCCTGGGTATACCAGCAAGTTACTCAGAACGCGCGCCTAGAGTAGGGATTTGGGCGGTGCCTGGGTATACCAGCAAGTTACCCGGAGTGTGCGCCTGGGATTTTGGTGGCGCCTGGGTATACCTACAAGTTATCCAGAGCGCGAGCTGGGGTATACCAACAAGTTACCCGAGTCTCAGACCAGTTAGTTAGTTGTTAGGTTGTGCGCTGAGTGGTAACCGTCGTGCCCATTGTTGCAACTCCCTCACGGGCGAAGTGTTGATTGAAGTTTGAAGCTTAGCCGCTTGAGTCGGCGTGTAAATTGGGGAGATCGTAGTGTGTTTCTCTCTCCCCGGGGAAATCGTAGTGTGTTTCTCTTTCCCCTCCCCCCGTGATTTATTGGCTATTCGGAGGACGGTTAACTCAGGTTGGCGAAAACGGCCGCGCCAATAGGGCACTGTAAGATATGCTTCAAGTGTTCAAAAGACAGCACAGTCTCCTGGCTGGTGCTCAAAATGCTGTCAGTCTGGTGGAATAAAGAAGGCAAAAAAGATATGTGAAGGATGTGAAAAGCTTGTTTAAGATAATTGGGATGCCTCCAGGAGGCAGATTACAGCCCAGTGAAGGTTTGATCGATGTAGCAAGAGCCTTCTATAGAACTGCTTCAAATCAGGGAGAAAAAAAAAAGAGATGGATTGTGTAAAGTGTATTAAAGGGAAAGAGAAGTTGGTTAGAAGGGTAATATGTAAGTG
This sequence comes from Rhinella marina, assembly GCA_900303285.1. Taxonomy (NCBI): domain Eukaryota; kingdom Metazoa; phylum Chordata; class Amphibia; order Anura; family Bufonidae; genus Rhinella; species Rhinella marina. Next base: position 206,085 of record ONZH01015201.1, read on the forward strand.
ACTTATAGAAAGCTGCAAAATGGCAGATTTGGCTCCTAAAGTGAGACAATGGGAAAAAAAAAAGAAAAAAAAAAGGATTTCAGTTTTAGTTCAGCTTTGTGTCTCCTGCAGTTTGCAGTTTCAGCCCCCCCTTTGGAATTTATGACTATGATAATCCACTTGTTATGTCTGTGTGGACCAGAAATCTGACCTTGTATGTTGCCAGAGAACCGACTAGTAGATGAAGGTCACACAGCCAAGTTTACTGTGAGCGATATCTGCTCTACTGATGTGATGATGAGGCCAAATTAAGGGTTAAGTTGAGAATGGAAGAAATCATCGCTCACAGGGAAGTGTTCTGGCATTAGGCCAAAAAGGAGTGAACACTGGACATTCGGCCTTGAATTTACATTATATTCTAGATTTTGTGAAAAGAAAACAATGCGAGCATCAGCGGAAAATTATTAAAATCTAAGAAATTAGTCTGGGCAGAAATGTATAATGAAAAGACAAATGATTACTTTTACATGCCGCCAGCACAGCCCCTAAGATGACGCAGGTGGACCCTGCCGCGCTTCCGATGCAGACACATCCCCCTGCATATCACTAACCCCCTCAATCTCCCTCTGCAGAGGGGTGGACCTGTAAAGTACGTCAGTGCCAAAACCACGCCCGCGGCTCACCTCCTTGTATTCAGTTATCACACAAGATGGCACGTCCTACGCGTCCCAATTTCCGTTCCAGCAGCCATCTTAACTAATCCCATTCCCACTTAGGTGGCCATCTTAACTCCTGCAACTTCCTTTCCAGGTAGCCATCTTAACTGAGGGAACATCAGTCCCTGCCCAGCGGCCATCTTAGTTACTGGTATTCTCCATGACACGGCTACAAGTGGGAAACAATGCACATAGATGCAAGTAGAAGCACAACGAGTACTCGACTTAGTAAATGAAGGATATACTGTACATATACCTGTAATTAATTAATATTGTTTAATTAGAAATCAGAGATTTTATAAATTAATAACTTTTGTTTTTCTCTTTCTAGCAGCTTGTAAATGTCCAAGAGTCGAGACAATAGTTTAACAATGTGTTGTAGGAGTGAACAACCGAAGCCAATGGTATTATGTGCTAGCAATTGATTCACTTAATGTTTCTTTCTACCCCCTCCGTACAGGATGGTTTTCTGTGTGTATCCGTATCCAGGAAAGCTGTGTCTTTGAGAGTTGACTCATTCAGTGGAATGTGAATGAATGTAGCTTGAAGTTGTACTTGTGTGTGGACTGTGCGTGGATGCAGCAGAGAAAATGAAGGAATGTGTATGATGTACTACATTTGTTTTTCTTTATATGCGCATTGGGGATTTTTATTTTTCCTTGGTACCAAATATTTTGACCAAACTCTACATTCTATTTTTGAAAACAAGGCAATGAAACGTTTATGGGCCCTTCATGTTTTGTGTCTGTATTGTCAGATCTGTTTGTTTCTATGTTTGCTTTTTGTCGACTTGTTGTATGTCTAATGTACTAACATCAGAGATCTGACCTCATGGACAACCAAGACAAGACTGACTCAAAGAGGGAAGCTCACAGTGTGGACTAAGGGGGGAGGGAGGAGGACAATGCTGACGTCACAGATACAAAGACAGCCCTTGTGCACATCTCCTAGTTACGAGTACTCTGTTCATTCAAAGTAAAAAAAGTCCAAACATTTCCACATCCAGAAAAGTTGGGTACTGCTACAAAATGTGCAGAATACACAATATCACATCAAACATCGTTAGGTATCTCAAGAAGGTTGGTTATTAATAAAATATTAATGGTATTGTGTTTTATTTTTGGTTCAAAAGGTTTACATTACACAAGATACCCGGGTATTGGTATTGATTAATGTATTGAAATATGCAGGATTATTTGTAAAAAAAAAAAATAAAAAAAAATCATGGTTTGTTTTGACATATCCTTTAATTAGACCAGATTTAGAGTCTCACAAAAGTCCATTTTGATTTGACAGAAGACCTCTTTGGTCTCATTGGTAAGTGTTATTTACATACAGTGTTGGACCGACAAAAGTTCTAAGGACATTTGTTTATTTGATCAATGATGGAGAGGAAACCACCTCAGCAACGGCTTATTCTAACATGAACTGAGTTTTTTGAGTTGACGTTTTGATTGTGTGGAACTGTTCCGGTGCATCTTTCCTGTGTGCAGCTAAAAAGAGCCGGGACTAACAACCTCGGGGAAAGTCCAGGAGCTGCTACGTCAAGTCTACAAGGTGTGGTAAGACACAGTTGTCAGTAACCCGTCACCCAACAAGAAACAACTTCGACCACGGGTCTGCCATGCTGAACAAGGCCTTGCTGTTCGTACTACGGCTGTCCAGGGGTGGACCTTAACGGTAATCTGTGTGCCTAACCAGCAGAGCTGATGCAGACCAGTGAGGGTGGGAGGTCCTTGTGTCAAAGCTCCTCCCACAGTCAAGGTAACAGACTGTTTATCACCCACTGATAAGAGGCTCTAACATCTACACCTGCAACCCCTTCCCATACATAAGGAGGGGTCATAGACTGCACTTTATAATAACAAGCATTACGTGATGGACAATTGACTTTGCACCAAAAACTTTTGTTATTATCCAAGAAGATCGAAGAGGAAACGACCATGGAGAGACACTTCCTGTTAGTCCAACACACAGTTTTTGTTTTTTTTTTAGAAATCCAATGGTCCACAAATAGGTTTCTGTCAAATGATTAGGATAAACCCAAGTACACAGGGGGGTGCCTGTTGGGTTTCAGCCTTGGTGAAGACTACCTTTTCCCCCATGTCCGTCTAGACACTCTTGACTATTAGAAAATCAAAGATTAGGGAAAAATTCAGTCTTTAGGGGGGACTGTGAAGGTAGACCGGTAGAAATACTGAATTTTCCCCTCACAGTGTTATGTCATTTGTATATACATGTATTTAATGCTATACAAATATATATATCTCAGCTTTGTAAATGCTTATGCAGCTGTATAGAATGTCTATATCCTGGTATTGTTTAGGTAGGGTCAGACGTGGAAAACATCAGTATTTAGGGGGGACTGTCAAGGTATATGGACTTAATGTAATGTATTCTATTACAAATCCTGAGTTTCCCACGTCTTCAGGATAATGTGATGAGACAAGAACAAATGTGCCTTTATATACTTTTATACTCTGTAGTCTTTATAAAGCTTGCGTATAATATATGTATATATTTAACTAGTCCAAGATGGCCCCCGTACTCTTATCAATATGACTTTTTCAGGCTAGTGACATAGAATGGAATGCAACTTCTTTCCAATCAAGAATGATATTGTTTGCTATTTGCATGCTTACGCCCCCTTTCCTTTTTGTATCGAATAAGTACGTGTGTTAATAAAGAAAAAGCCCAGAGGCTGTAATGATTTTGCCACAAAAGCACGGCCAAATGACTTAATACTGAAATCATAAGTCTGTGTTTTGTCCTTAATTATTGTGCGCACCCATGTTCAAAACAATTCGGAATGACTGACTGAATTCCAGAAAGGACAGGTTTAAGTCCACCTCAACACTGCCCCCCTCTTGCCCCTACCTGGTGCTGCCTGAGGCAATCGCCTCACCTGGTCTCATTGGTGGTGCTGCAGTTGTAGCTGCAACAACTTGTAATTTGAAGTGCAACCCCTTTCAGCAGAATGGCTGCACTGCTGTGATTTTTGGTCATGCAACATGTGTCACATGCCAAGATCGTTGTGTAACCCCGGCCCAAATCTACCACTCTATTTTTGGAGAATGTTAGAAAACATGCTTCCCTGACCGGGCATGCTAGGCTTGTAAGACAAGAGTATAACCCATTAAATCGTATGGTGCCCAAATTTTTCTTTCAGTCATTTTAAAAGATATGCTGTGTTGGGGGTTAAAAATGTCTTTGTCTGTATTTGTTTATTATGCTGTTTTTTTGTTCTATAGTCTATTTTATATTGTAACTTTTTTATGTTGTATTGTTCCACAGAAGATTGGATCCTGGAGTGACAGGATTGTATCCCCAAGTGACAGCACGTAAAGACTCAATCTATTAAGAGGGGTTCTAGGACCCAACAGATCTAGACCCCTGTTTCACAATACAAAAGGTTCTGAGTAAAGCCTCATGCTCATGACTGTATCCATATTTTGGTCCGCAAAATACGACACCTTCCCTGTGCATACAGTATTTTTATCACTCCTATCAACAGAAATGGCTATTCTTTTCCACAATGCAGACCAGAATAAGACATGTTCTATAATTTGTGGAACGACATATGGATGTGGACAGCACACGGATGACATCCATGTGCTGTCATGTTTATTTTGTGGACCCATAGAAATTGAGTGCATGTGCAATCTGCAAGAAAAATGCAGATAGCTCACAGATGAAAAATGCGGTTGTGCTTGAAGCCTTAATTGGTTCTCTAATTATATGCATCAACATACTAGCACAGAGGACTGAGATCTCATTGAGAATAAACCATTTTCTATAATATCCATAAAAAATAGAAAAAAGCATAATGGACACTGAAGGCACTGGAGTAAATTCTGATTGGGTAGGGTCTATTAAAAGAGATTGTTATTTTCTTTTTTTATGGGGCGGTCTCATGAAGACACTTCTCCTCTTAATAAGAATCTGAAGTAAAGATCAATAGGTGTCCTCTAGTTTTAATTAGATTACAATAGTAGTTCATCCATAAACTATGCATTTCGGACTATTTTCCAAGTCCTTCTACATGGTGTACCATAGGTATTCATACCGTGAACAAGGACTCGGAAAAGAGATGTAATTGTTGAGGGAGGCCAGGTCTAGGCATACAATTCCACTGCAGCAGTTGTAAAAATCTCCTCTATGTGTCCTAGGAGTTTAGACAAGTCCCACCATCTCCTCACTGTCATGTATTGAGCTGTAGGACACAAGTGTAGCGCAGGAGCCTCTTTCCTCTGTCTTGTGTGCATTAGGACAAAAACTGTTAAACTCTTTCCCCTTAGGATTGGCTCCAGGGCTGTTTGGGTCCTTGGGAAAGGGTCTTGTGGACACTCTTTAATGATCCAGGACTTGTAGTTATTATAGAAACTGAGTAAGTGGAGGCATTGACCCTTTAAATTATGCTATACTCACCCTTCCTCATTGTTATAACATACTGCAAATACAGTAACACATTGTGGCCCCTGATTAAAAATGATCCGCACACACTGTGCCTCTTCATTAAAAAAACAAATGAATACACAACCCCAACCAGAAACACTTACTTGCTGACACCCACATGCCATCACCCAGCCACTGTCACTGCAGGAAGGACCTCTTCTGGCTAGGCTCCTACAGACAACACAAGCATCACAGAAAAGGTGCCATTAGATGGGGCAGAAGGCTGAGCAGTGCTCCTTTGCTCCCTGCAGCACCACTAACATCGATAATCATATGTGATAATGGAGGACCAGACTGGGGGCATATACCCCCTGCCTTTAGTTTTACCCTACCTGTGTCTATATTTCTAGTTTCCTTTAAAGGGAATCTGTCACCAGCGACCTTCCTATTAAACAGTTTGCATGGTCATATTGTATAGCTGCGGTTCAGTAAATTAAAACACTATTTTAGGCCTTTGGTGCAAAAAGGGTGTCCCAATTGCTCTTGCACCCAAGCTCCGCTCATTTCTGTGGCCAGCCCCTCCCTCACTGCTTTGATTGACAGGGCCAGGGAGTGGCAAAGCATTGCACCAAAGGCCTAATTTGCATATTAAGAAAAAGTGCCATAACTCAAGAACAGAACCTCAGGTCAACAAAAGAAAAATAACGTTTTAATCAGGTGAACCACAGCTATGTGTCTATGCAAACAGTTGGATAGAGAGGTCGCTGGTGATGGATTCCCTTTAAAGTAAACACAAATATTCTAATATGAGACATCTACACGGGTATAAGCATAGACTAGAATGACCAAGGCAACTTTTTACAAGTTTAGAAATTGCATACAGACAGCACAAATATCACTAATGTTCTACATTTGCTAACTTTCAGACTTATGTTTTTCTCTCTAGCTGGCAATACATCATGCACTCTTAATAGAAGCAGTGTTTGAGGGCAGATAAGGGAATGCTGTGCTCTGGAGAGACCTACTCTCTGATTTACTAGGTCTGGTAATTAACATAAAATGTTTATAAAGCTTAAGCAGACTAATCAGCTACAAAGCTTGGAAAAGCCAAAGAATTAATAATGTTTTTTTAGCATTTTTTTGCATTAATTAGTTATTTCTCTTAAACTCTGCATCTTGTTCAAACACACAATAACCTTCCCTGATCCAAGAAGGTCCTGACATGCATCTCCTCAAGCTTAAACTGAATGTTTTAGGACACGACCGTATAAGGTTTTGTTATCCACAAATCGCGGCTCTGCAAAACACGGATAACGGCTGTGTACATTCCAGGATACAAATGCCAATTCTTGTCTGCAAAATGGACAAGTATAGGGTACGTTCTATTTTTTTTTTGCTGACTTACAGAACTGAAATATATGTGCTGTCCGCATTTTTTGCTGCCCCATTGATATGAATGGGTCCACATCCAAACCTCAAAAAATACAGATTGGATGCAGAGCAAAACTATAGTCGTGTGCACGAGGCCTTAGGACGCTTTCACGCGCAGCAGATTTTTTTTCAGTTCATGCCATATTTGTAGTGACTTTTTAAGCCTTTCATCATTTTCAAAAGTGGTGAGATCATGGTTTAGAGGGCAGAATTTATAGCACAAATCTTTTTTTACTTCTGGTACACAGACAGGCCAAGATGCACTAAGATACTGTATGTCACAGTGTTCGTCCCACGAAAGATATTCTACATTTTGCAAACCAGCACCTGGATCTGAATACTTTTGTAACTGCATAGAAGTTAGTGTAGCCACTGAGTTATTCACTAAAATCTATCTGTATAGCGCCACCTGCTGTTTAACCTTTTTCTAAATTCTCTGTCCAGCTCACTGAGGTTGACATACATGCACAGTTCCATCCTTCAACTGCTACCAGCTGCAGCAGGTTCCTTTAAAAGAGAAATTTGGGTACTTTGCTTGTTCAGATTTACAGCCAAGTTTTGTGTTTTTGTCTTTCCATATTCCAATAGCCATAATGTGTTTATCCTTATATCAACGTAGGCAGGCTCGGACTGGCCCACAGGGGTACAGGTGAATCCCCCGGTGGGCCCCTGAGCAAGGTGGGCCCCTAGTCTCCCACCCCCTGCACAAGTGGCACATAACACAGTATACTTACTGCACTACATACATATATTCCATGTACAGCACCTCAACCAGCCTATGTTTATATAAAAAACTTGTTAGATTATTTATTATATTTGATTATATCCGTACAGTGGGCCCCCAAAATAAATTTTACTGGTGGGCCCTAGGCACCCCAGTCCGACACTGAACGTAGCTCTATAGGGTCTTGTTTTTCTCAAACTGTTGTTTACTGAAATATCACATTAACCCCTTAGTCATCACCAATAAGCCTTTAACAGTGTTCACTCAGATGAGGCCACCACCTTTTTTGCAGTCCTAATCTAGGCACTGGACGGATCTACCATGCACAGAAGAGGGGCTCACATCTCTTATGACAGCTGGGCTCCTCCTCAGCAGAAATGCTGATATCAGCTGTTTAACCCCCTAGATGATGCAGTCAATGATGACCGCAGCATTTAAGTAGTGTCAGCAGAACCGTGAATACAATCGCTGGAAGCTGATATTTTTACATGGAAGCTGGGGTCTATTGAAGGCCAGAGGCACGGCCTAATATATTGCACTGAATGCCTATAGTAGTAGTACAGTCTACTATGAAAGCAAACAAAAAGACTAATAAGTGGTCAAAGTAAGAATTCAAATTTTATTTTAAAAAAATCTGCCTTTTTCCACAAAAAATGCATTTCAATAGAATTTTTTTAAAAAATAAAAACCTCCACATTTTTTATATCGCTGTATCTGTAACATCTTGCACTATGCAATAAACATGCAATTAATCCTGCATGGTGAACGGCATTAAATAAAATGCAAGAATTGCAGACCTTGCCTTATAGAAAATAAAATAAAAAAAATATGGATCTCGGGATACAGTGATGCATAAACATCTTCTTTAAGATATTTTTTTTTATTTGTGCAAGTAATGATTAAAAAAATATTACATCTATCTATATATATTTGGTATGAGTTATGTGTACCCGAAAATGATGCCATTAAAAACTGCAACTTGTCCAGCAAAAAAACAAGTCCTCATACAGCTGCAGGTGTAGCCAGCTTCTTTAGCAATGACCTTTTATTGCTTAGGCTGGGTTCACATCTGCATTGTGAACTCAGTCACTGTAATGCAGTCACTGTATCCAGCGTACATGCTGGCTTTCAGACGGACAAAAAAATGCTACACGCAACATTTTTTGTCTTGGAGAAACTCTGCATATATGCCGGAAAACTGCCAGATCCCATTCAGTGAATGGGGATCCAGTGGTACACAGTAGTATCCGGCTATGCCAGATACAGTGAACAGACTGCTGGAGTTCACAGCGCAGACAACTGCAGTCAGCAGTCTTCCCCATGATTGTGTAGCCTACAGAACCAGACTGAAGGAACCAGACTTAGGAAACCTTTGTGGGTATTTGTGTTGATTAGAGTGACACCATGAGTCTACAATTTTGAAACTTTTCATAATATTCTTATTTTCTGAGATAATGACTTTTGGGCTTTTATTCGCTGTAAGACATCAACATTAAGAAAATTGAAATAGATCACTGTGTGTCATGAATCTATATAACATGAGTTTTAATTTTTGAATTGAATTACTGAAATAAATTAACTTTTTGATGATATTCTAATTTATTGAGATGCACCTGACCATCAACAGAAAAAAAAAAAAGTTATAGCTCTTGGAATGCGAAAATGAAAAAAAAGTTTGCCGGGGCAATAAGGCTGGAAATAGGCATTAATGTGTAATTTTTTTTCTAAATTCATATGATTTTATCCCTTCACAATTCCTTATTAAAAGTTTTAGATAAATGTATAACAATTTATGGGAATACTTTAGAGTTAATAAAGGCAGAGAATAGCAACAGAATCCATTAGCAGTGGTAATGAAAGCTCGTCTGCTATATTATACATCTATTATTTACTTAACGCAGAAGAGCATTTCAAACACTCAATCAGGAATATCTTAACATACTGGGATTTTTTCACATCTGTCAATTCTATTAAAGGGAAGGTATCACCAGAAAATATTATTCAAAATCAGGATTATACTATAAACTTAAAGGGGTATTCCAGCTATATCAAGCTATCCTTATCCACAAGATAGGGGACAACTATTAGATTGCTTGGACCACAGCTCCACAGGAGACGATTGTTAGTGTAGTGACAAGGAAGCAGCACTTGCATGGAGTGCCGCCTTCTCTCCCGCCGATCAGATAGTGACAACCTATTCTGATGATAGGTCATCAATATAAATGGCAGGACAACCCATTTAAGTTCTTTTTCAGGCCTGGTCATTAAAGGGTTAACCAGTGACCGATTTGCCCACTAGCAAGGGAATGTTCTCCTGGGTGGGTATTGCATAGAGCCTATCGCACAGATATAACTTATAACACAGGAACAGGAGGCAGAAAAATGCTTATTTATGAATAGTAGGAAGGATGGTAGGAAATATCGCCACTTAACGCCCTATTACACTGCACGATATTAAGGCCAATTATTGGAAACAAGTGTTTTAACGGAATACTTGTTCTCAATAACTGACCCAAATAATTCTGCCACCGGTCAGTCGATAAATGAGCAAACTGTCATTTATTAGCTGATTAGTATCCTTCATCAGGATGACACATGTATTATTATTGGACGGCACTTCTTCCTGTGTAATGAGGGATGTGTCGCTGATAATCAGCAGAACCCCTAGCCCCCCCCCCCCCCCCCCAGGACCAAAAAAGGTTGTGAACTCCTGTTCTAGAAGGACAGTAAAGGAAGGGTGGGTCTCAATGTTAGTTTAAAAACCTACAAAATAAACAGTTATTCCTGTAGAGTTACATCTAGGCAATAAAACTAAAACAAATTACAAAAACATTCCCTTTTAACCCTAAATTCATTATGTAAACATGAATATACATCATTTTTCAAAAACTCTGGAGATTTTTTTCAGTAAACACAGTTTCAGTACATTTAGTGCGGTTTTCTAAATCTTCCAGAACCCCATTTGGGGTATCTCCTTAAAATGTTCTCCTTTGGCAAGTAAGAGATTAAAATACAGCTCCTCAGAAGTAAGCCATTAATTTTACTTTTTTTCTGACTTAAGAGCTGCAAAATGTGATAAGACACTTGGCTGATTAACAGCAATTAAGCACAACTGCTGATCAAGAAGATGGAGGTTGGTGAATTTCAATTACATACATGGTTGAAACATCTTCAGAAATAAGTCTTCTTTGCATCTAGTTTTAAGTAAGAAATATGATCCTTGAAGTCTATACATTCCGCTAAGCCCTGACCCAATCACAAGTTTTCACTAAAATATGCTCATATATATTTGTTTGGTGGCAATTAACTTGAAGTGATTTATTTAAAATTGGTTCTATGTGCTGAAGTCAGCTATTCAGGTTAAAAAGTATCACTCAAAACCTTCGTGGTCCCCAAGCATAATTCAGCTTTAAAGGGTTTTTTTTTTCAAAATTATGATACTGATACATTGATCAATATTAGATCAGTGGGGGTCCAACACCCAGAACCCCACCAATCAGTTGTTTGAGGAGGCTGCAGTACACAGACTCCTCTCAGCTTACAAAGCACAGCGCCACTCATTGGATAGTGGCTGTTATTAGTATTTCAGCTCAGCCCCATTTACTTGAACGGGATGAACTTGTCATCACAACTCTAAGAAGCGGTTCTGGCGCTCATGGAACACAGCTGATCAGTGAAGCTTCTAGGCATTGGTCCCTGACAATTTGATTCTGATGGCCTGTGCTGTTTCAGCATGGGTTTATGTGGGATTGGTCCTGTCCAACTAATCTAATCAGTTTTTATGAGGCGGTAAGTTCTAGACTGGACTGGGGTGAGTTACACATACTGTACCACATTAGGTTAGTACATAAAATGAAAATGCTTGGACTGGGAGAAAATGTCTGTATGTAACTGGCTCAGTGATAGAAAACAGAGTGGTTATTAACGGCACATACTCAGATTGGGTCACTGTAACTAGTGGGGTACCACAGGGGTCAGTATTGGGCCCTATTCTCTTCAATATATTTATTAATGATCTTGTAGAAGGCTTGCACATTAAAATATACATTTTTGCAGATGACACTAAACTGTAAAAGTAATTAAAGGGGTTGTCCGAGTTATGACAAAAAATATATAGCACTGTAAATCTGATGGGCAGCAATATATAACTAAGTTAAGCAAGTTTTAGGCAAAAAAAAAAATCAATATTTCCTCATTTCCCTGGTTCTCTTCTGGTCTTTGTTTACATGCAGTAATAACAATCTCAGCCCCTCCCCCTTCCCCCTTCCCCCCACTCTCTGCAAAGGGAATGAATACAAGTGCTGAGTGACATGTCTGCCTGCTGGAATACTCAGCAGCATGTTGTATGTGTAGGACTACAAGTCCCAGCTGTACAATGACACTGCTAATACATACAGGAATTTCTCCCTACCTGTTCTTGTACAATACAATTCCTCTACAGCTCTTGTGCCCAGCATTTGTCTCCTCTCACTGCTGCAGCTACTGTTTGTTGTAAAGCCTTGAGCCCTCAGTGTGTTCTGGCTGAAGGGGTTAATGTTTTATCTGAAGGAAACCAGGGAGAGCAGATAGCAGGAGCTCGGCAAAGAAAGGGGGCATGGCCAGTGACGTCTCGTGTACAGACTGTTATCTGAACTCTGAGGCTTGTGAAGGAAACATCACAGAGCAGAGAGATAAGCTGACATCACAGGTCATGTGACCCTCAGTCAACTCTGAGAAACCAGCAGCTTTAGAAACACAAAGTATATGGGAAAGTTGTTATACCTGACAAGTTAGAAACATATAAAGAACAAAAAAATAACTCGGACAACCCCTTTAACACAGAAGAGGACAGTGCACTGCTACAGATGGATCTGGATAGACTGGAGGCTTGGGCAGAGAAGTGGCAGATAAGATTTAACAGTGACAAATGTAAGGTTATGCACATGGGAAGGAATAATGCAAGTCACCAGTACATACTAAATGGTAAAACACTATGTAACACTGACATGGAAAAGGACCTAGGAATTTTAGTAAACAGAAAACTAAGCTGCAAAAACCAGTGTCAGACAGCTGCTGCCAAGGCCAATAGGTTAATGGGTTGTATCAGAAGGGGGATAGATGCCGTGATGAGAACATAGTCCTGACACTTTACAAATCACTAATCAGACCACACATGGAGTACTGTATACAGTTCTGGGCTCCTGTAAACAAGGCAGACATAGCAGAGCTGGAGAGGGTTCAGAGGAGGGCAACTAAAGTAATAACTGGAATGGGTGGACTACAGTACCCAGAAAGATTATCAAAATTAGGGTTATTCACTTTAGAAAAAATATATAAATATATATCAGGGGTCAGTACAGAGGTCTCCTGATGATCTATTTATACCCAGGAATGTGACCAGGGGACATCCTCTGCATCTGGAGGAAAGAAGGTTTGTACACAAACACAGAAGAGGATTCTTTACGGATTCACTAAAAGAGTTCAAGAGGGGCCTGGAGGTATTACATGTTATAGTTACCAGAATTAGAAAAAATGGCTTCTAGCTCATGAAGGTTATTTTTACTTTCTTCTGGATCAACTTTGCAAGGATAACAGGCTAAACTGGATGGAAGGAAGTCTTTTTTCAGCTTTATAAACCAGTGTTCCTCAACTCCAGGCCTCAGGGCCCACCTGCAGATCATGTTTTCATGATTTCCATAGAATTGAGCAGACGATATTATTTTCACCACATCCATATTTACCACTGCTATTCATTCTGGGCCCTGAGTACTAGAGTTGAAGAACACTATATAAACTATTTTACTATGTTGAAATCAAAATATCAGAAAATCCCTTTAACCAACACTAAAACCTGTCTCAACCAGGACATCAGTGTGATCCTCCAACGCTATGTTCACACAACAGTTTGTGGGTTCCGTCTGCAGTTCCATCACTTCTCATGGTAAGAATACCATACCATCCAGACCTATTCATGTAATCAAAATGAAGGAACCCTTACAGGTAACACAACAAACCAAATTTTAGGTTGTTGAGGTTGGCTGTCACATAGATGTGTGTTAGCACCATGGCTTCAATTATGATCTAAAGTCATGATACCAATTTGAACATAGTTTAACAGAGTTACGTAATGCATAATTTACATCTTTTCCATACCAATGTGGCACTCTGAGTGCTGTTTATTTCCATGTTATATTTAGAAAGTAGCTTCTGTATAAACCACACAATAAATTAACTTTTTTTCAATAATCTACAATAAATTATTGTGTACTAACAGTACATCTCTGGTTTTGTTTGCTATATTCTAACAAACCAACAGCATAAAATGTGTTATATTATATGTATTAATACACGGTCTTGCTATCCCTTGCTATTACAGTTGCAAGAAAAAGTTGATTTATACATTGATTACTAATGAAATGTGGCCTGTTATCTCCTGTATTTATCAGACTATAAGATGAACTTTATTCCTTCAAAAACGCGGGCGAAATGGCAGTGCGTCTTATAGTGCAAATAGTATCGACCGCTTCCACTAAATGCAGAGGAGCATTGAGGGAAGCGCTGTTCTGGCTGTACTCACTACTCCCTGGTCTTCGTCCGGGACCCTCACTGCACGTGATCTGACTGTGCACAACGTCAGGAAGTAGTGCACATAGGCGCACACTATGACCTGACGCTGTGTGGCATCAGGTCACAGTCCAGGGCGGGCCAGCCAAAGACCAGCTAGTGGTGAGTGTCAGTGCAGTCCGGAGCAGGAGAGTAAAGTTTTTTTTGCTTTTTTTTTTTGTGTAATAGAGCTTGGGGTCTGATCTGAGGAGGAAGAAAATGATGTTGAATCTCTTCACTCTCAGAATCGGGAATGGACCCAACAACTGGACCCCTGGATCAGGAAGCGAGATTATATTCTACTGATATATACCATCACGTTGGATATGGCCACATGACATGGTCAGGTTCCTACATAGAGTTTTGTAAACCAAAACCAGGAGAAAATTAAAAAAAAAGGAGACATCATATCTGTCCTTTATATTTTCTCTCCTTTTACGATCCACTGCTGATTTTGACATGTGGTCGTCCCCTTATAATTGTCAGAACAGCATTTTAAGACGTTCATTGCACACTAATTACACTTTGAACTTTAATTTACTGTTAGGCCTCATGTACATGACCATTTTTTTTTAAAACCGTGTGCAATCTGCTTTCATTTCTATGGAGCCATACACACATCAGTGTTCCACAAATTATAGAACATATCCTATTCTTGTCTGTATTGCATATGTGAATAGCTCTTTCCATTAAAGGGGTTGTCCAAGTTATGGAGAAAAAAAATATAGCACTGTAAATCTGATGGGTAGCAATATATAACTGAGTTCAGCAAGTTTTAGGAAAAAAAAAAATCTATATTTCCTCATTTCCCTGGTTCTCTTCTGGCCTTTGTTTACATGCAATAACAACAATCTCAGCCCCTCCCCCCTTCTCTGCAAAGGCAGTGAATATAAGTGCTGTGAGTACATGTCTGTCTGCTGGGATACTCAGCAGCATGTTGTTTGTGTAGGACTACAAGTCCCAGCTGTACAATGACACTGCTGATACACACAGGAAATTCTCCCTACCTGTTCTTGTACAATTCCTCTATAGCTCCTTGCCCAGCATTTGTCTCCTCTCACTGCTGCAGCTACTATTTGTTGTAAAGCCTTGAGCCCTCAGTGTGTTCTGGCTGAAGGGGTTAATGTTTTAGCTGAAGGAATCCAGGGATAGAGCAGATAGCAGCCGGCAAAGGAAGGGGGCGTGGCCAGTGACGTCTGGTGTACAGACTCTTATCTGAACTCTGAGGCTTGTACACGAAACATCATAGACCAGGGAGATAAGGTGACATCACAGGTCATGTGACCCTCAGTCAACTCTGAGAAACCAGCAGCTTTAGAAACACAAAGTATATGGGAAAGTTGTTATACCTGACAAGTTAGAAACATATAAAGAACAAAAAAATAACTCGGACAACCCCTTTAAAGGGAGTAAGAAAAATACAGAATGCACATCGAAGGTATCTGTATTCTGCGGATGTTAATACAAACTAAAATATGTACAAGGTTGTGTGCATTAGGCCTCATCTGTGATCCAGATATTCAGAAGATAGAAAAGCATATAAAGGAATAATAAAACAAGACACGGGTTGTAACAAAATGCATTTTACTCTGCAATAACATATTGAAAAGCATAAACAAAATCCAGTGAAAAAGTTGTACTCGCTAAAAGGTAAGATATCTTTTTTCATAAATAGAACTTTGGCATTCAAAATTCTAGCTGTAAATCTAAAATTACAAAAAATAATAATAATGCAGCCTTTGAAAAGTGAAAGGCATAAACTGGCAACCATCCAGTGGTGTCCATCTACTTATAACAACGTGACAACTGTATTTACATGAGGTATTTTCAAGGATGCGCACAAGGAAGCCGCAGCCAGTTTCCGATTCTCACACCCAAAGCTGTGCTTTAAAATAGCGACTGCCCTCATACAGCCATGTACTGGTAAAACACAAATAAATACTAACACACCCAATGCACACTATGTATAGCAGGTTATATGCTGACAAAATTAAAATACAACTATGTACAGTGTTCTGTGGCTTCTTCAACATAAAATCTGACCATTTAAATGGCACGTTAATGAGATGCAAAAATGTTTGAAGCTACAGCAAGTTTTTTTTTTTTTTTTTTTTTACTTGAAGCATTACAGTCATGAACATAAGAACAGGTTCGTCCAATCAGGTTGCCGATTTTAATTTTCATATAAAAATGAAAGCTGAAATTATATCAGTTGGGCAACTTATCCTGCCACCAAATACCTCATGTTTTAAAACTAACCAGAGTTCAGAAAATGAAATCAATGGTTGCAATGGGCACAAGACCACTTTTTCTCCACAACTTTGAGGCCCAGTGTGCCCAACGTGGACTTTAAACTTCATTACCTGGTGCTAAATACTGTTCATAAATACTTGTTCAAATAAATTAGGATTAAACGCTTTCTTATTTCCTCTATGCCCTAAATGTTACATGAGAAAACATTAAATGGAGGACAACACTGGGCTAGAAGACATGGCCTACATGAAAGGAACCAGTTATAGCTGTGAAAAATACAAGATGGGGCAAGGCACAAATAGGATAATATTGCTAACGAGTCAATCATCAGGTTACCATTTTACCAGGCTGTAAATATTCGTCATTGGCATAAAATGACTGAAATGGCGGTTAAACGGGTTGTTCGACCTTGTTGCTGACAACCCTGGGCTTCCCCCCCACCCCCCTCGGTCTCCCTGAACATAAAAAAATCATCTCACCTGGCCGTGTTCCTGTCCGCTTCAGGTTCCTGCAGAACCAGAAAGCAGCTTGGTCCAGTGACTGCTGCGGCCAATCACAGGCCTGTGGCACTGTGACGAAGTTCAAGCTGCTGTGACCACTGAAGCCTGTGATTAGCCACAGTGGTCATGTGATCAAGACACTTACTGGTCTTGCGGGGACCGGAAGTGGCATGGAATGGAGCAATGGTGGAAAGGTGAATGGCATTCCTACCCTTCTTTTTAATATTCCCATCTCCTAAAATGGTGGTTTTCTGCACAATACAAAACAATCTGTATGACGTCAGAATGGGAAAAACAGATATACAGATATAACAGATCTTAAAGGGGTTGTGCCACTTCAGCAAATGGCATTCATTATCTAGAGAAAGTTAATTGAAGGCACTCACTAGTATATTGTTATTATCCATATTGCTTCCTTTGCTGGCTGGACTCATTTTTTCATCACATTATACATTGCTTATTTCCATGGTTATGACCACGCTGCAATCCAGCAGTGATGGCCGTGCTTGCATACTATAGGAAAAATCACCGTCCTATGCACACTTCCACGGTACAAGCTACTAGAGAGGCCTGCGTTATTTTCCTATAGTGTGCAAACACGATCACCGCTGCTGGATTGCATGGTGGTCATAACCATGGAAACTAGAAGGGAGGTAATATGGATAATACCAGTACATTAGTAAGTGCTTTGAATGTACCTTGTCTACATGATAAATGCCATTTTCTAAGTGAGACAACCCCTTTAATTAATAGTGCAGATGCCCATGGCAACCAGATATTCCATACTTCAGAGGCCATTTGTATATTAATCTATATTATAAAACTGGTTGCTATAAGCTCAGCTGCTCAGCTAAAGCATCAGAGGTCTGCAGCAACCAGATCAGTCATTGTACTGGAAAACCTGCTCTGGAAAGTGAAAGCTGTAATCTAATTGGTTAATACTGACACTTTTTCCTCAAAAGGCCTATTCTTATTTTTTTGTTATCATTCTTTAACCCCTCCCCCCCCAAAAAAAAAAAGTTTCTCCAACATGGTGGTCAAAAGCTGTCCGTACACATTAACGTTAGCTGTTGATTTCGATGGGATTGACTAAGCATTTAATGACTTTCCCTGGACAACAGATGTCAGGGAAAGAGGGATCAAAGAGTTGGATTTTGACGTACCCGAATCTTTTGTTCTTAAGGGAAATAAGCCGCTGAATGTGTATAGGAGGAGGTGATTAGGATGGATAAAGGCTGACCAAACAAGCTACTGTACCTAACAATAAAAAGTGCATGGCCGGGCTAAGTACCAACTTCAGTGAACTATTTGAAGAGGGGAAATAAAACTATGAAATGTATTTCTTTACCTTCTTTCACTGCCCAGAGCTGCGGAGAAGACTGGAAAGCGCAATTAAAGGGGTTTTCCAGTTATAATTATTTTTAAGTAACTGCCCCCAGCCCGCCTCCTGAAACAGATACTTGCTCCATGTCGATCCGGTTCTCTCCTCTGCCTCTGTCTTCCTGTCCCCACAGTGTTTACAGCTGGTGGTCCACAGGCATGGTCACATGCACCACTCCAGCCAATGACTAGCTTCAGCAGTGACCATGCTCATACAGCATCATATATATGCAGTGCAGGGACCAGAGGCAGCGCTGAGGACTGGAGAAGGCAAGTATGAATCTTTTGTTTCAGCAGGCAGGCTGGGGGCAGTAGCTAAAAAAAAAAACATTATTACAGTTCTTTAAGCTTCCTAGTCTATGTCTTGGTATACTTGGGAGGCACAACAAGGTTTAATAAAAAAAACCCCATCGTGCAGAGTGCATCTGTCCAGAAGATCAGCCATTATATGGCCAACATGCAGTAATATGTGCACAGGATGAGTCAGGACTTAACACAGTGCATTGGGAAAAATATATAAAAAAGAAATAATAATTAGAACAATAATAATAAATACATTTAGTGGAAATCAAAATGACATTTCGGATATTTTTTAATAATTTATCCCCCCCCGTTCATTTCACTAGTGTGGTTACACTAGTGTATACATAAGCCATACATGGCGCAGTCAGAAAGCTTAACATGCCAGTGCCATATCTAATGGTGGAACTAGGTACTGTGTATTTAAATAGTCCATAGATGATTGTCTTAGCAAGCGGCTGCGCAGAGTTATTGCTCCACAACGAGATCCTAATAGATTATAATACATCTACTTCTTAACTAACCTCAAATTTCATGAATATAATAAGTGGTATGAAAAATGACATTGTTTACCGTGTATATGAATGGCAGGCTAACCAAAAGAATATCTAAATTCCAATGCATCGACATAGCAAGTATACCAGATGGAAAACACACCAAGTCTTGCACAGTGGTTGATAAGAGGAAGTTGGTTGCAGGTATTTTTCTTATAAGACAAAAGCGCTGCCTTATGACTGTAATCAGCTCAAGTACCACAAAAGATTTTCTGTGCGGAGGCTGCCTACTTAATGTGCAGAATTTCCTTTCAGAAAAACAAATTGCAGTCACTTCTCCCAGTTTTATCTTGATCACATTGCACAGAAAGACTATTCAGACAGAAGAAATTAAGAAGTAATTTCAGTGAAATATGAAAGACTACCTACCAACCGCACAGGAAAGACTCACTTGTCTGAATACTAGTATTACCTACGTTGTGCAAGCCGCCGCAGTCAGTTCACAGCCATTCCCTTCATGTTATGTATGATCTCACTGACACTTCTGTAATATCTGCTCTACTTTAATAGCTTCACGCATTCCCCATGTAATAACAATTCTGGAGCATCTATTCTTATGTCTATACGTTGTGTCATTCCTTTATCATTAGCACTAGAAGTTATGAATGAATTGCTATTTTTCCTTAGTAAGGGAACAGAGGGGAGGTAACAAGTTGGGGGTGTATCTGCACAGTTTGAACATGGCAGCACTGATTGGCTAGAGTCAGACTGTGCAGGGACACACCCCCAACTGGTCACCTCCCCTCTGTACCCTTACTGAAGGCTAATAGCAATTCATTCATAACTTCTAGTGCAAATAATAAAGGAATGGCACAACATACAGACATAAGAATAGATGCTCCAGAATTGTTATTACATGGGGAATGCATGAAGCTATTAAAACAGGCATGTCAGGAGTGGTGAAAGGTCCTCTTTAAAGGCTATGGACACATTTGATGCAATTTCTTTTATTGCATCGGCTGTAATACAGGATAAAAAAACATATTTGCATTTAGTTTTTATTACAAATTATGCTCCACTGGTCTTATGCAGCCTTTATATATTCTCATACATTGCAAGCGGCTCTGTCCCGTTCAGTGTGAAATTCACCATACAAGCTGTTTTACGCTCCCAAATGAAATAAACTTAAAGGCTATGTACACCTTTTTTATGATTGCATTTTACTCATTTTGGGCAAAAAAAAAATTTTTTTCAATTGGTCTTTATTATAAATATTGAGCCGTTCTGTCACAAAGGGTTAACTGTTTTTCTAGCTGTGTGAATCCTACTTTAATTTTGTTTGGGTCATTTAATAACCCTGATTGCTAAATTACTGAGAGGTCATAAACACTTATTTAAGCCACATTCTTATCAGTAAGATAAGGATCGAGCTTTGATGAGTGTTTATAATGTCAGAAGGCAGAAATAAGGAGTCCGTCAGCTCCCTGCCTGACGGAAGAGAGAGAAAATTCACAGGCAGCTACTACAGCATCTCAGCTCTGTACGGAGAAAAGGACTCAATATTTTTAACAAAGACCAATTGGATAATGAGTACAATGCAAAAATAAAAAAAGGTGTAAAAAGACTTTAAATCAAAAGGGATTTTATGAGCATTCAGGAGAGGAGAGAGAGGAACTACAGACTGAGCTGTCAGAGAACACACATGATGGATTTTGCGTGGATTGGGACTAAGCAACCTGTAAGGTATGAGGAAACATGCAGGCTGCGGAATAAAAACAGAGCAATTTTTTTAATAAAAACCAACTGCGAATACGGTTTCATTCTCATTACAGTCAATGCAATAAATAAATGATACTAAAAGTGTCCATAGGTATTAACCAATACTTAGAAAGGAGAACTAGCAAATCATGTAACAGGCTTCAGGATCCTGTATGTCTGTTTTCCATCGACAATACTTCCACACAGCAACCAGATATAGCATTAATATCCAATAATGAGCGCTCTCTATATGTGAATGTAACCAGGAGCAACACTGACCAGCTGTCTTCAAACCCCAAAGAGAAATGTACACCATGCTACTATACTACAGCGTGCACTGAAATGCTTTGTTCTATGGTTATACCCCACAAGCTGTGCTATAGCATGTTTCCCTACCCTTCCATCGAGAAAGAAAAAAAAAGTTATCACCTTGGCCGTTGTGTGAGACTGTGATTACTGCACAACTGAGCAAGATAAAAATCCTATTGACCTGCTGTAAATGACTTGGAAGTGAAAAGAATTTGTTTTTAGGCCTTTAAACCATGAGGATGTAACATCAATGGAGTGTGCTTAATGGGACGGTAAAGCTTCCATTAGAAATAATGGCTTTCTTCACGTTTTGGTGGCTTTATAAAATGGACTAGTCTTGCCTCGCCAATTCCTCTGAAAATGTAACATCACTGTCGATATACAAGGAACTTTCGCAATTGAGAGAATATGACTGTGCGCTAGTCCCAGCGATATCACAATGTTAATTGATGGGAAACTTAGCTAGACCAGCCTTGCCTAGGTCAATTTTCTACCGCCAACCGGTTGGCAGTATATGCCAAAGATCAATACAGAATACCAAAACTGCCGCCTTCACTTTCCAACCTTACACATTCGTACATCCGGAGAGGTTTGTTATACATTCACTGGTTTGTCATTCAGTAGTTCATTTTTCCGGATGAGTAGGATATTCCATAAAATGACTAGCTTCATTTGTATAGAGCAGTGGTGAAATGTAGACAAAGCACCTCAGGTGTTATGCATAGTAATGTTCCAGAATATGGCTCCCAGACAGAAATGGAGGTGAAGCATTTAATGTGAAAGTAGAAAGTCCCAGTCAATCATTGGGTAATACAATTATCACCCATATCCTGAGCATAGCAGTCTGACAGTGTCGTCCGCAGTTCATCAATGTCTTTTCGGAGCTGCCGTGCATCAGCCAGTTTCTTGGTCAGACCCTCCGTGCTGTGGCTGCTGGCTTCGCTCTCCTCAGAGCAGGAGCTGGCAGCTGTCAAGAACAAGACATGAGAGTGGTGTCACAAATCAGGTGAAGAGCAAAGCTACAAAGGAATGAATTCCACTTAATTACGAAGAAGCATTGCAAACGATCACTGCGGGCAAGTTCCCTGTTGTGAGGGACAGTTTACTGAACATGGATTCATAGGAGACTTTTACAAAGCAGTGAAAAGGCAGGGACTAGGAGGCTACTCCAAGATCTCAGCGCAATGTCGTATTTAGCTACTATAGATAGCAGACACTGAAAAAGTTCTCTCAGACACAGCAAATTCTGGCAAAAAAAAGTTTAAAACTAGTGCAATGGGGAGCATTCCAGGACAATGGTCAGGAGTTGAACGACCAATAATTCCAGTTTAGAAAAGGGCCCTCAACACCGTATGTACCTAGGGTGTTCAGTGATTGCTCTAGCTCTCAACATGGGCAACATGCCAACATCTGGGTCAGTAGACAATATTTTTAACATCAATGTTGTGACAAGCTTTGTCAATTGGACCGTCAGTATCAGTTTTCAGGTTCTAGATGTAAAAAGGAAAGTTTCCATTCCTTGACATTACGCAGATATCTTAAATGAGGCGCACAGTATATACAACAGGCATTAAACAGAAAATGACTTTAAAAGGTAACAAAACCATTGATGTAAAACGTGGGGGCTCAGTCCTGCGATTCTTGGATTGTGGGGCATGCAGGGTATAGATCCCATATACATTTGATGGATCTGTATCTCGCATGCTCCAAAATCTGATGAAAGCCGAAGTGGCAAATCGCCAAATGTTTAGTTAACCTTTAAATAGGAGCCGTCACCAGAATAAAAGAATTGATCTACATACATATACCTGTGTGCCATGCTTCCTGGGGCTGCTCGGCTCTTCTGTTTCTCTACGCCGGCATATCACTCCAGTGTGAGTGAGATGCGGCTCCGTCTGAAGCTGTGATGCAGCGTGGTCTTGCGAGAACTCCCAGTTCTTACAAGATCACTCTACAACTTGATTCTCTTTGAGGGAAATTATCACAGCAGGGTAGCAAAGAAGAGAAGTGACTGGCACTTAATTATAAGAGTAGGTAAGCCATGCTCAGTGAAGCATGGCAAACAGGTATATAAGGTAAGGTACATATAGGGATGTCAATTCTTTTGGCTTGGTGACCAGACCTCTTAGACCAGAGATCTCAAACTCGTGGCCCTACAGCTGTTGTAAAACTACAACTTCCATCATGCCAGGAGAACCTACAGCTATTGGGGCATGCTGGGAGTTGTAGTTTTGCAACATCTGGAGGGCCACGAGTTTGAGATCCCTGTCTTAGACAGTCACATATTAGAGAGAACTTACAACGTATGCCCAGGAGTAGAGAAAGATTGGGCTCCTTGCCCTGGACGCGCTGGTTCAGAATACTGCAGAGTGCTTTCAAGTCAAACAGACAGTGGGACATCTCCTTAAACAGCTGCTCGGCCACTGGCATTTTCTCCGACAGGGGCTGTCTGGACACCAGAAACTCTTCCAGCTGCTTGCACATTGAAGAGTTTTCTTCCTTTAACTTCTTGTTCTGCGTGCGGGGAAGAAACATGGTTTTATTACATTTTACTCAACTGTCTGTATAGCTTGTATGGCGTCATCACAATTATTGGTCAGACCATGAGTTTGCTGTAGTTCAGCACTAGAGAGGAGTCCTAACTTTCCACCTATGGCAGATGTTTGGGAAGAAAAGGACCAGGCAGCAGGATCTCACCATGTCCGATCCTTTTGTTCTCAGGAGACATAAGCTTCTGGCAGGGGTGTCTGGTTGATGCTTTCTCTCCTCTCTCTATTCAGAACATATGCATACCGAGCAGATATGTGAATGGGGGGGGGGGGGGGAGTCAGGAGCGATCTTTGCTCCCCCAAATGATATATAAAAAGTATAGCCAGTTTTAGCAGGGGAATCTTTATCCTATAGTTTATGTCCCTGCATGTTGATGCACGTGACTTTGAGAAGTACTTAGGGTGTCGCTGCACTTTTAAAAAAAGAAATCTCTCTCCCCACTGCAGAAGACAGACGCACAACAGACTCAGTAGAAAGTCTATGGGTCCATCTCGAGTTCATCTTCTGCAGTAAGGACAACACTTAACATGAGAGGTTCTATACTTCTCTCGTCTCATTCTAGTGATTGGTAGGGGTCTCAGCACTCAGACCCCTGCTCATCTATTGCATTAGTGCACTATTATCTGTTTCCTGTGATTTATTTTATAAATGTAGCCATGGACATCCATATTTTTATTTATCATATCATGCAGGATGTTTTTATCTTTGTTTTTTCTCTGTGATTTTTGCTTAGTTTGTGGTATACGCTTGAAGGAGTGGCACCTTAAAGTGTGAAGGCGCTTTTGCCCCTCCTATCTAACAGGCAACCTTGATTAAGGTGGTACATATAGATGTGCTTGCTTCTCCTCTCATTGGTTGCTGGATGCACATAGAGGTGACTAGGAGCAGTACACTGTATGTGCAGAGTCTGCTCTCCTGAATGTAGATGCCCATACGGTTTAGCGTAGGACCTGCCTGACTGAGCCCACCTTGGCGCTGGGTAGGCGGGCACAGATGTGTTTTGATCAACATGTATTGGTTGAGAGTCTCGGATTTCATCATATCAGAGTGAGGGCTTAGTCTATATATATTGTTGCCTCTATTGTATTATCTGTTTTCTGTGATTTTCTTTGATTTGTCCCTATGACATATCAAAACATTTTTCAAAGTACAGTGACACTTTAAGTTCATCAGTTAACAACACGTAGCAGGAAGTTGGAACCCCCCAAAACCAAACAATCAGGAATTGTCCCTAATAAAATAATACCTGCAAGCTACCCGTAGTCATTGTGCAATGATCTACAAAAAGTGCAGCTATTTTTTATAACTACAAACTTGTCAGCAATGAAGAAGTTTCTATTGCCTTCCAGAGGCTGAGAAAGATGGACAAGTATACACACATGGAATATAATATAATCTGGAGTAATTCACCCTCTTTTAGCTGCACAGGAAACTATTTGCTCAAGGACAAGTTCGGAAACATATTTCTTTAGTAACAATGCCCGGCCAATTAAAAAAAAAACAAGACGTGATAATGGAAGTAACAATAAAAGAGCTGCTAGACGGTGTCCTTGCCAATTAGATGCTATGGGCGGCATTGTTTCCACCTCTCTGTGGAAAAAAGACATGTTATCTAACAAACAAAGAGGGCATTTAGTGAGGCAAGGAACCCGACAACGTGTTTCCTTCTAACTGATAGCTTTTCCTATTATACAAAGTAGTTCCATGGAAATGTTAAAGGAAAAAGCAACAGGGGTATTCCACAGGAGCTTCGCTGACAACCCCACTGTAAATAATAAAGCCATACATATTGTCAGTGAAGACACCACAATGACATACTTCCAAGGAAAGCGTGTGCAGCTTTTCTGTACAGTCTGCTTGTTCTGCAAACGTCTTCTCAAGCTCCAGAACACATGAACCCTGCTGAAACAACTTCGCTCTTAAGGCCTGGAAAGAAAGAGACAGAGTCATATATGACACTATTACCACCTATGGAGGTATATTCACATGCAGTAGATTTGTTGCAGAAGTTTCCGCTACTGAAAATCATCTCCATTTATCTGAACGGGGTTTTTTAGGGGGCACGCATATGGATTTATATAAAGTCGCAGAAATTGCTGCACCAAATCTGTTGCCTTTGAATATACCGGAACAAATAATGATTCCATATTGAACATTTATTGAAAATTCACTACAGGCATTGTCAAGGCCTGAGAGTTTTCTACCTTCCATCACATCATATCAGATCAAGATGTTAGTGTTACAAAAGTACAGATATTTACTTATCCAGAAGTCTTAAAGGGATTGTCCACTCCAAAATATAAATATATTGTGATTCAGAACAGAATAGTGAACGAGGGTATGCACTTCAGCTTGTCCAATATCTTCTTTCAATACCAAGTGTTAAAGCAGCCTGCACTCTGACTCTCCAAATACACAGTGGGGGTCATTTATAAAACCGGTGTGAAGTAGAACTGGCTTAGTTACCCACAGAAATCAATCAGATTCCACCTTTCATTTTTCACAGCTCCTGTGGAAAATGAAAGGCAGAATCTGATTGGTTGCTATGGGCAACTAAGCCAGTCCTACTTTACACCAGTGTCTTTAGGATGGACTGAAAGTCAATCTCAGAGTTTTAATGTATCATAGGGACACACAGACAAACGGACTTCTGGTCTACATTGAAGACGTATATTTTGAGGGTCAGATGGTGACTAACATGGTACAGTGGAGACTGATAAATCAGGAATAAAGCCTCCAGTAAGAAAATTAATTGTAGATCTTTTAACTCCATGTACATTACAATCGAACCAAGAGATTAAAAAAAAAAAAAATGTGTAAAGCTACACACTGCCCCTTTTCTTCTTAAATAGTCCGGTATAGAATTTCAGGATTTTTAGTCGCCAGTAATCATGTATACACCCAGGGGTGCACCACCAATGAGGCCAGGTGAGGCAATTGCCTCAGGCAGCACCAGGTAGGGGCGAGAGTGGGGCAGAGGAACAGCCATGGGCTTTGAGCGCTTTTATTGTGGCAAAGGGGTTAGGTCAGTGGTGGCGAACCTATGTCACTAGTGCCAGAGGTGGCACTCAGAGCCCTCTCTGTGGGCACCCGCACTGTGGAAAAAGTCTGTGGTGTACCAATATGCCTTAGACTTTTCCTGCCATTCATCAGCACAGGGTGCACTATGAGCAGCACAGGCAGCGCACTAAATCTAGGCAGGCTATTATAGCTAAATGATAAAGTACATGGAAGATATTTTGTACTGGACTATAGTATTCAGGTTAAATTGCTGTGTTGGCACTTTGTGATAAATATGTGGGTTTTGGGTTGCAGTTTGGGCACTCGGTCTGTAAAAGATTCACCATCACTGGGTTAGGTTAAGAAATTGACATTGGGGAGGGGGCGCCGGTTCAGTTTTCGCCTCAGGCAGCAGAAAGGCTAGGTGCTGCATACACCCTTTTTTTCACTAAACCTCACTCCACTGTAGGAGGCTTCCTCTCACACACAAAAACGTGCTCTATTTCTCCATGACCGGGAACGGTTTTTCTTTTGTTTTTTTGGGGAAGCCCTGAGAAAGTTTGATAAGTGGCAAATTAATTTTCCAGTCTTCTAATGCCCAGTGCTAAAGACTTCCGATGAATGTCTTCCATGAAATATTTAAAAATGCAATACCTGATTTACAGGCACAATATGTAGTTAATCAAGCAGTGAGGACAGCTTGGTGCTCTGGCAGGTAATTATAGGAGTCCGCTCCACCTCAGGCCATGTTTCCAGACAATGAATAATGAACTGCACACCCAAATCCCTCCTGTTATTAATCATTTGCCAAAAAAAACACTTCTGAGCTTTCGGAAAGCTTAACCGCCTATCTACACAGTTATGGTACTCCCAAAAGCAATCATGTCCGATCCTACTTTCAAAGTTACTTTGTAATTTCAAGTTTATTGATTTTCATAAAACTATTAAAACATCAAACTGTTGGTGTAAAAAAAAAAAAAAGTTGCTGCAGTGTAATTTTAAATTAATGCCTTAATAACGGGGATGAATTGCAGCTTAGAGCCCTAGTGTATACACTTCTGTAATATACCAATGCTGCAGAGAATACGATTTTCTTTGAATATTGGTGCATGCCAGTCTGTCCAGATGTCACTATCAGTAACACAGCGTGCCTATATTGTGGTTCCCTGTTGGAAGTGTTCACTTTTGCAATCACGTCCTCTAATGAACCCTAAAAGTACAGTACGGGGGAAACGTGTCGGCAAGAAAAATATTGACTATAAGGTCCTAACAGTGGATCAATGGAGAAGAGTTACTGTTGAGTCAGGATGCCCTTCTTGGGTGGAGCATAGGGACAAAATAAGCCATAGGCCTCGTCACCTACAGTGCCAAAACATGTAAAAGTTAAAATCTTACCTGTATTTCTGCAGTCATGCTGTCAATTTGACTTTGCTGATTGTCTATTACCTAAAAGTAAACAACAAAGCAAATGGGTTAAAAATTACACTCAATAGGAAGCAAGTCTCTGATTGGTGGCAGTCTGACCACTGAGACCCCCATGATCACGAGAACAGGGTTCCACAGTTACCAGTCAAGAATCTGCGCTGCTGCTCCTCCATTCATGTTCTGTGGGACTGCCGGAGTACAGAGCTCGACCAGTGGACAGAGTTTGTATCTTGGGACAATCCTTTTAGACAACTAATATGAGGTCTGTCTCTTTGAAAATACATTCTCTAACCCTAATTTCAAGGAGAGTGACTGCCATGCTAATGAGCTGTATTGGGGAGTGTGCTGGTGCATCCCGTCTGTATTTATTGACTATAAGACGCACGTTCTAGCAAGACAAAAATCTTGCTAGAAAATGAATGCGTCCAATAGTCCGCAGTCATAGTGGTTCAGCAGCGCCAGACCTCCCTGACTACTTCCTTAATGATCTGGCAGAGCGCTCATACAGCACTTTGCCTGATCAGCACACTTCTCTCTGTCCCTGCCCAACATTGATCTGTGTGGTCAGTGCAGACAGCAGAGGCAGCTCAGCGATCATGGAGAGGTCTGTGAGAAATATGGCCCTCTACATCCTGAAGGTCTACAAGCTGCAGAAAAGGAGACGAAAGCTCAGACTAGTCATCACCAGCAGGAAGAGCCAGACCAGCGACACGTGTGCGTGTGTGCTGAAGAGCTGTGTATGTATAATGTGCATACTGCACTTGTGTGTGTATAATATCTATACTGCAGGCTGTGTGTGTATATAATGTTAGGATCACGGAGAGTAAAAAAATAACTAAAAATAAATAATCTATAAAGCAAAGACAGGAGACGATTTTACTTGGATAGGTACATTTAATGAGGTGACCACATGCACCATTGCTGGTTGTTACAATGGTCAGCAGATGACACACTAAGTAGAAATTATAATTTTTAAATGTTCTGTTGCCTAAACCTGGGCTGTGCCTTACAGTCAGGTGTGTATTACAGTCCAAAAATACAGTAATTTGCTGTGTATTGTCAAAATTGGTGTATTTGAAGAATGATATATTTGGCCCTCTAGCCCTGTGTCTTACCTTGTTAGCACGCTCTGCTTGCTCTTGGAGCCGTTCATTTTCGCTCTGTAGCTGTTTTGTATCCAACATTGGGAGTCGGACGCCATCCTCCAGACATTTCTGGACTTTCTGCTGTAAGCTGTAAGGATATCGAAGGGGATACGTTTACAATAAAGCTTATGTCAAGTAAGACACACGGTAAGTGGTTCATAGATATGAAGACAGGAGGATCGCCCCACTTTGGAAGCCTCATGTCTCAAAGGTATTGCATTCTGTATTTTTCAAGGCATTTTGTATTCACTGAAAGATCATCATAGCTCTATCACGCCTATACTAAATAAGAGATACTCTTTATTAAAATCATACAGTGAAACAATCTATTATATTTTTTTCTACTTTTTTATTTTCTGGTTGTAGATTTTGCATTCTATTTTCAATACAAGATTATGTGGGCAGTCATTTTGCCTAAGCTGCTATTAACAGCATTCAGAACTATGCTTTAGAAATACTACATGGACCATAGGAAACTAGTGTCTGGAGAGGACTGACTTCTATAAGGTAGTGTTCTAGACATGCTCTGTGACCTGTGCAAAGGTCAATGTGCAGGGACGGGGAGTAGAGAAGATGTGATCATCACCTATTACGAATGGTGTGATACCGTGTTATCTACAGAGCGGTGTAACTGTCTTTGTAATCCTGCTTGTGATGATAATGAGATGACTGGTGAAAAGTGATCTCAACAGAACAGAAAGTGTTAATCGATTATCAAGCTTATTGGCCAGATTAATACCTGCAAGATTTCAAGATTTTATTAAATGTAAAAAATGAAAATGAAAATTACAAAAACACCAACATTTTGAAAAACTAAGTTTAAATCATTTTTTTGGCAATATGTTCATTATGGAAACCATAAGAAAAGCTCACTGCATATGGAGCCAAGCTATATATTACATAAATCTAACCTAATCTAAAACAGGGGCAGTGTACTAATGGGCTATAAAACTTTGCAACAATTAAAAAAAAAAAAAAACAGAAACCTAACCTGACCAATAAAATCAAAACTGTATCGGTTCATTTTAGAAACATGATATGCTAAAAAGACAAGTCAATACAAAAAAAAGGTTGCCGAGCGAACCAAAAGTAATCAATCATAAATACATGAAGACTGGGAGTGTAAAGCTTCTCAGGTGTACAAATAAACAGCTTTACATATCCAGTAGATCACAGTAGAAATATCAGACACATTGAGGGACATTTACTACACTAAGTCGCAAATAATGGTGCACGCTATAATTTCAACCTATGCCAGCTCATAGCTGGTGTAAATTTAAAAGTCAGGCGCATAGACTGCCTGAAAATGTTCCAGCTGGCAGACAATGCTGGGAATCAGCCAGACAAATACAGCTGTGTCCAGAGGCATTTATCGGGCCGAATCCTGGCATATTTGCCAGGTGGCGGCCGTATCTCCTCTGGACCCCATGATGGTGGGCATTCTGATACGATCTTGCATTGCCGGATCCAGAGAGTTCCCCCAATGTGTCAATTTTAAAGTTTTTGTGGAGCACCAGACTTCTTTTTTTTTTTTTTTGTAACAAATTTTTTTATTAGATTCATCAAGATTTGGACAAGTACAAATAAGTACAATAGCATAGGTGAAACATCCTTTTACATTTTCCAAACAAACGGTGCCAGACTTCTGCTGTACCAGTCCAAACATAGGAGTGATGACGTTGGCAACTGTCAACCAAATGATGGTTAGAGGGGTGGTCTCACTTCAGCAAGTGTCATTTATCATGTAGAGAAAGTTATTACAAGGCAGTTACTAATGTATTATGATTGTCCATACTGCCTGCTTTGCTGGCTTCATTCATTTTTCCCATCCCATTATATACTGCTTGTATATAGGGGTTACGATCACCCTGCAATCCAGCAGCAGTGGGCGTGCTTGTACACTATAGGAAAAAGTGCCGGCCAAGACCACGGGAACGCACATATAGATTGCAGGCTGGTTGTAACCTTGGAAACGAGCAGTGTATAATGTGATGGAAAAATTAATCCAGCCAGCAAAGGAAGCAATATGGATAATAACAACACATTAGTAAGTGGCTTGTATTAACTTTCTGTACATAATAAATAATATTTGCTAAAGTGAGACAACCCCTTTAAGCCTGCAGTTAACACGTCTATGGTCACCTGGTTAGACACAGGGGCGGACTGGTAAAAAAGTAAAAGTGGCCCATCCAAACTGACAGAAAGTGGGAGCAACACAAGTAGGCAGCTCAACCATACCATCTGCAGTGCAGGCCACAGGCCTCTTCCAGGCTGGAGACTGAGATACCCGTATTCCTGTGCTATCTGTACACTGCCTCAAAGACTTCAAGCCTAGAGGTCTGTTTCCTATGATGGTGAACGGTGGGGTAGGAAGCCATGGGTAATGGTAATACAGTTGAATTCAGGAGGGCACCTGTAATATCCGACTGGGTACATTAGTACCTGACACTCCCATTGTTAATTTATGTTGAGAATGACAGATCATTACAAATCCAGCAGTCATGAGGAGGACTTGAGTGACCCCCTGGGCATCGGCCCACCAGGAAATTTCCCTGTATGGTCTATGGAAAGTCCGCCCTTGGTTAGACAGAGAAATAAAGCCAGCAAGGAACTGGAAAAAACATTAAGATGATGGACCTTACCTTTGAACTGTTAAGACCAGTTCTTTTTCCCTCTGTTTCTGACACTCTGTCTGTGCTTCTTTTTCTCTAAACTGTGTCCTCGACTCGTTGGCGAGTTTTTCTAGACACTTAATGGTGTCTTTCAGCTGCTTGTTTTCTTCTTCTAATACCTGAAGCTTCAGACACAAAGCAAGACATTATGTTACACGTCCAATATGTCCTAACTCCACAGAGGCAACACATCAAATGGCCACTATTCTAAATAACACAGATGCCTCGGAATTGAATCAGTCATTAGGACAGATCCTTTTAACAAACCAATAAGGCAGAAGTGCATTCCACCTCAAGAGAGGGAGACTTCTTTGCAAATTCAATGCCCCCGGGTGGCTGAGTAGCTGAATGAGACCATGTAGTTGCATCCAGGGCATAGTGATATGTAAGTCACCTTCAGTATCTACAGAGGGCAGACTTTCGTGTTGCCCTGTAATAGTTATTTGGGTGCTGCTCAGCCACTGCAATCTATTAGAAGCCCTAAGTCAAAAGGCTTGTCCAAGATAATTAAAAATCTGGCAAATTAAAAACGATGTTCTACTCACCCCTTTCTCCAGCACTGATCTCTGTGGCACAGGTCCAATCCTCCTGCCGCTGCAGCCAGTCATTGTCCTTAGCTGTCTAATGCTGAAGACAGTGATTGGTTGCAGCAAGACTGTGCACTTCACTGTCACTGTAGTGTGCACGGTGATGATCTGTTATTTTAGGTTATTGAAGGGCTTGTCTGAGATTTTTAATTACTCCTTTAATGGAGTCTGTCCCAGTGACAGATTCCATTTAAAGCTCACTTTTCAGTGAACAGGGCCTTTTTCAAGATGTCCATGTAGAGTCCATATGGATACCAAAGGGAGACATTTATGTAGACCCACGATATATGGTCCTGTGGTCTGCTGGTTTCAGATACATCACAATTATTAAGATGTGCCTGTTTCTTAATAATTGTGGCGCATCTAGGGCCGTCCAAGTGCCAGAAATAGAAGCTGGCTTAGATTTCAGATCTAATTTATGGCCCTTTTCTTGTGTAAACTATAAAAAATGTACCGGGTTGCTTAGCTCAGCCTCCAAGCCCCACTTAAAAAAATAAAATATATATATATATATATATATATATATATATAAAAATGTAAAAACAAAGTCATCAACTTCCTGCAAGCTCAGCATTAGGGTGCATTAACACGAACATCTGTATTTTGTGGTCTGCAAAACGAGACATCCGTATTTTTTTTTTAGTGGACCCACTGTAACAATGACTATTCTTGTCCACAGAACAGATGAGAATAGGACATGTTCTATCCTTTTTGTGGGAATGCAGAATGGGCATACGGATGTGGACAGGATAGCACAGTGTGAGGTCATAGAAATGAATGGGTCCGTGTGCAGTCTGCAAAAAATGCAGATTGGATGTGGACCAAAAATATGGTTGTGTGAATGGGGCCTTAATCTGCTCACTATACTTTACACAGCATCCCATTGAACGTATACATGAAAAGTGAAGAGCGCCCCTCTGACACCTCCGACATAGACAAGTCAGCTGGGTAACACATAGCAAGCAGAAGATTGCAATGAATAGTCACTTACCCTTTCACTCTGCCTCTGCACATCATCAAGAGTAGGCAGGTCGGCCACGTATTTCTCCAGAGTCTCTATCCGCCTCTGCTTCTCCCGGTTCAGCTCATTTTCTTTCTGACATTTCTTCCTCAGGCTGTTAATGTATTTGTCTCTCGTTTTTATCTGAACACAAGATCCAGGAAGACATGAGAATCAATATCCATATTTATATTAAATCTAGTTATATTCAGAAGGTAAAATGCTAAATACATTTTATGTATGTTACTGAATAATAAGCTCCCTATTGGCTTAACCCCTTCATGACCAAGGCCTTTGACGCTTGAATGTCCACAACAAATTTTCACCTTCTCAAAACTACTGTCTAAGGCTACTTTCACATCTGCGTTTTGGATCAGCAAAAATGCTTCAGCTAGGCTAATACAACCAGCTGCATCCGTTATGAATGGATCCGGTTGTATTTTCTGTAAAATGGACATGACGGATCCAGCCCTAAAACCATTGTAAATCAATGTGCACCAGATCGGTTTTCTTTTGTGTCCGAGAAAACGGATTCTGCACCATTGACTTAGATTGTGTTTCAAGCAGGTTCCGTCTTTCTCTGCATCCCAAGCCGGACAGATTAAGACTCTGCTTGCAGCGCTTTTGTGTGCATCATGGAACGAAATACATTCTGGGGCATTCCGTTCTGTTCAGTTTTGTCCCCATTGACAATAAATCTTATGACTGATCTCAATGCCGGAAAGGAAACCGCTGATGTGAAAGTAGTCTGAGGATATTTTTTAGACTAAATTTTTTTATTTTTGTGCCATAGATTGAGCTTTCACATGGTACCAAAACACCTGTAACATTTAACTTTTTATTTTTTTTTAAATGGAAAAAAATTGGAAAAGCAATAGTATAAACGTTCAATTTATTGTAATAAGCTTGGCAAAATTCATACAAAAAAAAAAAAATGTTATTCTCCCATGTATAATAATATACAAAATAAGTACCCAACTAAGGTCCCCATTTTTATTCTTGTGAATCTCCCACCACTAGCTGGCATTATTGCTCGCTTTGAGCCCTATTCTTGGGACATTTTATAACAGAGAGACGACCATTTCAACTCCCTGTCACTTCAGTAGAATCAGCCCCTAATTCCCCTGCTTTCATATTAAGTGAAGAGGGATAGTATTAGCAGAGAGGGCCTCTAGGTTGGTTCTGGCTCAGAAGACTCATCCATATGTGAACATATCAGGAGTGGACATGAGAGTCCCCGCTACGCTTCTGAATGGTCTATAAAAAATGAGCTTTATTTTCAGCATCCAATCGCTGTTACGTGGGTGTATATGCACAGCAGTAGCTTCTCGGTTACAGGATTTTGTATATGGCTGAAAATAATGTGTGTACAATAGCATTAAAGGTCAACGATATATAGTAACAATACCCCATATTGTGGAAAACCACCCTTATACAGAAAAAAACAATATACCCTTCAATCTGACAAGGCGTAACGTGCTGCCCATCCAACCATAGCTAATGTACTGGTATGTGGACTGAGTGTGATTTACAAGTCCAACTTGCTGTTATAATGTTTATTCAGCTATATTCACACCTGAGTAAGGTCTTACAAGAAATGTCAGTTTTCTTAGTCTCCTGAAAGAAAATGCAGCAATCTATGCGTTGCCCAGTTACTGCTACCTGACTTTGTTGTGGCTGCTTCCACCAGGAGGAGCCAACCGCTACACTTGGCAGCAGTGGAATGCAGCTGGAACGGTACATGACTTGACAGTGACGCCCCCTTTGACAGGAGTGACACAGATCTGTGAGTGACAGCTTGTATTCCATCCAACTCTAACTGGGTGTGGTGAGAGCGATTCTTTTGGGGGTGCCTGCTTTTCTTGGTGAAGGGTCTATTCACCATTTACTCGGTACAGTACCGTATGTAAACAGAGGAACAAGAAATATACTGTACTGATACTCTGACCCCCAGACAACATGAGTTTGGAGGGCTATGATGATGTTCCACAATGTGATGACATGATTATATTTCAATAAATGTTGATTTTTTTTTTGTTCAAAAATAAATGTAGATTTTTGTTAATGTTAAAAATAAGGTCTACTGCATCTTCTGTAGTAAAAATTAATATAAGACTCTAAGTTTCTCTAAGAAACACGGTAGGTGGCTCCAAGATTTGGACCTGCAGGGGTGGTCATATTTTTTATTCAGGTTTCCCAAAATAAGATGTAACCAAGTGTTTATAAAAGGGGTTGTCCACTTTCTGCATACAGGGCAGAAGTGCCAAACATTAACATGGCATCAGAAACCACTACATGGCTTCAGGGCTTACTCATAGTCTACATAGAACACTTGTAATCTATAGATTCCCAAATGTCCAGCGCAGGTGTAGACATAGGATGTCCCTAGGCTTCCTGCACTCAACACTATGGATACTATGGCTTGTTTATACTGGTACCCACGGGCACTAGGGGGGCATCTTCTTGAAGCGATGTAGCCATCTCTTATTCCATTACAGGTCAGCAGAGATTTATGCAAATGGAGAACTTGTACGAAACCCTCTGTAGTTACGGCACATGCCGGCACTACATGATTATATAAATACTATATAAATGTTTCCTACACCCACAGTAGATCCTAATGCTCGTCCACTAATAGCGATGCACAGAACTATAGAGTGAAAACGAGTAACAAAAGGAAAAAACCTCAAACTATTATCTTAAATAACCTAAAGTGCATCTCATCACCACCAACCTACAAAGGCATAAAAGTACACGACTGCAGTCAGTGTGATAAACCCCTGATTGGCGGCACACGTAATCTCGCCCCATAGACAATCAGTGGCATTCACCAGCTTGCTCAGAAGTCTATAGCAAGCGTTCTTTTAATCAGCATCTCCATTCAGAGCCGGCAATTTCATCACATGATAACAGTCAGATACCTGCCGTGCTTTTCGCCTACAGAAACAAGCTTATTGATTTTATTTTTTCAAGTTGTAGCGAAAATCAAGAGCTAACATCTTCATGAACATGCAGGATCCGTTCATTTGACGCTTCCAAATTGGGTTATAGAGACTGAATGGGTCTGGGAATTTAAGGGAAAAAACTTGGTCCATATCAAAAGCAGGAGAAAACTTACCTCAAAACTTCCATCTATAAGGCTAGGGTTAGATGGCGACTCATGGTCATGCGATACATGACTAATTCTGCACTACTGCATCACAGCTAAAACAAGGAAGAGAATCCATCTTCTAAAACACTGGCAACTTTTATTGAAGAACAACAAAAATCCATAAAAAAGAAGAAGGATACAACATACCTACGCTTTTCGCACACTCAGTGCTTAAGCATGGTATACAAACACAGGACTAGAGATGAGCAAACTTGTGTTTTCAAGTTTGGCGTACAAGGTTTGGGACGGGTTATCTAAGAATTCGGTTATGGAATCTGCTACCATGGACTATAACTTATAGTCCGTTGTAGCGAATCCATAACAGAATTCTTAGATAACCCAAACCTTGTAGGCCAAACTTGAAAACACAAGTTCGCTCAACACTACA
Source organism: Rhinella marina (assembly GCA_900303285.1). Classification (NCBI taxonomy): domain Eukaryota; kingdom Metazoa; phylum Chordata; class Amphibia; order Anura; family Bufonidae; genus Rhinella; species Rhinella marina. The sequence goes on from ONZH01015201.1 coordinate 242,824, forward strand.
CAGGACAATTAACATCACCAAGGACCAACAGGAGGAAACACGGAAGTGAAACGTCTCAGATGAAACCCAGCAAAGAAAAAACTAAACATAAAATATATAATAGAATAATGATAGCATGACTATGGAAAGACTCAGTAAATGAAACAAACATGCTCAATAAAAACATATTTCTGATGTTCTTCAATAAAAGCCTCTGTTCCTTGTTTAGTACTTATATGGGTGTGGAGACCACCTCCATTGGCACTGTGATACACGGTTGTGTGAGCTATTATTCTACTCCTAATAGTTATTTTGCGAGTCCCCTCCAATCATTCCTCCATATATCACCAGTTAAAGAAGAACTCCCACAAAAATTTTTATTCCATGTCCTGCTAGAAATGTACATGATATAATCTGTAGTGAATGTCAATTTCTTACCAGTAGCTGAATTTTTGACTTATATCATCCTGAAGTTTCTTATCTGTGTCTTGTGACCAGCAATTAGACCCACCAACTCACACAGCACCTTATGTGTGGACAGGAAGTCTAATTCTCTATGTATTCCTATGGGAGCCTCACTTTCAGTCTCATAGGAATGACTAGAGAAGTGACTGGCTTGCTGTCCTGGGTCAGTTGGAGGTCAGGGAGTTGGTCACATGACCCAGCTACAATAAGAAGAGAGTGGAAACTCTCAATTTCAGCCTCTGATAAGAAAATGACAATCACTACAGATTATATCATGCACCTTTCTAACAGGTCAGAGAATAACATTTTTTGCAGGAGTTCTTCTTTAAACAAAGAATTACCACCAGAACTTTATAGCACTGTATACCTTCTCCTCCATCTTCTTCAAGTCATCGCTGGGTTTCATAGGGCCCTGTTTCAAGACCTCATTGAGCGGTGCAACTCCCACTTCTACTGGAGAAAGTTTTCCCTCTAATTCACCTCTGTCTCGAAGGAGGGGATTTAATCTGTCCAAACCCAAATTCTGCAGAGGCTTACAGCATTCACATGGAGATCCCTTGAGAAGAAATCAATGACAACTAATTAAGTGGCTGCATTTTATTACATTTACGCTCCAGTAATGAAAGTGACGGAATAGAAAAACAGTTTACTATGAATATTCTAATAATGTAGGGCATACTTCCAGGGTTCAACGCCTACCTTGATCCCATGAACATAGCTATCTTCTCCATTCATGACAGGACTTGTGGATGCTGGGTGGTTGCGCAACTCGCCGCCCCTGATGGCTTGTTGTAGGTGGCAGATCTGCTGCCTTTGCCTAAAATACACAAAGTTGTATTACATAGCACCTTACTGATTTATAGAACACACTTTATCTTCACAGTTTGTGACATACAGTATATTATATTTGTATACCACTTCATGCAAACCATTTTAAGAAGAGGCAAGGGAACCTGCATCAAAACTGCAACGATCTGCGCTATTTATTGCTGTTTTGGTGTGTTTTTTGTGTGGGTTTTGGTGCAGATTTTCGGTTTATGTTAACAACCCCATGAAAATGATAATCTATGGGGAAAAGTGCCTGTAATCAACCATTATTTTATTGTTGGACACACCAGGCATACAATTATAAAACGGATACAATAAGTTGGGCAACCAAACATTGGTTATCAATAAATATATCTATTAAAAGGTACATGCATTTTTGCTTCACACATTCTACCACAGGGAGAGGCTGCCACCTAGTGGTACACTGGTGGTAATGCACATACCATACAAACACTCAAGGTATAGTCTGTAGAATACACTGTGTTACGTTCAGGACTTAAAAGTAGGAATCACATAATGATCCTACAAAAATACCATCTGGGTTCTGAACCAGAACCAAGATAAAGTGATTACTGTAATCTCATAGGGTTCAGACGTGCAGACAGATGGCTAGCTATTTATGTATATTTGGCCACCTAATTATCAAGCAGTGAATATTGTAAGCATGTGATGCAGGCCGCCAAATGCCCTAATCCCACTGACCTGAGGCAGCTAACAATGGAATGCTTTGTAACAAATGCATCTCTCTGCTAATGTGGGCACACGTAAAAATAGTGCAGCATTTATTGTACCGCACAGCTGCTGGGATCTGCTAAGCCGCACCTTAACCCCAGAGACACTGAGCACACACTGAATACTTCCCACATGATCACCAATGACATTTTCTCTCCCTCAGGTTTTACTCAGTTGAGGCAACAAGATGGATTCTTTCCTGGTGCTCAACCAGAAGCCAGTGGATTTTTCTGACTATAAGGCTTCACTCACACGACCGTATGTGTTTTGCGGTCCGCAAATTGCGGATCCGCAAAAAAACCGGATGACATTCCGTATGGCATCCATGTTTCCGTTTTTTTTGCGGATCCATTGTAACAATGCCTATCCTTATCAGCAAAACGGACAAGAATAGGACATGTTCTATCTTTTTTGCGGAACGGAAATACGGACATACGGAAACGGAATGCACACAGAGTACCTTCCATTTTTTTTGCGGACCCATTGAAATGAATGGTTCCGCATACGGTCCGCAAAAAAAACGGAACGGACACGGAAACAAAATACGGTCGTGTGAATGAAGCCTAAGACCTGTGTGTGCCTATGATTTCATATGGTGACATACGGGACTTTTTCCTGCCATGGGATGTAACAGAGGTATTCTCCTACCAGAACTGCTCCCAGGTGGCTGTGTACATGCAGCACCTGATGGTGCCAAACACCCCTGGTGAAGGCTTATCTCCCAGGAGGAAAGGACTGGGTACATAAAATGCATCTGTCACAGTTGACAACCCCATACCCATAAGGGTCGGTGGGTCCTGCTGACTTTGTGCTCACATATATGGGCAGTATGTGACCGCCTAATTGTGTCCCACAACGTGCTAGAGCTGTGTAAAGTGTGTCACTATGGCAGCATTAGATTGCAAGCTGATAAGTATAAGATAATTGCAGTTGTCAGTGATAGATTAGCACAGTGCACATAGAAAGGACATCCCCAGGTCTGATCTGATGTTAGGGTATCGCTGGCTCCTGGCAGAATACAGGATGGTGACGGGCACAGCAGCTGCTACCTGTACACAGCGAGCTGGTAGGAAAAAGCCCTCATTGTTACCTCGCCTTAAAAAGCTGTAACAGTACAGCCTGGGGATTCAGTGCACCAATCTCTCATGAGACTGGAGTTTACAAGGGTTTAGATCACATGTCCAGATATTTGGCATAATTCATACCAGCGAGCAATCATTTTCCAAATAAACACTCACCGCCTTCATGACCCAAATACTTCACCGCTTAGTGCTTTATCTAAATACGCAATCATTAGAAACCTTTTCCTGACTGCGCTCGCCGCTCAGTGCACAGGGTGCTACTATGAGGTGGGACAATGACGTCTAGGACTAAAGGCTTCTATGCTGTAAGCGTGTCATTCGCACACTAAACTGCTGATCATTACCTCTAAGAGGAGAGATCTCCTTGCTCTCTACTAATTTCTTACTATTCTCTAGATAACTGCTTGCTGTCTTTCAGTGGGGATCTTTAAAGGGGTTTTCTGGGTGTTCCTCAGGATAGGTCATAATATCTGATGGGTGAGGGTCCGACACCCAACACCTCCCTGATCAGCTGTTGGAAAATGCGCCGCTCCAGTCAGGGCTGTATTGCACCAACAGATTATGTGACAGATTTACTCACCAATCATTGATCAGATGGCCGTTTACACACACCAACTATTGGTCTGATTGGCCAGAAATTGGTCATATAATCTGTTGGTGTAATACAGCCCTAGTGCCACAGCCTCCTCACAGCTCTCTGCTATTTCCAGAATTTCCACAGAAATGAATGGAGTGGCCAAGCGCATGTGCAACCGGCCACTCGAGGACAGTAGGGAGTACGGGGCCCCGTTCTTGTGACCGGTGTGTGTCCTACCCCACCATCTAATTGTGATCCCCTATCCTGAAGATAGGGATAACTTAATGTTAAGGCTGGTGCTACAAGGCGACATGTACCACATGACAAGAAAATCACAAAGTCGCATTATGACTTCCCATCTAATGATTGTCAATGGGGTCCTAACTGCAACACTACAGCTGCACAACATCCAACACTTTTGGAAATGTGGTCACAAATCATGTATGACTGTCATCACAGACCATAATACAGTGACTGTTTTTACAGCCAAATCACAGTTCTAAGACAGTTGTGCGATGGCAAGATGCAGACAAGTCACACAAATGTTTTTAGACAGATGACTTTTCTGAGACGTGTCACTATGTAACCCCAGCCTTATAGAAACCCACAAATGTGTGGGATGGTTGTAGAAATCTCAGAAATAAACCTGCATGTGTGTGAAAATACCCTTAGGGTGGTGTCACACAACTTTTCGTGGAAGATTTTGATGCAGCTTTTTAGTCAAAACCAGATCGACCAGGAAGAAGTCAAAAACTGCCATACAAACTGAGTAACACCATCCCGGGGATAGGTCAGGAGTATTTACTTCCCAAAAACCCCTGTAAAGCAATATGTTAGGGAGATGTGTACTCTAAGTTTCCAGCACATATCTATTTTACCAGTGCCATGTGGCAATGTGCTGATGGATTACTAGTGCCATCAGTACAATGCTACACCACCTCCTCTGATCTGCGCTATTACATAGACTGGGCCCCTTTTTATAGCTGACTTGTCACCTCTCTGTTTTAATAACTATTTGCATTCCCCATGTAATAACACACCTGGAACATTTATTCTTATCACTATGTTGTGTCATTCTGTCTGCAATAAAGGTCCATCCGGGTGTTAACAGTTGGGGAGGAGGGGGGGGCTGCACACTATCCAATCAGTGCACTCAGCGTCAGACTGTGGTGGCACACACCCTCAGCTGGTAACATCCAGCTGGACCTTCACTGCAGTCTGCTAGTAATTAATTCATAAGCTTACAGCAGGAAGAATAGAGGAGTTATAGCAAAAAATAAATGCTCTAGAATTGTTATTACATGGGGAATGCAAGTAGTTACTATAACAGACACGTCAAAAGAAGTGACAGGGCCTCTTTAAAGGGTTTCTGTCATCAGGATTTACCATAGTAAACCGAGTGTCATTTGCAATGTGCAAATGACACCTGATGACAGATATGTATTTTTTATACTGCTCAGTAAAGTAGTTTTGTGAAAATTCCGTTTTTATAATATGTAAATTACCTCCCCTAGGTGCAGTAGGCGTGAACCCTGCACCTAGTAGCGGCCGTCATTCCTCCTCCGAACCCTCCTCCGTAGCGTTGATTGACAGGGCCAGGCAGCCAGCTCTTTCGGTTCCCGGCCCTGTTCGAGTTCCAAATCCCGCGCATGCGCATTGCGATCAGCAATGCGGGCGCATTGAGGAGGCCGGGAGACGGGCGGCCGGCGGCTCAACGCGCCTGCGCGGATTGCTGATCGCAGTGCGCAGGCGCGGGATTTGGAACTCGAACAGGGCCAGGAGCCAAAAGAGCTGGCTGCCTGGCCCTGTCAATCAACGCTACGGAGGAGGGTTCGGAGGAGGAATGACGGCCGCTACTAGGTGCAGGGTTCACGCCTACTGCACCTAGGGGAGGTAATTTACATATTATAAAAACGGAATTTTCACAAAACTACTTTACTGAGCAGTATAAAAAATACATATCTATCATCAGGTGTCATTTGCACATTGCAAATGACACTCGGTTTACTATGGTAAATCCTGATGACAGAAACCCTTTAAGGCAGTAGGTATAGGTTAGAAAAAATATAAACAATGAGAAAATTAAAGGGGAGTATCTGATCAGTGGGGACCCCTGCTGATCAGTTGTTCCATTGAGCATTCTCCCTGCTCACAAAGCACAGCACCGTACATTGCATAGTGGCTGTGCTTGGTATTGCGCTCAGTCCCATTCACTTCAATGGGGCTGAGCTGCACCGAGGCCATGTGACCAATGAACGTGACGTCACTGGCCTAGGGAAAGCTGTGGCTACTGCGAACACCAGTGAACAGCTTATTGGCCAGGGTCCTGGGTGTCAGACCCCCACCAATCAGACACTGACGACCTATCCAGAGGGTAGGTCATTAGTTAAGTGTTGGAAAACCCATTAAAGTACATTTCCAAAGAAACTCAGCAGAAAACTAAGGTTTACATCAGATGTTTCTCCATGGCCACATGACTGCTATATTAATTTCTACTGAACTTCTTGTTTGATATTTGTCATTATAAACTGGTTCACAAATGACCATGCTAAAAATACAGGCAGAACTCTTTTCATATAGCCAGATGCCAAGTGTTTGAGATTTGCTTTCAAAATCTTTCCAGGGCTTCACTCCAAGACCATCACTTATTGAAGGTTCATTTGTGCCAAGGGGCAAACTGGCATCTTTTTCTGCCTGCTCCTCCAACAGACTCCTATTCAGACCATGTACCTCCCGATGAACGTCAAAGATCTAGAGACTGCCATTACCTGTCAATTACAATCTCTTTCTGTCGTATTAACCCTTCTTTGATCTTCAGCAGGGACTCCCACTTGGAGACATCTTGGCTCAGGGGCACAGTAGAAAACGCTGGCCTTGTAGGGGTCGTTGCAGCCTGCAGTAGAAGAAATGACATGTCACACAGGAAAATTAAGAATCACCTCACAGCATCTGAGAAGTTCTCATGCAAATAGCACTTTAATTCAAGGAAATTTCACCAAATCTGCACAATAATCCAGGACACCCAAGAGAAGCTACATTTTTTACATACAAATTTTACTAAATAAAAAACCTCCAATGAAACAGGAGGCACACAGAGGTATAGCTGAAACCCCATCCACTTCTATGGGGTCTAATAGGTGGCTCCGTACCAAACAAAGGTGTAAAGTGGCCACAATTCCATGCCACTTACCCATCAACTAGTTTTTCTCCTCAGTCAATGGTACATGACCCTTCAGCTAATACAATGATCAGACATCACCATACTAAATCCTGCCCTGGATCCATGGAAGTCTACACTGCTGTATGGAATAACTGCTGGTCACAGCTGTACATTACATGTGTACCAACTATGGTACATATTCAGATTCTGTTCTTCATATAAAAAAAATACTGCAGACTCCCACATTTCAAAACAGTTACTGTATCATGAAGCTTTCTCTTTAGGCCCTGCACTGGGTATAACACGGTGAATAGGAGTGTTCCTCTAAATACAGGGTACTAAAAGAGATCATTTCAGTAGGCTGGCTACAGCAGGAGAGTTGACGCTATGCCTTGATGGAGTGAAACCTGTACTCTGTGACAAACCTTCTAGAAAATCTTAAGTTATTTTAGTAGGGTAGACAATGACTTTGCAACTCATGGTTTATGCACTCAGACTGTAACACAGTGGAAATGCGCTGTGACCATTAAAGAACTCCCGCAAAAATGTTTATTCTCTGACCTGTTAGAAAGGTGCATGATATAATCTGTAGTGATTGTCATTTTCTTATCAGAGGCTGTTTTTGTGAGTAAAAACCTCTTCTTATTGTAGCTGGGTCATGTGACCAAGTCCCTGACCTCCAACTGACCCAGGACAGAAAGCCAGTAACTGCTCTATTCATTCCCATGGGAGCCTCACTTTCAGTATCATAGGAATACATAGAGAATTAGACTTTCTGTCCACACAAGTCTATGTGTGAGTTGGTGGGTCTAATTGTTGGTCACATGACACAGATAAGAAACTTCAGGATTATAGAAGTCAAAAAGTCAGACACTGGTAAGAAAATGACTCACACTACAGATTACATCATGTACATTTCTAGCAGGACATGGAATAAAATTTTTGTCGGGAGTTCTTCTTTAAAGTTCCTGAAGAACAGATCTTATGTGACTACAGGTAGACATTTCACCCATGAATTTCAGAACACCGCCATTTCTGGAGACAAATGCAAAAACGCAGATTTTACTTCCCACATGCATAGATGTTCGATCCTTCTCTTGGGGTAAGAAAAGAGGCCTCCATACATATTATCGATCTAATGCGTATATCCAATTTTAGGCTACGTCCACACTGGTGTTAGGTTCTGTTCCATCAGGTTTCCATTGTTTTTTGACAAGCAGAACTTAAAGGGGTATTCCCATCTCACAAATGTAGTTTGTATAGTTAGATATAGCCATACCAATATTATTACTAATAGAATGTATTTATATAAAATGTACAGTTTAGAAGATTTCCCTATTTGTATATCCATTGTCCCACACACATCAGTCAGGCCGTTGCCCCTGGTTACGACCACCGCAGCCTTGTAGTAGTGTTGCTCAGCTTGCTCTTGTTCAAACCCGCTCTGAGGTAACTGCTATATTATGAACGCACATTGCATGAACATGCGGAGACACATCTTAGGGTACTTTCACATCTGCGTTTTGGACACTACCAGTCCAAGATGCAATGTTCAGGATCCCTCCAAAACGCAGACTTTATAAACGGATCCTGCTCCATAGAGATGAATTGATCTTGGAACAGGATCCATTTCTCTGCGTTTTGGAAGCGAAGACAAAAATACTACAACCCTAAGATGTGTCTGTGCATGTTCATGTAATGTGTGTTCACAATACAGCAGGTTTGAGAGCGGGTTTGAAAAGGAGCAAGCTGGCCACCACTACTACATGGCTGCGGTGGTCGTAACCAGGGGCAACAGCATGACTGATGTGTGTGGGACAATGGATATACAAATAGGAAAATCTTCTAAATGGTACATTTTATATAAATACATTCTATTAGTAATACTATTGGTTTGGCTATATCTAACTATACAAACTACATGTGTTAGATGGGAATACCCCTTTAAGCTACTTTCACATCTTCATTGCTTTACTCCCTCCCTCACACTTTTTCTCTCCCTTTTTATTCTTGCACTTGCTTCCACTCTCATTCCTTTCTTTCCTTTCTTCTTGGCCAAGTTGACACTTACCAGGCTGATTATTTTCAACATATACATTTGTCTGTCTTGCTTGAACGTCTTTAAAAGGGTTTTTGAAACTTAAATATCTGATCAGTTGGGGTCCGACACATGCGACATCGACCAATCAGGTGTTTGAGAAGGCTCCAGCGCTCTTGTGAGTGACATGGCCTTCTCCGTGCTCACCAAGCGCATTGTAGAGCGGGTGTGCTTGATATTGCATCTCAGAACCATTCACTGCTATGGGGCTGAACGGCGTCTAGGCCACATGATCAATGAATGTGTCTTCACCTGTGAGCGCTGCTGTCTTCTCAAACAGTTAATCGGCAGGGGTCTCTGGTGTCGGATCCCCAGTGATCAGATGAGGATTAAGGCTAAGTCAACAGGATCTATTGCTACATTAAAATGTTAAAATGGAACCCATGACACCAGTGTAAACGGAGCTGTTGGGATGTTGGAGATCACTTATAGGCTAGCCAGAAAAACCCAGTTTCCTCAGAAAGATGTGCACTAGTAACTAATTCTATGACATTCAGACTCTTGGCTCCTATAATAAATGAAAACCTCTAGTATTGGTTCCAGGTATGCACCTCTCAGTCGTAGTTCTCTTTCTGGCTGTTATTTCATATTGAAAACCTAATAAAATTTGACCTTTCAATAAAATAAAAAATGTTGTCAAGTATTAGAGGTCGGACACTTAAAAGAAAGTTCATCAGCTCGTATTTATAGGAACAGGCTTGCCAAATACTTAGGAGATGACACATTTCAGAATAGCACAATATGTGGAATACAAATGAGTGATAACAGGATGATGGATTTTCTTTGCGGCCTAGCTCAGTACCTGTGAAAATTCAAGGAGCATTCCATTAAGTCTTAACCATCTGCATCAACAGGTTTCCTCTTACAAACCTTACCAACCACTCCAATTATCTTTCCACTGTTCTAGTCCAAGGGTCTTGTTTTTCCTTTGCCTCCTAAGAAGTTTGCAGGCTTACAAAAGAGACCTAAGCTCAGGGTGACACTGGTTCTCATTGAAGAGATCCAGCGGTGTATGGAAACCTAATTTCAAGTGACGTACCATGGGAAAAAAGTATGCAAATTAGCTCATATTAACCAAACCAGGGACTCCTCCAAGAGGAATAGCAAACTATCTGTAGATGGCTTCAGGATTCTTATCCGACAAGAACCCAGAAACAGCTTTCCCAATGAAGGGCGAACCACCACACCCTCTTCAGTCACTTGACCGGCAGGGGCACTGAGAGTTGGACACACACCTTTCGCATAATAATGGCCTAGAATTAGATAATCAATTTAGCAGTATGGGATAACCCATTAATGGACTAGTCAAAAATGCCAATGTGAATTTGCTGCATGGTTACTGGGATAGTTCACCTGCAGGAATCTAGAAAGATGCATGTCTGGTTCAGAAAAAATATTTTCAAACAAGGTCATCCTGAGTACATTATATGGACAGTCAACTGATTTTAACAGACACCATGTAAATATTCAATTATTTGGAATGTGCATTCGTATGAACATTCATCCCTGATAATTGTCTTGGTCCTTGGTCCATGTAAAAAGACCTTTAAAAAGGCCCAGCTTTCTCTGCACTTTGATTGACATGACCAGGCGTGATGACGTCTTCACTGCCCGGCCCTGTCAATCGAAGAGGAAAGGGGTAGCAGTTGCAGAGAGGGCAGAGCCTTAAAGGGATTATCTCATGATGGACAATGGGGGCATATCGCTAGGATAAGCTCCCAAGGTCTTATAGGTGCGGGTCCCGCCACTGGGACCCGCACCTATATCCAGAACGGAGCCCCGAAAGTGATGCCGCCCTCCATTCATTTTCAACTGAGCCGGTACGCTCCCATTCATTTATATGGGGAGCCGGCTTGGTGGTGGCTGGACCAGAGTCCTCCAGCCACCACCTTGCGGGGCTCCATTCTGGATATAGGTGGGACCGGCACCTATAAGATATGCTCCCATTGTCCATCTGAGACAACCCCTTTAAGGTGCAATGGCAACGCCCCCATTGCTCCTAGTTGCTCATTTACATATAATAAAACAATGTTTCGCAGCAATGTGGGCACATATGAACATAGGACCAACAGAGATGTGTTCAGCTGCCAAGCGCACATGAAACAGGTCAGCCAGTACAATTCTCCTGATAGATGCCCTTTAATTAAGAACCATTTCTATAATATACTTCTTGGTAAAGAATCAGAAACTAATCCATGTGGCACATATGTAAAAATAGATAATATGTGGGGTAGTCAAAAACCTGTGCTGCAGTGAGCATTGCTTCATTATAAGGAGGGATAACTGCAGTTTATGCCAATCTTAATAGACATTATAAGATGGTAAACCACTTTGTAGAGGTGGCCACAAATTCTCAAATGTAGAGCCACTATAAAGTCCTATACTATGTGGACAAAAGTATTGGGAAACCTATAGATCATAACCACAGGAGCTTTTAGGACATCCCATTCTAAATCCATAGACATTCATATGAAGCTGGTCCCCCTTTGCAGTTCAAACACCATCCACTCTTCTGAGAAGAGTTTGTACAACATTTTGGAGTGTGTCTGTGGTATTTTTTACCCCTTCATCCAGAAGAGCATTTGTGAGGTCAGGCACTTATAATAGCTCACAATCTCCATTCTAGTTCAAAGGAGTTTGGTGGTGTTGAGGTCAGGCCTCTGTGTGGGTCTGTGCCTTTATGGATCTTGCTTTGTGCATTGGAGGGCAGTTATTCTGGAACAGAAAAGGGCTTTCCCCAAACTGTTCCAACAAAGTTGGATGCATAAAATTGTCCAAAATGTCTTGGTATGCTGAAGCATCAAGATTTCCCTTCACTGGAACTAAGGTGCCTAGGCCAACCCCTGAAAAACAATCCGATAGCATTATCCTTCCTCCACCAAACTTTACAGTTGGCACAATGCAGGCAAGTAATGTTCTCATGGCCTTCACCAAACCCAGAGTCAACGATCAGACTGCCAGATAGAGAAGTGTGATTTGTCACTCCAGGATACATGTTTCCACTGTCCCAGAGTCCAGTAGCAGCATGCTTTATACCACTCCATCCTGCTTGGCATTGTGCTTTCTGGTGTAAGGCTTGCATGCAGGTGCTCAGCTATGGAGACCCATGAAGATCCCGGCACATAGTTTTTGTGCTGATGTTAATGCAGGAGGAGGTTTGGGACTCTGTGGTTACTAAATCAGAAGAGCGTTTATGCACTAAGTGCCTCACTTACAGTTGATGGTGGAATACCTAGAAAGGTAGACATTTCACAAACTGACTTGTTACAGGACCACGCTGGACGTCAGTGAGCTCTATAGAATGAGCCATTCTTTCATAAATGTTTGTAAAGGCAGACTGCATGGCTAGGTGCTGGATCCCTGTGGCAATGGGACTGAATGTGTTCAGTGCTTTTCTCCACATACTGTATATTCCTATCAGAGATGTTCACTTGCTAAGCTGAGGAATACGCTCTCTAAATCTGGTATTTTGAGAAGATCACAATTTGATAGCGTCTGCTGGTTGGAAAATCTCTGTTGTGCCAAGTTCCATGTAAACAGGGCTTGTGAGAACATACATTACTGGCTGATGCCATCATGTTTCCTACTGCTGGGAACAGAAACTGTCCCTGGTCTCCAGGACGGTTATGTGCAGGAGCACAAGTGAAACTAGAGGCTGAAAAAAGACTAGCTATGCGGAAATCACACAATACTCCCCAGTCATTCAATATGAACCTAAGTTTACAAGGGAAGGTGAAAGATGTGTCCTAAAATATGTCTAACCACTATTGGCCAAGAAGCTTTTTTTGTTTTCAATGTCAAAGATCCACACTGTTTTTGGCACCAAATATACAGTACCCACATGGAGCTATACTATGGGCATGTGGACGGTGAATAGCAGAATAGCAGTACAACAATTAAAGGTATTCCGTTTCTTAGAAGTTAACCCCTACCCACAGGATAAGGGATAACTATCAGATCGGTGAGGGTCCTAACGCTGGGCTCCCCACCAATCACGAGAACATTGACCCCATATCCCCTGCAGCCCCCCTGAAATAAATGGAGAGGCTGGTCGCACATGCATGCGGCCGTTCTATTGATTTCTATGAGAGTTCCGAGTACAGTGCTCACCTATCTATGGAATTCCCATAAAAATGAATGGAGTAGTCACATGTATGCCCAAATGGCTGCTCTGTTCATGTGCAGAGAGTATGGGGCCCCCAGCTGTAGGTCCTCCAATGAGCTGATGGTTATCCCCTATACTGTACAGAACAACCAGAATACCCTTTTAAGAAAAATAAGAACGATTCGATTCACTGACAGCAGACAGACATTTTGAAAATCCTTGAACCCTGCGGATATTTTGATTTTTTTTAAAGGGTTATTCCCACCTTAGACATTTATGACATATCCAGAAAGTCAGACGTCAGCACATTCTCTATCTAACACCAGGGAGGTGTCCAGCCATATTAAACATTAAAAGGGCATTTATCTCTAGAACGAGGGTCCTCCAGCCCTTCGCCCCAACTGGTGAGGTGACCACTAGTCATCACGTCCAGATGAAGACAAATAGGAAGGTGGCTCACCTCCCTGCAGTACATTATAAACCCACAAGGTTACTTCACTTTCACAATAGAGATCCGGCAGGCTTTTACGGAAAACAAGCCTAACTCCTGTACAACTAGGACTCCTGGGGGATCCGAACATAGATCATCACCACAGAACCTTATCCAGCTCATTAGAACCATGGTGGATTCTGGTGCTAAAAGTATAAAGGCAATATCACACGACCGTGGGACGCCCATGCTTGTGTTGTAGACCGAAAACGGCTGATCCGCTAAACATGGACAACGGCCGTGTGTACCTAGTATCGAGGTGCGGACCAATTTACTTCAACAGGTGCAGCGAAAGATAAGACATGTTCTGTCTTTTGCGTGGCAAGGAACCCAGAAGCACGCACAATATAGGGCTTAGCGGATCCACAGTTTGTGTGAATGCACCCTTAGGCTGGGTTTACACATTCAGCTTTCTTGATGGTGTTTCTGAAGCCAAAGCCAGGAATGGATCATAAACTGAGGACACGTACAGGAAAGGCTGGGTCTTATGCTTTTCTTGAATCCATTCCTGGCCTTGGCTTCAAAAGCTGCAGCAAAAAAACCTGAACATGAAAAACAACCCTACAGAACATAATATGAGGAAATATGAATATGAGAAACCAGCCTTACTAGTTCAATAGCAACATAACCATGAAAAATCAAGTACTCCACTGAATCTGGGTTTTTGTTCTCCCATCCCTCTCTATAGGATGCTGTTCTTCTGCAGTTTTCCGGCTTCAGCATAGTTGTAGTGCGCGGTACATTAGCCTGGTCTTATCAGGAAGCCTGCTTCTATGTATAAGTGGTCATATTATCAGCCCATTACCACAATCACGCCACATAAACATATTCACATGCTCCGCACAGATCATTATTAAGGGTATTTTCAGATTTGTGGGGGGAAATCTGCAGTGTATATAACATTTACAGCAAAGTGAATGGGGTCATTACACTACTGCTGTTCAATGGGGCCACAAAAGATGCAGCCAGCACTCCATGTGTTCCGTGGCCCTGCAAATAAAAAAATTTTTTTTTGAAAATGTCCTGTTCTTGTCCGTTTTGCTGACAAGAATAACAATTTCTATAATGGTCCGGCCGTTCCGTAATTGTGGAACGCACACAACTGGCATCCATGTTTTGCAGATCCGCAAAACTCATCATGGCATAAAAATTCTGGACCAGCTTTTCTGAGACCTCTGTTATTCCTCATAGAAACGTATAAATTGAAAACTAAGTTTTACCACATAATCTGACACTGTCCAGTCAGTGCTGACAGTATTCAACAGTATTAGGAGTCACCCCTTTGGCAAGGGTAATGAAAACACCCAGGAAATTTCTAGGAGGCGTAGCAGAACTCGAGAATGGAGTTCACTATCTTAATTGCATTCAATCAGTATTTCTGGAGTGTGGGAGCAAACTGGAGTACCTTGAGGAAGCACAAGGAGAACATACAAGCTCCATGCAGATGTTGTCCTTGGTCGGATTTAAACCTAGGACTCCAGCAATGCAACCACCAGTGCTAACCACTGAGCCACCGTTGGATGTTCTGCTGATAATCAATAGAACTGATTGAGGCAGGAAGAACCGGCTTGTCTAATAGGCCAGAGCAAACGAGCATTTATCTTCAAACGGGACTCGTCCTGCCTGAATATGGGGTCCTGTAATAGGCCCATACTTAGCATGCTCCCTTTTATCAAAAGAAACACCTAATTACTTTGTTATTATAGCAAACACTATGTTCAGAAAAGGTCACACGATTAAAGAAATATTCCCTTCATCCGTCAGACTAGAACAAGAGCAGAAATGCTTTTATCATCCCAGAAGATAAACCGAAGCAGCATTCTGCCTCTCAAGCCAACTGTGACCTTCAGTGTCCATGGAGCTGGCTATCTCCCCTCAGATATCTCCGCTGGAGCTTGTCGCAAAGCCTTCCTAATCTTTATTTTCTTGGAAGAGCTCTCCGCACATGGAAGGCACAAACGCCTCATTCTGCCTGACGTGTGAAGTGATTGTTTTCATTCCTGATCATTGCCTGCTTGTAAGGCCTCTTTCACACTAGCGTTAGCACGGATCCGGCACCTAAAGGGTGCCGACGGATCCGTGCTAACGCTATACATGTGTGGAGCCGGAGCAGCGCTCCGGCCCCACACATGACACACATTAAAACAACACACAGACATACATACAAACAAATATACAGACATACATACAAACATACAGACATACATACATACTCACATACTCCCGGGACGCCGGCAGAACGTCTTCACGCGCCTCCTGCGCGCAGTGATGACGATTCCCCACAGCGCCCTCTGCTGGGCGCAGTGGGGAAATGTCATCGCAGCGCGCAGGAGGCGCGTGAAGACGTTCTGCCGGCGTCCCGGGAGTATGTGAGTATGTATGTATGTATGTATGTCTGTATGTTTGTATGTATGTCTGTATGTTTGTTTGTATGTCTGTGTGTATGTATGCATATCTGTGTGTATGTATGCCGGATCCGGAATGACCCCCCATTGGAAATCAATGGAGGACAGATCCGGATTACTGGTGTGTCCACACCAAACGGATCCGTCCCCATTGACTTGCATTGGGGGTCATTCCGGATCCGTCTTGGTGCGGATGCCTGGACCGGAGAGCAAACCGCAGCATGCTGCGGTTTGTCCTCCGGTCTGAAGACGGAACGGAATGCTTTCAGGAGCATTCCGTTGTCTTCAGTTCAGTTTTGTCCCCATTGACAATGAATGGGGACAAAACTGAAGCGTTTTTTTCCGGTATTGAGCCCCTATAACGGAACTCAATACCGGAATTTAAAAACGCTAGTGTGAAAGTAGCCTAAGGCTACTTTCACACTAGCGTTTTTAAATTCCGGTATTGAGTTCCGTCAAAGGGGCTCAATACCGGAAAAAAACGCTTCAGTTTTGTCCCCATTCATTGTCAATGGGGACAAAACTGAACTGAAGACAACGGAATGCTCCTGAAAGCATTCCGTTCCGTCTTCAGACCGGAGGACAAACCGCAGCATGCTGCGGTTTGCTCTCCGGTCCAGGCATCCGCACCAAGACGGATCCGGAATGACCCCCAATGCAAGTCAATGGGGACGGATCCGTTTGGTGTGGACACACCAGTAATCCGGATCTGTCCTCCATTGATTTCCAATGGGGGGTCATTCCGGATCCGGCATACATACACACAGACATGCATACATACACACAGACATACAAACAAACATACAGACATACATACAAACATACATACATACATACTCACATACTCCCGGGACGCCGGCAGAACGTCTTCACGCGCCTCCTGCGCGCTGCGATGACATTTCCCCACTGCGCCCAGCAGAGGGCGCTGTGGGGAATCGTCATCACTGCGCGCAGGAGGCGCGTGAAGACGTTCTGCCGGCGTCCCGGGAGTATGTGAGTATGTATGTATGTTTGTATGTATGTCTGTATATTTGTTTGTATGTATGTCTGTGTGTTGTTTTAATGTGTGTCATGTGTGGGGCCGGAGCGCTGCTCCGGCTCCACACATGTATAGCGTTAGCACGGATCCGTCGGCACCCTTTAGGTGCCGGATCCGTGCTAACGCTAGTGTGAAAGTAGCCTTAGCAGGCTTTACACGCAGCAATCCTCTCCTCTGCATGGGGATGAATGATCACAACTGCGATCGTTCATCCCCATACAGATTCAGCACATCCCTGTTTACACTACTGCTGCATGCAGCTGAGCATTTGTCAGTGATGGAAACCTGCTGACTTTGAAGGAATTGTCTGATTTGTTGTCCATAAGGGACTGCGATAAGTGCCCATCACGCTTGGCACATACATGCATTACACAGGCAGTCACTTGATGTCAATGCAATATTTCATAATCTGGCCATCCATATCATGGAAAAGAAAATGTGATTCATCAGACCAGGCCATCTTCTTCCATTGCTCCATAGTCCAGATCTGAAGCTCTCATGCCCACTGTGGGCATTTGTGGCAGCGGACAAGGGTCTGCATGGGCATTCTGACCACTCTGCAACTCTGCAGCTCTTTGCACAGCAAGCGTTGTACTGACACCTTTCTATCATAATGAAAGTCTATGGACATCTTCGGGGCAATCTTTTTAAGAGCTATAATTTACTTTTCACAGTTTTTGTGGTATATGTGGTTAAACATCAGTCTATTTGCAGACTGTCCCTCCTGAGCTCTCCAGGAGTTCTTATGGGATCTCATGACCTCATAAACACTCATTTAAGCCTATAGCTATAATAACCCTTGTCCACTGCTGACAATGCCTCACCACTGTACACAAGAAACACTCCACAAGACCTTTTTAGAGATCCTGTCCCCCAGTCATAAATAAATGCCAAAAACATGCCATCACGGATGATAACGACAGCAGTGTACAGATTTACAGCGGAGTATTTTCCAAATGATAATCTGATGAAGCGGTTGGGGCACTGACTAAATGCACAGAAACAAGCTTTGGATATGAACACTAACATATCTAGGAGGAGACCCAGATATCTCCTTTAAAGGACATGTCAGGAGCACTTAGGACACTTTTCGAAGTAAAAATGTAGCAACCCCCAGAGAATAAATGTCACAACCGCGTGGTCAACAGAGATTTACACTTTGTTACTTCAGGGTTTTTCTACAATCATGAGACAATGGGTATGTGCAAGCAGTGTCTAATCAGCATCATAGATACAAGAAAATGCATTGTGATAGTTAAACTTCATGCTAAAGAGACATATATATATATATATATATATATAATCATATTACTGTATGAAGTTTGCAGATCAATATGTGCATTTCATGGTACAGTACTGCATCAAAATATATATATAAAGTAAAGATCAAATAACCATACATTTACATAAACACTAAAGAAAAAGGCAAATGAAAAAAATGTTGTTTTTTTTTTACCTGTCAGGACAGATAAATAATTAAGGATAATAAACGGATAATACCCATACTATATCTCTACCTACTGTCCTCTATTCCAAACGGAGTAAAAACTCAGTAAATGCATTAGGTGTAATCTAGAGATGAGCGAATGAATTCTAATGAATCAATTTGTCTGACTGGCAGGACTTCACTTGGGGGAAGACTATCCCCGTAGGTGAAGTGCCCACCTGCCGCCAGATTAACAGAGGCCACGCCTCTAACTCCACCCAAAACATAACTAAACACCTAATCCCACCAAGCCCCCTAAATGTGCCCACATAGTAATTATTTCCCCTTTATGCCACCACACAGTATTTATGTGAGCAATGTGCCCCCTTAACAGATTATGTGCCCCCTCACAGTACTTATGCCCTTATTTGACTAACTGGAGCAGCGGCAAGAAATTGTGAGGGCTACACTAAATGGTCAGCCCCGCATACACACACGTGAAGTCCTGCCAATGAATGAGACAAATCAATATTTCAGTATCATTTAGCTCATCTCTAGTATAATCTTTCTATACGATTAGGCTCTGTGTGTATGTGCAGCGGCATCTGGGGGCATCTGCTGAAAGTAAAGAACTACAGATCATCAGCCATCTTTCCCGATTTCTCCATACACACTTGGCCGAGCATACATGTGATCTGAATGGGAAGTGGAGAGAACGCCACTGCCAAAGACAGTGAGAACAATGGATCGGGCAGGTTATATTCAAGCTACCTGACCCTTACTTCCTCCCGACATCTACCGTAGGGGAAAGTCAGGAGTTCCCCATACACATGTCTTGCAAGTCAGGAATTTGCACAAGTATTCAGTTACACTAGTAACAGAGAAATGCTGTTAATAAGCTTTTACCACTGTAGTAAGGCTCCATGCTCATGGTAGGTGCAAGCCCTATGAGGCACACACAAGATGCCTACAATTACTTTTGTACATAGCCTCTAGGAGCCCCTGATTTACACCCTAATGAGGATCATATGAAGCCCTGATCAAAACACAAACCAGGAACATTAGGAAAGAATAAAGGAATAAGGTGTAATAAATCTAATACCTCACCTGTACTACCATTACCTGCATTTATTAGAAAGGTCAATAGCAGAAAGACAAAAAAACCTTCATCGGAGCGATTGTTTACCCACTGACCTTGAAAAGACCTTCATCTTCTGTACCCAGGCGCTTCATCACACAGAGGGAAGGTGCGGACAGACACAACCGAAAATATTTATAGTGTCATGCCTATCCTCAAGGGGCCGCACACTCATGAGCGACATGTGCCTAAATATACAGGGCTCATGGATGCTGCAGGACGCGTCCTCATGAGTTTTCTGAATGTTGTGTACCCATGGAGATACGTACAGCACATGCTGAACACTTCAAGAAATGTGGGGGTCTCAAGCAAGATATAGGCATAAAAACACCTGCATAGTAAGTGCTATTGGGGATGGAAATGCAACTACAATCTTAGACTGTCAACTTCTCAGAAAAGCTTAGGGTATGACCACAAGGTACGGCTGTGCTGTGGTCATCAGTATCTGATCGGTGGGAGTCTGAAAACCGGGAACCCTGCTGATCAGCTGTTTGAGAAGGCACCAGCACTCCTGTGAGCACTGCAGCCTTCTCCGTGCTACATAGCAGATGTATTTGGTATCACGCTTAGCCCCATTCACTTCAATGGGACTGAGCTGCTCCTAGGCCACGTGACAATGAACGCGACATCACATGACCTAGGAAAAATCTGAAACAAGGCTGCAACGCTACTGCAAGCTCTGCTGCCTTCTCAAACAGCTGATCAGCAGGGGTCCCGGGTGATGGACCCCCAGCAATCAAATACTGAGGACCTGTCCTGAGGATAAGTCATCAGTTATAAAGTATGGAAAAACCCCTTTAATGGCCGTGCGGCTCCTTCAGTACCGTGCAGCCTGTAAGAATACAGAGCCATTGAGCAGGGCGGTCTCATTAGTTTATAACAGGCAGCTGCAGCCTATATGACCACAGCGGTACGCGACCGCAATGAGTGGTACGTAATGAATAGAGGAAGCGCAGAAACCACGGCCTCTATTAAATCATGTTATTGCCGGGAATGCTCAGGTATAGCAGAGCTCTGTCAGCGACATGTATCACTCAGGGGTTGTCTTTCCCCCTGAAAAAAAACAAAACACATAATTCTTCTAAATGACTTATTATATGATTAGATCTTATTAAACTGCCCTACATGTTACAAAATAACACTGCAAAAATTATTTTGGTAGCCCAACAAAAAAAAAAAAGGTGGGACACAGAAAACCATATTTCCATATATAACACTATTGCCAACTGTAAGGGCAAGTTCACATGCTGCACAAATTTCTGCGACTGGAAGCATCTGCATGGGTAAGGCTACTTTCACACTAGTGTTCTTGCTGGATCCAGCAGGGTTCAGCAAACACACTTCCATTACTGATAATACAACCATCTGCATCCACTATGAACGGATCCGGTTGTATTATGTTTAACATGACCAAGACGGATCCATCATTAACTTCTTTGAAAGTCAATGGAGGACGGATCCGTTTTCTATTGTGTCAGATTGTGTCCATGGATCCATCTTGCTCCGCATCCCAGGAAGGAAAGAAAACCGCAACATGCTGCGCTTTGCTCTCCAGCATGGGAACGCAACCAAATGGAACAGAATGCATTTTGGAGCATTCCGTTCTGTTCATTTACGTTTTGTCCCAATTGACAATGAATGGGGACAAAACGGAAGCGTTTTTTTCTGGTATTGAGACCCTATGACGGATCTCAATAACGGAAAATAGAAACGCTAGTGTGAAAGTAGCCCAAGACTAGTTTCATGCATGTGGAACCAAACACCCCCTGATTATACGGAAGCCAAGGTTGGCACATAACAGGTAGGAAATAGTGTTAGGTTTCCGTCCTACAGAGATCATCTTGACAATTTGGTGGACGGGCCCAGATAATTTTGTACAAAATATATTTGCCAAGAATCTCTAATTTACTAAACAAGCATAGCATTAGCTTCAGAATACCTCATATCACTATGGCATTTTGTGCTTTATCTGGTTGGTAGTGTGCCGTTGCATTGTATGTATTTTCCTTTCCTTGTGCAATCAGCCATAGTAACGTGCACCTGCGCACTGGGATGTGCTGACTGAAATTCCCCTTTTTTTCTTTCCAAGACTAGTTTCAGTCTCGCGCTAGAGAACTCGCCGGATCTCTCTGCATTCCGGTATTGCCAGAAGCTTGTGAGTCTCCGTCCGGCCCCATGAACTACAACGGGGACCAGCGGAGATCCTGTTGCAACCCGGCAAATACACAGACAATCAGTCGGACAAAAAACGCTGTGCACAACAGTTTTCTTCTGGCTGATTTTTGGCATATTTGCCAGAACACAGTAGTTAATGGGGCCATGCAGAGAGATCCACCAGGCTGTACCCTGCCATAATAGCCTGCCGGATCTCTTGAGCTAGTCTGAAACTAACCTAACTGCAAAACCCATCCAGATGAATGAGTCAATTGTAGAAAACAAATCTGGCTTCCCTTGAGACATACTTACATGCAGCTATTTGTCAAAAGTGCCATGCAGGCCAAATACATCTGATGCTACCACTGCCCTGAGTCCAGTCCTGAAGGCCATTTCCTCCATGAAGAAGTAGTTCTAGTGTTAGCTATTAAAGTAAATTAAGTACAATGCATCAGACCAACAAACCCCTGCAATCTACTACAATGTGTAAAAAACTAAGCACAGGAAAAGCATTATTACTGAGGAACCACACTATAACCTCATGCGATTGTTAGGGCGCCAGCGATCAGCACACGTCATCATATGCCAGTGATCGTACTACTAATGGCAGCGACCTGCCGGCATGAGCTGTCTCATCAGATTTTGTTTAATGTAGTGGCATTAATGAATTTTCCTTTTTAGGGAAGGTATGAACAGGAAACCTTCAGCTGACATTACATTCCCTGTGATATAGCTGTAAAACCTACACAAATCTTTCGGAGGAGACTCCTGTGTAAATTCTGCTGTGCAAGACTAAAGGAGGAGGGGAGAAAAACGACAGGTTCAGAGAAGTGCTGTGTGTAGGGACCGTAGTCATGAACCAGAATCCAACCAAAAGTGAACTATCTGGATAAATGGATTACAGAAAACTCCTAGCAGTTATCACTATGAACTGATCAGATCGGAAAATCCACACTGACGTACAGAATAGTAACAACTTTTCCTGTAGATCTTCCCCATTGCACATTTTCAGCTCAGGCGATCGTGGCACCAGGGACCTCACTATACTTTCCCTATGTTTCTCCAGATACTCTAATTTCTAAAAATATAATAATTCATTTCTTATAAAAATGGCCCTAGTCTATGGTGGACATTTATAAGGGGAATTATCAAAAGGGTTGTCCTATGATAACAACATATCCCATATCCACAGGGGCATATGGGTTTCATTGGTGGGGTTCCAACCGCTGGTGCCCCAGTCGATCACATTCCCTCGTTTGAATGGAACGGCATGCACGTACACTACTCAATTCAACTCTATGAGACTGACAAAGATAGCTAGCACAAGCTCTTGGCTATTGCTGGCACACCAACCAGTTAAAGGTGAATCTGCCACTCCATCCAAACACAGACCCATATTCTAGGGATCGGGAAAGTGTAGGGGGGGTAACAGATCAAATATCCCCTATCCCAATATTGATTAGAATAAGTTCTTGTCATGGGACAAACGACATAATTTGCACCAAATTATGAAATTTCGCATAATATTTGACAA
Source organism: Rhinella marina (assembly GCA_900303285.1). NCBI lineage: Eukaryota > Metazoa > Chordata > Amphibia > Anura > Bufonidae > Rhinella > Rhinella marina. The sequence continues at coordinate 266,036 of ONZH01015201.1, forward strand.
ATTTGGTTCAACTTTAGCCTAAGGCCTCTTTTACATGTCAGTGAATCACGGACAGCACACATACCCACTGACTTCAAAGCAGCTGTCCCACGAAAAATATTCTACAGTTTTCAGACCAGCACCTGGATCTGAATACTTTTGTAATTGCACATAATTAAAAATTTAGCATAGCCACTGAGTTATTCAATAAAATGTATCTGTATAGTGCAACCTGCTGTTTGTTTTTTTTTCCTTATTTCTTTGACCTGCTCACTGAGATGGCCGCACATGCTCAGTTTCACCCTTTAACTGCCTCATAAGCTGTGATAGGGAGAGCTGAGACACGCCTCCTGAGCTGCAGCAGAAGGATAAGACTGTTCTATTAGGAGCCAGCTGTACCGTTCCGCAAAACACTGAACGAACACGGTCATCCGTATTTTTTGCGGATCCGTGTTTTGCAGACCACAAAATACATATGGTCATGTGTATGCGCCCTAATAGGACATGTTGTATTTTTTTTGCGGAACGGACATACAGAAACAGAATGTACACAGAGTCACTTTCATTCTTTTGTTTTGAGGACCCACTGAAATGAATGGTTCCGCATACGGTCCGCAAAAAAACGGAACAGACAAAGAAAAATATGTTCGTGTGCATGAGGATAATTTCACACTCACTGCAAAGCTAATCCAGCAGGATGCTAGGGTTCTCTGAATCCAGCATAGCCAGAGTGCTGCATGCCAGCCAGACCCCATAGACTATAATGGGATCCGGCGGGGATCTGGCTGCCTCCCGGCATAAATGTTGGTATTCGGCAGGGCATAAATCGCTGCAACAGTTTTGTCCAGGCGAATTCCAGCAGCGGGGAGCGGCCATATCCCCATCGGATCCCATTATAGTCAATGAGGTCTGCCAGTGTGTGGACCTATCCGGCTATGCCGAATCCAGAGAACTGTGGGAGGTTGCTCTCTGCCAGATCAGCTTTGACAAAAGTGTGAAACTAAACGAAACACGTGCACTTTTCAAAACTGGAGTGAATGTTGTAAAAATGAAAAAATGTAAAATAAGCAAAAACAAAAAACAAAAAGTGGCTAAGTCCTATTTGAAACATTTTAAAGCCAGAATGCAGGGCTTGATAGATCCCTCTCCCAGGTGTCTGACATAGGGAAGGTAGACTGACACTGAGGACAGGGACTGATGGCCATCCTTCTACTGTAAATGCAATGGGAAATAATGAATTAGGAGACACCAATCTTTATGTATAAAACTAGCCTTGGCTATAAAAAATCAAGTACATCTTACAGCTAAACTGTATATGCAGCAGACCACAGAGCGGGGATATGAGCACAACGCTGTCTATACAGTCCCCAGCACTGCTGTATCATTAGGAGGCTTCCCTGCTACAATGCAGCAAATTGCTCCAAATCCAAACGGCAGCATTCCAGAGTGATGTCAATGGCCGTACAGCCGGCCCCCTCTCCCTTCCTTCCACACCTCCTCAATTGTTCCCATAAACTGAGTGACAAACTTCAGGCATTGCCACACAACTCCAGGAAGGGTGGAAAGAGGACTTTCCTGTAGCTCAAGGCACTCCGACCTCCACCTTCTCCACAAGCTCTAAACAATAAGGTAAGGCTTTGTGTGCCAGTGTGAACAGGGCTGAGTCGTCTCCTCTCGTGTATGGGGTGCTGTCAGATAATAGTCCAATAATGTCCTCATCATGTAGGACGCATCTTTCCCAAAAATTCTTACCGAGTACTAAATGACCCGGATTTGGGTATATTGTGCACCTTTGCCTGATTTATTGATTTATTAGCATTATCGAAAAGAGAGAAAATTGTAAAATGATATAATTCAGATAAATATACGGCAGATGTGTGGAAAATTCCTCACTAAGTAACCAGATAATTCTCTGGAGAGGAGACATGAGCCATATTGTACTGGGGTTTTCTGCTTTTTACTGAAATATAATCAAAGCATAACGATATCTTAAGAAAGTTCACAAGCTTGGCAGCTGCGTGAGACGGACTAGGCATGTAGTCTCTCATCTTCTCAGTGCAAGAGGAAATGTCTCTGTTCACTAACAGCAAGCACATATATTGAAATTTGTGAGAAATAGATATAAAAAAATATATAACAAAGTTGCAAAAGTTTGTTTCTTTACAAGATGACTAAACTTAATGTATGTATATACACCAGAAAAGGATAAGCCATGGCGTGTACATATATTAATGAAGTGGAGGAGGAAAAAAAGCTAGTCAGTCTGTAGACTTCTAAAACTGCCTTTGTTGCCCACAGCAACCAATCACAGCACAGCTTTCATGCTTCAATTGCAAAATACAAAATGGAAGCTGTGCTGTGATTGGCTGCTATGGGCAACAAAGAGACTTACTTTCTCTATACTGAGTGTTTGAGTGGTAGTCCAGATGTGCACCCGTGAAGCAGGCGTGGTGGTGTCACCCAGTGGTTACCTATGGGTGTATGGAGCACACAACACGACAGCCGTCTTTTCTTCTGAGCGCTCCTTCCATGGTGCAGAGGAAATGGAAGGAATTCCACCGAGATACAGTGAAATATAGTAAACTGCTTGCGTGCACTTCCTGGGAATTTCACGAGTCCTCATATTCCCAGACGGCAGGACAAACACCACATTCCATCTACTACAGACATTTAATCGATAAAACATAAAGCTTCACCGCCAGGCAGCTCTACAGAGTCACCTGCTAGTGCAATAATCCATTGTTTACTAGGAATAACAGCAAGAGTCCCGCCAAGGCATCCAGCACAACAGAGGACTCATGTATTTTCAAGTATTTTTAACCTCTGTACTTTTCCCACTCCTGACCTTCTCAAAATCCCCGGTTATCCGTAACCTGCTCGTGTGGGTTTAGGGGGCACAAACACCATGGGAACCATGGGATTAGTGGAAAAATGCCTGCAAACTGATGACAGGCCAGGACTAGCTGGACAGCCTCCCTGTCTAGGTGGGATTAGGTAACAAGATACAGAAATCTTTGATACCAAATGGAAATTTATGTCCACAACCACCAATCACAGCGCAGGTTTCATTTTACCACAGCAGTTTTGCTCTTGATGATTGCTTTGGGCAACAGGGACAGATTTTTCTGTCAGATGGTTTAGATAGGCTTTGTAGGTTCATGGTCCCATAAATGATCGATAGACATCACATAATACTAAAAAAAAATACAAATACTATGAAAATAATACTAATAGTAGTAATAGCAGTCTGTTGTTCTGCTCACGATGTGAAGACACGTATATGAGGCAGCAGATAACAGCTTGCACATTACAGCACGTCTATATGCTTCTGGTTTATGTCTCTGTCTGAGAATTCGGTATAAAGCCAAGAGAAAGCTGAAATATCACAGTGCCCGGACTGATGGCATGTTTCTTGGCCTAATATGGACTAGAGAATACACTATACTTCATGTGTAACGCAGAGAACATTCACTAAAAATCCACAAGATGAGAACTCAACCACAGGATGAGAATACACAGTACAACATGTCGTGCTACACACAGTGAAACCTCTTCGAGAAGACCACCCGCTTATCCAGACCAGATTTTTTTAGTTTCATCACATATTATGCATACTAAATAACACTTTTCAAAGCAATTGTGGGTGATGGTCTCAAAGAGGTTCCCTGTACATGTCAGACTCCTCAATGACCACGTTTCATGGCTTCCAGCTGCATGCTTTACAGATCACCTCACAGTTTGGCTATCACTAACATTATTAACTCTAGTTGACGGTCAATATTCATGGAGTAAAGGAGAAATTACTTGGCAAGGTTTCTTAGATGAATAAAGTTATAAAGGTTCAATTCAAGGTGCTTTTAATGAAGGGATTGGTTATAGATTTTAATTGGAAATGGCATTTATTAATTTGCACGATTCACTTTCACTATGAGTTTCTAACTTTCACTCTCCTGCTCACTCAGCTTTACCAGAGGATCTCTAAAGTCAGGGAGAAGACTAAGGTCCTCCTTACCCTCGGGAAGCACTCTCTCTCCTTCTGCACTTCTTCTATAACCCATCACCTGTAGCTCTCTGTCCTTCTGTAGCCATGGATAAGGTCCAGCACATTACCCGATCTGCAATGAGGAGAGCCTCAAATATTGAGGTCAACCAGCAGACCCGTCAAAACCTCCAAGAACTCTTTGTCAATTTCTCTCTTATTCTCATCTGTCTTCTTCTCATCTGCATCATTGTGATGCTCCTCTGAGGTTCTCCGAACAGACAGACTAGACCGCCACCACAAAGATGTGATGTAAAATTTACCAACACGTGCCTTTTCTTGGCTTTGCATGCAGTGTCTCATTTCTTTTCACTTGTAAATTGATATTTATATTATGGAAAAAACCTGCTGTAACATTTCATTTCCTACTATGCAATCCAGTATAAGCGTTCGGATTTGTAGTGTGTCCCCTCATGGAGTGCTACTACTTAAATAAAAGTATGTTCACACCACAGAATGTCACTTCTGACTTTAGAGCACACCTGGATATGCCAGTATTCCTCAGGAAAAGAGCGTGGGTCTGCATTTTGTTCTGTCAGATTGTACAGCCCTCCTTCAACCAAGTGTGCATGTTTTTTCAGTAGGTAAAGGGGAATAAGCCACGGATGACACTAGGCTGGTAAGCACCCACTAAGAAGCCTCCTTGAGGTGCTTAAGAGGGGACTAGACAACATGTAGTGACTACTCTCCCCTTTGTGAGTACCTGGTGATACTCACATCAGATAAATAACTTAAAATGTCATCAGGAAATGCATTGTAACCTTCAGGCACCGGGTTATAGAGCAGAAGGAGCTGACCACACTGATTTAGAGCTTTGAGGGAAAAGATTCAACAAAACGTGGAAATTCATACATTTACATCTCTGCTCTGAGCTCAGGACTGCCCATTCGACTTTTTATCAGTGATTAATGGCATTCCCTAAATAAGTGAGTATACAAAGATAGCTGTCAGTCACTGATAAGATAGCCCCTGTGTACAACTGAGCTCAGAAAGAGCAGAGACTTCAATGTATAAATTACAAGTTTTGCTGAATCTTTTCCCACAAAATTATTTGACAGTCTGCTCAGCTCCTCCTGTTCTATAGTATGCTGCATTGCATGGTGACAGTTTCTCTTTCCTAAAAAAAAATTCCTCGCATCCCTGACTTCTTTAACACACTACACACACAATAGCTATCCTCCTATTTTCTCAATAGTGGTAGGGAGTGGATGGACAACTCTGGGGATGTTTATCTTGCAGGAAAAGGAGAAGGATCAAACAGATAGAAATCCAAAAATGTGGGCGTTTGTTGAGCTATCCTGTCAGCTGCCCCATCGAGTTCAGCAAGACCATCAGAGAAATATCTTGTGTATAGCCTTCTATATGGGAACCTGTCACCACGAAATGAAATGCAAACTCTAAGCAGCATATTATAGAGCAGGAGGAGCTGAGCAGATTGAGTGAGAGTTTTATGGGACAAGACTCCGTAACACTTGTAATTTACATATTTAAGTCTCTCAAGTTCAGTTGTACATGGTGACGCTTTTTGGGCCAATTATAGGGAACAACAGTTCATAGGAACTGTCGTTCTCGATAACTGGCCCTTATAATCATGCTATCGATCAGCATATTGACGAGAAAAGCAATAGTTCAACATCTTAGAAAACCTATTTATAAGGCAGGAAAAAGACAGTTTACATTTATCATAGCGCCGCAGACTATCAGGGATTATCACATTAATGAGGCGAAAGCAAATGTGGCCAGTTGAAAAGTTCAGAACGGCATAATATTGTCTAAGTGCCATGGTAACTCACTGATGAACGGCATCCAAAAATCAGGGAAAAAAATGAAAACCGCGACTTCTTCTTCAAACCCATTACAAAATTCTGTAATCTTGTCACGTAACTTTATACTTGTACTAAAAATAAGAAACTCTGCTTGACAAAACAGGAATAAAATATTAGTATGTTTATCAGCCTGGGACCCAAATGGTGCATTTATTCTTCCATCAAGTACCAATGACATCTAGTCACTTAAAGGGATCCTGTCACTCGCCATTTATACACTAAACCACCAGCATGTTGTCATACTGCTGGGGAATAGCCTTCTGAACAAGTCTCTAACAAATATCTTCACATAGCATTAAAGGGGTTATCCGGGAAAAAATATCCTATGGATATATATCAATATCAGATCTATAGGGGTCCGACCCAGGACGCCTGCAGATCAGCTGTTAGCAGAGGCCATGCCACAACCTCTTCAATGGACCTGTGCTTGGTAAGTCACCAGGCGGCCACAGCCAGAACTCAGGTGAGTGCCACGGCTTCCTGAAACTGGATAGGTCGTCATTATCGTTTCCAGGATAACCTCTTCAAGTATTTAAAAACATATAAACAGTGTTTGCTCTATGGAAATTACTGGAGAAGAGTCAGGCACATGTGCAGATGAATCCAAGGCCAGTACACCTGACTTCACTGCGCATGCGCCAGATGCCACTGGGCTCTTCACCAATAATTTACATACACACTGTATTAGAACTTTTTCTACCTCATACTACACCAGGGATCAGCAACCTTCGGCACTCCAGCTGCTGTGAAACTACAACTCCCAGCATGCATACTTGCATGCTTAGCTATTGTAGTAACTCCCACAGAAGTGAGTGGAGGGTTCTGGGAGTTGTGGTTTCCTAACAGCTGGAGTGCCGGAGGTTGCTGATCCTTGTACTACACCAAAACACCACAACCCATCCAAATGGAAATTGCTTACTTTAGACTAGTTTCACACTAGCGCTAAATTGTTCCGGTACTCTTTCCCTGCCGGAGCCCATTGACTATAATGGGACTTAGCGGGATCCAGCCCGTTTCCAGCCAAATTCAGCCGGCCAAATACCGCTGCAGCATTGGGCAGATTTTCAATAATGTGTAAGTTAAGTTAGATACATTACAATTGTCTATGGGTCCAGGGAGTCAATAAAACAAAATATGTAAAATGTACTTTCTTCCTAGAGAAAGAAAACAAAATCCAAGAAGGTCAAAGGCTGAAGAGTGCAGAACACAATGGATCTTGCCAACAACAGAGGCCTCAACCTTCTGCTGAATTTTGTTCTGATCATCATGGTTCTTCTTCTGATGTTTATCCTGGTAAAACTACTGTGAGACGTTATGATTGGATAACTTACTGTACCATGACCAATCAGAACCGCCAAGGAGGGTATAACCCATCTGGGACTTAAACTTATAAGGACATTCCTTCCAGACGGTTTCTCATTGCTGACCACTGAGATGACACTGGGGCTTTAAACATCCCAGAATCTTTGGTGAAGATCCTCCATTTCATACATGACGATAAAGCTGGTGTGATGGATGCCATAATGCAATATCTGCCAGTACCAGAACCAAGGATTGGAGCAACCTGAAGTGTCTACAATAAGACAACCCTTATCCATTCCCTCTAAAAATCCCAGATCATCGAGGAGCTGATGAGAAAACCCTGGAAAGAACTACTTGTATATATCTGTCAACCTCAATATGTCTTGAGAAAGCAGAATGTGTAAGAATTTACTGTACTAACCTTAGATCTAGCTATTCCTTCACAAGTTAGAGGGCAGCAGTACTAAGGCATGCCAGGGAGCACTGATATCTAGACATTTACTTGCACTTTTGTATAACTTTTTTCTGAATTCACTTCTAAGAAGTATGAAATCCATAAATTAATAAAATATGTACACTGAGCATCTTGAGGATTCTTTATAGATGCAGACTGCTGTTTAGGAGAACAAACTCATGGTTCACTAAACGTGGATTTACACTCCCCAATGTTCAGGAACGAACGTTCCTACAAATACTCGTTCCCGATAATCTGCCTGTCTACAGGTGCCGCAGATCACCCAATGAACAAGCAAAATCCTCGTTCATCGGATGAAATGATCATTGGTGCGGACACCTCAATCATCCTTCCCGGGCAGCAGATCGTGATGTCAAAAAAGCGGTCTGCTGCCCAGGAGCAATGATCTTGAATGGGGACGAGCATTGGCAGCATCTCGTTCACCTCCACTTAACAAGCAGCCGACTGTCAGGAACGAACGCTTCCTTTCCCGAAAACCGGCTTCTCCCCACCCTGTGTAAATCCACCTTTACTCTTAATTCATTACAGACAGCTTTTCAGCTTCACCAATAGTTCAGGTAACACTTGCAAGGCTCACATAGATAAGAAGAAATCCTGCCCCTCTATTTCTTTATAGCACACACTCAAAAGCAATAGTACCAAGTAGTGTAGCTGCGAATCCAGCTCTGGGGTGAGATAGAAAGCATACTACAGCCAAGAACAGCAGCATCTCTGTGTCTCTGTCTACAGGAGCTTCCACCTCGCCACTCTCCTGTCCATAGATCACTCAGTGAAGCTGATGAGCATCTCCTCTCTGAAGATGAATTTTATCAGTGAATGTGAGTGAACAACTGAGGAAGCAAGGGGTGGAGGAAAGAAGCATGACAAGTGGTAAAAGAGGCAATTTCTCTAATAAGATATATTACAAATTTTCCTATCTTCACTTGTACTATTGAATTATGGAAAGCTGCCTATAATCAGAAGTACACTTTAAGGATCCGGATGGTTGTAGTAATAGTTAGTAATAATTGCTTGGTCTATCGTACTAAAAATAATTGGTTCTCCCTATTGGTATCTACAAATGCAATGTTTTTCTACAGCTATGTCAAAGAGAATATTTTTAGAGGTGGAGCTATAGTAAATGTGAAGTTAGTAAGAATGAAATGTAAATCTCATCGCTCTTGATGACAACAAACTTTCCTCCAAATATAAGAAAGCTGAATTTTAGATAATATTTGTCCTTGAAATATTGAAATTAAATTGATCAATGGAAGGCTACCTTTTATTTAGGCCATGTTCACACGAGTCAGATGTGAGATCGGCACCGAAATCTACATCCAATGCATGCGATTGGGGTTTCCACAACCAGGTTCACATGCAACAGAATTTTCAGGAGGAAAAGTCAATAACATGGGGCTAATCCTGATGCGATTTGTTGTAAATCCACAGCATATCTCCGTAAACCTTGTGAAAGCCTTGGATTTCTGACGTGGAGCTTGTGGTAAAATTTGCTATATGCTAAAACACTCTCTGACCAGACTGAGGTCCATGCCATGCTTATTAAATAAAGCTGGCCATAGACTGTAGCTAGCTGTTGGCCACCCATCCCCATAAGCATACACATCCAGGGGAATAAGCTGCAACCAGATACCTTTGGTGGTGTCTTAAAACCAACATGTTCAACATGTCCAATCCTTCTTTCCCCAGAGATTGACAGTGGGGGGGAAGACTTGGGACAGGCTAAGCGGGGTTGTCCACTCCTTTACCACTGATGGCCCATCGTCAGGATAGAGTATCAATCTGATCAGCCAGGGTCTGACACCTCACATGCCCCACTGAAATCAGCCCTTTCAGAGTAGCTCCAGTGCCAGGAGTCAGAACTACATGGCACTGTGTGCTGGACGAAGCTGGTTACTGGCTCACTTCCCAGTTGAAGTAGGTCCAGCACCAAATTGACTCTGAAACAGCTGATCGGGGTGTGCAGGGTGTTGTATAACCAATCAGATACTTATACCATAAACACCATATCACCTAGCCACAGGATAGGTTACAAGCATCTGATTGGTGGGTTTCTGACCATTAGGAGACATCGGGGTACTAAGTTCCCTGCTCTAGTCTATGTGCCACAAGGAAGCAGAGTACAGGGCTCTTATCTCTGGCAATGCCATAGAGATCAGTGGAGCAGCAGTGCCCCATTCACTCAGAGGACTCAGGGACCAATTTCTCATGATCAGTGGAGGTCCAAGCAGTCGGAACCCACAATCTCATATCTACCTATCCTGTGGACCATTGATAAAGGGTTGTTCAACCATAACAGCTTGGAGACAGTCACCACTGTGGCCAGTCATTAGCTGCAGCGGCGCACGTGACCCCGTCAGTGCCAGACGTTTACATGCAGTGAAGACAGTGGTGGACCCAGGGAGAAGAAGAGTGTCAGGAAGCAAGTAAGTAAGTATGCTTCCCTCAACAGACTCCACTAGGTAGCTGTGACATTCTACTACAGCAGAGGTGCTAGGACTTAAAGGTTTTCCAATTTCAGATTGTTATTTCAATACCCCCATCTGAAGTTGGAAAACCCCTTTAAGTCATAGCACCTCTGCTGTAGTAGAATGTCACAGCTAATTAGAAATATAATCTCAGTTGATGACACCCACGGTGGGCTGGTACCGGAGGTTTACTCCGCCTGCTATAAAGTCTACTTCCATAAGACTGAAATTGTTTTAAAGATTACAGTTCAGCAAGCTCTGCTATTCAGGGGGTAATCCTATTACATTAATCACCTCCATACAGTGGCATTATGAAAAGATTCTGGAAGGAGAATATGGAAAAACATTCCTGCCCAGACCAGTCTTCATCTACAGAAGCCAACAGCGACATCCAGAGTACACCACAAAGACTCACACGTGTAACAGAGTACAACACTGACAAACGTAGTGATCCCCAACAATGATCCCTGGGAATTCAACATATACAATACCAGGCCTGCAAAGGGATAGTGGTGTGTGTGAATGAGTGCTTGACCCTTGCTAGGGTAGTAAGTAAGGTGCGGTTAATAGCTCCACCAGGGGAAATAGTGGTAGCAGCTGAAACACCTATATTGTGATCCTATATAATGGATGGTGGTGAGGTTAACCACTAATTCAAAATATTAGATATGAGAATCTCAAATAGGGCATAACCCAGAAAAATAGGAAATTTAGGATCATATAAATATTCACTAAATAGCAAAGAAGCACTAACGCCAAACTTCCCTATAAACAGCACACGTGGATGAAAGCACAACTGATCCTGTGTACTAGTTTGATACTGTAATTAAATAGCATCCTAAACACTGATCAAACACCGCCAGTGCAGAATGCTCCATTGTTAAAGTGACCCCCACACTAAAGTAGTGGTATTCAAATACCTGCCATATTGTTGATAATTTTACCATCACATCTCACGTGTTAGTGTGTTATCTTAATAAGAATAAAATAAAGGTTATGTTTTAGTCATACAATGATACCCTTATGTGGGCTGATGCCCATGAGCTGTATAAGAGTACAACACTACAGCCAAAAATCATTCATTCACAAAACGCCTGTCCATCTACAAGTATACTAGATCCTGTGACTAACATATAACACAGAAGACCCAGCTAATATTTTCCTGACACTTGCCCGTTTAGCAACCACGTTTAAAGTAGAAAATACTGTTTAAATAACATTTTAGGTCACTTTTTTTGAATTTTTGGTGATTTTTGTTTTACTTGTCCATTTATTTTTGAAAAAATTAAAATCAGTTTCTACACTGGCCACTAGGCCTAATAATATGTCGAGACTTCCAGTTCTGTCATTATTATCACAGGGAGATTTACAATGACAGATATCACAGCACAGCATTACACCATGCACAATAGGTGATATCACAGCTTATCTATTCCCTCCTGACCTCTGCATAGGTCACAGAGGCATGGCCAAAAAAACTCCCATAGAAGTCGATGAGCTCCTTTTCATTGGGTCTATGGTCCATGTAGAAGATCTCTAAAAACAGGAGGTCTTGACATATTTTAGGCCTAGTGGCCAGTGTAAAAACTGCATGACTTAAGCTTTTTTTAATACATGGAAAATTAAAAAAGAAAATTATAGGTAAATAAAGTTAGCATAAAAACTTGATTTAAAGGGGTTGTGCAGGGGGTTTATACTGATGACCCATCCTCAGGATAGGTCATCAATAACAGACCAGTGCGGAGCGACTCCCAGCACCCCCCCCACCCCCGCTGATCAGCTGTTTGAAGAGGACAAGCAGTTGTAATTACAGTGCACTTCCGCTGCAAGCAAGACGATGCTCAATGTAATCATGAAGAGGAAGCAGTACTTGCATGAGCATCAGCCTTTCTTCAAACAACTGATCAGAATGGGTTTGACTCCGAGTACACTGTGGATCTAATACTAATGACTAGAGATGAGCGAACGTGCTGGTAATGAGCACTGTAGCGCTCGGCTCCCCTGCGCTTGCATGGGCGCAGGCATCCGGATCAGTCCTTCTCACCCGACGGAAGCGGATGCCTGCGCCCATGCGAGCGCAGGGGAGCCGAGCGCTACAGTGCTCGTTACGAGCACGTTCGCTCATCTCTAATAATGACCTAACCTGAGGGTAGGTCATCAGTATAAATCCCCTGCACAACCCCTTTAAACAATTGGTCATTTTCTGAAGACACTCCCTTTAAATCCAAATGTAAAACAGGTGAAAGACTCCCTTTAAAGGGGCTCTCCGGGAATTTAGAAAATGAAATTACTTAAATATTTTTCTTTATTGTAAATATATTCCCATATATCTTTCATTATTTATAATGGTTCATTTTGTTTAGGGAGCAATCACTAGGAGAAACAAAATGGCAGCCGTCCTATTTATACACACAAAACCTGTCCTAATCACACAGTAGAGCAGGTTACTTCACAACACTGAGGTAAAGAGCTGCCTCATCCTCCTTTCTGCTCTGCTTGTCAGGATTATAATCCTGAATACAGTTCCATATGATCTTCACCCGAATCTCTGGAGGAATGGAGTTGATGAGGAGACCTGAAGTACAGAAAGGACGGACAGGACAGACTGTGGTAATGGAGACTGCGTACAAGTGCTGCACATTATCCACATCACCCCCACCCTCCGCTCTGTACTTCATGTCTCCTCATGAACTCCATTTCTACAGAGATTTAGCTGAAGATCATATTAAACTGTATTCAGGATCATAGAAGATGATGAGGCAGCTCTTTGACTCACTGCTCTGAAGTAACTTGTGCTGCTGTCTAATTAGGACAGGTTTTGTGTGGTCTAATAGGACGTGGGCCATGTTATTTTTGCTAATGATTGCTCCCTAGACAAAACGAACCATCATAACAAATGAAAGGTATTTGGGAATATATTTATAATAAAGTAATATTTAAGTATTTCCTAATTCCTGGAGAACCCCTTTAAGGCTGGACAGTTTTGCACAGATTTATAATACAGCACAACATCAGCTACAATTTATTCTTTTATATAGCTTTTTTCTCAATGACTTGTAGGAATCTTGACATTCTCCACTGCATGCTGTATTATGGAGGTAGTCTAGCGGAGAACACAGTGTGTGTTGATTCACAGAGTGTCTGTATTGGTGCAGACACAAGTCGTGCTGTGTGGGTACTGTACGTGGTCAATACTTTACAGTGAACGCTCAATGCATGAACCGGTCTTAATTAACAAAGACCAAAGATATATGCTGCACCATTGTGACAAGTGGAAGGCTATAAGATCACATCAATGTAAATGATAGTCTGCAAAAAAGATTGCGAACAAGAAACCTCTATATTAAATGCATAGGTAAATGTATACATTTAATATTATTAAAGAAATATAGTCTGAAAACCCAGGCTATTATCACATGCTTCATTTTACTTGTCAGCACTAAAACTGCAAGTTTACATTTGTAATTGTACAAGGTGACCACTAGATGGCAGCATAATCCAACTTACTGTTAGTACTTCTGCGTCTTGGCGGAGATGTTCTAAAGGATTCCAAGCAGACAGACAACAGGATTCCTCTGGAGTTCGCCTGTCCTGAGAATTTGCATGGAGCTGATCTGAAAGCCACATCTGAGTTCTTAAAGAAGACTGAAGAGGGGCGCCAGCCTGGTACCCAAAATAACTGTGTTTTTGCACATATGAGTCACTAGCTGAAGGCTTACTTTCCGGTAAGGCACTATAGGTCATATCCAGGGTATGCCTCCTAGTTTGTGGAGCAGATTTAGTAAAGTCACTACTGCGGCAGCTGTCGTACTTATATTTGTGGTCTATGTCCATCAGATCTTTTTTATCTATCTCCTTATCGTCCAGTTTAAGAGCTTCCATGCTGTAGTGAAGACATGCTGGCCTATAGGCTCGCGACTGCTGGGACAGAGAACTCTCTCGACCCATGCGTTCAAGGCTGTTCCGTGACCCGGCTTTGTCCACTTGACCAAAAGCATCCTGTGTGCTCAACTTAGAAAGAGATGACCACTTCTTCATTGGCCTGGAGTCCTTCATGTCAAGGGGAGTGTCAGTATGGCCATATGTTCTACCAGCCCCAAGCAAGGAATAACCGCTATCCCAACAGGAAGTCTCCAGCTTGTCCTCTCTGTGTCTGGGCACCGACGACCTGACTGTAGAGGGCATGACATGGGCAGATGGAAGACACACCAGTGGGTTCACTGGCTTAAAGGTGGATGTACCACTGGAAGTAGAGTGATCTAAATGGGAAAAAAAACATTACATATTAAATCAGAGAAATGCAATCAAAAACACAATCAGAAGTAAGATAAACTGCATTTTACTTGATATTGTCTCAGTTTCCCACCCAGGAAAAGCAATCCTAAACACCTAGGTACTAGGCGGCCACACACAAGCTAATCAAAAGGGACTATTTCAACCAAATGGAACATTCATCAAGTGAAATTTTAGATCATTATTGTCCAAGAATTTGTTGGCCGTGTTTAATATTTTCGTCCGATGGTCAGATGAAAGAGCTTTCATTAAAATTAAGATTGTAGGTGAACAAAAGATCTTTCTTGGAAAGAATATCATCAGAAAGATCTTTTGTCCATCGCTCAGGTTCACTGAACATGCGCGGCCAGCTTGAAGCACTGTAACGACTGTGTACGACCGTGTCTGAGAAACGAATGTTCACCAGATGATTGTTCAACCATCTATCTAATGTGTATGGCCACCTAAATGGAAAATTGTTCCCCTCTTTACGGCACAAGACAAACTATTGACATTTTGTGGCACAATGTTCTCTATACACACAATGAAAGAGGATCCCATAAAGGGTGTCAGACTTCTCGACTCCTGAAATAAGCCGTTCCTAGCAGAGCCTAACAGGATAATGTGAGCCTAAGCAGCTAATCAGCTTGCTAAATGCAGCCGTCCAGTCAAGTATACAGGTCAAGGGTAGGGTGCAACACATTTCATTTTGTGACAACAACAGGCATTTCAAACTTGAATTTTGAGGGTTTTCTCTTCAGAAACATGACATATGGCCTGCCAAGTATCTGTGTGGTATAGGAATCCCATTTTAAAATACACTTTTTATGGTAATACATCTACATGGGATGTAATTCACCGAGCAAAAATTTGCATCAAAATCCACAAGTTACCTTTGGATTTTGCTGCACCGCATGTCAATTTTTGCTAACTTCCGGAACTCCAGCTGTGGTGAAACTACAACTCCCAGCATGCTCCATTCATTTCTATAGAGTTCTGAGAACAGCCAAGCAAGGGGGCATCTTGGGAGTCGTAGTTTTACCACAGCTGGAGTGACGGAGGTTAGCCATCACAGGGATAGGCCATGATCAGTGGTGGCCCGATATTAGGCATCTCCCGATCAGCTGTTCAGGGGGTGGTTCCTTCAAAACTAACTAGGTCTGTAGGAGACAGAACTCGTCACTGCAAAGCTAAGCTGCACCTACTGATTTCAAAAAGAGCAGCATTGCGGTAACGAGCTCCATCGACGGTGCTTGGCAGTTTCAGCACCAGACCTACACTCAAAGGTGATAGACTGGCGTACAGGGTGTCAGACCGCTGCCGATCAGCTAGTGATGGCCTGTCTTCAGACTAGACCATCACTTGATAAAAGCTGGAGAACCCCTTTAAGCCATTCTGAATGGAATAGGTTTTTAGAAGACATGGGCGAAGTTATTAAAAATTCTATTCCAATGCTTTGCTGAATTTCAAAAAGAAATTCACTTTAGTGCAGTTCATTGTATGTAGGGGGCGCAATGATGGGGAACAGTGATAGCACTACCCCCCATCATTGAACTTCTCAGATGCCGCATTCATCACTGATCGTGGCATCTAAGATTAACATTGAGGGTTTTCAGGGGTTAATCCGGTAAAAAAAAAAAAAAAAAAAGTAAACAATACCCATCTTATCGATCCCCTAGGGACCGCCACGACCATCTTGTTTGAAGACCATGCGGTATCTTCAATCAAGATGGCTGCAGCGGCCTCTTCTCTCGCAAATGGATCAGGCGAGTATGAATTTGTTTGATTCTACCGCCATTTCAGGAAAAATTGATTTGTTACCACGAAGTGCAAGGAAATTCAGCTTTGTGGCAAATCAAATTTTTAGTCCCATTTCATAAATAGTCTGACATAAAAGAGGAGTCTTCTTACTAATTTTATGTGATTCAAAGAAGGAAAAAGAATTCTCTAATATGCTCTCAGTCTAGAATGTAGATATCTCCTTCTGCTCTGAAAGCAAAACCGGAGTATCAGTATTCAGTTCTCTGTTCCGACTTCCATCAGCAAAAACGGACACGTGAAAATCTGTGTGGACTACTGTTGCGCCCATTTTTTCCACAATCATTCACTTGAATGGGTCAAGAATAGCGCATGTTGCGAGTTTCTCTGCCCGGACCATTTGCTCTTAGGAGTCTGTCTGCTATGTGGGGTCAGTCTGGATTGTGCATGGACAAGTCCTTATACAGTTTCTACAGTAAAATATAGGTAAGCTTACGAATAGAAATAGCACACAGGTAGTGATGGGAGGAAGACACATTCTGAAATGGCATCTGGGCTAAGCTTCTGCCTTTCGTCGGCTCCATTTTGTAGACGTGAACAGATTGGCACAGAATATGATAGGACACAAGATGGCACAGTACATACAGCTGCTGCAGCCTCAGGGAACAGATGGTGAGAACTGCACTGGTTTCTTCACCATTTATCTGTATTTCAATGAAATGCACAGAAACTTCTAGTCTTTTGGGGAGAAGGAAATCTTTTGCTAAGCCCTGTATATCCGGACTAAGTACTCATCTGAACCTCTTATACAGCATGTAGCTACCGGAAAGTGTCTCCATGCTCGCGGTTCAATGGCAGGAACCGATCAATATAAAGCATGAATCAGTCCCTGTAATACTATGCCCTGTAATGACTTAACACCTCCCCTGCCAGTCTGCCTGACGCCACTTCATTCACGATCCAAAATATACTCAAAAATCCACCATCAATACAAATATCGTATACTACATGCAAGCCGTGAACGTCTGGACTTCTCCAATGTGTGAAATGAACACACACTTAGAAATACTTAGGATTCTATATAGTGAATGTGCAATACCAAAGGGTTAAGAGATACAAGCCATGTGCCAACAACAGCAGGTTTTCATGGCTGACACATGTGGGCATCCGGCCCCTAACAGCTGAATGGCCCGTGTCTGGGAAACATGCAGGACAATGAACGACACTTGAACAAGATGGACTGCAACAAAATGTGTCACGTGTGAATATACCCCTTACACGTTCACTCAGAGAGTGAAGGAACAGTAATAATAGAGATGAAAAGACAAGACCAGGTAACTACCAGGTAAGGTCTGATCTACTAACCACCACGTATAGGGACACTAAATCTAACCTTACCTACTGGATCCTTACAGCAGCTTTATGTTACGGCCTATTTATGACTGGTCCATTTTCAATTTGTATTTGTCCTATTTTATTTGTTAAAGGATTACATTTTTCTTTTTCTGCTTTTGTAAAGTTACGGAAATGCAGATTACACAAATTTCTGTCTACATCTATGATGCCGTGTGCACACAGCCAGTGCCCGTATATTTTTGACCTGCTGCTTGCAGGCCACAATACGGGCACGGCTGGCACACATTCGTGTGCTTAAGCCTAAAGTTTGTTTTCATTAATTACTCGAGCTCCCATTCCTCTTTGGATTTTATTTTTTGTAGTTTTCTCTTATCCCCCATGCTTGACTCCTACTTCCTGGTTTGTCATGTGTCTGCTGTCCCATCATGACTTATGCAGATGTGTCCTGATATCTGCAGATCATGTGACACCAACCCCACCTCCTGTTCTTACCAATGCCGCTTCCTACGTTACAAGGCTCCAAAGCAGGACTTAATCTACAGCAAATATTAAGGCAGATTTTCCACAGGGCACAATGGTACGTAATAACTTTAGAATAAGGCTAAATATATGATAAAGGTGATATTTGGGGAAAGTGCTCTAACAGAAATATCTGTTGGGCGGGATATTAGTGGCAAACCCCTCATCTGCTCACACTTTAACAGTCCCGCAGTCTGTTTTGCAGACAAGAATAGGCCTTTTATAATGGGAGACCTGTTTTGTAAACTGCAGAACAAACACAGGTATCATCTGTGTTTTCGGATCCACATTTTGTGAACCGCAAAACATGGCAGTCGTGTGCATGACGTGTTTTTCTAAAATCACAGCAAAACACTGTGCCTACAATATGCACTGTACAATACAGCCATAACATGCATGCTCGGCTAGTTGCATATTTATTTTGCTGTAAAGAAGGTTATAACCCGATGTAAGAAAATTCAGTGAAGATCTACAGAAAAATCCCCTCAAGTGGGATCCCTTGAAAGCCATGTTTAAAATAACCCTACATGTGTGTCTGATACGGAAAGACCGGTGATTGTCCTGGCCTGCTTCCTCTAGTGCAGGGGTCAGAAACATTCAGCACTCCAATTGTTGTAAATTCCCAGCATGCAACACTTGCTAAACTGGTCTCTGAGCTACCGTAGATATGGATGGCGCATGCTGGGAGTTGCAGTTTTACATCAGCCGGAGAGCTCATGGTCCACCTCTCAGATGAGAGAAGGATGTTATAATCATAGATTTAGATTAGGATTATGGCCTTCAACCATCTGTGTTTCCATTTCTTCAGTGATTCTGCTGGATCAGTTCATTTCTGGACTATATGACCTGCTGACAGGCGGCAGGGACTATGTGGAACCACAGAAAACGATCATACTGCTGGAAATAAGACAATCCTGCCTGTATGTGGTGAAGTCAATGCGGCCTTGTCTCGACGGCTGAGCGGTGCACGTGATCCAGCAGAGCAAGGAGCACATATCAGTGACACAATAAAGCTGTGTTCCAGTCGCACTGGCAGATGTAGAGCGTGTAACATGGCACAGCTGTGAAGTCACATAATAGCACAATTCACAGCCCAAAGCCATGTCTTATATTTAACACGTCCCTGCCAATCCAGCAACTGAAACCTACCCAAGAAATGGCGCTTCTACACAGAGGAGATGCTCTCATTTTTCACATCTCCTCAGCTTACCGATATGCTACAGATGACATCAGGGGCTACACACATCTCAGTTCCTTGGGGAGGAGGATCATTTAACTTTGCAGTAAATGGCCATTTATTTTTCACTCTTGGTACAGCACATGACAATTACATGATATCATCGCGTCTTAAAAGCGCTGTGCTAGGATTTGGCAGCCATGAAAGATCTAGGACTTTAATGGAGAGAGCAGCATCCAAAATGGCTCCATACCAGGATCAGTTCTGGGGTGAATGAATGTAACCACAAGAAGCCCTGAATACAGCCAACAGTACTAGTCCGTAATAAACCATAATTGGCATCTGCACTCCTAGGAATGCAATCACAAAGGTTCACACAAAAGTGTAGGAACCAACTGGGTGTCACTGGTCACATTTTCAAGTGTATTTTGTAGGGTGCACTAGAAAATTCAGTGTTCCTGCACTGACCACAAGAGCTTTGTGTCAGCAGGCAGTGGTTGACATGTAAGAGAACTTCAAAGGGGATGTGATCTATCTGTCATGACGTAAGGGGAGCTGGACACTGCAGCGGCCACTGATGTCAAACTGGATGTTGACATCTAGGGAGCCCAGAGGAGCATCACAGGCTAAGAGGAGAAGGATTGGGAAGCAGGCTCTGGAAAACACATAAGTAATCCATCCTTTACAGCAGTGATTTTCAACCAGTGTGCCTCCAGCTGTTGCAAAACTACAACTCCCACCATGCCCTTCTGTAGGCTGATAGCTGTAGGCTGCCTGGGCATGATGGGAGTTGTAGTTTTGCAACAGCTGGAGGCACACTGGTTGAAAATCACTGCTTTACAGGTCAGGACAAGTGAGAGGAAGGGGGGGGGTGCCAAAAATCCTCATTCTTGCACAACCCCTTTAAAGTCTATTGCATGTGAACGTATTTTCAGTCCACTTCTGAATAAAATCTAACCAAGTAAAGCACATCTATCCCAATGTTTCAGTACATTTGCCTCAACTTCTGAATTTAGGAGTCCAGAGTGAAAGTAAGTTCAGGGATGATAATTACATCCTTGGAATCGGTGTCTCTTCAGTGATACAAACATTATAGTTCCGGGCTATTTTTCATAGTGGAATATTTTCTTTGAAATGCTTTTCAAAACTGGTGGTAGGTGTAATAACAGTAGGAAATGCAAACTGTCTCAAGGGAAAAACATGCATCACGTGCAAAAGAAAAGGCATTGAAAAATTGACATGTGAGTTAGGTGAGTGATTTCCATCGGTGATTGTGAGCCACAACCAGGACTGCAGACTCCACAGACATAAGGTATAAGGGAAAGATCTGTTCTGTGTTTAGAGCCAATCCTGGTTGTGGCTCACAATCACTGACCGAACGGAAGTGATTTTCAGTCAGAAATTTTCTGCAACAAAATCTGCCACGTGTGAAGGGAGCCTGACAAGAAACGTTATTCATGCAGTTTCCACCATACTGAAGTGAAGACTTCTAGGCAAGCTCTCCTCTCTTCAGGGAGCTCACGTCAAGCTACCATTAATTAGGGAATAGAACAAAGTGAACCCATGAATAATATATCAACTTGCTATAAATATTACTGATTTTTGCAATATTCATGGCAATTTTTGTTCCAACAACTGTATATTTCATTCTCCCCTCTAATCCCTGCTACAGAAATATTTTGTTTTTTTCCGACCCGGTAATAATCTGTCCACAGTATCCATGAGGATCCAGCAATTAAGAAATGCGACAAGACCAGAGGATCAGGACTAATTAGATTGCTATGTCGGAGGTCGGCAGCGCTAATAAGTGGCATATGGCATCTACACAGGATCAGGGCAGAAGACACTTAATATTCTTATAGACACAACCAACAGCCAAAGAAAACAATTAATAGAATATATTCAAAAGAAAATCTACGTTCCACAACCACCTCTGCCTATATGCACACATTGTGAGGGCACTAAACAAATCGAAGGGGATGTGTCACAGAGAATAAGTTATTGCAAATTCAAAGATATTCCGACCCCCATCACCCCCATGTGTGAGGTTACATAGTGCTTAAAGGGAACCTGTCACGTCAGAAACACATTTAAAATGGAGAGCATTACCTTATAGTAGCCCCCAGTCTGTTCCTAACGATGGGTTTGATGTGTTAAACTGAGGCTCATTTGGTGAAAAAAACGATCTTTTAAGCGCCATCAGCGCTGTCTTTCAGGTCCCTTTCAAGTCAAGGGGGCAGTGGCTCCCTTGCTTGAAGTCAAGGTAAGCACGCCCCCTCTCTGGTGATTGACAGCGCTCCCATGTCCTGGCCGCTCGGCTTTAGCAGCGCACTGCGCATGCGCCAGCCAGTGCGAGCGCTCGCTATTCTTTTAGCTTCCTGCTGCGCTGAAGCCGGGCGGGCAGCGGCAGCAGGACATGGGAGTGCGCCTTACTGCATCATGTCAATCACCAGAGAGGGGGCGTGCTTACCTTGACTTCAAGCAAGGAAGCCACTGCCCCCTTGACTTGAAAGGGACCTGAAAGACAGCGCTGATGGCGCTTAAAAGATGGTTTTTTTCACCAAATGAGCCTCAGTTTAACACATCAAACCCATCATTAGGAACAGACTGGGGGCTACTATAAGGTAATGCTCTCCGTTTTAAATGTGTTTCTGACGTGACAGGTTCCCTTTAACTATAACAAAAATCTACATTTATACGTGTTCAATAAAGTAAGGTCAAGTTCACCTCACTCTAGTATTTTCCATATTTTCAGAGGAACAGAAACTTGGAAAAAACAGTTTCCTGTTATTTTGAGCATCAGTTTGTGTCAGTACCGCCAGGTTTCAGTTATTTCTGACGAGAGAAAAAGTACAACAGACAGGACTTCGTTCACATCTATGTTCGAAATCTGACTCCGACGGAGGAACAGCTTGCTGGAATAGCCAGACAATGCCGGGAACCACTAGATCCCCATTCACTATAATTGAATCTGGTAGTGATCCAACCGCTTTCTGGTATAAAAGCTGGGTTTTGGCCAGATAATACCACTGTATGCAGCGGCATTTATGCTGGAACAGGCTATGGGATCCTCAAACAAAAGAGGATTAAAATTGATTAATTATTTATTTTCAATATTTTGTTCTTGTGATAGAACAGAAATACGGAAAACACAAAGCTGGTGTTAACTTAGCCTTGGTTTGGAGTTAGATTTTTGGGAACATTTTTGTTTTATACATGTGTTAGGCTACTTTCACACTAGTGTTTTATAATTCCGGTATTGAGTTCCGTCACATGGGCTCAATACCGGAATAAAACGCTTCAGTTTTGTCCCCATTCATTGTCAATGGGGACAAAACTGAACTGAAGACAATGGAATGCTCCTGAAAGCATTCCGTTCTGTCTTCAGACTGGAGAACAAACTGCAGCATGCTGCGGTTTGCTCTCCGGTCCAGGCATCTGCACCAAGACGGATCCGGAATAACCCCCAATGAAAGTCAATGGGGACGGATCCGTTCACCATTGTATCACACCAAACGGATCTTCAGTTCAGTTTTGTCCCCATTGACTTTCAATGGAGTTCATGACGGATCCGTCACATACACACATACAGACATACACATATACAGACATACACATATACAGACATACTTACATGCTCCCGGCAGGTCACCATAGCGCAGGAGGAGCAGGACAGCGCACACATAGGACGATTCCACCAGGCGCCTAGCAGAGGGCGCTGTGGGGAATCGTCCTATGTGCGCGCCGTCCTGCTCCTGCACTGTTCCTGCCGGGAACATGTAAGTATGTATGTGTATTTGTATGTGTATATGTCTGTGTGTATTTGTCTGTGTATGTACTGTGTGACATGTGTGGGGCCGGAGCGCGGTTCCGGCCCCACACATGTCCCTGCGGCAGCACGGATCCGGTGGCACCCTTCACCTGTCGGATCTGGGCTGCCGCTAGTGTGAAAGAGGCCTTACTGAGCTTCCTCTTCCTGTGCTCAACTTATATTACAGAGATAAGGCCCCTTAAGTTGGATTTAGAGGGCCAGATAATTGGACTGATTATTGGGAACAAGTGTTCCCACGAACACTCATTCCCGACAATCTGCCTGTGTAAATGTGCCGCAGATCACCTAATGAGCAAAACGCTTGTTCATCAAGTGATCCTGATGTTCATGAAGGCACTTAAATTATCATTTTTTGGGCAGCAGAATGTGCACTTTAAACAGCGATCTGCTGCCCAAAAACAATGCAGTTGTATGAGCACAAGTGATCGCAATAGCGACTACTCGTTCTCATACGTGGAGGTGATCTCTGCATGTAAATACAGAGCTTCACTTTCAGTGAACGAGCAGCTGACTGTCGAGAAGAAACAATTCCTCCCGGCAATCTGCTGCTCCTCGGCCCGTGTAAATTACATTGACAGATGAGGCTGACAATTTTAGTGAAGTGAGCGTTCAGTGTAGAAGTCATTTACATTCAGCAATCCCCTCCACAGTATGGGGAGGAATGATCGCTAATGCCATTCCCCATTCAGAATCATTGTTTGCCGGCGGCAAAAGCGGTTTAGACAGTGCAATCTGCTGCCGACAAACAAAGATTTAGGTGTCCACACCAACGATCCCGATGAGCAAGGATTTAGCTTGTTCATTGGGTAATCTGCAGCACCTTTACACCGATAGATTATCGCTAAAGAGCGTTCCTAAAAAAAAAACATTTAACATTGGGCAGCATTGCCCAAAACACAATGTGTGTTTTTGCCACTTTTTTTAATCAGTTATTTAACTATGCAACTTGTGTCCAATTTTAGGCTGGGTTCACACGTGACTGATTAGCTGTGGATTTGCTGTTGTGGATTTTCTTGCAACATATCTGCAGCGCTGTACAGAACCAGCAAAGTGCATGAGTTTTCAGCAATTCTCTATCACACGTGGCAGAAAAAATCTGTAGCAGAAACTGATCTGTAGTCAGGGAACGTGCATCAGACAATCGGCAAAGTGTATGGGGGCGAACAATTGGAATAATTACCATTCGTCCCCCATTCATTCTTCATTCTCAATAGGTGCTCATTATTTGTCCAGCGCAGCCCATGTACCACGACCCTTACTTATATCTTAAGGGGTTTCTCCCATCAGAACCAGCCCATTTCAGAATGCAAGCCCTGGGTCACATTCCCCAGGAAACCACTGATTTTTTCCTTGGGAAGCCTGGCCGTCCAAGCATTTCCCCTTTAGTGACGTAGTATCAGGTGGCAGCCACTGAAATGAATGGCTCACCGTTAATACACGGTCAGCCACAACGATAGTGTCTCTCCATTCTGTGTCACAGAAGTGGGTATCTAGCGGAGGACCCCCCCTCTATGACATCTAAATCTCCTAATAGGCCATACAAGCAGAGGTTCTTCTATGAAACACACAGGAAAGATGAAGAAAAAGGAACAAAATGGAGAGGTATTATTTTTAGCACTCTTCCCCCTTTTCTGGGAGGAGAATAAAGCTTTCTGATAAGCTGTACACATGTGTTTTAAAGCCACAGACTACATATGAAAGCTTTGGTAACTAGGTTTACATAGACAGCTAAAGGAAGTCTAAACAGACAAAATAAAAGCCCGAAAGGGACTGCAATTAGAAAATGCCATATAATAGCAGCAAAGGATAAAAACCTTTTAGCCGGGGGTCCGTGGTGCAGGATAACACAGTTGACTCACTCTGATCCCAGATTTAGACAAAACAATCATCCAGCAGCTCCCAGAGGACCAGCAAAAGAAGATTATCAATTCCCCAGCCCCAATCTGTGAGCAGGATCCTATTCATATGAAAATCTCATGAATGTGTGAAGAATGTAATTACTCTAATGGCAGGGCCTACACCTGATGCCAAGTGACAGTGACACGGCAAACAAAGCCACATACGCACACAATAGTGAGCAGATGTAACATCGCTTATAATCCAATTGTAAGGTTTCTCCAAGAGGCTACAAACATGATTTACAGGCTTCAAGACCTCATGTTGACTTTTCCCTGACCACTGATCATGGACTGTGTCTGTACATTCACTTCACAACCGCACAATGGATGAGATACACAGCTTAAGCGCTCATTCACATCTGCGTTTAACTTTACGTTCTCCTGATCCATCAAAAGAACAGAAAAATTAAGAACTGATCTGCCTTAGGCCTCATGCACATGACCATATCTTAGGGCTGACCAAGTACAGCCACTATACAATGTTTGGCGCTTTTCTTGGTAAGTTGTGAGGAGGCCACGGCCCTCATGGGATCACTGGAGCCTCCTCAGACAGCAGATCGGCAGGAGCAATATGTGACCTGAGGATAGGTCATAAATATGTAACTCTTGGAGAATTCCTTTAAAGGCTATGTACACCTTCTGAGGCAATTTTTGTTTATGATTGAATTTTACTCATTTTTGGCTAATAAACGTATTTTCAATTGTCATTTATTAAAAATATCAGCTGTTCTGTTACAAAGGGTTAACTGTTTTTCTAACTGTGTGACTGGTACATTCACTTTCACTTTGTGCCATCATCTAATAAACCTTATCTCTAAACTACTAAGAGGTCATAAACAGTTATTTAAGCCACAATCTTATCAGTAAGATAAGAACGGAGCTATAAAGAGCGTTTATAATGTCAGAGAGCAGAGATAAGGAGCCTGTCAGCTCCCCAACTGACGGAAAAGAGAGAAAATCCACAGGCTGCTAATACAGCATGTCAGCTATGTACAGAAAAAAGGGCTTCATATTTTTAATAAAGACCAATTAAAACAATTATTTTTATCTCAAAATGAGTACATTGCAATAATAATAGCAATAATAATACTAAAAAGGTGTACATAGCCTTTAATATATTACACCAAATTTTACGCAGAAAAAGAGAAATTTATGCAACACAGCTATACTATATTAAATCATCACTGAGGTATCAGCATTCCAGTTTATTCAGACTCTTTAAAAATAAAAGCCTTTCTGACCTCACCACTAGCCAAGAACAAAACTGGGGCAAAAAATTTGATTCTTACAAGAAAAATTTAAATAATGATAACAGCACAAAAGGATACCATGTTCGTGTTGCCTATAAGTGTTCAGAGGAAAGACCAGACATTGAATAGAGAAGCTTTCAGTGGTACTCCCTCCGGACTGCCGGAATGAGATAACCTCCTGGGGTAGGAAGTCCCTCCCCTTAGTAATGAATCATTTCTAGGCACAATAAAGCCCTCAGATTTGCAATTGAAATGACATACATACAAGGCCTCATGTATAAAAACTAGGGCAGATAAAAGAGTAGAACATTTGCCTTAACCAGCCAATCAGATCTCGCTTCTTATTCTCCAATCTGAGTTTAAACAAATTAAAGCTTTATTCTCATAGGCAGATATAGACAGCTGCCCGCTGGTTTACATGAATGCACAAAAATCTATTATCTAATTTCTCGATACAGCGGTGATTGAAAATTTGTGAACTCTTCAGAATGTTCTATATTTCTGCATAAATTTGACCTAAAACTACATCAGTCCTAAAAGTAGATAGAAATAACCAAATGAAACAAATGAGTCACAACTATTAGACTTGGTAATTTATTTATTGAGGAAAATGAACCAATATCACATGTGACTGGCAAAGTATGTGAACCTTTTCTTTCAGCATCTGGTATGACCCACCTGTGCAGGAATAATCGCAACTAAATGTTACCGGTAATTGTTGATTAGTTCTGCACATTGGCTTGGAGGAATTTTAGCCCATTCCACAGTACAAAACAGCTTCAGCTCTGTTATGTTGGTAGGTTTTCCCCATGAACTGCTCATTTCAGGTCCTTCTACAATATTTCTATTGCATTAAGGTCAGGAATTTGACTTGGTCATTCCAAAACTTTAACTTCTTTAACTTCTTCTTTAACCATTCTTTGGTAGAACGATTTGTGAGCTTAGGGTCAGTCTTGCTGCATGACCCATATTCTCTTGAGATTCAGCTCACAGACAGATATTCTGCCATTTTCCTTTAGAGTTGCTGGTATAATTCAGAATTCACTGTTACGTCAATGATGGCAAGCAGTCCTAGCCCAGATGCAGCAAAACTGGTGCAAACCATGATGCTACCCCCACAGTGTTTCACAAATGAGATGCTGTATTTAAGCTTGGATGCAGTGCTTTCCTTTCTCCAAACAGAACGTTTCTCATTTAAATAAAAAAGTTCTAGTTTGGTCTCATCTGTCCATAAAACGCTGTTCCAATAGATTTCTAGCTTGTCCAGGTGAACTGTAGACGAGCAGCAACAATGTTCTTTTTGGAGAGCAGTAAATTTCTCCTTGTAATCCATGCACACAATTGTTGTTCCTTGTCCTCGTGAAGATGATGGACTCATGAACATTAACATTAGCTAATGTGAGAAAGACCTAGAGGTTACCTTGGGTTACATTGTGACATTGCGGATTATTACACGCCTTGCTCTTGACATGATCTTTGTTAGTTGACCCCACCTGGGAAAGGTAATAATGGTCTTCAATTTCCTCCATTTGTACACAATCTGTCTGACTTTGGATTGGTAGAGTCCAAACTCTTTAGAGATGGTTTTGTAACATTCTCCAGCGTGTGGGCATCAACAACTCTTCTTCTGAAGTCCTCAGAAATCTGCTTTATTCATGCCGTGATAGACTTCCACAAACATGTGTTGTGAAGATCGTTTTGTGATAGAATTGTTCTTATAACAAATCACCCACTCAAGCCTGATTGTCATCTCATTGATTGAAAACACCAGACTCTAAATTCACCTTCAAATTATCTGCTAATCCTAAAAGTTGACCTACCTTTGCCACAGACATGTGATATTGTATCATTTTGTTCAATATATGAATGACCAAGACTAATATTTTTTACTTATTTGTTTGATTTGGTTATCTTTATCTCCCTTTAGCACCTGTGTGAGCACCACTGTACAATATCACACAGCCTGATGAATGAGCAAGTATATAGAATAATAGAAAATACCTGGCCATAAGCAAATAACAGTACATGAGCCGCAGTATCGGCACACTGCTCATCCTAACTTCCATAGACCAGCTGCATGGCACAAACAGCAGTCAGGAGCCTTAACACATGAGGGAGAAAACATGAACACTGAATTTGTGCAATTTCCCCACGGCCATTTTGGACAAAAGATACAACAGCCACTACAGAAGGCCTATGTAGCACTGCTTACACATTTCTATATTCATGACTGAAATGCAAAAGCTACAGTTAAGACTGACAACTTACATCCATCCAAAAGATGACAACAATGTTTATCAGATCTAACCCACACTAAGTGTAAAATCTTGAATAAATTCAGTAGAAAAGTAAGCAGCATTCTGCGAGCTATCATGTTTCCTTCCAAATAACCTCTGGGTAAAGCAGTGACATTCAGAGGGGATCTGACCAATAAGTCCTCTTTAAATTGTATTTGCATTGCAGGGAAAAAAAGATGATCCATCTGGCACAGCTACCGCTCTGCGTAACCTAAGCCTGCCAAGGCTCTCTAGAGAGTGCTCCCTCCTACCTCAGGATAGACGCTGGACTACTTCCACTGCTGCGTTCCCTCTGCATTGCCTATCACTTACATTAGACTTTAGAAATGTCATGGTGCATTGTAAAGAACATATCGCAGACATAACCCTACAGTATATCATCCCATTAGGAACAAAGATGGCGTCCTGTGGAAGTGAAGTCCCTCCATTTACTGAAATTCTACAAAGCCATATAATTATCACTGGGGGAGAGGGTTTGGAGAATGAAAGCTCCAGGGGGATGGGTTGTGGTGTGACATCACGGCAGGGTTTACATTCACATAGAGAACCTATTATATAGCACAGGCACCTGGAGATTATTATATGTCAATAACCCCCCCCCAATACCTGAAAAACATTATATTATTATAATGTATATGTTAAATACATAGTTCGCTGTTTTGTTTTTAAATATTTTTATGATGGGATTTTAATGGACATTTTCTTTGGCTCTGTTCACAGAGGTATAGTTATGTTTATGTACGCTCTGTAATACAGTGGTAGACGTTGACCATAATATATACTGTGCAGTATATTTTTTATTTTATTTTTTTTATTTTTTTTTAGCAGTCCATTGCATAGGAAAGTAAATCAAAAAAGGGTACAATGGCCCATACAACCCCAATGGAGGCCAAAAAGATAGCAGCAGATTTACTAAACTAATAGGTGGCGTACACTTATACTACCTTCACATCTCCGGCATGTCGACCAGACAAGAAGCGATGCATGCAGCATTATTTGGCCGGTCAAAAACCACCATTAATGCTGGAAAGTGGACGGAACACTGTCAGATCCCATTAGAGTCAATGGGGTTCCATTGGTGAACTGTAGAATCCGGTAAATGCCGGCAGGTTGTTCTCTGCTAGAACAGCCTGACGGATGTTTTTACCACAGTTGTTTAAATGGCCTTAGACAGCCCGTCTCGACCTGCAACAAATGTATCACAGGGGCTCAGGCTGGATGGTAAATCTGGTGCAGGGGTAGATACTTTTCTCTGACTCTATACCTGCTATTGGTTGGCTTACTTTAAGATTTGTACACCAGAATTATGGCACAATTTTGGGGCTAAATGTTATATATTAGGCAATGCCCCCTCGAGGAGTTAGGTGCAGAGGATTTCTCAAGAATTAGATGAGAAAAAAAAAAAATGTGCCAAACTGAACCAAGTCTAGACATCACTCTGCCTGACATCAGGAAATGTAAGAAACTATTTTGGCCTCTGACAGGCAAATAGGGGCCCGATGGATCCCGATGGATGCCTTAGGCTTCCTTCAGCAAAAGAGCTGGAATCTTTCCTGGTGTATATGCCAAATGTGTTCATTGAACGGAACTGTATCAGATCCCATTAACAGACTCTGAGCAATGTTAAAGGGTTTCTGTCACCACAATTTATCATATTAAACAGGATGACATTTCCAATGCGCAAATGTCATCTGATGCTTAATATGTAATTTATTTTATTGTCACTTGCCCCGTTTTTGAGTAATATTAACTTTTATAATATGTAAATTAGCCTCCTAGGAGCGGGGGGGGGGGGGGCGATGCCCCTGCTCCTAGAGGCGCCGTTTGCCCACCTTGAAAAACGCCTTCTTTTCTTGATTGACAGGGCCAGGCAGCTCGCTCCATCTGCTGCCGGCCCTGTCCGATCCAAATCCCACGCCTGCGCTGTGCGTCCTTCATTTGGCGCAATGAGGAAGCTGAAGCCTGGCAGCCTGCTGCACTCACTGCGCCTGCGCCGAATATTGTTTTACAGGAAAAGATGCAGTATAACTTGTATTTCACCCCTTTAATCCTCTGCTCATTCAGAGCTTAGGAGTCCAGTGGGCGGTCCTAATAAGTGATTGACAGCACACAAGGAAGGCTGGATTCCTAAGCCCAGAATGAAGAGAGATCTAAATGATGACAGGTGCCCTCTTAGTGTGAATTCCCCTGCACAGCCAGGACCACTAGTGTTATTCCGAAAATGTCTTCAGTGCATCTACTGTGTATGGATTGATTTTCTGAAAATGTACAAATATATGGCACTGTAGTAGTGCTAAATGGCATTACAATGTTTAGGCTGCTGCTCAGGACCAGCTACAATAGCATTCAATCTGACTTAAATAGACAATAAGGATGCAACAATGGCAGCACATTAAATAACAACTTGAATTTCAAGCCAAAAGAATGAGAAAAATAAAAATACCGTAATATAATTAGAGAAAAAACAAACATGAGCTTCTCAACATACAGATTTGTGCTACTTAACCTTTCAACCCTAAGGAGGTCTACAAGCAGCAGACTTCTGGCCATCCTCCACACTACACTCGGCAGATCATCTGGGTGTTAGGACGGGCATTTCTAGAATTCCGAGGAAGGGAAATGAATGGCATGTAGTGTATTTAGGCTATTTGTTTCCCAGGCCACCAGCAAGTGTCAGGAATCCTAAGCCACTGAAAGTCTACAAACATCACTGTTCCCAAAAATAAGTCTGCTCTCTGTCTAGGTGGAAGATCCCTGAACAAGTCTGAACTCCTAAGCAAAAAGACCATTTCTGCGTAAAGTCATTTCTGGAAATTCCTGTGGTTTACAGCGCCTATGAAGTCATTAGACCTTATCAAATCACATACCAAAAAATAATCCTAAAATCAATACAAATGTACTGCACTACAGGAAATCTCAACTTAAAGGGGTTGTCCCATCCGGACATTTATGGTATATCCACAGAATCTGATTGGCATAGGTCCCACCTCTCGGAGTAAATCCCTAACTCTTCTTAGGCCAATGTTGTCACATCCATCAGTCATACAGCCTCTGTTCAGCTCAGATCCACGTGACTGTGCTGTAATACCAAATACAGTACTGTTCTTGGTCCAAATAAACAGGCCGAGGCACTCTGTCACATGCCGCTTGGGGACGTGTCACCACTGCAGCCTGTGAATGGCTGCAGCAGTGCATATGACGACAGATGGGACTTCACACTTTCGATCCACATGAGACTTGAAGCAATACCGCTTCCACGCAAACTTCAATTAAGCTTATGGTTTATTATATTTTTTTCTTCAGTTCCAGAGTATTTAAACACTTGCTGTCAAAGTAACTTGGTGTACAAGACAGTGTGCTGAAGATGTCTGAATCTTGTTCTAAGTGCCATGATTCATAAGCAGAGCTCCCTCCTACACTGCTCGTCTCCCTCATGTGTAGGAGTAAACAGAATACAAGATGTTAAAGACAGGCAGAAAACTCTCATAGTTAAATATCCAGATACGGAAGGCGGCCATCATATACATGTAAAAGAAGACAGCAATACCCATCCATAGAGCATAGGGGGTTATTTACTAAAAAGAAATGCTGTATATCATTCAAATGTGCAAGTACTGATAGAAAAACAAATCAATAGGGTTGTCTAACCCCATAAAGAAAATTCAGTGAGGCAGGGAAACTGTGTAGAAGAAGTGATAATATCCTGTCTATGACGACTTGGACCACTGTAGCCATTCACTGGCCTCAGCAGGGACGTGTCCTTGCCACTGGAACGGAGAGGCATTCAATAAGCATTTTTTTTTATCAGTTTCCCAGCCCACATACAATGTTTTAGGGGTCAGCCAACCCCTTTACCAAGCAGAACATTTCAATGTAAAAAAGATATATTCAGCACAACATGCACACTAAATAAAAACATATCAAAACTGTCAAAAAAAAAACACCAAAACCTGTCCTTGTTGACCATAGCAGCCAATCACTGAGCAGCTTTCAGTTTTCAAGAGCATAATACTGGCTCCATCCACTGTACAGTTTCCACCGCTGACATCCTATAGCTCAGCCCGTATTTATGGAGTACCCCAGCATGGTCACTATACAGTGGACAGAAGCTTGTGTTTCCTACTCTGCCCACTGTACGGTGTCTGGCGCCAGCGGCTGCCCAAAACAACTGATCGATGGGGCTCAACACCCAGTGTATGATATTGATTACCTATTGTGAGGACAGGCCATCAATACCTAAGAGAGAAACCCCTTTAAAGCTGCACTGTGATGGTATGTGGAACAAACACATTTTTTCATGAATCCCCCCCATGCACGGAGACTAATACAGAAAAATGTCAATATTTCAATGTCAAATTCTAAACCACAAGTAAAAGCATAATATGAAAGGACTTACGGAAAATGTCTGTAATGGCACATGTCCCGTTTTATCACATTACGGTGACAGCAGTGGGGGTCACATCTCAAACTAGTGAATTAGGAAACTGCAATCATAACACGGCACAGGACAATACAGCGTTTCCTGTAGACTATGTTAACAGGAAGTCTCGGTTTTCAAACCTTCTAACCCCCTTGCGCTTCTCACCATGTGCAGAAATACCACAAATGTCAATTTGAATGTAACGGTAGCAAAGTAACTGAGGATGCAGTCAAACATGAAAAACAGGTTATACTGCTTTACATGTGGAGCCGCGGACAGAAAACGCTGTGCCTCCAGTGCTGCCAAATGTACAGCACATGTCCTTGTAATTATTCTGTCACTGCTACCTTCTTCTTAGAGGACTTCTGGGTGCCCTCAGCAGCCACTGAGACATGATGTCCATGGCTGGGAAGATGCCTGCATCTCAGGTCCCATTTTATGGAGGCCCATAACCCCTTTAGACTTCTTGCTGACTCTAAAAGATAGGCTGATGTGTCGCGATACCAGAAAAATATACGTTTCTGCCCCCCTCCACCTCTTCCGTATCAGTCTCATCTAACAGTGTCAACCCATATTTGCATTATCAGTTTCTAATCTTCAGCATCTTTGTACAAAGAAGCAGAAGCAGACTCAGCAAGCAGCCACCACAAGCAGCATTTCCAGAAGATACTAAATGCCCAGAAAGCAGGGTCTTAGTGAAGGGCATACTTCATGATAGGGTGGGTGGGGGTCTACGGTTTGGATTCATGACAGTGAAGAAGCAGAATGACACAACAGAAATAAACCATTAATTAAAAGAACAAAGCACTGTCTGTAGGACATCCTGATCTACAAAGGTGATGAAGTAAGTACAAACGGCTTTTGTAATGCTCTTCTTCAGGAGTTGTACATACGATGGACACAATTTTATAGAATCTCCTGGGTAGGTCACTCCTGCAACTCTTCCTGCATGACCATAATCCAAACATCCGAGGTTACAGAGCGATGAAGGAAGTGCAGGAACATTATGATATACAGGGATCCCTCAAGATACAATGGCCTCGGGATACAATATTTTCAACATACAACGGTCTCTTCTGACCCATCGTAAGTTGAAACTAGACACAACATACAATGTCTCAGACTCAGATCAACCAATCAAAGCCACTTCTCTGGTAAAATAACTGTATTAGTTGGTAGTTATCAGCTATTCCTGACTGTTATATGTAAGGACTTGTTTTATCTGTCTTAGGCTACTTTCACACTACCGTTTTTAAATTCCGGTATTGAGTTACGTCATAGGGGCTCAATACCGGAAAAAAACGCTTCAGTTTGGTCCCCATTCATTGTCAACGGGGACAAAACTGTACTGAAGACAACGGAATGCTCCTGAAAGCATTCCGTTCCGTCTTCAGACCGGAGAACAAACCGCAGCATGCTGCGGTTTTCTCTCCGGTCCAAGCATCCGCACCAAGACGGATCCGGAATGACCCCCAATGCAAGTCAATGGGGACGGATCCGTTTGGTGTGACACACCAGTAATCCGGATCTGTCCTCCATTGACTTGCAATGAGGGGTCATTCCGGATCCGGCTACACATATACAGAGATACATACAGACATACATACATACTCACACAAAACACAAACACATACATGCTCACATACTCCAAGCAGGGACGCCGGCAGCATGTCTTCACGCGCCTCCTGCGTGCAGCTATGACGTTTCCCCACTGCGCCCAGCAGAGGGCGCTGTGGGGAATCGTCATCACTGCGCGCAGGAGGCGCGTGAAGACATGCTGCCGGCGTCCCTGGCTGGAGTATGTAAGTATGTATGTGTTTGTGTGTATGTGTTTGTATGTATGTTCTCTGTGTCAACATGTGTGGGGCCGGAGCGCTGCTCCGGCTCCACACATGTATCAGCGGCAGTACGGAGCCGTCGGCACCCTTTAGGTGCCGGATCCGTGCTGCCGCTAGTGTGAAAGAGGCCTTAGTTACCTGCTTATTTTTCTTAAATCTTCATTTTCTCTTATCTTGGATGACATTTTAGGGCTTTGGAACCAATTACTCAACTTACAATGGTTTCAACATACAATGGTCGTCTTGGAACCAATTAGTATTGTAACTTGAGGGACCACTGTATTATAATAGTTCTTATAACTAGAATACATTTGCTTTACACATACCTCTCCGTAACAAAGACCCCAGCTTGCTGTTAACCAGAATAGTCCCGCAAAGTGCACTGACCGCATTAAAGAGGACACGTCTGAATTCCTGATGTAGGAACAATTCTGGAACATCTATTCTTATGACTATGTTGTGCCATTCCTTTATTATTCCTGATAGAAGTTTATGAATGAAGTACTAGCAGTTTGGAATTAAGGTTAAGATGGGTGTTACCAGATGCGTCCTGGCACAGTCTGATACTGGCAACAAGGACTAGATAGTGTTAGAATTTGCAAGGACTAGAGATGAGCAAACGTGCTCGTAACGAGCACTGTACCGCTCGGCTCCCTGCGCTCGCATGGGCGCAGGCAGCCGCTTCCATCCTCCTCAGGAGGACGGAAGTGGCTGCCTGCACCCATGCGAATGCAGGGGAGCCGCGCGGTACAGTGCTCGTTACGAGCACGTTCGCTCATCTCTAGCAAGGACACATCTCCAACTTGAAACACTCATCTGGACCTTCACTGCAAATTGCTAGTAATTCATTCGTAAAC
This sequence comes from Rhinella marina, assembly GCA_900303285.1. Lineage (NCBI taxonomy): Eukaryota > Metazoa > Chordata > Amphibia > Anura > Bufonidae > Rhinella > Rhinella marina. The sequence continues at coordinate 301,596 of ONZH01015201.1, forward strand.
TTTTAGCAGGAATAGCAGAGGAACGGCTCAACATACAACTAACCGTCGCACAATGCACATCAACACTGAATGACTAGCACCACTCATGGTGCATATTAAGCTCAATTCCAGTGCTCGATGTGGCACACAACAGGCACCAATGGCACCCGATGAAACCAAAAAGCTTATAATGGGGTCCTTATAATTCTGCTGGCTGTCCATCATTCTGCCAGAAATAAATAGGGCTGCATACAGTTGTGCATTAAATGCAATGGAAGCTAGTGACAGCTTTATAAAAGTGAGGAACTTATGTACAAGTACGGCCCTATTATTGCTAATCCCCACATAGTTCACATCACCCTCGGTGGCGTGTAGCCCAACCATCTGGTCGTAGGCATGCTTGGTAGTTGCTCACATGTATCTTCTAAGTTAGAGAGGGGCGTTTAATGCAGGAGCAGGGGCATGTAAGTACTAATATTGCACTGTGTGGCCATCTCTGGGACCCCTGTGTGGCACTCCAGAAAGGAGTAGATAAAGTAGAAAGGTGGCCATGCATGCAGATATCTTCAATGTAGTCTGAGTGATAAAACACTTGGCTGCTTCAACAAAACACAAAATGAAATGGAAAGAGAGAGACACACTTTCTGAAGTGCAAACTTACAAGAATGAAACCCCATCCTCCTAATAGGTGGGAAGGTAATGTAGTGAAGGTAATTTTCTTACTAGTGACTGTATTTAGTGAGTTATCCTCTCCTTTCTGATACTCATTTGTGTCATGTGACCAGCAGTCAGACTTTCCAAATAACATAGCGTCTTATGTGTGGACAGGAAGTCAGTTTCTCTATGTATTCCTATGGGAGCCTCACTTTCAGTCTCATAGGAATGAATAGAGAAGTAACTGACTTCCTGTCCTGTGTCAGTTGGAGATCAGAGAGTTGGTCACATGACACAGCTCAGAATTAGAAGGAAGAATATAGCTCACAAATACAGACACTGGTGAAAAAATACAGTTTACATTGTGTATTTTTCTAACATGTCAGAGAATAAACATTTTTGTGGGAATGCTCCTTTAGGTTATACTGTGGCCCTTGGGAATGGTTCAATCTGACAACAACGTTCTAGAACAAGAAAAGACTGTCCCCCTGTTTTAGAATCTCTAAATTATAAGCAAAAGACCAAACAAAGAATAGTAACTGAAACAAAGTTAACATATTTTATCCTATATTATTATGGATGACGTTCATATAGGTTCTCTGCCCTTAGAAGTAAATTTTATATAGTTTTCTGTGATAGTCTGATAACCCCAAAATATTAGATAATCCAGGACTCATCGGATTCGGTAATGCCAAATTTAAGGAATTTTACAGTTCAGTGGTATTTCCAGAACCAGTCTCTTTAGCTACACAGCAGCTTTCTAAACCTCTGACAGGTTCCCAAGGTCAGTTTTTTTCCTGGTAGACAGTTTTGATATTAGAGGCCTACTAATGAGTATGCATAGATACAACCAGAATCACCGTGCATACAGCCATTAGTTCTTTTGTGGGGAAAATCAAAGTAACCCCAAGAGTGGAAGTTTACTTACCTTCCAGACTGTCCGAACAAGAGGTTCCAATACCGGTATCACCGCTGTCAGATGTAATGCTGTGTCTCCGTGTGTGGCTACTTCTGCCACTGGGTGGGGCAACTGAAGAATGCCACAACGAACTTGCAAGCCACCCAGACGTGGGGAAATCGCCACCTGAGGACATAACAAGAGAGGGATTTCATCAAAAGGATCATAGACATAAATCAGTAATCTGAATTTAGATTAAAAAGAGCACCAAATGGACTCTTATTTCAAATTACATTTTCTTGGCAGCAGCACTCTTATTTATCTGTATATGATGTCCCAGAAGACCCTTTAATAAATTCCTACTCAGCGCCTAGGTAAAGCCCTACAACAGGAAATCTATCACCTACGACAAAAACTATGAAATGCAGTAATAAATGACCGATATGTAATACGTCCAAACTCGTCACTATTCAAACTGTTGCAAACCGGTAAACCAGCAATGGGATGCATTGAGAGGGCTTCTCCTGCAGTCCTCTCCATTATGTGTGGGCGCTCAAAAATGGTCAACATCACTGCCCCATACATTACATAAATAAAAAAAATTACAGTTACACTTTAAGGGAGATCCCTATAAAAGGAGGGTAAAAGAGTCTGAGTGTAAAGTTGTTCCTAAAAACCTTCCCTTGTATAGGTACAGCCGATCACTCGATGAACAAACGAAACACGCTCTGCTGCCCAGAAACAATGCTGCTATATGAGGACAAGAGATTGCCATTTCAATTGCGAGCTCTCATACTGTAGAGGTGATCGCTGCATGTAAATGCAGAGCTTCACCTCCACTGAACAAACAGGCAGTTGTCAGGAAGAGAAGCTTCCTTTCCGATGATCGGCTGCTCCTCAGACCTTGTAAACCCGCCAAAAGAAGCTACAGGAAATCTTATAAGAAATAAAAGCATTATTTATCTGCCAAATCTGGTGCTCCTGACTCCAGTAGTTCCCGCTGGTCTTCGTTTACGTTTCCTGCTGCAATAACGTGACGTACAAACACATGACTGCTGCAGCCAATCACCGGCCTTAGTGGTCACATGCTTGGACACTGGGGTCAGTGACTGGGTACAGGTTTATGTAAAAAGTAAAGGGAACAGCCAGAGCATCGAAGCAGGATCGGCAGGGCATTCTGACAGATGATAAACGCTTGGTTTGTTCTTTTATAAGACATCCTGCAGCTTCTTCTAGCTCTTATATGCTGGAACAACTCCTTTAAAGTTAATTAGACAAGGTTTATATAAACTATGGCATAAATGTGGACGTGCAGTTCTATTCCCTAAGTAGGTGGTAGTTGCATCAGCTTGGCTACAATAGTGAAGGTGCCCTTCAAAAGATTACATTTGGTTGCACTAGAAAAAGCCAAAAAAAAACATGTAAACGCATTCTGAAGAGGCACCTTTATCAACCACTTTACATGCATATAGAAAAGTAGAACTCAAAAGTTGAGTCATTTGGTAGATCTGCTGCTTTAGGCTATATTCACATCTGTGATCACGTTTCGGTTATGAAGTCCGTTATTTTTCTGGCAGACACAGTTGTGAACCTAGCCCCGTTTTCACCGATCCCGAGTTACAGTTAGTATTGTAGTCCAAAGCTGCCAGATGTCAAAGGAAACAGTCACCGCTTCTTAATCTTCTTTATTACAGGGGATCTAGGTGAAAACGAATGCTGCGCAGACACTGATCCAGCAGGGCTGCCCCGATCATGCACTGAACACTGCAAACGTCTGGAAGTAATAACAATGACTTCTGCTGAGTAGAGAACGGACCAAGTCTCCATCTGACATTTATTACAGCGCTAGATCACAGTGGCATTACATCATCCGATACTGTAAGCATTCATATTTAATGACTTCATCCTGTATGGTTATTGCTATAGAAGCTGGAGGATTAGCAGGTTTGTAAGGTCACTTTTGTCTTTTACTTTCAGTTGTATTGCCTCTGTACATGTCCTTCACTGCACTAGTGTCATAGGGGACAATGTGAGCATGAAAAGTAGTGGCTCCCCCGACAGTCCTACGTATACTCTACTCATGACACACTCTGGGGGAGATATTCTCTTTAGGCTTCATTCACACGACCGTATGTGTTTTGCGGTCCGCAAATTGCGGATCCGCAAAAAAAACGGATGACGTTCCGTATGGCATCCGTGTCCGTTTTTTTGCGGATCCATTGTAACAATGCCTATCCTTGTCAGCACAACGGACAAGAATAGGACATGTTCTATCTTTTTTGCGGAACGGAAATGCGGACATACGGAAACGGAATGCAAACGGAGTACCTTCCGTTTTTTTTGCGGACCCATTGAAATGAATGGTTCCACATACGGTCCGCAAAAAAAACGGAACGGACACGGAAACAAAATACGGTCGTGTGAATGAAGCCTTAGATATATACATGTATTACAGCGAGGTCTGCACTAGGTCAGGGCTGGTCAACCTGTGGCTCTCCAGCTGTTGCAAAACTACAACTCCCAGCATGCCCAGTCTGCCTACAGCTATCATCCTACAGCAGGGCATGGTGGGAGTTGTAGTTTTACAACAGCTGGAGAGCCTCAGGTTGGCCAGCCCTGCACTAGATGCTCTAAAGCAAATATACTACTGATCACAGTGGAGCCTTTCATCAGATCGCTGACACAGGCTGTACAGCAAAGCGGCCAACTATATGTAAGAACATGCTATGACCACAACACTGGATGGAGGCCACGTGGAAAGCAGGGCTGGAATTATACACATTTTTTGTTGGCTGTAGCCCTCATTTCCCGATCTTCCTCTCCGGGGTGGATGACATATACAGGAGTGTTAGTTTACAGTTTGTCGTGAAGGAAAACAGTACTTGGACTAGTAGTTTAACCAACATGTAAATGAATGTACATTTCATATCGAGGTCATTAATGCAGCGATAAGGGCATGTTCACAAATAGCAGAAAGTTCTGTAACATCTAAATGAAGTAAAATCCATAAAATACGGATGCCGGCCATGTGCATGCCGCATTTGTGGCACCATAGAAATGAAAAGGGCCGCGTGGGATCCACAAAAAAATGTAGCTCGGACCTAAAATATAGTTGTGTGCATTACCCCTAACTTTAGGAGTTGACTATACAGATGTGCAGATGATAAGGTAATGTAAAGTCACAGAGTGATTGTAGATGTATGAGGCCAGGATACCTGCACACAATGCAAATTACATGTCTTTTTCCACGCAAAGTGAATGAGATTAGACAAATCTCACATACATTTAGCTTTTTTCTTCCATATGGAAACTGACTGTGCAGCATGTCACTTGTTTGTGTCATTCCGCACCTTCTATTCACCATAGACCTCAATGGGTTGTTTACGTAAACAGAAAATTGCACAAAAAAACAAACCAAAAGTGCAAAAAATAGTGCAGATTTAGGTTTTTGGTGTGGATTTCATGCTGATTTTCTGCATACAAATCTGCATTGTGTGCAGGTAGCCTACAGGGAGTCTGTCAGCTCATTTAGCTCTGTGTAGTGCTTGTCTCCGTTATGAAAAGCATAGCTTTCTTTTTCAGAGCTGTTGCAGCATAGCACTTTTTAAAAATATGTAAATCAGAATTTGTATCAGCAAGGATCAGCTCTTGTCCCTTTGAGGACCACTGTCCCATTCCTCTAGTCTGAAAGGCCCTCCTTCCCCTTTGACAAGGTAAGCCATCTGCACCCATAATGGATGAATTTTTGATGTATGTGCAGTGCAGGTTTTTAGTCTAGGCCAAGATCAGGACTCTGGGCTGAGCATGCACAGAAATTCTGCTGCACTGTGCTGATAATGGGGTCAGACGGGGGCAGGATACAGATGCCTGGCCCTGTCAGTGTACAAGGGGAAGGAGGGGGTCTTTCAGACTAGAGGGAACACTGGAGCCCCCAGGGATAGGTCATCAACATGAGATCAGCAGGGGTCCGATTCCGGTCACCACCAATCAGCTGTTTGAGGCAGCCGCTTCATACGCTGATCTGATATTGATGACCTATCCTGTGTATAGTCCAGCAATATCAAAATCCCGGAGAATCGCTTTAATGAGTGAAGCTGCAACTTGTCAACTCATGCGCTACATGGAACTGTTAATAGGGTAAAATGGTCAAAAATGGTTGCTAAAAAAATACAAGCAAGAAAAAGGATAAATATAACAGTTCATGCTACTTTATAATCATCAAAGACTACGGGGGGAATGTGTCTCAGTGATCAATCTAAAGTGAAACTCATTAACATAACTAACCACACCCACTTTACCACCCACTATTCAAAACCGAAGTGAGCAGTTTAAAAAGATGCCAATTTTTTGCACAAATAACCCAAAAAGTTGCAAAGCCCATATTTTGTGACTTTTTGAAGCCAGAATTCAGGGGTGTAGAGAGTGATAAATGCTTTCATTTAAAAAGTCTCAAAATCACTCCAGTGAGACTAGGGTCATGTGAAACCAGCCTGCATGGCTTCCTAATCTTGGTATATAGATTGTGTCTTACAAAATGAAAGACACACATAACATCCTAACTTGAGGCTTGAGATGAAGCAGAATGGCGGCACAGAGAAGGTGAAGGAAAGCAGGGCACATGAGCTGTGCCAGGACAGGGCGCCATGTGCGGAGCTATAAATCAGCTTTACACTGGGGAGCTCATTAGAAGAGCCGGTTCTACAGGATTCATTCTCCCAAATGCCAGCCTGCTGAGCATCAGAGACCTGAGGTATATCTGGAGGCTGCACATGTGACATTCATGGAGAGACGCACACGTTCGTTACACCATGGAAGGGTTAATTAGACATTTCTAGGTCAGACTACAGTGTGCTACAACCTCATGTCCCACTTCCAGAAGTCAATAGAAATTCTAGAGTAGAAGGACCTTTACAGATGACATTGCTCGGAGTTGGCCATTTATAGCCCCTTAACACAGGCAGATTTCTTTGTGTCAATCACCACCCCTTAAAGGGAAGGTCTTGCTGAAATTCTTTTCTGCCAGTTGAAGCCAGAAAGTGAGAAATATCCTTTTTTATTTTCTGATTGTAGATTTTTTAATTCTTTTTCTGAGCTGTTCTTAAAGGGGTTGTCCGGGTTCAGAGCTGAACCTGGACATACCTTTCAATTCACCCAGGCAGCCCGCCTGAACAGGGCATCGGAGCATCCTATGCTCCGATGCCCTCCTTTGCCCTGCGCTAATTAGCGCAGGGCAAAGGAATTTAGCCCAGTTCCGGTGACGTACCGGGCTCTGCCAGGCGGAGACTTCCGCCCAGCAGTGAGCCCGGTGATGTCATCGGCGCTGATGGGCGGGCTTTAGCGCTGCCCTAGCCATTCAAACGGCTAGGGCAGTGCTAAAGCCGGCCCATTACGGCCGGTGACGTCACCGAACTCACTGCCGGGCGGAATGTTTACAAACAAAAGAGCCCTTGCCCTGCGCGATCCAGCGCAGGGCAAGGGAGGGCATCGGAGCATGATATGCTCCGATGCCCTGTTCAGGGGGGCTGCCGGAGTGAGAACCTGGGTATGTCCGGGTTCAGCTCTGAACCCGGACAACCCCTTTAAGGAAGAGTTTTCCAAGATTAAAATACTGATGACCTCTGCCGATCAGGTGTTTGAGAGGGCACCAGTGCTCCTCCTCCTTCTCCGCGGTCACTGCCATACATTGTATAACGGCTGTGCTTGGTATTGTACTCATTCCCATTCACTTCCGTAGGGCAGATGAACGTGTCCTCAATGGCCTAGGGAAAGCAGCGACAAGGCTGTGGCGCTACTGCAAGCTTCCCTGCCTTTTCAAACAGCTCATATGGGGGGTCCTGGGTGTTGGACCCCCACCGATCAGATACTGATGACTTGTCCTGAGGATAGGTCATCAGTATTTAAAACGTGGAAAACCCCTTTAACAGTTTTTAGCATGGTTAAACACCTACTGTGCATGGTGGCTCCTGTGTTATCTATACAGAGGTGATATCTGTCATTCTAATCCTGCATGTGATGACAATGATGAAAAGTGATCTGTACAAACTAAAGATGTACAAATTGATTCATTCATCAAACAGAGCTCTTGAGCAGAGAGAGGCTGTCCCTGCTGCTCCAAAGGTCCCCCTCTGCTGCTTGATTGACAGGGCTGAATATGTCACCGGCTGTGCCGCTGCTCTGAGTGGGGGCCCAAGCACCGGAGCAGGCTTGAGATATCCGGCCCTGTCAATCAAGCAGCAGGTTGGAGCCTCTTCGGTCTCGCTGCTCAAGACCTCTGTCTGATGAACAAATCAGTTCACTCATCTAGTACAGACCAAAAAGTTGTGCCTATTACTAGGCCTAGTGGACAGGGCAAAACCTAGAGGATTTTAAGATAAATAGTGACATTTAAATAAACATAATTTTAAAGAATTTTTGGTGTTAAGATATAAACCTTAAAAAATAGGTCATTTTTGGATGACATATTCCCTTTTAATGCCATTGACATGTGCCAACCAATAAAATGGATGATTTCAACCAAAAAGATTGCTCGTTGGGTGAAATTTAACTACGAATGAGTTTTAGATGACCAATGAGAGACCATGTTCGGGAACGTGGCTGCTGACTCTGATAACTGGCTACTAAAGGTTCTCTTTTGTGTATCCAGGAAGACAACGTGAGGTTTTACAAGATGAAACAGCTCATTTCTGCCATGAGAAATCACTTGGGTACAAAGTGTTCTTCAACAAACAACTCCTCTCATCAGTGATGAAAAAGCATAGTTTACTCCTTGCGACATTGCTGTTATGTCTGTATCACAAGCACAAAAGACTTTCCACTGTAGAGAGCGAGCAAATTACAGACAGGCCAGTCTGCATCCAGGGGGATAAAATCTATAGGACACAGATGTCACATTCACACAATCCACATCAGCACGTCTGTAGTAGTCACTAAACACAGGACACATCATGTAATCATAATAATAAGCAGCAAAAAGACAATGAAAGCCGTGATTGGAGGAAGCCGTCAGCAGACCTATCCACTGGCGTGACACGGCATGGCTTGTAAATACCCTTGCACAGATCCCCATGTTGAAAAGGCCTATCTCATTAGGAGACTTACAGTTAAAGGGGTATTCCGGTGGATTAATATTAAATACAAATCGGTTTGGTTGACTTAAAAATAACAAACGGTGAGTATTCGCCATACCGGTTCCCCCACTGCTGCTGTACCCCACTCCTCTCCAAAGTCAGCCATCTTGCCTGCACTGTTAACAGCATTTAGAGATATGTTTTACAGGAGCCACAAGGGCCATACACACAACAGACTGGAGGGAACCTCACAGACTTCTATGGAAGAGTCTTCTAGGTGTGCTGTGTGACCTGTGCAGAGGTCATTGTACAAGGAAAGAATAGATAAGATTTGACTATCATCTATTATGAATGGTGGATCCTGTGTTATCTATTTATATAGGTGATATCTGTCATTGTAATCCTGCCTGTGATGATAATGAGATGACTGTTGAAAAGTGATCTGAACAGACCAAGAAGTGGCACCTATTATTAGGCCTAGTGGCCAGTGAGAAAACTGCAGGATTTTAGAGAGATTTGTTTTTAAATATAGATCGAGAACTTAAAATTAAATGTAAAAATGTGATTTAAACAATAGGTCACTGCCTGATGACACATGCCCTTCAATGTCATTCATGCCTGCAATGGGAAATCGAAACAGATTATAATGGATCCATCACATCTCCTGCAAAAATGAGAACCCTTGACCACAATGTGAACAGAGCCTTAGTGTGTATTCACTCGACTGTATGTATTTTGCACACGGATATGCAAAATACGGATGTTACATACATTTTTTTCCTGACCCACTGACTTCAATGGGTCTGTGGTTCGCATTTGTGGCCAAGAATAAGAAACGTTCTATCTTTTACGGTAGGGACATATGGATACAGAAGATAGATCATGTCCTATACTTGGCTGCAAAATGCGGTTCATGGACCCATGTAAGGTGAAAATAAAACATGGATGCAACATGGATATCACATGGATGTCATCCATAGTTTGTGTATCTGCGTTTAGCAGACCATAAAATACGTATAGTCGTGTAGATACAACATTATAGTGAAATTTTATAAATGCAAAGATAAGGCTGTGTTTACATTTACCATGAACCTCATGAAATGCCCCAAATATATCAGAAGCCCCCGTAAGGAAATACACACTGTATAGTCCAGTTTTTTCTCCGATTCTATGAAAATGAAAAGAAGCGTCAATCAGTGTTTCAATACAGTGAAACAGTAAGGACTATGGGGGAGATTTATCAATCTAGTAGAACTTGCCCATAGCAACCAATCAGATTCCACCTCTTTTTTCACAGATCCTTTGGAAAATAAAAGGTGGAATCTGATTAGTTGCTCTGGGCAACTAAGCCAGTTCTACTTTACAGCAGTTTGATAAATCTCCCCTCATATGTCAACACGTACTGCTTGAACATAGTTCAAGAGGATGCATACGATGGGCCTATTATACCCAAAAATTCACCACATATACTGAATGTGAGCACAGCCTAACAGTTACACCCAGATGAGCTCCTGTCTTTAAGTTGTAACCTCATGTTCCCTCCAAAAATCCAAAAGATAAGGAAGAAGTCACAACACTGGAGACAGCCGCTATTTGCTGGGCAAAAGTATTCCAAAAATGTGACCTCTTACAAAACAAGAACATATTTCACCAAATGTTGAGGGGGATGAAGAGGATTACATGCTTTAGTGTTGTCTGGCCACAGCAATCCCTACCAATAAACATTTCTTTAGATCACACAGTACCCATCACAGTACCGTAATTTTGATTAAAGGAGCTGTTTCCAGGCGCTAAATGTGGTAAAACATAAAAGAAGCTATAGTCACCAGTTAATCCCTGCCGTTTCCCATGTCAGCCAACCACTGGTCTCAACAGTATACCACACGCAATCCCTGAGGCCAGTCATTGGCTATACTGGTCACATGGTTTATACAACACAACATTGCTGAAGGCTGATAGAGGGAAGACTGGAGCAACGGTGCTGGAAACAGCAGGAAAATAACTGGTGTGTATACCTGATATGTTATATTTCATCGCATTAAGTGGGTTTGGCCATTGTTTTAAATAACATGCAGAATAGAGATGAGCGAGCATGCTCGGGAGCAATTTTCGCGTAATAGCGTACGCATCTTCTAATCTGTACGCATCTTGTAATTTGTACCATTAGCGTACAAATTTATAAGATGCGTACGCATTAGTGTACATATTAGAAGATGCGTATGCATTAGCGTACATATTAAAAGATGCGTACGCTATTACGCGAAAATTGCTCCCGAGCATGCTCGCTCATCTCTAATGCAGAACCCTTGTAACTAAATACTAACCGACAACTAGATGTTCCCTACAATGTCTGACACTGTCCAACCAGTTCTCACTGTACAGAGACATACCTTTGACACGTGGAATGGTTAACACCCAATTGTCAATTTATTCATAAATTTCTATAAGGAGTAACAGAGGAACAGAAAAATATTTCATGAAGAATACAAGTATTTACTGAAACAGACGTGTCAGGAGTGGCAAATGGTCCTCTTTATGGAGGAAGAAGTCTTAAAATGGAGGGGTGCAAGTGCTTGGAGTAGTTTTCGCTCCTCTTTTACTACTTCAGGACGTAAATGTTGACCCCTGCCACTCCAAAGTGGCGAAAACAACATAAAAACATCCATGCGACAAAATATTATCGCAGGGGAATTTAAAAAGTTGCAAAAACATCTTGAAACTTTTTTTTTTTACACTAAAACCTGGCCAAGCGATATTAGTTAATGCTCCCAGTGTGTTTGAATGGAGAAGGTTGGATGACATGGCTGGTTATATGCCCCATTTATGGACAAGAGGGGAAGACTTGATCACCGAGGTGGTCATGCTTCCCCGATACAGCAAATGGTCTATTCATGAGCGAAAAGCAACAGGACTTCATACATATGGTGCAAAAATGAATGCAAAGATTAGGGGATAGCCAACAACAACAAAAAAAATAATTACAGCGGATTGGGCCAAAAAGCGCAGTTTTTTTGCAGGGCCACTGCTAGAAGAATCAGAGTGGGTCTTCTGCTGCTTTCAACCTCTGTACTGCAAAGGTTAGAAGCTGCAAGTAAAACCCGCTGCATAAATTGACAAGCTGCATCCTGAAAACCGCAATGTTCAGATGAGATATCAGAAATCTCATCCACTTCGCTTGCTGTGGATTTTCTCCACAAAATTCTGCTGCAGACAATCCACGGCATCTAAGCCACGTGTGTCATTCCTTTATGGTTGATTTCTAAGGAGACGACTTCAATGGCACCTGCCAGGAGACTCATGTGTGGACTGCATCAGCAGACTAATAAAAGGGAATTTTCAGCTAAAATTAAAAAAAAAAAAAAAAAACAAAACAGAGAGCACATACTGAAAGCAGACATGCTTCAGTCTAATAGAAAAACAAGTGTGAAATCTATTTCTCGCTTCTTAGTTCATTTCTGATGGCTTATTATTAGCTCATCTGAAATCCTAGCCAGTATCAATCCGCCGGCTATCTCTTAATGTGGATATAAATACAGACAGAAAAACACGTCGCGGTTATATTATCCCGTCTGCATTCAGAAAAATTAACAACATATTCTTGACCGAATATGACTGCTGAATCAACAAGATGGTTTTAAGCAGCAGCATAAAAAATATCTGCCTCAATCGTGTGTAAGGGTTCACGTAAATCTGAACTGAATATTCAGAAATTCCCTTAAAACCTGCTTAAAAGAGGAAAGCTGGAACCCCAGCAATCAACCAGTTGGTGGGGTGCCCCTGTGCCTGGTGAACAATGGAGGGGACAGTAAGACTGGCATCCCAGAAGTGTTATTTCCCAGCCTGAACGCTGCTCCTGGGATGTGGCAATATAATACAGACTTCTGCTGCCATGAATTGTACTGACCGGTTTATGTGAGTTCACATCATTACAATGGAAGTCGGGCAGGAACCCACAGCATCATAAATCATTAGAATTTGTTACAGGAGCAGCGTTCAGGTTGGGAAATACCGTTCACAAGAAGCGCGTCTCCAGGAATGAACACGCCTAATAGGACTGTATACATAGGGAGAAAGATGCCAATCGGTTAATGGAGGGTAGGGGTTTCCCAAAACTACACGGATGAAATCAGGACGTTGCAACTGCAGTCAGAGAGGTTCCCGTTCAAGGCATAAAAAATGAATAAATGTGAGAAACATTGTCTACAGAAAGTACAAGTTACTCTGCAGTTGTAATAAAAAAATACAATGTGGCGAGGCAAAAACAAAAAATAGCCTTGGCTAAAATGCATAGGGTCCTAAGAGCATTAAAACAAAGGAACGAGATAGCAAGAGAGGAAGAGCGAGAGAGAGAGATGGCAAGTGATGGAGAAAGATGGCAAGCGACAGAGAGAAAGCAATAGCGAGATAGACATGGCAAAAGAGACAGATGGCAAGAGAGAGTGAGATGGAGGGAAGGGGGGAGAAAGGGGATACAATTTGAGTTCTCTATAAATGCAGGATGTTTGTTTTCTTTAGAGGGACATTTTAGGAACTCATTTTGTAATAAACCACAAGGTCTTCTGAGCCTCCTAAGTGTAACTGGCTGAACAGAAGCCTGCAGTGTTTTCTGAGGCCTGGAGAACCTAGGGTGTATAACGGCACTATTACAGCACACTGCGCTTCTGTTACTGAAGAAGAAAGACTTGTTAAATCAAACAGGAGGAGCCCGGCATCATTATTTCCCCTCATGTCACCGGCATCATGATGGTAGTAGCATTGTGAACAGCAGCAGAACCTTTCACAAGTCTTTTTTATATCACAGCTAAAAACAAAAAAAAAGGGGGGCACCAAAAGCAAAGAAGTAAATATTCATGTAGCGGCAAGGTCATCCGGGTTAATATTAGAGCACGTCCACACATGGCAGGAGGAACACAACAGAATGTATTATCAGGGGAAATTCAGTGGACTGTAACGGCACACAGCGCTGAGGTGAGGTGAAGCTTCCCTTCAGATACATTCAGCATCCTCATACCCACATGTGCTCAGCTCCGTCCAGTCTATATGTATTGTCAATGGGCAGAACGCAAGGCCTGTAAAATTCAAAGCCCCTGGCATCATCTGTTGGGGACAAGTAAGAAGGTCCCCATACACACTACCAGGGATGGCCAACCTGCAGCTCTCCAGCCTACAGCTATCAGACTATAGGAAGGCACGGTGGGAACTATAGTTTTACAACAGCTTGAGATCAGCAGGCTGGCCATCCCTGTCCTAGACTGTCGGCTGGTCCTGAAAACAATGGTGAGGTCAGCCATCACAGCCTGATAAATACACTACTTGGTAGCAGCTCATTGATATTGGGAGACTAGTGACATGGGTGCTCAAGCTAATTGGTGGTCAAGAAAACAAAAAAACTATGAAGGGGGCACAATGGGCATTATTACTATGAAGGAGGGACACTACTACTCTGAAGGGTCACAGAGAGGGCATTACTACTGTGAAACGGACACAGAGAGGGCATAACTACTATGAGGGGGCACAATGATAAGATAGGTACTTTAAGGGGGCACGGTGTGGGCATAACTACCGTGAGGGGGCACAATATGGGCATAACTACCGTGAGGGGGCACATATCTGGTCAAAACTACTGTAAAGGTTGGACAATGAGGGCAATACTACTGTGAGGGGGTACAATTTTTTTAAGTATGGGGGGTGCCAGAGAAAGGACCCTCCCCGGGTGCCAAACACCTTAGGCATGTCATTGCACCAGGGTTCTCAATATTTCTAAGCTAAGTACCCCCCTTACAATTAGGGTATATGCGCACAGTGAATATAACCTGCGGAAAATCTGCAGCACAATACAGTAGCAGCGAAGTAGATGAGAATTAGAAAATCCACAAGAATCACTGCAGAAACAGGAACATCCGCATAAACTAAACTAACTGTTCCGATTCCAGCGCTCCCCCTCGGGCACTGCAGGTCTCAGGTCACCAACCAGCCAACATCTAGTTTAGAGATATGTATTGTGCTGTTCCTCTGTTACTCCTTCTGGAAATGTGTGAATGTTCTGACTGCTGGGTTTACCAGTCCTATGCTACGCAATCCCTAAGGGCTAGTTTGGACCTGCATTATGTTATGTATTATTTTATTGTATTTGCAGCATCATGCTGACTATATCTGTGGAGGCCTTCACTCCAAGGGAATTTTCTTTTTGCATCTTATTATATACTAATAAGTACGTAAACAAACAAACATGTACTAACGCAAAGCAAGAGTTAAGCAAAATGCCTAAAAAATACTGTCCTCAAGCAGTGACTATATAGCGGTATACTCTGACGTCTGCAGTCTGTTTTATGGGGTCACCTGTCACAGGCTTCGTAGTGCTGACCGGCCTCTCCCCACTTCCTCTGTCAATATGTTAGCAGCTGTAGCCATATGAGGCAATTCTCACTGGGACCATAGAAATCCATAGAACTGAAATCTCACTAATAATCCTATATTACTCATCCTTCGGTGAGTACACGGATACCGGAACAAGCGGAAAAGGACCATGATGCTTCGCCATGTACAGGAGGCCTTAGGCTCCGTTCACACACGAATCCACAGTGGATAACAGTACAAGACAAGCAAACAGGATACAGACATTTTACATTTCCAAAACCGCCGCGCGCTCATAATGCGGAAACACTATGGGTTTTCATAGCTTCCAATGTAGCAGGGGTTAAATAGCTGCCAATCCGCAGCACAACCCAGAGCAAAATCCACTGTAACACATGCAGTGTTTGCCAAGGATTTGCCACAAGATATGTGATACAGCAAGATGTGCCCTCAGGCTACATGCACACCGCAGTGCAGTTTAAGAGGATTTTCATGCAAATATTTCCGAGTTTCCACACCAAATCTGTACCAAAATCCACGTGTTACTTGATGTGGATTTTGATCTGGTTTTGCCCCAGAGCTCACTTGTTGCATTGCAAAATCCACATCACAGGTCAGATCCAGGGGATCCATTGCTCTGCTAGATTTATATTAAAGGGGTTGTCCGGGTTCAGAGAAGAACCCGGACATACCTGCAATTTCACCCAGGCAGCCTGCCTGAAGAGGACATCGGAGCATCTCATGCTCCGATGCCCCCCCTTGCCCTGCGCTAGATCGCGCAGGGCAAGGTCTCTTTTGTATGTAAACACTCGCTGCCGGGCGGGTACTTCCGCCCGGCAGTGAGTTCGGTGACGTCACCGGCCTTAATGGGCCGGCTTTAGCGCTGCCCTAGCCGTTTTACTGGCTAGGGCAGCGCTAAAGCCCGTCCATCAGCGCCGATGACGTCACCGACTCACTGCCGGGCGGAAGCCTCTGCCCGGCAGGGACCGGTACGTCACCGGAACTGGCTAAATTCCTTTGCCCTGCGCTAATTAGCGCAGGGCACAGGAGGGCATCGGAGCATAGGATGCTCCGATGCCCTCTTCAGGCGGGCTGCCTGGGTGAAATTGCAGGTATGTCCGGGTTCTTCTCTGAACCCGGACAACCCCTTTAAGCTGACAGCTCAATAGGAGTGTCTTTTCTGCTGCAGCTAAGGGGGCGTGTCCATGCTCTCCCTATCACAGCTCAGGAGGCAGTTAAAGGATGAAACTGAGCATGTGCGGCCTTCTCAGTGAGCAGGTCAAACAAATAAGAAAAAAAAAAACAAACTGCAGGTGGCGCTATACAGATACATTTTATTGTATAACTCAGGGGCTATGCTAAATTTTTAATTACATGCAATTAGAAAGGTATTCAGATCCAGGAGCTGGTTTGAAAACTGTAGAATATTTTTCATGGGACAACCCCTTTAACTTCTTTGCTACTGTATTACATGACACACGTAATACCCTTATGGCACGTTCACACATAACGTATATGCAGGCGATGTACAAGTGAGAGAAGTAAAGCCAGGGCTACACAGTGATCTTGGCTATGACACCCGTCACCCAGCCAAGGTTCGCTGTGTAGCAGTGCAGTCATAGGAATGAATGGGACTGCAGCGCAACATGCAAGAGAACGCGACCCCAAGATCACAATTGGCGATTCTGGGTTGCGGACCGCAAAATGGATACGGTTGTGTCCAAGAGAACTAAGGGGTCAGAAATGAGCAAAGTTCTGAGCAGGGGCTGCTTACATCATGTTCATTGTCTTCAGCATGTTGATTGTTTCCATACATTGCCAACACATGGAGCTCAGCAAGTCACCAAACTAATGAGAAACATAAGAGTCACAGGGCAGCACCGGGCCTGCGACACCGCCACACGCCCTCCCCCACTTCCTCTATTCAACTGCTCAAAACTCGGCAGCCAAACTCTGAACCTAAGGGTATGTTCATACAACTTTCTGTGCACGGGTTGCGGCATGGATTGAGTGCCAAAACCGTGCCAAACCTGCGCTGAAAGCGCCCCCCACTATTTTCAATGGGAGGCCACAGTTCAATACAAGTTTCTGCTGTTTCTGCCATAGGATGTGCGGAGGATTTCAACACGGTCAACATCCATCATGTGAACCTAGCTTAACAGTTAGATTAGTGTCTGGTACGGGAAACAAGCTTTGCGCGATGGTCGCCGTTGCAAGGCCAAACACTGCTCCTCTGTCCCGATCTCACAGCTTCATATTGATTTATGGAGCTGTGATTGCCTGCCTGAGCAGACCCCCAGTCAGCCACAAAAAATATGGATGTGGACAAAAGAATAAGTTGGCGTGCATGGGCCCTTAGGGTAAGTGCATAGGGCACGGTTGTGGTGCGCTAGTACTGTAGTTGAGTACACTGTGGCAGTATAGGCTGTAGTGGGCTCCATTTACCAAACTAGGCCACACACTTTAGGCTAGGGCTACATGGCAACAGTTCATGTAATGTACTTTCACACAGTGCTTGGTCAGTGATTTCCACCAGTCCTTGTGACCTTATCACTGTGGAGGCTCCGCTCCTGGTTTTGGCTCACAATCACTGATGAAAATGACTGATCAAACGCTGACTATGTGAAAGCTGCCTTAGTTGGTCTGCACCTAAAACAGCACACAGCCATTAACAATGCGGACCGACTAAACAGTGCAGTCCTTAAAGGGGTTGTACCCTCACTGAGCCAGTTCTACATTTATTACAATGCTCTATGTCATGAGGGATATAACAATATCAGATTTGCACTAGGTCGTTAACAGACAAAATCTGCGGACCAAAATGCTCACACCCCATGTGTCCTGGTCTATACACTCTCCTCATACCGAGACACATTTTCATACAGTTGTGTTTTTAGGATTGCATTCCCAAACCGTATCGCAACCAGCAACGACGTTCAGTGTCCGTTTTTGTGTATGTGTGAAGAAATCTGAAGAAGGGAAATTACACATCAGAAGAGGTGCCACAACATGACAGCCGGCATCCAATCACCAGATGCCAGTCAATTAGAGGGAACAATGGGCCATTGGCAGGCATTAACTCTACCCCTCCTGGCGGCCTGTGATAGTGCCAATCACTCAATTAGGACTAAATGGGATTGCACGGGTGATGGGCACTGACAGATCACGCCAGTGCAGAGCCTTCAGCTTCACAACAGCCAGAACAGAGGCAGCTACGGATGAGAGATCTGGTATAAAGAAGAACTGGATTAGTAGCCCATAGCAACCAATCAGATTTCAGCTTTCATTTTTCACAGCTTCTTTGGAAAATGAAAGGTGGAATCTGATTGGCTGTTATGGTCAACTAAGCCAGTTCTACTTTACACCAGCTTTTTAAATCTCCCCCATAGTAAATACATGCATTGTATGTATCATCTCAAATCCTGCTCATCATAGCAGGTCCTATACTGGTCCTGATCAGAGGACTGGCTTCCATCACTCATACCTGGTCCTATTAGTAGACGTATTGATGTTCCTCCATCAGATCAATAATTGTTATTACATTTATGACCGCCCATAATGCTTAATCACCATACAATCAAAACGGCTGCAACTTTCTACCTTAAAACTACTTCCTTAACATCTTCAAGATCTCTGCTTGCTGTCAGATAATAGAAACACTAAAGGAGTTTTCTGAGGCTAAAGAGATGGACCCCCACAAATAACACCGATGACCTATCCTGAAGACAGGACACCGATATTTCAGTCCTTTCACTGTTTACAGAAGTATGACATATCCACTCGACAGGTACGACCTCTGTGACCACCTCCATTGAGACTGAGGAGGTCCATTGATTGTCACTGCCGTCACAGTCTCCACAGACTTCAATGGCAAGAAGGGGACTTGCACCTGCACCAGATGGACAGACCAGGATAGCTTTTCATTTTCATTCAGTGACAGCAAACGAGGAATCGAAACATATTGCAAAGCTGCATAACAATTTAAAGAGAAGCTTGTATGATTGACGCTGCTTTCGTCAGTGTTTGATCAGTGATTTTGAGCCAAAACCAGGTGCAGGTCTTTCCCTTATACCTCATCAATGTATCTACACCCCAAAAACAAGTCAAGACGGCTACTACCAGCAGCGCACCTACATGGCTATAACTCATTTCCTTTCAGTGACTCACGGATAAAGCAGCATTTAGCAATCAGGGGCTCCAGAAGGAGGAAGACTGCTTTATATAGTCCGTGACCCCTTCTGTGGAGAAAGGGGACCCCCGACATCACCATCCTTCTTTACATGCCATCGCTCCACATACAGTACCACTCTTTAAAACCCAATAGCACTTATCTAAAGTTTGTGGTCACCTCACATACCGAAATCAGGACCCTGGTGCTGAGGGCAGTATGTACACACTGACACCTATATACACAGCACTTCAGACAATAGGAAACAGTTGTGAGGACATGGGGTGGTCCTATACAAGGACTACACACATCCATGCCAGCCTCCATGGGCACGGATCATTACATAACGGTGCTGGCTGATGTGTGGGGGCAGTCCAGGGATATCAGGGTACATGTGGAGGGACAGTAAGTTCATTACCAGACGGTACTTACCTGTGGTGAAACTGTTGAAGCCAGAGCCGTAATCCGAGACCATCCTCCCCCACATACCTGCGGGGGGCGTCCCAGCGGATCACAAGGGGCAGAGATCGGCAGCGATCCTCACAGATTGGAGCGGCCTATGTAACGGACAGATGGCAGATCACTTCTCCATGCTCAGCTTTATGCTCCCCCACATCGCGATCCCCCGAGCCGTCACCAGGCAGCGGACATATCCTCTCGTTCCGTCAGGGCTTTGTGTGGAAGCCGCGGGGGTCTTGGAGATATCAGGGCCGGGATGCTGGGCTTGAGTCGTGCTTGGATTACGTGAGAGGAGGGTGGGAGATCTGAGGAAGACGAGGAGGAGGAGCGAGGACTGAAAGCAGAGCTCCGGCACTCGCCTGGAGGACACCTGTAGTGCCCCCATTGACCGCCAGGGGGCGCTCACAGCCTCGTGTCTTCAGTCACAGATTGACGTCACGGCGAACGTGGTCGCTTCCGAAATCACATCTGACAAGATCCCCTGACTGGAGTTATTAAAGGGGACAGCGGTCTAGCTTACTCTATTGTTTCCTGGTATCAGCCATGTCATGCTAAGGAGCGGTCTCTGGTCCTTTACAAGGAGTCAATAGAAGTCCTTGTTTATTCCTAACTTACATGGGAGCTACCTGCTTTAGGCACCCAGGAGGTCCTGTGTGGTGGGTGCGTTTTCCCAGCAGCACAACAGGCAGTAGGGACATTTTAAAGGGTGCTATCAACTGATGGGTGCATCTGTGAAAGAGACTGAAAACACCACATTTCAATTCAGCAAAAAAGTTTTTGTAGACATTTTGGGCAGGTTTTACTCTTTGCAATGCAAATAACAATTGCATTATGTCTGAATGTAGCCTGTAGACAGGGGTGCACCTAGCCTTTCTGCTGCCTGAGGCAAAAACTGAAACAATTTCTTAGCCCCTTTTCTTCATCCCATGGGCATTCGACTGCCCCTCTTTTGCCCCTACCTGTTGGTTCTTCAGGCGATCGCCTCACCTGACCTCATTGGTGGTGCACCCTGCCTGTAGACATTTGGGGCTAGTTCACATGGCAGATTTTATTTTTGCCTCATGTTCTGCGGCAGAAATCCCTCGTTAAACCGCAAGCAGACACCTTCCGCAGTTTCCAGTGGTGTCTGGGTGGACAGGGCACCAAGGAAGATCATGTGGTAGAAGATAAACTGGCAATGACAGTGCAGCCTCCCATTCCATGGGCAAAAAACTCTGTTGACAATCCCTTAAAGAGGTTTTCTAGGAATAAATAATGTTTCCCTGATGCCTGCCTCCGCTAGGGAAAGAATTATACTTCACAGCTGCCCGCCGCTCCGGTCTGTGGCTTGTATACTTCCTCCACAGCATGGACATGGTCACCTGCTTTACCAAAGACAATGGCTGGCTACAGCGGTGACATATTTCTCATGGACATACCACCGCTAAAGCCAATAGTTGGCTGCAGCGGAGCAGGTCACCATGCCATGGACCAGAAGATGCAGAGGTGGAAGCTAGCGCGCAGGAGCGCAGCACAGGGAGCAGGTATCGGAGGCAGGCTGCGAGTATCCAGAAATAAGGAATTTTCCAGGATGTCTGGGAGATGAACGATGACAAGAACAAAGGTGCAGTGATGCTCACTGGAGCACCATGGCCCCTTCACTGCAACAATGTCCATGAGTCTAAGAGGGGCTTCTAGTGCAACAGAGATGTTTCAGATGAAGTTCCTTACTAATAAGTAGGCAGATAGGTCATCATTATCTAGAAACGGGAAAACCTCCTAAAAAAATCTCCCCCATGGTGTTAAAAGGTGGGATGAGATCTCGTCTTCAGATGGTACCAGATGCCTAAGGCACACGGGTGAGTGCACATAGAAACATAGAAGATTGACGGCAGAAAAAGACCACCTGGTCCATCTAGTCTGCCCTGTCTACCTAGGATAGATACATGTTTATCCCAGGCATGTTTAAATTCAGTTACTGTGGATTTATCAACCACCTCTGCTGGAAGTTTGTTCCAAGCTTCTACTACTCTTTCAGTGAAATAATATTTTCTAATGATAATATTTTCTAATGACATACGAGCCGTGCAGATTTATGTGCGTTTCTGCAGCACATCCACAACAGATTTGATGCGGTTTTGCACAGATCTCGCCCTTCCATAAACATAATTGACATGCTGTAGATTTCAAAATCCGCAATGCAGGTCAATTTCCACAAGGAAAAATCAGCAAAGTGTTTATGAAATTTGAGTAGTGTCATACACTTTGTTAATACAGTAATACACAGCGTTTTTTCTCCATGAAAATCCCTGTGGAAAAAACCCACGTATTCCGTAATGTGGCCTAAGGCCTCCTTCCATTTTGCCAGTTTACTGCAGTAGCAGAGAAGAGACCCTCACAATACTGCATAACGTATAGTCATTCTTCCACTTGTATAGAAAGACTTTCACCTGAATGAGACCTGTCAGATGTTGCAGAAGACCCTCGGAGTGCCTCCTTTCAGCGTGACTATTAATTTTTACATTTTAATGAAATGCTGAGGCATTCAGGATTGCCGGTCACCTTACACTATGTAATGAGAAGTTGTAATGTCTTGTCCTTTGTAGTCAGCATATTACTGTTACATACTGCTGACGTGACAGCACTCAGTGCCAGCTACTCATAGACACAAGTAAATTGTGGTATATTTAATACTTCTGAATTTAATGTTGTTCTTTCCATAGATGCTACTTGAAACCTATATGTAATTAGGCACTACCGATTTGTAATTTACAGCAATAATTAATGACTGCTGTGGTGTCCTAAGGGAGGTAATATGAAATTCTCATGTTCCCTCATCACAGAAGGATGGCTTCTCTCCATGCTTTACACTGCAGCTCTGCTTGTTCAGATTGGAGGCAGTGTATGAGCACAAACGTACTAGGAAGCCAGTTCATTGACAGCTGATTGCCACAATTAAAGGCTGTTTTGAACACCCTCAGGGGCATTTTTTTATTATTGCCTCTTACTCATTTTGACTAAAAATCTTTTTTTACAGTTGGTTTTATAAAAATGTTCAACAATTTTTGTTCTTCAGGGTTAAGTTTCATTCTATCTGCAGAGTATCTAGCATTCAGTTTTACAGTGATCCCGTCAGGTTGCTACTCTGATGGCTATGTATTGCCTTAACTCTGATTTCCTGACAGTTCATAAACACTCACTGTAGCTATATTCTTATCAACCTGATACGAATATGGCTTAAATGAATATTTATCAGCTGTCAAGAGTTCAGAGATAAGGCAATACATATCCATCAGAACAACCTGACGGGGGTCACAGTAAAACTGAATGATAGATACGCTTCAGATAGAATGAAACTTAAAGGGGTTCTCTAAGTTAAATTTATTGATGGCCTTTCCTCAGGATAGGTCATCAATATCAGATCAGCGGAGGTCAGACAACCGGCACCCCCACGATCAGCTGTTTGAAGAGGAGGCGCGCGCTCTACCAGCGCTGCCTCCTCTTCATTGTTTACACGCTAGCTGTAACAGGGGTGGTGGTGAGTAGGTGTAATTACACCTAACCGCCCCATTCATTTCAATGGGAAGGATCGCTCCCATACAAGTCTATGGGAGTGATTCTTCCTATTGAAATGAATGGGGCGGTTAGGTGTAATTACACCTACTCACCACAATAAATTTAACTTGGAGAACCCTGTTAATCCTGAAGAACAAAAAAACATTAAACATTTTTAATAATAAAAAAAAAAAAAAAGGATTTTTAGTCAAAATGAGTAAAATGCAATTTACAAAATAGCCTCCAAAGGCGTTCCTAGCCTTTAAATAATGTGGTAATGGTAAGCTGGTGACTATCTGGCTCTACTTAAGGGCTGTTGCAGTATTACAGAACATAAGTGACAACGAAGGTCCAAGTAGGTGGGGTTAGCAATACCATAGTGCAAAATACCATCCCAGCAGAACCAAATACCACAATATAGTTCCCTAAAAGCTGTCCTTCTGTGGTGGCCATCAATAGCTGCCATTTTCTGTCCTTCTCCGGTTGTCTCTGATTAAAGGGGTTCTCCGGGAATTAAGAAAATGAAAATACGTAAATATTACTTCATTATAAGTATATTCCCAATTACCTTTCATTTTTTATAATGCTTCATTTTGTCTGGGGAGTAATCATTAGGAGAAATAAAATGGCCGCTGTCCTATTAGTACACACAAAATCAGAGGTGTAGCTACCGGGGGGGGGGGGGGGGGCGACGGCTCTGGGCCCAGTGACTCAGGATGGGGGGCCCAGCAAGGATAACCTTAAAACTATCAGGTGAGTACAAGTGAGTGCTTCCATTATGGAAGCGCTCACTTGTATTTAGGGACCCCCATCAGACCTCAGATTTCTTACCTGTCCCACGCTGTGGCTGGGTGGGCTGATCTGAGGTCTGATGGGGGCACAGTAGGCTGATGTGAGGTCTGATGGGGGCACAATACGCTGATCTGAGGTCTGATGGGGGCACAATACGCTGATGTGAGGACTGATGGGGGCACATTCTGCTGATCTGAGGACTGATGGGGGCACATTCTGCTGATCTGAGGTCTGATGGGGGCACAATACACTGATCTGAGGTCTGATGGGGCACAATACGCTGATCTGAGGTCTGATGGGGGCACAGTAGGCTGATGTGAGGTCTGATGGGGGCACAATATGCTGATCTGAGGTCTGATGGAGGCACAATACGCTGATCTGAGGTCTGATGGGGGCACATTCTGCTGATCTGAGGTCTGATGGGGGCACAGTAGGCTAATCTGAGGTCTGATGGGAGCACATTCTGCTGATCTGAGGTCTGATGGGGGCACAATACGCTGATCTGAGGTCTGATGGGGGCACATTCTGCTGATGTGAGGTCTGATGGGGGCACAATACGCTGATCTGAGGTCTGATGGGGGCACAATACGCTGATCTGAGGTCTGATGGAGGCACAATACGCTGATCTGAGGTCTGATGGGGGCACAGTAGGCTGATCTGAGGTCTGATGGGGGCATGGTAGGCTGATCTGAGGTCTGATGGGGGCACAGTAGGCTGATGTGAGGACTAATGGGGGCACATTCTGGTGATCTGAGGTCTGATGGGGGTACAATACGCTGATCTGAGGTCTGAAAGGGCACAATACGCTGATCTGAGGTCTGATGGCACAGTAGGCTGATGTGAGGACTAATGGTGGCACATTCTGCTCATCTGAGGTCTGATAGGGGTACAATACACTGATCTGAGGTCTGATGGGGCACAGCACACTGATCTGAGGTCTGATGGGGGCACAGTAGGCTGATGTGAGGTCTGATGGGGGCACATTCTGCTGATCTGAGGTCTGATGGGGCACAACACGCTGATCTGAGGTCTGATGGGGCACAATACGCTGATCTGAGGTCTGATGGGGCACAATACGCTGATCTGAGGTCTGATGGGGCACAGTAGGCTGATGTGAGGTCTGATGGCGGCACAATACGCTGATCTGGGGTCTGATGGGGCACAATACGCTGATCTGAGGTCTGATGGGGGCACAGTAGGCTGATGTGAGGTCTGATGAGGGCACATTCTGCTGATCTGAGGTCTGATGGGGTACAATACGCTGATCTGAGGTCTGATGGGGGCACAGTAGGCTGATGTGAGGTCTGATGAGGGCACATTCTGCTGATCTGAGGTCTGATGGGGCACAATACGCTGATCTGAGGTCTGATGGGGGCACAGTACGCTGATCTGAGGTCTGATAGGGGCACAATACGCTGATCTGAAGTCTGATGGGGGCACATTCTGCTGATCTGAGGTCTGATGGCACAGTAGGCTGATGTGAGGACTAATGGGGGTACATTCTGCTGATCTGAGGTCTGATGGGGGTACAATACGCTGATCTGAGGTCTGATGGGGCACAACACGCTGATCTGAGGTCTGATGGGGCACATTCTGCTGATCTGAGGTCTGATGGGGGTACAATACGCTGATCTGAGGTCTGATGGGGCACAACACACTGATCTGAGGTCTGATGGGGGCACAGTAGGCTGATGTGAGGTCTGATGGGGGCACATTCTGCTGATCTGAGGTCTGATGGGGCACAACACGCTGATCTGAGGTCTGATGGGGCACAATACGCTGATGTGAGGACTAATGGGGGCACAATACGCTGATCTGAGGTCTGATGGGGGCACAATACGCTGATCTGAGGTCTGATGGGGGCACAGTATGCTGATCTGAGGTCTGATGCGGGTACAATACGCTGATCTGAGGCCTGATGGGGCACAATACGCTGATCTGAGGTCTGATGGGGGCACAGTAGGCTGATGTGAGGTCTGATGGGGGCACATTCTGCTGATCTGAGGTCTGATGGGGCACAATACGCTGATCTGAGGTCTGATGGGGGCACAGTACGCTGATCTGAAGTCTGATGGGGCACAATACGCTGATCTGAGGTCTGATGGAGGCACAATACGCTGATCTGAGGTCTGATGGGGGCAGGGGACTGTTAGTTTAGTTATGTAAAAACTGGGGACAGGTTTCCTTTAACATAGGAGTCCCCTTGTTTTTTACTCCTATTACTCCTATATTTTATTGCATTATATGGTAGAGTATTTAGACTAGGGTATGTAGAAAGTCTATTGTACTGTACTTAACAGCATAGATGATCTAGCAGTTTATACAGTCATCTTTCTAATACAATAGTATAACCACAACTAGTAGTATGTGTCTGTGAAGTTGGAAACATGCGTTTGGGAAGCCACTAAGTGGGGGGCCCACTCAAGTATGTTTTGCCCCCCCTGTGCTGAACCTCTAGCTACGCCTCTGCACAGAACCTGTCCTAATCACACAGGAGGACAAGTTACTTCACAACACTGAGGTAAAGAGCTGCCTCATCCTCTTCTACTATTTGTCAGGAATCATGATCCTGAATACAGCTTATAAAACCTTCAGACGAATCTCTGGAGTTCATGAGGAGACATGAAGTACAGAGAGTTTTGTAGGAGGTAATGACCAGCAGCTCTAGTATGCAGTCTCCATTACCATAGTCTGTCCTGTCCGTCCTCTCTGTACTTCATGTCTCCTAATGATCTTCTTTCCTTCAGAGATTCAGCTGAAGATATTATCACCTGTATTCAGGATGACAATCCCTGATAAGTAGAGAGGCGGATGAGGCAGCTTTTTACCTCAGTGTTGTGAAGTAACTTGTCTTCCTGTGTGATTAGGACAGGTTTTGTGTGAACTAATAGGACAGCGGCCATTTTGTTTCTTCTAATGATTGCTCCCCAGACAAAACAAGTCATTATAACTAATATAAGGTATTTGGGAATATATTTACATTGAGGTAATATTTAAGTATTTTCATTTTCTTAATTCCTGGAGAACCCCTTTAAGATATGAAGCAGGGGGCTTAGTAGGCAAGATGCGGGCCACAGCGTTAATTACTGCTGAGAGCTCATTATGTACCCTGCCAGTGGCAGAGAGGAGGGCTTTGGTTACACCCTGGGCATCGCCCAACTAGTAAATTTCTCTGTAGGGTCTATGGCCATTCCGTTCCTGTGTGTAGCAGGATATTTTAGTGGTTCTTTCCCCTTTAATTCCTTGTCATGTACTATAGTTAGTGATACCAGGTACCTGGTCACGTTTCTAAGGTCTTAAGTCGGTGTACTGCACGCTGAAGACCTTTAGGAGGGGCCAGAAAACTTCTAGTTCAATAGTAAAACCTGAACACAGGCAATTGTTACACAGATTGAATGCTCACATATGCACACATTTCAACATAATTCACCTGAAAATAATACTATCGCCCAGTATTATGAGGGTTTATTCAGATAACGCTATCGAGTCACGTATTTTACCACAATTAGGTTCTCACTAGCGTCAACAAATCCAGCTGTCAGCAGGACAAAAACCGTTGCATGCAACAGGTTTTGACGGTGACCTCCAACATCCGGCTATGCATGATACGGTGATCTCCAGTAGACTGTTCCTTTACCGGAACAGCCTGCCAGATTTCTACCGCTGATGCGAACGTACCATTAGTGTGAAACTCCTTCACAAAAATCAGTCATTGCAGACTTTATTACAAGTCATAGGATAAATTTAGCATATGTTTCTGTCCAAAACAGGTCACCTTGCCGTGGTGGATGGGCAGAAAATGATTTTGATCAAAATGTATTTGCTAAGAAGCTCTCATTTATTGATATAGTGCTGTTACATTTTGTTTGATCCATTTTTTTGCTTTTACCATGGATTTCTGGAAGCTAAACTGATAACATATTATTTGGTTTTCTTATGTTACATCAGCTGCCTTTCTCTTCTCGGTGACAGGATTACAGAACTCGGGAATGATTTCATTTAAAAGTCTTAGCTGTTTTTGGTTTCGAAATGGCCCATTTATGTAACCCAAGCTATAAACTGTGACAACTGTGACGTAAAGTAAGCTGAGCCTTCCACGCAGTACACTCTATGCCCGGTAAATGTTATCTCCTGACTGATAGACAGCTGTTTCCTTCCTTCAGACGGGGCACTTACGCAATGTTTTGGCAGCTTGTTTGCCGCCCTGTTTATTTGTATCAGCCAGCCCCCTCCATGACATTTACAGACCAAAAGTATAACAGAGGGCTGCAGTCTGCAGGCCACACTAGCCATCCGCCAAGACTATAGCCAAGGGAACACTACGAAATGAACATGAAATCTAATGTATGTATAAAGAACATGCAAAACTCAGATCTCAGAATTACAACAGTGTTAAATATCATCATTTTAAAGGGGTTTTCCAGGAGTACAGTACTGATGACCTATCATCGGTATCAGGTCAGTAGGGGTCTGACTCAGGGCACCCTGGATGATCAGCTGTTTGAAGAGACCTCAACACTGGGGAGCACTGTGGCCTCCTCACAGCATACCATATTTTGTGGCCAGAAATAGGATATGTTCTAATTTTTGCAGAATGGATGTACAGATAGCACACGGAAGTGCTTTGTGCATATGAACACCTCCTAGTCTTGGCTACAAATGCTGATCATGGACCTATTAAAGTCAATGGGTCCACAAAAAATGGATGCGACACGGACATCACACGGACGCCATTCATATTTTGCGGAATGCAAAATAAATACCGTTGTATGAATGTACCCTAACAAATATGGTGGCAGATGCATACAGTATATATGAGGAATAACTCTGGGCAAGTTGGCTAGATGTACTTCACTCCTATAAAATGTTACATTTGATGGCACAATAACTAAGAAGATATTAGTTCTCCGATTCCTCAGGGCATTCTTCAGCTGCTCTCATTTTAGAGACTTCTCTGGTGCCATTTATTCCTATTCTCCATCCTCATTCATTCCACTATCCAGACCCTTACCCTGACTGTTCCACCGGACAGATTCTCGGAGGGCCACTCCCCTCACACTTGTTATATACCATATTTCATTTCTTACCTTGCACATCCAAAATATGCAAAAACCCTGTCCATACAGAATACAGAGATGTCAAAGTATAAACTACTAGTATATTCATGCAAAACTCCTGATACACAATACATAAGACCCGCAACTGTTGAGTCTTATACTGAGGATGTGGGGACAAGAAAGGGGAAGGGATGTTTAGTAGTTTTTAGCAATTTATAAGGAGGTGGAAGAGGACTTAATTTGAGTTGGAGATCATCAATCCAGACAGGAGTGAAAATGGTGTGACTTTCTCAAACTGGACCACAGATAGAAAAGGATTGAGACACGGTATATTAGCTTGGTCCTCATCACAACCAGAATAGTTAGAAAGGTTTATACTGCAGCAAGCTAACTCCCAAATATAGACGACTTACCCTTTTCCTCAAACCTTTTGTTGTCATGTTGTAGTTTTACAGGGGGAAAGAAGAAGACATGTTCTTTGTCCCCCCCCCCTCCTGAAATTCTGATGTGAAACAGAACATGATCAAAGAAGAAGACATTATAGTAATTGTTGCTAGTATTTTTCTGTATTTGAAACTTTTAAAGATCACCAGTCATCAGGATCACCCCTATTAAACCAGTCATAATGCCCAGTGGAGTGGCTCGTGCTGAGTAAAACAATACCTGTCTTATGATATTCCATTGGACCATTCCGGAGGAGGTTAACAATTTATTAATATGTTAATTATGTCTTCGGAGCCCCAAGGGGTGAGCCAAGCCCCTCAGAGCACCAGAGCTCCTATGCCCTCACTAACGCCCACTTCCCTGTCCCCTTAATTGACAGGCCCAGGCATCTCCCCGACTCTGAAATCTAGTGCCTGCACCATAGCATCTGCTATCTGTACATGCGCAGTGCATCTGCCTCTGCTTCCCTACCAACACAGATGGCAACTTTGGTGCAGGCGTAAGATTACAGGGTTAGTCGAGATGCCTGGCCATGTCAATCAAGCATAGCGGCTTTAAGCGGGGCACTCTAGTGCTCTGAAGACATCATTAGCAAATTAATAAAATGTTCATTTTCTCTGGAACGGCGCAATGGAATTGTGGGTATTGTTTTACACAGCCGGGTCAACCCTACCATGCAGTACGCCTCATTTAATAGGGTTGATCCTGATGATATATTCTCTTTAAAGTCCATTTAAAGCAGGGCTGTGGAGTCAGTGTCGGATTTGGAGCGGGTATAAAATGGACCGACTCAGACTCCAAAAATATATAATAAATTAGGACATTTAGTTCAATGCAGTATGTGCTGAATATATTTTCATAAGAATTTGGGAAAATGATGAAATGTCCTTTAAATGTCTGTTCTATTCCTGATCTAAGGATCTAGGCTTTCAGTTGAGATGACTGTGTGCTGCCCTTTATGTAGATTCTCAGAAGTGAAGCTCCTCTGCTACAGATCAGAGGAAAAAGGCACTGGGAAGGAATGGCTGCACTCATCTCAGATCTACTAGAGAAAACAGGATTAAAGAGGTTTTCTCACTATTTACAAAGATTAGCTTTCAACATAAAGGGACAGTTAAAAGAAGACATTTTCTAAATATACTGGTCAGTAGATTTTACTTTAGTCATGAACTATAGACAGTTCAGCAGGTCACTCACTGCACACAGGTTTCTATGGTAACCTGCAGACCAGAAAGACTGTTATCTGATTGGCTGAGAGCAGTGAAGAATGATGGGACTGAGCTCTGAGTGATTACCTGCATTAAGCAAAAGATGCAAGTGTTGTGAGGACTGAGAAGCATGGCTTTACCTGTAATTGTGTTAGAGATCACAATCTGCTGCTCTGTAAGAGTATGTTAATATATGCTAATAACTGCTGGAGATCCACCTACAGCCTAAGGAGACAGAGTGAGTGCAAACTGTCTCTCAGTCAGTGAATCAATGTGCTGAGAAAACCCCTTTAAGGCAAGTACTTCTTAGTATATCTAAACTTTCAATAAACTGTGTATAAATCACTTGTCCAGTGCATGTGCTCTCTGTATGCTTTATGTTTTAGTTTGCTTTTCCTCTGATGTAAAACACCTAGGGCCTTATGTATGAAAACTATCTAGGTGTAGAAGTTCTTTGTTGCCCATAGAAACCAATCAGAGCTCCCCTTTCATCCCATATAGTGCTGTGGAGAAATGTAAGGGGAGCTCTGATTGGTTGTTATGGGCAACAAAGAAAGTCTTAGACCTAGACAGTTTTCATACATCAGGCCCTTAGTGAGCTGTACCCAGAGAATCCTGATACTGAAAGTTCAGAGTAAAGATATATAGTAAAACATATATTACAAACTTTTTTGTCATTACATATCTGTACTATTGATTTATGCAAAGTTTTTTTAAAGTTATCACTTAAACATGCGCCATGTATGAGGGAGTCGAGAGTCGGAGTTAGGGGAAATTTTGGAGTTGGAGTCGGGGCTTTGGCTCACCGACTCCACAGCCCTGATTTAAACAATGTTAGATCAGGAATAAATATGGTAATTAATCCTAGGAAATGTTCTTCACTGGAGACCTCTGTAGTGTACAGTTTTCTTACCTGTTATCATTGTATGCAATAATTATGTTTGGGGAAAGCCGGAAAGTTTTGTTGTTTTTTTTCTCATTTATTTTGTTACTAAGCAACAACGTTGGTCATATTCTGGTTCAACTAATCTCTACTTAAAATCCAGTCCCACAAGACTGTAATCACAGCTATCGCATGCTCTTCATCCTAAACAGTACAGACTGTATTATCTTTGGCTTCTTACCTAACTGAATTATATACCAAGATATTTTAGACTTGCAGTATTTTTGGCCGCTGCTCACCATTACTTTATGTTCTTTATAGAATGGAATGCAGGACACAATGCAAAGTTCTTGAAAAGAATAAAAGACCATGAATGGTTACAAAAAAATCTTATGACCCCAATGTTGTAAATGTAATACCTGTACAATTCAAGGCTGTTGCTGTGATGGGCCTGGGCCCACATATGCGCACTGTTAAGATCGATGCCTCTGCCCATAGTGAGCAGAACAGTGTGCTTGCACGGTGGCCAGGTGGTGACCGGCGCTCACACGACATCTCTAAGCTAGAGGAGGAAGATGAAGTTGGAGAGGAGAACTCCAAGGGGAGTGGTTATGCCAGCACATCAGAGAGAGGCCTGGGCACTTGCGGCCATAACTCCGCCCCTGGGCACTTGCGGGACCTAATCTACATATCTTTATAAAGTGTTTTTTTCAGCCTCTGGACCTGGGCAGACACAATAAAGGTTCTACTTCTATGTTGGGCAACTGTGCTATAACGTGATATGAGCAGTCTAAAACACTGAAAGTAGGTGACAGACTCCCTTTAAAGGGTTTATCTCATTCAAATGACCACAGTAAGTGCCAACCATGGGTGGACAGACTTATGGGAACATCCAAGTGGCCAGCGATCGACTGTTAATGTAACTCCTATAATAGTAAATAAAAGCTACACAAACACCATGGGGTTGGACACTTTCTGACTACCGTTGATGAATAGCATGCAAGATGACAATATGGCATTTAGTAATATAGCCTAAGAAATATACCCCATTTTCTATATTTCATCAAGTATGCCCCTTGTTGGCCCAGTCTTTTGCTTGTCCACATGGAGCTCCTGTCCATAAAATGTCTGCCGATGGAGGGTCATATGACCAGGCAAAAATAACTCCAGACACATAACTCAGCCTCCTCCATTCAAATACACTGCCATCGTGCTTGTACTGTTAGGAGTTTAGTGCAGGTGCAATGTGTGAATGGGGGAGGCTGAGTGATGTGTGTGGTCACATGACCCTCCATCAGTGGCCATCTTATGGACAGTACAAAATAAATTTGCCCAACAAAGGGATATGGTTTATGAAATATAGCAAATGGCACGGAATATCAACAAATGCTATATTAGTAAGTGTCATACAGTCATCTTACCTACACATTGCTCATCAGTAATCAGAAAGTGGCCAACCCCCTTAATAACTACCAAGTTATGGAACCAGCATAGCTCGCTGTGCTATGCCATTTGCATAGCTCCTGTTCAGTGCTATGGGAGTTACGGAAATAGCGGAGCACCAGACACTCACCCATTTCTATAACTTCATCACTTCTGGCCAGCTTTCAGCCAACAGCTACAGTATCTCTCCAGAATCCCCTATATATGCGCCCTGCTCTGTGGGTATGGACATCTTAAACGGCTGTCCAATCTTCGTCTTTCATGGCTGAGATGAAAATAACCACAGTAGGCGCTGTCTAGAGTATTCAATTTTTGTATAGAAGAGCAGACGTGTGTCCATAATATGCTGCACTCTAATGACAGATCCTTTCAAAAAAATAAAATCCTAAAGCAACAATATAAAAATAGTCAAAATGGGAGTGAAGAACAGAATACAGCTATATGGGCAAGACTGGTAGCGTCATATTACAATGTCACACGGAGTTTGCTTTTATATAGAAGACGTGCCAAATGTAGTAAATGTTTTTAACATGCAGCTGAGAAGTGTTGTGGTGCATTAAACTTCCATTATTCCCAAATGAAATTCTTCTGAATAAAACAATATATAAGGCCTCATATACACAACTGGATGTAGTTTGTGTTCTGCATATTGGGGATCTGCAAAATACGGATACCGTCTGTGTTGCATCCATGTTTATTGTGGAACCATTTACTTCAATGGATCTGTGGTCTGCATTTTGAAGAACAGACATACAGATGCAAAAAGCACTCAGATCATCTGTGTGCTTTCCACATATGTATGTTTCCCAAAAAGATAGAATATGTCTGCAAAATGCAGACCATAGACCCATTGAAGACAATGGCTCTGCAAAAGAAATGCAGATAGCATACACACGCCATCTGTATTTTGTGGACCCACGACTTGCGGACCTCCTACCGGATGTGGTCATGTGTATAAGGTCTAAAGATCATGCCCCCTTATTATTCAATCAGAACTTGGGGTATTAATAATGTTTATGAACCACCTTGAAATAACTTGATATAAATTACCTGGATCACAGTTCTGAAAGTTTACAGATTAAGCATGCAACTTTGCAGCCTTATTAAACCTGACTTATAGCGCTACGTAGACTCTAGAGAAAGGCTTTGTGAGCCGTTGCTAAGCATAATTCCAAGGCTGCTCACAAAGGCGGAATACACTGAAAAGAGTAAAAATGGGTCAGTTTTTGTGCTCAGAAGTTGCATGGAATCCAAGAAGCTTTGTCAAGTACAAGTTGCTTAAGGCATCAATTTACTGTTCTATGATCTACATCAGGAAGCCATTCAAAAAGATACTAGGACTTCAAAAGCAATGAGCATCTGAGAAGGCATGTGTTCATTTGACCTGACAATAATGTGACTGTTTAACCTGAACTACACATTTCTTTGTTGTGGTAAAAAAAACATTATTATGCAAAAAACTTCTGTTAAAAAATGTTCTCTTTAATACATCTCCTTTGCTTTGTCATGCACACTTCTCATCATCTATTACGTCCTTTAAAAAAACACTTATTTTCAGGCAATGCAGTGGATACCCGTCCGCAATGGCCAAGGAACTAGCTCCGATTATTCTGGCTGTTTAATACCTTGGATGCTGCAGTCAGTAGCAGCCATGGCATCTAAGAGGTTTACAGAGATAGAGGAGTCCCTCTGTACCCCATTGTGCCCACTGTGACACGATCAAGAGGTTCTGGTAGTGGCCGTGGGAACTGGAGCCCTATCAACAGAAGCCTATTAAGCCCTGCTAGAGACAAGGTCTAATACAGAGGTCTCAATCATGTGGCCTGCAGGACGCATGTGGTCCCTGAGGCACTTATGTGTTGTCCGCAACCCTGTGAGTTTAAAGTCGGCCACGGGAGCCTATGGCTTTCGTCCCCACAGTTCAGCCTCATATGCTGCAGGACATTAGGCCTGAAGCCTATAAGGAAGCAGAAAGGCATAGGAAGTACCAATGCTGTACAGACACATTCTAACAACTTTTCTATTTGCCCTTTCCTATTATATAGCATCATTTTTATCAGGGTTGGACTGGCCCATCAGAGTACCATAGAATTCTCCAGTGGGCCCAGTGTCTGAAGCTACAGTGGGCCCCAAAAGTCCGGAGAAAAATCCCATTTGGAACTAATCACTTGCTACTCGGGTCTATTTCTTTGTTAAACTTTGTCAATGATATAGGGATTGGGCCCCAAGAATAATCTCCTCTGGTTGGACCCAAGGAAAACCAGTCCGACCCTGTTTTATACTTTTCTAGTCAAGTATAGTCTACTTTTTAAATTCATTTTATTTTTTGCTGACCCAAGAGAGGGACATCTGCTGCCATAAAATATGTGTATCATAATTTGTCATAATGAATAGATTTACTATGAGAGTAAGGAACATGTACATCTATAAAAAGCCAAGGTTTCCAAGAAAAGACCCAGACTTTATGTCACATGATCTTTTTGACCTTGTCAGCAATCAGTAATGTTACCTCCTTCCTGGTCCATAATGCCCAGACAAACAACCACTACATATCTGTTCTCATAGTCTAGAGATTTCTACTATTCCTAGTCAAGGAGTAGTAAATATGATGCGGAGCCCAAACACAAAAGCACTGTACGCTGCATACATCCTACGCCTATATTCCATGCTAGACGTATGCTTGGACACTAGAATTGATTTTAATATCGACAGACTTTTTTAGAACAGGAAATGGAGGTTAATAGAAGCTATAGAGACTGAGATGTAATATGATCTGCTCTATCTGCAATGTATATGACTACATACGGGCTGAAGAAGGATGAGGGCACAA
Organism: Rhinella marina; assembly: GCA_900303285.1. NCBI lineage: Eukaryota > Metazoa > Chordata > Amphibia > Anura > Bufonidae > Rhinella > Rhinella marina. The sequence goes on from ONZH01015201.1 coordinate 337,366, forward strand.
GCATGGGATTACAGATCTACATGGATGTTCTACATACTTGAAGAATATCTGACATTATATTTATTAACTTTGTAAATGATTAATTATGGTAAAATATAATGATGAAATCTATTAAATAAAGGAGGCCATACAACAAAAGCAGAACATACTATTAATAGTACCACGGCTGTCCTTTCATGGGCCAGACAGGTTTTTAGGACCCACACGGAGCACAACCCAGGTGTGATTACAGTTATTATATCCTGTGATTGTACTTCTACTTAAAGGGGCTGTCCACCTTTTATTAAGTGATGGCTTATCGCCAGGATAGGCCCTCATTAGCTGATCAGTGGGGGTCTGACATATAATACTTTTAATTATGGACCCTGAAGCCGCATGATAGCCAGTAATGAACCTACTGTAGTATATTAGGATCATAGAAAATAAATTACTGCTACCGATTAAGATAAATGACACAGGGATGAGAAAACTGTTACATCCAAGTGTGAAAAATGTTACCGTCCTGAATAGTATGCTTATTCCATTCCGATTACTCCCACGCCGTACTGCAAACTGCTGCCTAGCAACATATGTATTCCCATACGACGAGTCTGGATGCTTCTATATCCCAGAGAATCTGCTCTAGTTGTGAGATTCACGTCATTAGTCACTGCTAAATCTTCATATATTGGTGCTAATTCAAGTTGCTATCTTTGTCAGTATTTTGTATCACTACGTGAATTACACTTACTGTATAAAGTCAGTAGATGAGAGCAGTCTGGGACATGGTTTAGGTTGGATCTCCACTACATCCAGCACTCGTAACATTTCTTTGCTTGACCATTTTTAATACTTGAAATTATTAATTTTATCCTCTTTTTTTTTCTTTACAAGGATAATAGGGAAGATTTATTATAACTGATTCATCATATAAACGGTTTTGGAGTCTCTCGCTCAGAGTAACGAGTGCTGGATTCATAAATAGTGACCTAGTAGGGTGAAAATTGCTAGGTCAGACCTGGCAAGGTTTTTCACACTTTTTGACCTGTTTGGCATGACTCTGAAGCCCTGTGATCCATTTCTTTGTCACACTGCTGTATAGAAGGTGACAACATTGTTCTCTAAGCCAGAGATTCAGTGTGGGCACCTCAGGTGGTGGGTCAAGTTATGAACTGTTGTGCATTGGACATAGCTGCTTACAGCAGCACTGCTCCCTTTGAAGTGAATGGGAGCAATGCTGCAGTAAGCAGCTCCATCCACTGCACAACGCATAGAGTTGTAATAAATACTTTTTGATATCTTCAGTTCTGGTGGGAACTCTAACTTTTTCAATGGCTGAAAATGGCAGTAAAAAAACCTTTGAATGTTACAAAACATTTTAGACAGACACATGCAGGTGATGTTTCTAGTCTCATTTGTTCAGGCATTGAAAAAGCTAAAGTTCACACCAGAGCTGAAGATATCATTATTAAATAGAGAAGGCTATTGGATCCTGATGTTGGACATGTTATTCCCAAAAGGGTTAAATCATAGAACAGATCTTAATTTAAACTATTAGGCAGTCATTTATTATTGTTTTTAGGCCACTTTTTGTCATATTTTTGTTGCAGATTTCGTCACAAAGGTGTTTTGCTGCAAAATCTGCGACTTTTCACCGCTCACTAAACTTTTCTGAAGAAGAAGGGGTGTTTTGCGTGGGCAGGGAAGAGGACAGCACGGCCGACCCATCTCATTCACCAGTTTATGGGCATGAAAAATGGTCTTAAAGAGGACCTTTCACCACTCCTGACATGCCTGTTTTAATAGCTTCATGCATTACCCATGTAGTAACAATTCTGGAACATCTATTCTTATGTCTGTATGTTGTGCCATTCCTTTATTATTTGCACTAGAAGTTATGAATGAATTGCTATTTGTCTTCAGTAAGGGAACAGAGGGGAGGTAACAAGTTGGGGGTGTGTATCTGCACAGTCTGAACATGTATTATCACTGAGAAAAAAAATACCCTATTAAAACATAACTTTTACTAGGTCTATTTAAAAGGATTCCACACACACACAATTATGGTGCACAAAATATTGTGAATAAACAAAAGATAGACAGTTTCTGATAATAACCAGGGTTACCAGTATAAATAGTTAGGCAGGTGATTAATAGTAAGGTTATACCACACGGATGGTCACTCACGGTTAGATGAGTTGTTCTGTAATGAAAGGGGCTTGTTCGTATCACATTATTCAGTCATCGGTAGCTGCAGCGTCTCTTCTCCGATACTGATTTCAACTTCACACTTTTCAGGCGGGCGGGATACTTGGACTGTCCTGACCCTGCCTAAAAGCGGAGTAATCGCTCCGAAAGGGGCGGCCCCACTTATCGGTGGCTGTACCCTATATGGAATGGCGCCGTCCGGGGAAACGCGTTGAGACGATGAATGCAATCTGCTAATTCGGGCATACCAGAGATGACCAACCTAACCTGCTAATCCAGGCATACCATCTGATGGGATATTCACAGAAGGTAGGGAATTTTATTGTATAGGGTACAGCCACCGATAAGTGGGGCCGCCCCTTTCGGAGCGATTACTCCGCTTTTAGGCAGGGTCAGGACAGTCCAAGTAGGGACAGTATCCCGCCCGCCTGAAAAGTGTGAAGTTGAAATCAGTATCGGAGAAGAGACGCTGCAGCTACCGATGACTGAATAATGTGATACGAACAAGCCCCTTTCATTACAGAACAACTCATCTAACCGTGAGTGACCATCCGTGTGGTATAACCTTACTATTAATCACCTGCCTAACTATTTATACTGGTAACCCTGGTTATTATCAGAAACTGTCTATCTTTTGTTTATTCACAATATTTTGTGCACCATAATTGTGTGTGTGTGGAATCCTTTTAAATAGACCTAGTAAAAGTTATGTTTTAATAGGGTATTTTTTTTCTCAGTGATAATATATTTTTTGATATACCCGTTTAGACCTTTTTTCAGTGATAAATTATACAGTCTGAACATGGCAGCACTGATTGGCTAGTCAGTCTGTGCAGGGACACACCCCCAACTGGTCACCTCCCCTCTGTTCCTTTACTGAAGGCAAATAGCAATTCATTCTTAACTTCTAGTGCAAATAATACAGGAACGGCACAACATACAGACATAAGAATAGATGCTCCAGAATTGTTATTACATGGGGAATGCATGAAGCTATTAAAACAGGCATGTCAGGAGTGGGGACAGGTCCTCTTTAAACTACACCAGCAAGAGAGCTGGTACAGTTTAAAGCATGTCACATGGCCGGCATCACCCAGTGCCAAAGTTATGTAGAGACCTGCTCCTCTACAAAATTTCCTCTAACAACTACAAGGCCTATGTAAAATAAGGCATCTGTAAATATCCTTAGGATAGTTCACTTAATTGTGTATTCCAGAAGCGACAATGCATCGTTTGTCAAGCATCAAACAAAAGAGGCATGGTACCGCCAAAATGTTGACTGACACTGTATGCGGCTTTTACAGGGACACTTGCCATGTGCATGTTGGATATAGTCAAAACAAATGCATTTAATTACAGGTGTTAGTATGGCAGCCCATTCCCACCACTGTCCCACTCTCTTAGACGCACACAGGTGCTCCCTTACTCACTTTTTCCATCCTGCCTGGTTGCCCATACCTGCTTCACTCCTCATCCTTACAACAGCTGGCCCGGCTGCTTGAGTCTCGTTCTTCTCTTTGTTGCCCAGTTTTTCCTTCCCAAAGGACACATGCTTTTCTTGTCTCTTAAAGAGCTAATGCATGCACACTACACGCATGCCCTCACTCTTCACCAGCCTATGGCTGGCTGCCTCAGGATACTTTCGGCACCTTAGGGTGCCTGAGTTTTAGGTTGTCGTAGCTTGATAGTTCCAAGGGAAGGTGTGCTGTTCCTGTCTGTCTGCCTGTGTACCGAACTCTGTTTATCTACCGATTCTGACCCGACCTTTGATTCTTTAGCCTACTGACCCTTTGCTGCCTGCTCTGACCTTGGATTAGTTTCACAGATTCACATGAACTCTGCTTGCCCTGACCTCTGCCTGCTTTGTGAGCAGGTAAACAGTGAAGAGAACGTAGCTCACATGATTGTTGCATCCAAACAGCTGAATGGTGGTCATTAGGATAGGTCATTAATATGAGAAAACAGGACAACCCCTTTAAATAAAGGGGGTCATATATTATACTGAAATACACCTATATTAGGCGCAGATGGTTGCACAACCAATTAGAAATTTGAATGTCTCTGCTTTTAAAGCAGATTGTGATACCTCATAAAATAAGTTGTTACAGTACATTTCTGTCTACTTCATGTTGGCATCATTTTGTAAACATCTTTTTATTTTTTTGGAATGTTAGAAGGCTTAGAATTTTAGAAGCAATTCTTAAAATTAAGAAAATGTCCAAAACCCATTTTTCAAGGACCCATTGAGTTTTGAAGTCACTTTGTGGTGCTTACATAATAGAAACCACCCATAAATGACCCAATTTTAGAAACTACACCCTTCAAATTATTCAAAACTGATTTTAACAAACTTTGTTAACCCTCTAGGTGTTCCACAAGAATGAAAGGAAAATGGACAATTTAACTTTTTTTTGCAGATTTTCCATTTTAATCTATTTTTCACAGCAAGGGTTAACAGCCTAAGAAAACTCAATATTTATTACCCTGATTCTGCAGTTTACAGAAACACCCCACATGTGGTGGTAAACTGCTGTACAGGAACATGGCAGGGAACAGAGGGAAAGGAGCGCCATATGGATTTTGGAGGGCAGATGTCGCTGGGATAATTTTAAGTTGCCATGTCACATTTGAAGACCCCTTGATGCACCCCTACAGTAGAAACTCCCCCATTTTGTAAACTACAGGATGAGGTGACAGTCTTATTGGTACTATTTGGGGTACATATGATTTTTGATTGCTCTATATTACGCTTTTTGTGAGGCAAGGTAACAAAAAAAATGGCTGTTGTGGCACAGTTTTTATTTTTTGTTTTTTTACGGAGTTCTCCTGACTGGATAGATCATGTGTTGTTTTTATAGAGCAGGTTAATACAGACGCGACAATACCAAATATGTGTTTTTTTTGTTGTTGTTGTTTCAGTTTTACATAATAAAGCATTTTTGAAAACAAAAATTATTTTTTTGTCTTAATTTTCTGAAAGCTACATTTCTTTTATTTTTCTGCCGATTGTCTTGTGTAGGGGCTCATTTTTTACGGAAAGAGTTGACATTTTTATAGGTAGCATTTTTTAGGTACATTTGGATTTTTTTGATCACTCAATATTACACTTTATTTGGCAAAGTGACCAAAAAATTGGTTGTTTTGGCAGAGTTTTTTTTTATGACATTCACCTTAAGGGTTAGATCATGTTATATTTTCATAGAGCAGGTTTTTATGGACGCGACGATACCTAATATGTCTTTTTTTATGTATTTCAGTTTTACACAATAAAAGCATTTTTGGAAAAAAAAATCAGGTTTTAGCATCTCCATTTTCCGAAAGCTATTTTTTTTTCCGGCCGATTGTCTTAGGTAGGGTCTCGTTTTTTGCAGGAAGAGATGACGGTTTGATTGGTACCATTTTGGGGTGTGTATGACTTTTTGATCGCTTGGAATTACACTTTTTGTGATGAAGGTGACAAAAAAAATTGCATTTTTGGCATTTTTTTTTTTTACACCGTTCACCTGAGGGGATAGATCATATGATATTTTTATAGAGCAGATGATTACGGACGCTTATTTTTTTTACATTTATTTCAGTTTTACACAATAAAATCATTTTTGAAGAAAAGCAAATCATGTTTTAGTGTCTCCATTTTCTGAAAGCCATATTTTGTTTATCTTTTGGGCGATTGTCTTAGGTAGGGTCTCATTTTTGCGGGAAGAGATGACGGTTTGATTGGTACTATTTTGGGGTACATATGTCTTTTTGATGGCTTGGAATTACTCTTTTTGTGATGTAAGGTAAACAAAAAATGGCATTTTCGCTCAGTTTTTAATTTATATTTTTTTACGGCGTTCACCTGTGGTGATAGATTATGTGACATTTTTATAGAGCACTTCGTTATGGATGCGGAAATACCTAATATGTCATTTTTATTTTTTTTAAACACTGTTTTATGGTGAGGGGGCTTTTTTTTACTTGAAACTTTAATTTTTTTTATTATAAAAAAACACTTTTTTCACTTTTTATATTTGTCCCACTGTGGGACTTCACCTTTGATTCCTGTTTCACTTCAGTACAATACATTCTGTGCTGTACTGAATTGAACTGTCAGCATCTTACACAGTAAGATGCTGACAGTTGCCTAGGAGACTCGGTCTGCAGGCTGGATCTCCTGGGTTTCCGTAGTTGGCAGGCGCCGATGCCTTTGTAAGGCCTCTTTCACACGGGCGAGTTTTCCGCGCGGGTGCAATGCGTGACGTGAACGCATAGCCCCCGCACTGAATCCTGACCCATTCATTTCAATGGGTCTGTGTACATGAGCGTTTTTTTCACGCATCAGTTCTGCGTTGCGTGAAAAACGCAGCATGTTCTATATTCTGCGTTTTTCATGCAGCCCTGGTCCCATAGAAGTGAATGGGGCTTCAGTGAAAAACGCATTGCATGCTGAAGAAAGTGCGGATACAATGCATTTTTCACTGATGGCTGCTAAGAGATGTTGTTTGTAAACCTTCAGTTTTCTATCACGCGCGTGAAAAACGCATCAAAACGCATTGCATCCGCGCGGAAAAAACTGAACAACTGAACGCAATTGCAGACAAAACTGACTGAACTTGCTTGCAAAATGGTGCGAGTTTTCCTGAATGCACCCTGAACGCATCCTGACCTAATCAGTCACGGTTGTGTGAAAGGGGCCTAAGGCCCCTCTCCTATGAACGTGCACCCTTTGGCTGACACATACAGTAACATACAAACACCCCCTCCCGTGCTGATGTGCACGGTTACACACCTGACTGACAAAATGAATTCATCATGGATGAATGAATTCATCATTTGTGATGTCATTGTCCCTGGATGCTGAGGCGCCCCATTGTGACACACAGTCTTCCATCTATGCAGATTTTCATGAGGGATACTGACTTTCCAGATGCTGCCACTTTGATTTGCACTTGGACAGGCCTATAATACAATGATTTAGAGCTGTGGTAAATGGATTGGATTGTACCAATGGAAACCAGCAAGGAGGCACCTTAGTCTCCACCAATGACTGCTTTATACTTCCCCTGCTGTGCTGGGCTGGATCCTGCTTTTGGAAACCTGAACCAAGTCGGGTGGGTGCAGAGGTCCTGGGGAAGTGTGGTACCAGCACAGCACGTGGAGCTTACAGATAGTTTCATTCTCAATCTCCATGGCCCCAAACATCTATAGAATGTATGACATTCCACAGAAGTAAGGGACATAGACACTAAACTGATGTGAATCTGCAACACAGGAACCTGCCAAGAAGCAACAAATTATTTCCACCGGCAGTGGCCACTTTGGTGCCCCCCCTTAAAGTGACTCTCCAAGTCCATAGGGCTATCCCATCAGAATCGGAGAGGTGGTTTGTCTGTTCTGCACTCGCCAAAATATGCTGCAATGGTATTGTAGTTTGCACAAAAGCATCTTGTCGGGCCAACCTTATGGAAGTGCACCCCTGGCTGACACACACAAACTTGCCCTTACCTGCTGTTGTGCACAATTGCATGTCTTTCTGATGAACTAATCCATCATGGTTGCCACCAGGAAGTTAAGCAACTGGGCCCTTTGTGACGTTATTGTACCTGGATGCTGAGGGTCCACATTGTGACACACACAGTGTTCTGTCTATGCAGATTTTCATGGAGGATACTATACTGATTTACTAGAGGCTGCTACTTTGATTTGCACATTGACAGACCTATAATGAATTAGCACCATGGTGAATAGGTTGGTTTTCAGCAGCAGACGTCAGTAAGGAGGCAACCTAGTCTCCACTCACAATTGCTTGCGGTTGCACCAAAGCGCAGGGCTGGATCCTGCTTTTGGACACCTGGACCAGGTAGGGTGGGTGCAGTGGTCCTCAGGAAATGCAGTACCAGCACAGCATGTAGATCATACAGACAGGCTCGTTCTCCATCTTACTGGCCCAAAAATCCGTAGAATGGCATCCTATGGAAGAGTGGGCAGTGCAAACACTAAAGTGATGTGAACCTACAACAGAAATGGAAGCAAGAAGCAACAAACAGAAATGGTTCCCCACTGGTGGTGGCCCCTTTAGCGACCCCTTGATGGAGGGGAGGGGGCACGCATCAGTGCACTCTCCAAGTCCAGAAGACCAGCCTATCAGAAACAGGTGAGGTGGTTTGTCTGTTCTGTGCTTGCCAAAACATGCTGCAGCAGTATTCCAATCTGCACAAAAGTGCTTTTTCAGACCACACCCCTCCTCCTATAGATGTACAACCCTCAGCACACATGCACGCACAAACACACCCTCACCTGCTGATATGCACAGTTGCACACCTCACAGATGACTGAAGCTGCAATGGCTACCGCCAGGGCGGTAAGCAGCAGGGGACCTTTGTGATGTCATTATCCCTGGATGCTGAGTGGCCCCATTGTGACATGCACAGTGTTCCATCTATGTACATTTTCATGGGGCTGCCATACTGATTATCTACAGGCTGCCACTTTGCTTTGCACTTGGACAAATGTTATAATCCAGTAAATTAGCGCTTTGGTGAATGGGCTGGATTGCAACAGCGGAAGCCAGCAAGGAGAAAACCTAATTACATGCAGCGATCTCCTGCTCAGTATGTGGACAAGCGATCACTAATGCCATTTCTCCTCCCCATACTGAATCACTGTTTGTCGGCAGCAGATCGTGATTACTCGGCACAATCTGCCGCAAACAAGGATTTTTAAACCTGCTTAAATATTCCAATTACCTAATGAACAAGCGTTTTCTCGATCATCGGGTAATTGGCAGCAGTTTTACAGATGATTGCTAGATCATTGCTAATGAGCGTTCATTATTATCTGCAGGTGTAATAGGGCCTTAAAGGGGTTGTCCGAGTTATTTTTTTGTTCTTTATATGTTTCTAACTTGTCAGGTATAACAACTTTCCCATATACTTTGTGTTTCTAAAGCTGCTGGTTTCTCAGAGTTGACTGAGGGTCACATGACCTGTGATGTCACCTTATCTCTCTGCTCTGTGATGTTTCGTTCACAAGCCTCAGAGTTCAGATAACAGTCTGTACACGAGACGTCACTGGCCACGCCCCCTTTCTTTGCCGGGCTGCTATCTGCTCTCTCCCTGGTTTCCTTCAGATAAAACATTAACCCCTTCAGCCAGAACACACTGAGGGCTCAAGGCTTTACAACAAACAGTAGCTGCAGCAGTGAGAGGAGACAAATGCTGGGCACAAGAGCTGTAGAGGAATTGTATTGTACAAGAACAGGTAGGGAGAAATTCCTGTATGTATTAGCAGTGTCATTGTACAGCTGGGACTTGTAGTCCTACACAAACAACATGCTGCTGAGTATTCCAGCAGGCAGACATGTCACTCAGCACTTGTATTCATTCCCTTTGCAGAGAGGGGGGGAGAAGGGGGAGGGGCTGAGATTGTTGTTATTGCATGTAAACAAAGACCAGAAGAGAACCAGGGAAATTAGGAAATATGGATTTTTTTTGCCTAAAACTTGCTTAACTTAGTTATATATTGCTGCCCATCAGATTTACAGTGCTATATATTTTTTGTCATAACTCGGACAACCCTTTTAACGGCTGTGTACACTTTCTGAGGCAATTTTTGTTTATTATTGTATTCAAATCATTTTTGGCTAAAAATCATATTTTCAATTGGCCTTTATTAAAACATATTGAGCCGTTCTGTTAAAAAGGTTAACTGTCTTTCTAACTGTGTGACTGGTACTTTCACTTTGTGCTGGTCATCTAATAAACCTTATCTCTAAACTACTAAGAGGTGATAAACACTTATTTAAGCCACATTCTTATCAGTATCAGATAAGAACTTAGTGATAAAGAGTGTTATAATATCACAGAGCAGAGGTAAAGAGCCCCGTCAGCTCCCCAACTGAAAAGAACAGAAAAGAGAAAAAATCCAGAGGCTACTACAGCATCTCAGCTCTGTACAGAAAAAAGGGCTCCATATTGTTAATAAAAAACAATAGAAAAAAAATATTTTTAGCTCAAAATGAGTACAATGCAATAATAAAAAAACTGCCCCCAAAGGTGTACATAGCCGTTGAGTCTTTGCAACACAGTGCCAGTGAACTGAGAGGGAGGTTTCCAAACTGAAACGGTAATGGAAACAATTAGGGGGTCTTTTATCAAACTGGTATAAAATAGAACTGGCTTAGTTGCCCACAGCAATCAATCAGATTACACCTTTCATTTTAGACAGCTCCTTTGGAAAACGAAGGGAGGAATCTGATTGGTTGCTATGGGCAACTAAGCTAGTTGTACTTTACACCGGTTTGATAAATGACCATCTTAGTCTTTATTATCACATAATAAAATATAACAGCAGCACATGTATATTATCACAGGAAAGTGTTGTATGCATCATTCCAAGTCCAAGCTAAATGAATAAGAATTCCAAATAACTTAGGGGCCACCAGAGAAATTTCAGTACGGGTGTCTGTGCCAAATTTCTACGGCAAAAGATGCAGTGTGAACATACCCTAAAGGTCCCTGTAATGCCAACACTGTTTAAATAATCTGTTCCTTAAAGGGTTATTCTCATTTTAGACAATGGGGGCATATCGCTAGCATATGCCCCCATTGTCTTATAGGTGCGGGTCCCACCGCTGGGACCCGCACCTATTTCCAGAACGGAGCCCCCGAACTGAATGAGGGCGCACTGCGCATGCGCAGCGCCCTCCATTCATTTCTATGGGGCCGCCGAAAATAGCCGAGCGCTGGCTCGGCTACTTCCGTCGGCTCCATAGAAATGAATGGGAGCGCACCGCGCATGCACGGCCCGGCTCCCATTCATTTCTATGAGCGGCGCGGGGAGCTGCGCCTGGTGGTGGCCGGACCCTCGGAAACCTGGGGTCCTCCAGGTGCAGCGCTCCGCGCTCCGTTCTGGATATAGGTGCGGGTCCCAGCGGTGGGACCCGCACCTATAAGACAATGGGGGCATATCCTATCGATATGCCCCCATTGTCTAAGATGAGAATACCCCTTTAAGATGGCAGGTGCATATTTACAATCTGGCTTGACTCCAATCATAGCAATGTCTTAATATGTTACTATTATGAGAATTGCTCCCTCTACAAGTGATCTAGTAATAACGACAATGACAGTTATCACACCACTTCTGTCTATATAAAAGTCATTATTCCAATTCCGAAAACAATAGTGGATATGCATCAATGGAAGTATGCCAGTTACTTGATGTACTCTTGTCTGTGAAGTTTCTCCCTCATCCAGGTCATAGTATATCAGTAGAAATAAGTCAGAGCAACTGGACTTGCATTTTCTCTTGAAGACATTTCTCTAGTCATCCCATTGGCTTTCTTGATTAGAATGATTCTAACTGATAATAGCGTCACTCAGATGACTGACGTCTTTAACTGTCCAGTTGCTCTGACTTATTAATACTGATATTGATGTTATTTGCCCGTATGCATAAAGTTTCAAAAAAAATTTTCCAGATACAATACAGTAATAGATAAACTTTCATAATCACTAGTTCACGTGTGCCTCGCTATTGTACATATGGGTAAGGTTGCCCATATATAGTGCAAAGGCATCAGGACTGGTTGACTATTGACTTATGTTTGTAGGGGTATGCCAAATTTTCCCCCTAACAGGAGATGTCAGAGTGAAGGATCAGATATGTTGGATTTCAACATGCCCTTACAGTAAATAAGCTGTTGCCAGAGGGGTCTCACAATATTCCTTTCTCCTTACTGAGAAAACATGCACACTTGGCCAAGCTGAGAGCTTATGGCTATGGGGAAGCTGTAAGCCAGAAGGTGTATGAGCACCTTAAGGCAACAAATTGAATTACAAAAAGTTTCCTGATTTTGAAATACAAGACCTGATTTCCAATGCTTGTACCCTGATCATATGCCAGGCTCAGACACTGCCTTCATTCATCACTGTCTTACTGACTAAAACATTCCTGCCTTTAAACTGAGCCAATCCTGGTACCAAAGTGATGAGGACGTTCAAGAAAACTTCTCCAAGCCAAATACAGCGGATAAAACAAGCATCTATTAGGGGAATGTAGAGACAGAGCAGGCTGTAAGGACAAACATATATAAAGAAACAGACCTCTGCCCTGCATCCCCCACACGGTGTCTAAATATATAGAGGTTAGAGCATTACATGTACTCTGCTATTCGAGCCTTGTTGACAAAGAAGTCCCTCTAATTTTATCAGTACAAAGATTAGATGGACTGTTATACAGGAATGGCAAAAAATTACGTGCACCGATCATCACTCTACTCATATGACATATAGGAACCAAATCACAAACTCTATAAGCATAAAACATTATCATAGTAAGCATTTACAAACAGTGCATCATGTAATGGTTGTCTCTACATGGGTAATGTACTTTATATTTGAATCTTACAATGGGCACAGGCTGTGGACAGTTTGATGGTCTGCAGGGAGATGACTTCCCTCTCTACATTCATCTAATTACAATGTATTGTAATGTGCTCATAATGCAGCCCCTTAATAGTTTAGCCTAAAGGTACCTTTACACAAGGCGATTATTGTATAAATGATCATAGTCGAGCGAAACGGCATGATTATCGAACAGTGTAAAAGCAATGAACGATAGAACCACGACTGACAGATTTGTTATTGGTTCAATGGATTGTGTGGGCACAAAAATCATTGTTGGACGTTAACAATTTCATACATGTAAGGCCTAGTTCACACTTCAGTTATTTGATCAGTTATTTTCATCAGTTATTGTGAGCCAAAACCAGATGCGGGTCAAAAACACAGAACAGGGGCAGATCTTTCCATTACACCTGATCTCTGTGAAGGTTCCACTACTGGTTTTGGCTCACAATAACTGATGGAAATAACTGACCAAATAACTGATATGTGAACTAGGCCTTAAACAGGAACCCTTCACTGCACAATTACACCGTAGGTGTGTTTAAGCACGCCACTCAAGTTATCGCTTTGTGTATATGCAACAGTCTGCTTTACAAATGATGGGATATACAATCGAAATGACGACTTTGTGAAGAATAATTGTCATGCCTACAAACGTCTTCAAACGTTCACTACACCAAGAAACGACTCGTTCGGCGCTCAGTTGTACTGATCATCGCCTCATGTAAAGGTACCTTAAGTTACTCCAAATTGGATGTAGCTAAAGAAATACCGTATATACAGTACAGACCAAAAGTTTGGACACACCTTCTCGTTCAAAGAGTTTTCTGTATTTTCAGGACTATGAAAATTGTAGATTCACACTGAAGGCATCAAAACTATGAATTAACACATGTGGAATTATATACTTAACAAAAAGTGTGAACTGGAAAAAAGTGTCAACTGAAAATATGTCTTATATTCTAGGTTCTTCAAAGTAGCCACCTTTTGCTTTGATTACTGCTTTGCACACTCTTGGCATTCTCTTGATGAGCTTCAAGAGGTAGTCACCTGAAATGGTTTTCACTTTACAGGTGTGCCTTGTCAGGTTTAATAAGTGGGATTTCTTGCCTTATAAATTGGGTTGGGACCATGAGTTGTGTTGGGCAGAAGTCAGGTGGATACACAGCTGATAGTCCTACTAAACAGACTGTTAGAATTTGTATTATGGCAAGAAAAAAAGCAGCTAAGTTAAAAAAATGAGTGGCCATCATTACTTTAAGAAATGAAGGTCAGTCAGTGAGAAAAATTGGGAAAACTTTGAAAGTGTCCCCAAGTGCAGTTGCAAAAACCATCAAGCGCTACAAAGAAACTGGCTCACATGAGAACCGCCCCAGGAAAGGAAGACCAAGAGTCAACTCTACTGCAGAGGATAAGTTCATCCGAGTCACCAGCCTCAGAAATCGCAGGTTAACAGCAGCTCAGATTAGAGACCAGGTCAATGCCACACAGAGTTCTAGCAGCAGACACATCTCTACAACAACTGTTAAGATGAGACTGTGTGCAGCAGGCCTTCATGGTAAAATAGCTGCTAGGAAACCACTGCTAAGGACAGGCAACAAGCAGAAGAGACTTGTTTGGGCTAAAGAACACAAGGAATGGACATTAGACCAGTGGAAATCTGTGCTTTGGTCTGATGAGTCCAAATTTGAGATCTTTGGTTCCAACCACCGTGTCTTTGTGCGACGCAGAAAAGACTCTACATGCCTGGTTCCCACCATAATGCATTGAGGAGGAGGTGTGATGGTGTGGGGGTGCTTTGCTGGTGACAATGTTGGGGATTTATTCAAAATTGAAGGCATACTGAACCAGCATGGCTACCACAGCATCTTGCAGCGGCATGCTATTCCATCCGGTTTGCGTTCAGTTGGACCATCATTTATTTATCAACAGGACAATGACCCCAAACACACTTCCAGGCTGTGTAAGGGCTATTTGACCAAGAAGGAGAGTGATGGGGTGCTACGCCAGATGACCTGGCCTCCACAGTCACCAGACCTGAACCCAATCAAGATGGTTTGGGGTAAGCATCTCTGGGAACTCCTTCAAGACTGTTGGAATACCATTTCAGGTGACTACCTCTTGAAGCTCATCAAGAGAATGCCAAGAGTGTGCAAAGCAGTAATCAAAGCAAAAGGTGGCTACTTTGAAGAACCTAGAATATAAGACATATTTTCAGATGTTTCACACTTTTTTGCTAAGTATATAATCCCACATGTGTTAATTCATAGTTTTGATGCCTTCAGTGTGAATCTACAATTTTCATAGTTATGAAAATACAGAAAACTCTTTGAATGAGAAGGTGTATCCAAACTTTTGGTCTGTACTGTAGTTGTGCACTGAATATGACGGGCAGAGGTAGCAGACTATGGTCAGCACTGTAGCAAGTTATGGCTTTATTCTATACCTAATTATCAGTGAAAAATAAAAAAAAAACTTCCCTTATTTGCCCCGCATTTAAAGTATAGCAAAAAGAGGCTTTTTACATTGGTACATTGTTTCATGAAAGTATTGTTGCATACATAGTATTGGCAAAAAAAAACATCTATTCATACTGTGATTCACTAAAATTTTTCCAATGCAACACAGAAATCCACACTGAAATTTTGCAAAGAGGGTTGCAAAAACCTTGTTAACATGCATGGGATGCAGATTTCTGCAAGCAAATTGCCCTGAAATCCGTGTCAATTCCAAGACGTGTGAAGAAACCTAACCTTGCCTATTTGTCTGCAGTTTGAACTCAAGTTCAGGGCTGCATTTAAATCTAACTGAGCCATAGCACCCTTATACCCATCACTTCTTTTATTGGTAAAAATAATATGCTTAGTAGAGGCAGAAAAAGTGATATGATTGATATATGTATGGTCTTCCTCGGTCATTAATGTCTTGTTTCCCTAAATGATAAATACAGTATGAAATGAATAGAAAAAGATAGAATGAAACACTGAAAACCAGTGAAGGTGACCAGCTGGAAGAACTTAGAAAATGCAGAAGTGAATATCAGTTCCCTCCATCTGTCACACTGTGTGACTACATTTCCATGGGTTAATGCAGAGGCTAGATTTACATATTGTAATAGCCTCTGAACCATATGGTTACAGTAGGCAGCAGCTTACACAGCAAGTCCCTGGCCCGGACACCTGCTATACTTTATGTGCAGAACTAAAACACTTTAAATCATAGGAGACAAATGTGTAAAACCTTACTTGACTTCTTCATGTTTCACACCCTCTCGAAGCCTTCTTTCTTTAGTTTTTTTCTCCTCTGTTTAAAGCGACTTGCAGGAAAGAGCAATGTTCATAGTAGAGCAAGAGAACCTAAGAGGCAATCACTATGACTCTGTAAATAGTAGCGGGCTCTCAGCTCCCTGGTTACAGAAGAGTCAGTGAGAAAACTCCTAACTGAAAGAGTCATCAGGGGAGGCACAGGATTGATCAGCATGCAACATCCTGATAGTCTATAGTCCTGCCAACTAATGCTATCATGACATATAGGACTCTCTTAGGGTATGGCCACATGTTCAGGTTTCTGCATTCAGTTTTGGAAGCCAAAACCAGGAGTGAATTAAAAAAGAGGAGACGTTGTATCTGTCCTGTATATTTTCTCTCCTTTTATGATTCACTCCTGTTTTGGTTTCCAAACCTGCCCCTGCATGCAAAAACCTGATCGTGTGGTCGTACCCTTACAAAGACTAAGCTTCTACTGTCTAAGGTTATACTATCAACTTAGAAGGTTTCTACACCAACTTAGAAGGGGATTTGTACTGTGTGAGCAGTGAGAATATGGTTACTGGTTAGTAGATTACAAGGGATTGAGCGTAGATTCGTCAATTTCCTATTAATAGTCAAATAGGAGTTTGGGAAGCAGAGACCTGGAGTCGAGAGCTGTCTCTTTACGCTTAGAGAACTGATATTTAGGGATAAACTGAGAATGTAAAGGGGCCCTGGAGAAAAACTGAAAGTGGCCCCATGTTGCAGGTGGATTCAAATTGACAGAAGGTGGCAACATAGTAGGTGGAGCAAACACATGTAGGCAGAAACAAAAGAAGTAGATGGGGCAAGCAATACCACAGTGCAGCACAAAATACTGCCACCCCTGCTGCAGTATTCAACTGTGAGGATGGCGATACAGTTGAATTCAAAAGGACACCTACGGACACCAGCCAGATGCATAACTAATGCTGAGAGCGTTTGATCATTATGTACCCAGCTGGTGGCCATGAGGAGGGCTCGGGTGGCCCACTGGACATCAACCCACTGGGAAATTTCCCTGTAGGGTCTACAGCCAGTCCGCCCCTGCTGACATTACCAATAACCAACATTTACTGGTGATCGCCTTGTTGCCATCATGCCGGCTCTACCAGCACAGTGGCAACATCTCTTCAGTATGACTATTCTACAACACTGAGGAACTCCTATCTCAGCTTCCTGGAGGATGACAGTGGGAGTGTCCTCCAGGAATGTCTGTCTTATTTTGCAGGCAGAATAGTGGAGCAGTCAAAATAATGGACACATACACTGACGAGCAAAAGGGTAACAATGTTTTGAACTTTCAGGCTCCATATCTTACCACCCATTACAACTTAGAATATGAGACTACCATCATTTTTATAGACAATCACCTTAGCTATCTCATACATAAATTGGACTTGCAACTATTTTGCATATGGTTAGTTATGCAGATTTTGGTCATGTAACTGCATTGTTATTGTTTTGCTAAAATTAAAAATTTTAATTTTAATTATTTTGTTAGTATTTTGTAAATCCACCTTTGGCTTTCAACACTGCCTGAATCCTTTTGGACATGCTTTAGGATCAGATTCAAGCATGCCTCGACTAAAATTCCCAGGTCTTTTCTACATGCTCCCAGTGTTGGTGCATACTGGTCAACTCCCTTGGGTTCGAATACAGCTTTTTCTTCACCTCTACCTACAAGTGTTTGATTGGGTTGAGGTCTGGGGACTGTGGGGCACAATCCAGCACCTCTACTTCATTGTCATTTAACTATTTCTTCGCCAATCTGGACGTATGCTTCGTGTTGTTTCCCTGCTGGAACATACCGATAGTACTCGAGTGTATGAAGTAACTTGTCTTGTAGAATACTTACATATAGCTCAGCAGTGAGACCCCCATCAAACCTGGTCATGTATCCAATGCCTTTGGGTGTGAAACAACCCCATATCATCAGGCTTCCACCCAGGGCCGGCGTTAGGGGGGGCAAACAGTTCAATTGCCCAGGGCCCCCTCTCCATAAGGGGCCCCATGCTGTCTGAAAGTTAAGTGGGCGACAGCGGGTGCCTTTTTTCCTTCCCCCCGCTGCCTGACTGGCTCTCTGCTGCAGCGCTCCGCTGCTCCCGGCATAGTTTCTCCCCCTCTCACCTGACCTCCCAGACTACACTGTCTGTATTAGCATCCTACTGCCACAGACATCCGACGTTCTGTGTGGGCGGAGCTAACATAGCTCCGCCCCCACCCTTTGCCTGCACTTGCTCCAGGCTGGAGGCCCAAACCATACTGGGATGACTAGGCCTTCTGCTGACTCTGACCTCGGCTCCTGGACTGCTGGCTGCTCCCAGGACCCTCTCTAATGAAAGCATCGGGCCTGTTCCCTCTCTGAATGGTAAGCCCATCATGCAGCAGTGTCTGTGGAGGAGGGGGGTGCAGGGCTGCTGGGGTCACACCTTCATTGTAACAGCCCTGCACTGCCCTCATCTACTGATGGTCTCTGACCTGTGAGCATCCTGCACCCCCTTGTGTGAGCGTCCTGCGCCCTCCCCTGTGTGAGTGTCCTGCGCCCCCTTGTGTGAGCGTCCTGCGCCCTCTGTGTGAGCGTCCTGCGCCCCCCCTGTGTGAGCGTCTTGCGCCCCCATGTGAGCGTCCTGCGACCCCCCTCTGTGAGCACCCTGCACCCTCTGTGTGAGCTCCCTGTGACTCCAGTATGAGCGTCCTGCGCCCCCCCTCTGTGCTCCCGGTGTGTGCTCCCTCTGTGAGATCCCTGTGCCCTCTGTGCCCCCTGTGTGAGTGTCCTGCGCCCCCCTGTGTGCACGTCCTGCTCCCCCTGTGTGAGCGTCCTGCGCCCCCCTGTGTGAGCATCCTGCGCCCCCCTCTGTGAGCACCCTGCCCCCCTCTGTGAGCTCCCTGTGCCCTCTGTGCCCCCTGTGTGAGCTCCCTGTGACTCCAGTATGAGCGTCCTGCGCCTCCCCTCTGTGCTCCCGTTGTGTGCCCCCTCTGTGAGCTCCCTGTGCCCTCTGTGCCCCCTGTGTGAGCTCCCTGTGAATCCACTATGAGCGTCCTGCGCCTCCCCTCTGTGCTCCCGTTGTGTGCCCCCTGTGTGAGCTCCCTGTGCCCTCTGTGCCCCCTGTGTGAGCTCCCTGTGACTCCAGTATGAGCTTGGTCTGCAGCACTTTTAGGACACCACCAAACAGCGTGCTTGTGATGTGGCGGTGCTGCGTTCAATTACCACAGGCTGTCTGGGCCATTGAGGGCTCCAGTTAAACTAATGAAGACAGCATTGTTTAGGTGCTCTGAATTGTTAATTGTGGAGGTATTGGAGTATAGATTAAGAATCTGAGGTCCAAATTAGCAGTGTCTTTTTTTCTTTTATTTTCAGTACTGGGGGGGGGGGCAGACCAGGGCTGCCAATAAAAGCATCTGTAAAGCTACGTCATACATTGTGGCCGTATAACAGCGACATCCCCCATAACAGTGTCGTCCACAGATCCCCCATAACAGTGTCATTCACAGATCCCCCATAACAGTGTCATCCACAGATCCCTCATAACAGTGTCATCCACAGATCCCTCATAACAGTGTATCATCCACAGATCCCCCATAACAGTGTGCCACCCACAAATCCCCCATAACAGTGTGTCATCCACAGATCCCTCATAACAGTGTGCCATCCACAGATCCCCCATAACAGTGTCATCCACAGATCCCTCATAACAGTGTGTCATCCACAGATCCCCCATAACAGTGTCATCCACAGATCCCTCATAACAGTGTCATCCAAAGATCCCTCATAACAGTGGCATCCACAGATCCCTCATAACAGTGTCATCCACAGATCCCCCATAACAGTGTCATCCACAGATCCCTCATAACAGTGTCATCCAAAGATCCCTCATAACAGTGTCATCCACAGATCCCCCATAACAGTGTCATCCACAGGTCCCCCATAACAGTGTGCATGCACAGCATTATCTTTTATCACTGCTATGGAATTGCCAGTGATCAGCTATTTTCAGAACACTCATGGTATAATGGAGGATGACCATACATGCACACTGTGCTCTCCCTTCACTTCAGTGGCCCGGATGGGACAACACATTTTTTCAACTTGGGATTTTTATAAACTGCACCATGAAAAAAACAAAGTGCCCTGTCCATTCTTCATGCGGGTTCCAAATCCAGAATTCCCTTTTAAAAATGGGCATTAATCCCATTAAATCCATGCCAAAACGGAGTTATAAAATGTATCAGAAAAAAACACATCTAAAAAAACCTGGCGCGGATTCTGCATTAGGTTTTTTTAAGCACAGAAAATACTGTGAACAAACCCAAAGAGGCTGCAGGATCAGCAGCTTGCTGTGGAAAGGCTAATGAGAGATAATATGGCATTCTACAATCGGCTGCGGTGGTTGCAACCGCTGTCCGTGCCTACAAAGTCCTGTCAGACTTCTGGTCCAATATTTCATGATTTGGGGCCACACTTTGTCTAAAAACAATGTGTATGCACATTGCACAGTGCTTGCATGGATGTCTGTGATCTCACTATTACGAAGCATACAAGCCACCTCCACTGCCATGTTTGTTGCGCCGGAACTGATAGGCCTTGTGATTAACCGACTTGTTGACGCCGATATTTTGCCTGGACGTCCACCTCTTGGCTTTAGAATGGATGCACTTCATTTCATATTCTTCCAATGGTCATGGCCCTCGTATAATGCAGTTTGGCAATTTTCTTGGCTGAGATACCGCTATTAATGAGCTGGATGATGCGGTTTCTCTTTTCTTGGGAAATATTTTTCATCACTGTTTCTGGATTTGGACCAATGACCTTTCTCTTGGTAATCAACCTAAGAACACACTGAGCTATTAGGGAATGTGAGAACAGGTTGTAATTTGTAGTATAAAAGAAGAAAAAGATTGTTCCACCACCAGGAGCAAAACTGCAATAATGCAGTTACATGACAAGAATCTGCGTAACTAATCATATGCTAAATAGTTGCAAGTCCAATTTATGTATGAGATAGCCAAAATGATTGACTATAAAATTATGGTAGTCTCACGTTCAGCTGTAGTGGATGGTGAGATATGGACCCTGAAAGTCAAAAGTTCGAAACATTGTTACCCTTTTGCTCATCAGTGTAAGTCAATGGGCATCATTGGTGTCCATTGCATGATGGATCTGGCCTTCCGTTATATTCACTTTTCTGATCCTAGGATGGAAAAGAAAACTGAAAACTTAACAGTCGTGTGAACAGATACCAATGTGCATGTTTATGAGGGAGTTTCCTGTATACAAGCTGTCTCCCTTATCTAATATATATGGCTGTCATAAGAATAGTAAATGTCAAATACAAATTCTGTGATTTACTAAAATAAAAATTTCTTGTGCAATGTTTCCCCTCCACAATATCTGCACGGGATGGTGCTCTGAGGCTGCTAACAGTTATGAGGAAAATTAGATTATGTTTCTCATTGGGTACAAGAACTTATGTGAGTGATAACCTATAAATGCTACAACATACCGTAGCACAATATAAGCGACATACCCCTCAGGAAGTCCTTTTCTAGTTTTAGACTACTAAATAGTTTGTGAGAGTTGTGAGAAAGAACTTATAACCACGAAGATGATTTTTTTGAATGTGAATTTAGCTTTTTAGAACAAAGAATATTGATAATGCAAGATTTTAGACACTTCATGGGGTACATTCCTACATTTTCTAAAAAAAAATCACAATAGGTTAAATGTGCTGGGATATAAGGTGTTGTTAATATTGATGTCCAACTATTAGGAAAAAAAGCTGGAAGCAAGCATGACACTGGTGGTTTGCATGATCCCTGTTTGGTTACTACATCACCATGTATTATTTTGGAGGCTCTGTGCCCTGTGTACCTACCACAATCTGCAGCCAGTATATATCTGACAAATAAAGCAAGTCATAGACAGACAGAGGTGTATTGTCTAAATATATTCAACATGGAAGAAAATGACACAGTTTATATACCCTATATAACCACTTCATTAGAGACACCCATCTAGTAGTGCATTGGATCCCCTTTAGCCTTCAGAGCAGCAGCAATTTGTCATGACATAGATTCCACCAGTATTGAGATAGTTCTGCAGTAATACTGTCTCATGGGAACATGATAGTGAAATTAGATGGAGGTACTGACATGCTCTCAACAGTCCTTTCTGCCTTGCTCCAAGAAATGTTCTATGGTATTAAAATCTGGGATCTCTGAAGGTCAGGGAAGCAATAAAACTTAATGTCATGTTTCTAGTACTAATGCATGACTATTCGACCAATCAAGTCGCCATGAAGGGATGAACATCCATCCACTGATATCACAAGAACACATTCCCCAAGACCATTACTCCACCTCAACCAACTTGAACAGCTGACACTTGACAGGAAGGGTTCATCAGCTCGTGCTATACCATCAAATTCTGATCCTCCCATCAGGACGGTGCAAAAGAAATTTGGATTTATCTGACTAGGTGATATTTTTGCACTGCTCAGCGATCCAATCTTCCACTATTGTGCCCACTGGAGTCCTGCCTTTCTATTTTCTTTAGACACCATCTGTGCTAAGGAACAACAAGTTGGATGTTCGCACATTGGAGCACCAGCATTCAATTTGGCTGCAATTTGCCTAACTGTGCACCTCCAATTCTTGACATCCTCCCCTTTTGTCTCTAAGTTGTTTACATCCACAGGATCCCCTTTCACTGATTGCTCTTCCTCGACCACACATTGTTGGTATAATCTCAACACTGTTGCATGAAAAGAAATAATTGCACAATGTTGCCAATTTTTGAAATACTGTCCCTAGTCTACTCTAGCACTGATAACCATACCTTGTTTATGTCACTCAGAAGGGTCGATTTACCAGTTCTAATGTGGATTCACACTGAAACTGATCTTCCAAAAACTTGCTCTTAGGCTACTTTCACACTGGCGTTTTCATTTTCCAGTATTGAGCTCCGTCACAGGGGCTCAATACCGGAAAAAAACGTTTCAGTTTTGTCCCCATTCATTGTCAATGGGGACAAAACTGAACTGAAGAGAACGGAATGCTCCTAAAAGCATTCCGTTTAGTTCTCTTCAGTCTCCAGACCAGAGAGCAAACTGCAACATGCTGCGGTTTGCTCTCTGGTCTGGGCATCCGCACCAAGACGGATCCGGAATGACCCCCAATGCAAGTCAATGGGGACGGATCCATTTGGTGTGACACAATGGTAAACGGATCCGTCCTCCATTGACTTTCAATGGAGTTCATGACGGATCCGTCACCTTGCACTTTCCCCTCCCTCTAGTAGGGGGCGCTGTATGGAAACTTACCCTTGTGCGCGCCGTCCTCCTACTCGTCGCTGGTCAGGTCCGGAGCTGCTGGGACAGGTACGTAACCCACCCCCCTCCTCCTCATAGTGTCTGACACGTGTGGGGCCGGAACACGGTTCCAGCCCCACACGTGCAGCTGCGGCAGCACTGATCCGGCGGGACGCTTCACTCGCCAGATCCGTGCTGCCGCTAGTGTGAAAGGGGCCTTACTTGGTTTTATGCTGAAATCCAGGGTCACTTGTCTAATTTTTGATACAAAGAAGCTCCAGTCATGAAAGGGCAGGTGTCCATATAGTGGCCATCCAGTGTATGATATTCATAAAAAGATGTTCTAGATTCCCAAAATAATATCTGAACATGCTGAACAACCATGGCAGTTGAAGTTATGAATGTTGAAGGGGGTCATATCCATTTAATGGAACAACAAATGGTACCAGAGACGACAATGCCAAAGACACAACAAGGGTGGAACATGTCAGGGAGAGCTGAGGAACATATGATTAACAGGTATCTTTATAGCATATATTGTACAGGAGTCTGGTGTTGGAATAGCTATTTAGCAGAATGCTGTGCAGCACAGAACACTACATTATAGGAGCTCAGTTCAATTGTGTATAAAGGTGCGGCTACGTGGAATTTACACTGCTGGGAATGTTCGCAGCTGGTTTCCCCACTTATTTGATCTTGCAGTGCAACTGTTGATTTCACTTTTCCATATATTGTATACTGACAGTATAAACCTGTTATATCCCTGTGATTCCTGGTTTACTTTCCATGAGCGATGATATGCTGTATCGGCATATGACTGCTGCAGCCAAGTCACTGGCCTCAGGGGTCATCTGACATGAAGTCATCACTCTGGGCATGTAAACAATGATGGGGGAGGACCACGGGAACATCATGTTGGATTATCGGAAAAACAGGTGATTAGGGTTTTAATAACATTTGCTGCTGTCTGTTTTTTTAACTCTCCGACTGCCTTATTAATATCCAATTTAATGACATATTTAAATGTTATAATACCACGCTCTACTACCTGTCCCTTGGCTACTTGAAGAAAACTGCAGTTTCAGACCTGAAATAGGTCTACCAGTCTAGTGCAGCTACATGTTCATTGCAGTATGGATAACGCATTAATGAAATCAGCCTCCATAGCACAGAACCACATTATCTGATAAATAATGCCCTTGCAGAATGGAAGCCGTCCAGGCCTGCATACTGGTTGCTATATTCACAAAGAAGCTCTTCTTTCTGCCTCAGTGGAAAATCTCTGGCTAGGGTTGCACTCGAGCTATTTTTGCTTGTACTCTCTGAAGTAACACGAAGGTTGAACTAGGTGAAGATCTGTTTTCATCCTGGCTAAGTATGTAACGTTGTAACTTGATAAGATGATAGGATTAAGGGTACTTTCATATTCCGAGAGAGAAGTGTACACTGTATCAACTTCATATAAAGACTTTTGGCCCAAAAATGATCAGGACATAATGTGAAATATTTCCTAGTTCAGCAAAAACCGAGCAGAATGACTTCAGAGTGAAGCTGGCCGTATCCAGCTTTGGTGCCTCATGGCATGTTCAAATCAAAATGTCATATTCATTAATTCATTATTGAGACAAACATTAACGCACAGCATAGAATATGTGACTACATCAATAAATTCTTCAGAGAACACAGTACAAGCTAGGCAGGTGAGCTTCCAATGACAGGTCCTGCTTAGTGGAACATCATTGGTCTAAATTGACAAAACTGACCGTAAATCAATTTTTTACAAGGGCATAACTTTCACGAAATCACATTCATCTACTTATTTTATGTGGAAATAATCTATATCAGAAACAATTTTCAGTAATACCATGTCAAAAGAATTATTATGGTATGGGGTGTAATAGCTTAGCTAAGCCAAAGGACACTGGGCATGGGTGTGGAGTGAAACAGCTTGCCACCGAGAACAATAATTGAACTTTTGTAAGGGAAGGGCATTATGTTCTCTGGCAAAAACAAGCATAACCCAGGTTCAAAAACATTTGTGAGGTTTTATTTTTTTCTATTTAATATGTATTGCAAGGGAAGCAAAAAACTAGGAATGGGTCAGTTGAAGAGTTACATTCTTTACTATGGTGAAACAGTCATTGTGATCTTAATGGTCACAAGGAGGCAAGAATTGTCAGCCACTATTGTAAAGGATATTTCATATGGTGCTCCCAGCTGTAGCTCCTGCAGGAAGTTTAGAATTCTGATTTGAACTGGAACATCATGAGCACAATTTCAGAGACACCTGGATGATGCCAGAAGCCTCTCCTGCATAGTGGCTTTTGGTGTCATATGGTTGCCACACAACAGTACACTACATTCTGCCAGCTGTGTCTCCTGCTGTCAGATTTAGACCTCATTCACATGACTGTAGTTTTGCTCCACATCTGATCCTCATTTTTTGAGGACTGGAAACGGACCCATTCATTTCAATTGGGGCTCAAAAAAATCGGACAGCATAAAAGATAGCACATGTCCTATTCTTGTACGTTTTACATTGTTGGACAATGGATGTGCAAAAAAAACCCAAAACAGTTGGAACATGGATGTCACACGGATGTCATCTGTATACTTTGCGGATCTGTATTTTGTGGACCGCAAAATACATATGTTTGATGTGAATGCAGCATAACTGTAATTTCAGTTAAACCCCTTCCTGACCTGCTGATAACCAGGCTCCTGGACTTTTTATTGGATTTGCCTTGATTTTGTCCTCTTGTACTTGTTATTCTTCTCTGGTTGTGACCCAGCTAGCTGTCCACTGTACTGTCCCTGATTACTACATATGTCCCTTTACCTTCAGTGTACACCTCTGCTGCTCTGTCAGTGACCATGCCTTGGTTTCCTATGGGGCTCTATGATATCAGTGTGCTCCCCTGATTGGAGGTACCCTTTAAAGAGTATCTGTTAGCAGCTCCATTAATATATTTAATTGCTTTGCATACAAGGATTTCTGCTGGATTCTTAAAGGGGACCTATCATCAACTTTATGCTGACCTCACTGAGGGCAGCATAAAATAGTGACAGAAATGCTTATTTCAGCGCTGGGTCACTTATGAGCTAAAAGTAAGTGGTTGCTGAGAACCAGCATCATAATCATTGCAGCCCAGGCCTTAAAATCTACCTGAGAAGAGTCATGGTTATTCATAATCTGCCGCTCTGCCGCTCTACCGCTCTACCGCCCATCTGCTGATGATTGGCAGTTCTCTCCGAGGCAGAAATGGAGAAAACTAGGTAGAAGCCTGTCACCTGCCATCAGCAGGTGGACAGGGAGAGCAGGAATTCATGAATAACCAGGACTCTTCTCAGGTGGCCAGGACTCTTTTCCAGGCCCAGTCTGCAATGATTGTGATGTTGGTTCTCGGCAACCACTTACTTTTAACTTGTAAATGCCCATACTATTCTTCCGTTAGTATGGGCAGCATAAAGTTGATGACAGGTTACCTTTAAGGAACTGTATTCTCTAGGAATATGAGAATTGTTCTCTTGTGATCGAGCAGGTCCTTCCACTGTGGAGAGTCAAGCATAAATGTTATAAGTGCTCTGTCAGAGATGAAGTCTTGCATAGAAATTTCAGACTCTGCAGTGTATATAAGGAACCTCCTGTTAGTTTCTCTAAGGGTCCATTCACACATCCGTGTGTCATTGTGGATCTGCAAAACACGGACACCGGCCTTGTGCGTTCCGCATTTTGCGGACCGCACATGGCCGGCTCTATAATAGAAATGCCTTTTCTTGTCCGTGGATCTGGACAAGAATAGGACGTGTTCTATTTTTTTGCGGGGCCGCGGACCGGAAGTGTGGATGCGGACGGCACACTGTGTGCTGTCCGTATCTTTTGCGGCCCCATTGAAAGTGAATGGGTCCGCACCCGTTCCGCAAAATTGCGGAACGGATGCGGACGCCATTTGCGGACGTGTGAATGGAGCCTTAAACAGATCATTGTATGTTTTAAACACATTGACATTGAAAGGTTACTAGCTGCACTGCTGTTTTAGCTTTGTGATTTTACTTGCCTCGTGTTTTAATAGAAATGTGTCACCAATATTTTTTTCTGCTGGTTAAAACCTGATAATGGCATATATTTCTAGTCTGTTTTTATTTTATGATTATCGATTTTTTGTGAATAGTGTATTATCTAGAAATATAGGTGGTATCTGTCGTATTTCTGCAGTATTTTATGATTTTTGTAAAATATTAATAGGGAGATGGAAAATATTACCACTAAAAATATCCTAAAAATATGTTTAACATGAAAACCTGACTTAAGCAATAAGCCATTTTCTGATCACACATTTCCTGCACAGCTTATCACAAAGCATACCATATGTCCAAACTGGACATGAACCTAAACTACATACAGCTAATCCATCTGGGCATTTTAATCTAGAGTCCTTTCAGTTCAAGATGATATTTGCTAAAAATTCCAGTTGTTCTACGTAATTGGATTTTAACATTTCACACACAGTCTGGCTTGTGGCTGTGCACAATGATTCGGGAAACGTGCTATCAATTTGCATGATATCCCTAGCGTTTTCCTGCCAGTTGGAACTCCTCACCAGTTTACATTTTTTTATTAAAGGATTTTTATATGTGCTGTCTGCTATAAGAGTGGGCTTTTTCTGTAAATGTATTTTTAGAGATTTGATTTTAACATACATGCAGTCATATACGATCATCGTTTGTAGGGTTTAAGGCTTGAAATGACCAACTTTCACTCAAAAATCCATAAATTGATACTGTCCATGCATATCCTAGTTGGATTGACTGCATTTTCCCTGTAGAATTATACAAAATAATCTGGAGTTATACAGGCCAGCATAATGACAACAGCGAATCCCACTTTATGTGCCTTTGGCAGTTATGTCTCTCATAATAAGCTGCAGAGGCGGAGGTGATGCCCAGGTGCAAGATGCCAGAGAAAGGGACACAGCTGTCATAATGCCTTCTGGCTGCAGGCCTGTGATGACAGAGAAGCATAGTACAAGCATATATAGATAGGGACATCCAGTTCCATTTTTTAGAATTACAGTCGATACCTCAGTGACAAATAGTCATAAAACAGCATAATCTGAAATAACAAGATGAGATCAGCAGACATTGTTTTATTAGCTAAATAAAAGACTTCCACATCCAAATAACTTTTCCAATTTCTAACGTCACCAGTTTCCCTGGATGAACACAAAAGACACACTGCAGAAGATCACAACCTCCCCCAAAGAAGTTTTAAAGGGAGCCTGTCAACAGTTTTGTTAATTCAAAACTGCTGACAGATATATACATTTGTCCTTGCTTTTGTGCTGTAAAAACAAAGGGGGTAATTTATTAGGATCAGCGATTTATACACCGGTCTTAATACCCCTGCGCTGGCGGCGTATGCGCCTAAGTTACGTAGAGGCGCAGGCCTCTACATAGCTTTGGCGCTTGCTGCTGCCAGCCCTGCAACGTGGTTTAAACTACGTCAGCTTCCTTAGTGGCGTAGAAAATGGTAAATGAGACGAGTCAGCTGGCCTGCCCACTTCACACCCACTTTTTCTGCCACCTCGGAAAAGTGGTGTGAGCGGGAAAAATGCACAGCTTTTGGTGGAAAACCCCTTTGCGACAAAATCTGCGTCTAAATATGCCAAAAAGTGGTGTGTTTTTTTTACCCTCAAGCTTTTTAAATACTGATGGCGCCACACCAGTAGTGCACTAGGAGCACGCCCGCAGGCTGCAATACTTCAGGCTCAGTGTATGAACAGCTCCACAGTCCCATCCCTCTGCTGTGAGTGATGGCAGTAGTGCCCATGGTGTTTAAAGTTCATTTTTAAAGCACTTCATATGAACAGATGTATGTGTTGCCTCCTGTCCATTGCCCCTACATATAGTATGTCTGTCAGCAGTTTTGTCAATGCAAAATTCCCTTCAATGTTCATTTTGGAACTTCTATATCTGAGCTATACTTTTTAACCATGCTGGACTTTACCGCCATAGATCATAGGACTCCCTGCTGGCTACAAGTCATTGAATAAAAAATAAAAATAAAATAACTAGTGGAAAAAATCCTGCCTGTGCAGCCGATACAGCTGCATTGAGGCTCATTGGGGCAGACGTCTTCACAGCTGTAGAGCAGTAGCCAAAGTGTCTTGATGTGACAGCAGTGGAGCTGAGCAGTGTGACAGGGGGTGGAGCTTAGTAGTTTGACAGGGTCCCCCAGACAACTTTGCTTGGCACCCCAGAAATGCCAAATTTGTCCCTGTGCATGCTCCATCGGATTCTTTATGTATGTAGGTATTATCCCTGGAAGCATTGACATGCAGACTCTTCTGTGCATGAGCTCTAATACAGTAAAAAACAACACAAATCTATACCGCTAGTTGTATAATTTGAAAGATGAATGCAGTAGAAAAGATAATTTATGAACATGTAATCTAGGAATTGGTTATATCTAACACAATGATTTTAGAAATCTATCCGGTGTAAGTTATATTACAGTTGGGTTAGAATATTTATTCGACTAGTTTCAGACTTTGGTATAGAAAGAAATGAAATACGCTTTGGTTATGCTAGGGGTCAGTGGCACTTACCATTGCATCGATGCAACATGTCTATATGTTACTTATTGTATAGATGTCAAGATCAGTTTAGATTACTACATGGAAATGGCCTACATTTGTAATAACGGTGTATACCAAACACATAAGTCATCTGTCCTGCCAGAGGCACAAAGCAGCTCTCATCGCCTGCAATTACTTTTATTACAGCTTCAGGCTCACATAAAGTTTTCCAGCTGACAGCCTGAGAACAAAGACTGATGTCAGCAACATTATAACCAATAAGCAAAGTGAAACCCCATATCCAATACGATCCAATTCATTTCAGTCAGTCAGCACAATGCTGAAACATTTTGTAATATTTTTAGGGACATCCGTGAGGATTGTTCCTTATGTGTACATTGTGTCTTCTGGCTTTTCCATAAATATACAAAATGCCACTATAAGAGGTTGGGTAAGCATTATAAAGTACTGTAACCCATATTCATCAATCTTTTCATTTATTCCTTACTCTGTCACACTTCCACAAAGCTAAGGCTATGTTCACACCACATTTGACTCCTATGTTAAGCACATACATTGGAAAAACTAAAAAAATATATATACTGTAAAAAAGTTTGTCAATTACATCACTAAGATTAACAAAATGCCCTAAACCATAATATATTTGGCCGATAAAAGTCTATGGGGATGTTGCAGTTTATGTATGGATACCTTCCTGGTATAAAGAGTAGAAAAAGTCAGTTGTCACTATCAACTAATAATAATGGTGGCCACACAAAATATTGACACTTTGGGCACACTTTGGCCATTTTCACTTAGGGGTGTACTCACTTTTGTTGCCAGTCGTTTAGACATTAAGAGCTGTGTGTTGAGTTGTTTTGAGGGCGCATGAAATTTACACTGTTATACAAGCTGTACACTGACTACATTGTATCAAAGTATCATATTTTCATTGTTGGCCCATGAAAAGATATATCAACAAAAATGTGAGGGGTAGCTTTTGTGAGATACTTTGTACAAGAGCTGATGGTGGGAAGTTCACCTTTATATATGTTATTGTGAGATACAACTCACATCTAGGCTCACAGAACCCACTGGTGACGATGCAGGATGTCTGTGTTCTGGGTACTCAAGTCACCAGGTACACTGGATAAAATAGTATATCCAGCGGTCTCCTAGAGTTCCATGCTTTGGTTTCAAGACACCCCACAAAGTTTTATACACAAAACAGGAGTGGTACATTGCCTCTACAGCATTGTATGATTCCCCAACAACATCTGCTGTGGAACATCAGGCAATTGGGAACATGAATTTTGAGGAAGCCCATAAATCGCTGACTTGAAAGACAAACTGACCTGCTTCAACACTGATCATCAACAAGAATTCAGCTTGAGGATTGAAGAGGCCAGAGAATCATTCTGGTTGTCATTACAAAACGAAGATAAATAGCTTTTCTTTATCATGCTGTTGTGCCTCAATACTTGGTAATAATAAAATAGGGAGTGCTTCTATGCCCCTTTTCCCTCACTGTGCTTTCAGCATACAGTTCTACTTGTAGTTTTCATGATTAAAGTCCATGGGGAGAGTTTATCAAGCAATGTACTCCAGAATTCTGTTGCAAAATATTTCTTCTGTAACTTTTTAGGTTTACTTGCGCAAAGATTTTGTGACTTTTTGTATTTTTACACCACTTACTGACACCATATCAATATCTGGTTTTATAAAATGTGCTATTACCGGTATATGTTTGTGGCAGAGTTGCGGGGACTGCACCTGTTTTTGCCAGAGTTTCAGGTACAGCAGAAACCACACATGTAATAGCATCTGAACAGATGGTTTGGATATTTCTAGATATTAGGCTACTTTCACACTAGCTTTTTTGCTGGATCCGGCAGGGCTCAGCAAAAACGCTTCAGTTACTGATACTACAACCATCTGCATCCACTATGATCGGATCCGGTTGTATTATCTTTAACATTGCCAAGATGGATCCGTCATGAACTCCATTGAGAGTCCCCATTGACTTGCATTGTGGGTTATGACGGATCCGTCTTGCTCCACATCCCTTGACGGAAAGAAAACCGCAGCATGCTGTGGTATGTTCTCCAGTTCTGAACAGAGCGTTCTGTTCAGTTACGCTCTGTCCCTATTGACAATGAATGGGGACAAAACGAAAGCGCTAGTGTGAAAGTAGCCTTAAACACATTTCCAGTTATAATGTAGTGCTCACATAAATATCATATTTAAAATAAAATATAGATACCTATTATTGTGTGTGACTTCTATACTAATTCAATTTCAATAGTATCTGTCGTTCTTGTTTCATCTCTATTTTCTTTATTGATTACAAGGAGAAAAACACAGTAAATGTAATGTGGTCACATTATACTAATATCCCAAATGGCAAATGTATAAACTGCCAACTCCCTCCATTGATGATAAAACTCATTGCCTGTATAATAGTAGGGTTGTGGACTAAGCGGAAACATTTTGGTCAGTGATAGAGGTAACAGTAGAGACTCTAGAGGAATGATGCAGCCTGTATACATTATTAATTATATTTTACAAGACTAACAGGAAATCGGAGGACTGGCTGCATTCTCTTACCTCACCGTTTCACTCTAAAAGCCTGGCTCCTTCATAAAACAGCCAAATGGGAAGATATAATTTCATCTGGTGCATATCTAATGTGTAATTGGATACATGGGATTCAATTAGGTTCAGGCCATAGTTGCCCTCTATTCATTGACGTCTTAAAGAGCAAACTTTTAGATCAACCAATCTAAAAAACAAAAATCACAAAATAAATCAGTATTTTGCTGTTCACATTTAATAAAGTGCAAATCAGGAAAGAGCACAACTCAAATAACATAAAAGGTGCACATAATTTGTTTTAATAGACCAATTTGCAGCCATAACACATTATAAAAGAGGCTGCCTACACTCATCACAGCTCAAAGTGTATGATGTGTCTGTTGGACACTTTATGCTTGAGTTTAATGGAAGTAAATGGAAAACTTGGACAACTAGCTTGGTGTTCATTCACTTCTTTTGGAGTGTGACTGTCAGCTGTAGGCCAACATAAGCGCCTGTGTTGCCTCCTCAGTTTGGAAGGCAGGGTGTTGGACCATTCGAAGTCTTGGCATCACCGTTATGACAGAATACAATGCTCTCCTCTGCTTGTGATGAGTGGCTCATGCCACATTGTCAAGTCTCATTGCAGCATTTGGCTTCACTGTCACATGAGCTTAGAGACCCTCAAGCTACAGTAATTAACCAAATGCTGATACCAAATCTGTAATTTTTATCTTTCTGTTTACTTGCATTCCCTACTGTGCCCTTAATCAGGTGGTGTGCTGCACGCTCATGAAGAAGTCTTAGAAATCTTCAGGTTTAGGAGTTCTCTCTATGGATCAGTATGCAACACAAGACCTGTGTTGGAATGCAAGCGAGTGGAAAGATAAATATTACAGATTGGGAACCAGTGTCTTTTTAGCTTTGTACTGATTACTTTAGTCTAGGGGTTTTTGGAAGTGACAGAATCTCTACCACTCCAACCATCCAGTGCTTGATTAGTAGGGATGAGCGAGCACTAAAATGCTCGGGTGCTCGTTATTCGAGACGAACTTTTCCCGATGCTCGGGTGCTCGTTTCGAGTAACGAATCCCATTGAAGTCAATGGGAGACTCGAGCATTTTTTGCAGGGGACCAAGGCTCTGCCTAGGGAAGGCTGGGTGAAAACCTGGAAACCTCAGAAAATGATGGAAACACCACGGAAATGGACAGGAAACAGCAGGGGCAGCATGCATGGATGCCTCTGAGGCTGCCTAATCCCACCATTATCCCAAATTCTCCTGCAACAGCCTGGTGGTTACCCTCATGGCAATTGTGCTCACCCAGACCAAGAAAGGCGAGGCACATGCCCATCACATGTTAGGGAAGCACCCAACTAGGTGCAATGAAGGTCCATCACCCATGCCCATGCTGGCACTGCTCTCCTATCCCCAGCCACACGATGCAGGCATAAGCCTGACACAGCATGGCGGTGACACCAACAAGTGACCAAGTTAGATGAGGTAGCAGGTGAGCCACCCAAAAATTTAGCCTGACGCAGCATGGCGGTGACAACAGAGTGACCGAGTTAGACTGAGGTAGCAGGAGGTGAAGCACGGATGGTAATTCGAAGGAGGAGGAGGAGGGGTTGGAGGAAGAGGCATAGTAAGTCTGAGAAACCGTGACCGAGGTAGTCCCCGCAATCCTCCAAGTGGGCAGTACACGAGCGGCCCCAGGGTCAGACTCGGTCAGAGTGACCGAGCTACACGACAGTAGCAGGTAGAGCACATAAAAAATTTAGTGTGGCCCTGTATGTGGACGTTGAGGGCCTGGAGGCTGTCTCCTTGAGAAATGCTCAGGGTGGCCGAACGCCGGGCTCGATGGCGGACCCTTTTCGGGTTATCGATTGTCGAAATGTTGGCTTCCATCAAGTTTAGTATCTGTTCTTATCAGTTGCTGTGGCTGTTGGTGGTAAAGTGGTGAGCATAGCTGCTTCCCAAGCAGTTGACCCGGGTTTGATTCCCGTCTATCGCATTATGTGGCCCTGCGGAAAAATTGATTGGAGAGAGGGCCTGTAGGTGGCCCTCTGGAAAAATTGTTTAGAGAGAGGGCCTGTAGGTGGACCTCTGGAAAAATTGTTTGGAGAGAGGGCCTGTAGGTGGACCTCCGGTAAAATTGTTTAGAGAGAGGGCCTGTAGGTGGACCTCCGGAAAAATTGTTTAGAGAGAGGGCCTGTAGGTGGACCTCCGGAAAAATTGTTTAGAGAGAGGGCCTGTAGGTGGACCTCCGGAAAAATTGTTTAGAGAGAGGGCCTGTAGGTGGACCTCCGGAAAAATTGTTTAGAGAGAGGGCCTGTAGGTGGACCTCTGGAAAAATTGTTTGGAGAGAGGGCCTGTAGGGGGCCCTCCAGAAAAATTATTTAGAGAGAGGGCCTGTAGGTGGACCTCCGGAAAAATTGTTTGGAGAGAGGGCCTGTAGGGGGCCCTCCGGAAAAATTGTTTTGAGAGAGGGCCTGTAGGTGGACCTCCGGAAAAATTGTTTAGAGAGAGGGCCTGTAGGGGGCCCTCCGGAAAAATTGTTTAGAGAGAGGGCCTGTAGGTGGACCTCCGGAAAAATTGTTTAGAGAGAGGGCCTGTAGGTAGCCCTCCGGAAAAATTGTGGTAAAAGACCTTTTTTGGGTCAGCGTTAGGCAAAGACGACAAGGAGGAGGAGGAGTAGGAGGAGTAGAGAAGAGGAATTGGATACATAAGCAATGTTAATCTTTAGCTGCTTTCCCCCGCAGGAGATTTGAATTCCGGTGAAATCCAGGCTTTGTTCATTTTAATAAGCTTCAGCCTGTCAGCGCTGTCAGTTGACAGGCGTGTACGCTTATTGGTGATGACGCCACCAGCTGCACTGAATACCCGCTCTGACAACACGCTAGCGGCAGGGCAGGCCAGCACCTCCAAGGCGTACAGCGCCAGTTCAGGCCACGCGTCCAGCTTTGAAACCCAGTAGTTGTATGGAGCAGAGTGATCGCTACGGACGTTGGTATGGTCAGCTAGGTACTCCCTCACCATCTTTCTGTAAAGCTCACCCCTACTGGGGACAGGTGACAGTGTCTTGCTGGGGTGACATAAAACTGGCAAAGGCCTTGTAGAGCGTTCCCCTGCCAGTGCTGGACAAGCTGCCTGCTCGCTCCTCTCCCCCGCTACTTGGCCCACAGAACCATGCCCTCTGCCGCTAGCGGCATCAGATGGGAAGGATTGTTTCAGCTTGTGCACCAGGGCCTGTTGATATTGATTCACTCTCATACTCCTTTCCTCTACAGGGATGAGAGTGGAAAGGTTCTGCTTGTACCGTGGGTCCAGGAGAGTGAACACCCAGTAATTGGTGTTTGAAAAAATGCTTCTAACATGAGGGTCACGGGATAGGCAGCCTAACATGAAGTCTGCCATGTGCGCCAGAGTCCCAACATGCAAGAATTCCCTCTCCTCACTGGCCTGACTCTCCATTTCCTCCTCCTCCTCCTCCTCCAAGTTCTCCTCTTCAGCCCATACACGCTCAAGAGTTAAGAAGGATTGAGCACTGGTACCCTCTTCTGTCTCGCCGACATTCTCCTCCTCTTCCTCCTCATCCTCCGATACGCGCTGAGAAACAGACTGGAGGGTGCTCTGGCTATCAAGCGACGTATCTTCTTTCACCGTCTCTTGTGACAAGCGCAAAGCATCCGACTTCATGCTGAGCAGTGAGTTTTTCAACAGGCAAAGCAGCGGGATGGTGAGGCTGATAATGGTGGCATCGCCGCTGACCATCTGTGTTGACTCCTCAAAGTTCCTCAACACCTGGCAGATATCAGACATCCACGTCCACTCCTCATTGTAGACTTGAGGAATCTGAGTGACCTGACTACCAGTTCTGGTGGAAGTTGACATCTGGCAGTCTACAATCGCTCTGCGCTGCTGGTAAACTCTGGATAACATGTTTAATGTCAAATTCCATCTTGTGGGCATGTCGCACAACAGTCGGTGAGCGGGCAGTTGTAGGTGACGCTGCGCTGCCCTGAGAGTGGCAGCATCTGTGGTCGACTTGCGGAAATGCGCACAGATGCGGCGCACCTTGGTGAGCAAATCAGACAGATTGGAGTATGTCTTGAGGAACCGCTGAACTATTAGATTGAACACGTGGGCCAGGCATGGCACATGTGTCAGTCTGCCGAGTTGCAGAGCCACCACCAGGTTACGCCCGTTGTCACACACAACCATGCCTGGCTTGAGGTTCAGCGGTGCCAGCCACAGATCGGTCTGCGCCGTGATGCCCTGTAACAGCTCTTGGGCGGTGTGCCTTTTGCCACCTAAGCTCAGCAGTTTGAGCACCGCCTGCTGGCGCTTACCCACGGCACTGCTGCTGCGCCTAGAGCTACCGACTGAAGGCGCCGTGCCCACAGATGGTAATTCGGAGGAGGAGGTGGAGGAGGAGGAGGGGTCGGAGGAGGCATAGTACGTCTGAGAGATCGTGACCGAGGTAGGCCCCGCAATCCTCGGTGTGGGCAGTACATGAGCGGCCCCAGGGTCATTCTCGGTCCCAGCCTCCACCAAGTTAACCCAATGTGCCGTCAGTGAGATATAGTGTCCCTGCCCGGCAGCACTTGTCCACGTGTCCGTGGTTAGGTGGACCTTCTCAGAAACAGCGTTGGTCAGGGCACGGATGATGTTCTGTGACACGTGCTGGTGTAGGGATGGGACGGCACATCGGGAAAAATAGTGGCGGCTGGGGACCGAATACCGAGGGGCAGCCACCGCCATGAGGTTGCGAAAGGCCTCGGTCTCTACCAGCCTATAGGGCAACATCTCCAGGCTCAGCAATTTGGAGATGTGGACGTTGAGGGCTTGGGCATGTGGGTGGGTGGAACTGTATTTCCTCTTGCGCTTCAGCGTCTGCTGTAAAGACAGCTGAACGCTGCGCTGGGACACATTGGTGGACACTGTGGAGGATCGTGGAGGCGAAGGTGTGGTTTTCCGGCGGGAGGCGCTCGTGCCGGGGTCCTGGGCAGGGGGTTGACTAGCAGAGGCAGCGAGTGACACAGGGGAAGGAGCAGTGGTGTGACCCGCAGGAGGTGAACGGCCTTGGTTCCATTGAGTGGGGTGTTTAGCACTCATATGCCTGCGCATGCTGGTGGTGGTTAGGCTAGTAGTGGTGGCACCCCTGCTGATCCTGGTGTGGCACAGGTTGCACACTACAGTCCGTCGGTCATCCTCACTTTCTTTAAAGAACCTCCAGACTTGCGAACATCTAGGCCTCGCCACGCGAGCTTCACTACGTGAAACAGTTGCTGCTGATGCATCAGCTCTGGCCCTGCTTCTCCCTCTGGCCACACCACTGCCTCTTCCAACCTGTTCTGGTGCAGCACTCGCCTCCGCCTCAGAAGCACTGTCTTCACTCAGCTTGGGTCAGTCACCTCGTCATCCTCCGATTCCTCAGTCTGCTCCCCCCTCGGACTTCCTGCCCTGACAACTACTTCACCACTGTTTGACAACCGTGTCTCCTCATCGTCCAACACCTCTTTACAAACTTCTTCCACTAAGTCAACATTGTCATCATCATCATCATCATCACCCACAGACTGTGACAGTTGGAAAACTTGGGCATCGGGAACGAGGTCAGCAGCAACCTGAGAAGTGGTTTGTGACTCTGGGAAGGGTCCATAAAATAGTTCCTGAGAGTATGCCGGATCGCATTCCAAATTTTCCTGGGAGGGGGCAGACTGGGGGGAAAGGAGGTTGAGGTGGAGGAGCCAGAGGAGTGCTCCCTTGGTTAACGTGGGTGGACTGCGTGGAAGACTGACTGGTGGACAAATTACTTGAAGCATTGTCCGCAATCCACGACATCACCTGTTCGCACTGTTGTGGTTTCAACAGTCCTCTACCACGTGTCCCTGTAAGTTGAGACATGAAGCTAGGGAGTGTAGCTCTGCGGCGTTCCCCTGCTCCCTCATCAGCAGGTACTGTCTCACCCTGCCCAGGACCACGGCCTCTGCCCCCTGCAGTAATTGAATGCCCACGCCCTCGTCCTCGACCCTTAGCCCTGGGGTTCAACATTTTCTGTATATAAGTGTATTATACGTACAAAAAAAAAATGGGCCTGCTGTACTGAAACCCACAAACTTGTTCAATCTGAACAAGAAAATATATAGGTGGATAAGTTAGAGCAAAATTACGTATGTTATTACGTACCGTGCAGTATGGAGCAATTACACTGAAACTATTAGATTAGGCAGACTTGGTCTGCTTAAGTGCAACCCAGACAAATGTCGCACAGAGATTTTTGTAATGTAGCTGTATCAGTGAGAGCAAAAGACCTTTTTTTAATTACGTGACGTACAGAATGTGTCACCTGGACTTAAAATACGGATTGTGGTTTGTGGTGAGTGGACAGCTGAACTGTGACACACAGAATGGTTCCACACAGCTGTATGAAATGAATTTGTATCGCTGAGATAAAACAACAAAAAAACTATTTTTTTTTATATATTTTTTTAACGTGACGTGCAGGAACTAACAGAGAGCAAACTCAGCCCCTGCTGACTGTGGCTATTTTGACTGCAATCCAGACAAATTTCGCACAGAGATTTTTGTAATGTAGCTGTATCAGTGAGAGCAAAAGACCTTTTTTAATTACGTGACGTACAGAATGTGTCACCTGGACAGAAAATACGGAGTGTGGTTTGTGGACAGCTGAACTGTGACACACAGAATGGTTCCACACAGCTGTATGAAATGGATTTGTATCACTGAGATAAAACAATAAAAAAAAAAATTGTTCTATATGGCGATAGCTGCATTACTAGTGCCAGCCAGCCCAGCCAGGAGACAAAATAAATTGTCTTGTAGCCCTTAGAAGGGCTGTTGGGTTCTTTCGATATCACTCCTGCCTAACAGAGAACTAAATCCAGGCCCTAACACTCTCCCTGAAACGCAGCAGATCTGTCCCTAACCACATCCAGACAGCATCTGAGCCGAGCACCGCGGGCAGTCACTAGTATATTCCAGGGTCACCTGATCAGGCCAGCCAACCCCTGCTATCGACATGTAAGGGCCCCACGTGATGCTGGGTGTACCGCAGAGTCTCCTGGCTTGTGATTGGCTGAGTTTATAGGCGCCAAAAATTCAAAATGCGGGAGATGCCATTTCCTCAAGCATGGCGGGATACTCGTCCGAGCTGCGAGCACTTACGAGTACCGTAATACTCGAACGAGCACCAAGCTCGGACGAGCATGCTCGCTCATCTCTATTGATTAGTAGACCTGTGCTCAGTTTCCTGCCTATTTTCCGGATAGCATTTTCTGTGATTTCCTGTGTTTGACACTGCTTGCCTGACTTCGCTTCCCCCAACTATCCATGTACCAGCTACAGCCTGACCTTCTGACCTGCCTTCCAATACTAATACCATATCTGATGTCCAATTGTCTCGTCAACCTGAAATTTATCCTGTCTTTAGCCCTGTCCGCTCTCCAACCATCTACTAGGGATAATGCTGGGGACAGTGACCTGGGTATTCAGCTGGTAAAGCCCATACCTCCTTGCAGGGTTTAAAGGTGATGAACAGTTAGTCCAGCCTAATAACAAGTCTTGCTTCTCTCAGTTCTGAAAAAATGCCATCTACACGCCTCCTTCTATCTAGCCAGGAACAGACATTCAGGTATGCTCTTGGATTAAAACTCACAGGGAGAATAAATGTGATAGTCACACCCTGGCAGAAAGGTGCATCAAACTTGGATTCAAGACTCAGCTTTTACACATCATCTGCTACAAGCAGATGGCTACTGTTGTAAGGTACCCAATTTTCTCTTAGGCCTTAGAAAGTAAAATGCTGTATGATAATTTCTATTGACTCCTAAAAAGCAAAATTATCACGTGATACATGGATACAAACAATCCTATCAATAATTTCAAATGAATAAATAAGATAGTGGTTTATATGTCTCACCGGAAAAGGCATTCCATGTTTCCTCTACACTGGAGACTAGTGTTGAGCGAGCATGCTCAGCCGAACTCGCTGTTTGGCCGAGCATGCCTACGCTCGGGTCCGCTCGGTGTTCAGCCGAACACCGAGTGTACTCGAGCGCAATGGAGAAAAAGGGGGGACCCCATGCAATTTTTTAAAAATTATTTAATTATTTTTGGAAAAAAAATGGCGTGGGGTCCCCCTTTTTCCCCTTCTCCAGCCAGATACAACCAGCAGTGGCAGCCTGGCACTACCAGGGTGGGAAGGGACACGGTTATTGGCCCTTCCCAGCCTAACAGTAACAGCCAGCCGCTGCCCCAGAACAGGAGTCTCAATTTAGAAGGTCCGTTCCTGCGGGTACCCGACTCTTCCTGACACCCCTAGTGGCGGTGGGTGCCGAGGTAATAGATGTTGGGTTTAGTGCTGGCCATACCGGCAAGCACTAAGCCCAGTATTAGTATTCAGGGCTGTCTGTAGACAGCCGTGATAACTAAAACTGCAATGTTGTAAAAAAAAAAACAACACACACACACACTTATAAAATATTTTATTGAAATAAATACTCCCCCAGACCTATGTTTGACCATTTTATTTAAAAATTAAAAAAGCTGGTCCGACGTAATCCACCGAATCCGACGTAGTCCTCAGCATTCACGATCCTGAAAAATAGAAAACAAACAAACAAACAAACACAAACCACTTACCTCCTCAGGCTTTTTTGTAGTAATTCCTCCCTTCCAGCAGGTGGCGCTGTGGTAAAACTTACCACTCTGCCGAGCAGGGGGGTGCCTGGTTTACTCCCATAGACTTCAATTATGGTCGAGCACTCGAGCACCCCTGAGTACTCGGCCAGAGCACCCGAACATACGAGCACCGGGGTACTCGATCATCACTACTGGAGACTTTAGCTAACCACACGTCATAAGCGGTGGCTTGTGCTTACGAGTTTTGGTAGTTTACACCAGTGGTCCCCAACCTTTTTTGCACCAAGGCCCGGTTTCTCGCTACACAATTTCCCCAGGGCCCGGGGGGGGGGGTTTGGAGGGGGGGGGGGCGGATGCTGCGGTTGTTGGGGGGCAGAGCATAGTGCCCCCACACAGTAGTTATTCCCCATTAGTGCCCCCAAACAGTAGTTATACCAGCATAGTGCCCCCACACAGTAGTTATAGTGCCATAGTGCCCCCACACAGTAGTTATAGTGCCATAGTGCCCCCACACAGTAGTTATAGTGCCCACAGTGCCCCCACACAGTAGTTATAGTGCCCACAGTGCCCCCACACAGTAGTTATAGTGCCATAGTGCCCCCACACAGTAGTTATAGTGCCCACAGTGCCCCCACAGTAGTTATAGTGCCCATAGTGCCCCCACACAGTAGTTATAGTAGCATAGTGCCCCCACACAGTAGTTTATAGTGCCCATAGTGCCCCCACACAGTAGTTATAGTAGCATAGTGCCCCCACACAGTAGTTATACCAGCATAGTGCCCCCCACACAGTAGTAATAGTGCCCATAGTGCCCCCACACAGTAGTTATAGCAGCATAGTGCCCCCCACACAGTAGTTATAGTAGCATAGTGCCCCCACACAGTAGTTATACCAGCATAGTGCCCCCCACACAGTAGTTATAGTGCCCATAGTGCCCCCACACAGTAGTTATAGTAGCATAGTGCCCCCACACAGTAGTTATAGTGCCCCCACACAGTAGTTATAGTAGCATAGTGCCCCCACACAGTAGTTATAGTGCCCATAGTGCCCCCACACAGTAGTTATAGTAGCATAGTGCCCCCACAGTAGTTATAGTGCCCATAGTGCCCCCACACAGTAGTTATAGTAGCATAGTGCCCCCACAGTAGTTATAGTGCCCATAGTGCCCCCACACAGTAGTTATAGTGCCCATAGTGCCCCCCACACAGTAGTTATAGTGCCCATAGTGCCCCCACACAGTAGTTATAGTGCCCATAGTGCCCCCACACAGTAGTTATAGTAGCATAGTGCCCCCACAGTAGTTATAGTGCCCATAGTGCCCCCACACAGTAGTTATAGTAGCATA
This sequence comes from Rhinella marina, assembly GCA_900303285.1. Taxonomy (NCBI): domain Eukaryota; kingdom Metazoa; phylum Chordata; class Amphibia; order Anura; family Bufonidae; genus Rhinella; species Rhinella marina. The sequence continues at coordinate 379,704 of ONZH01015201.1, forward strand.
GTGCCCCCACAGTAGTTATAGTGCCCATAGTGCCCCCACACAGTAGTTATAGTGCCCATAGTGCCCCCACACAGTAGTTATAGTGCCCATAGTGCCCCCACACAGTAGTTATAGTGCCCATAGTGCCCCCACACAGTAGTTATAGTGCCCATAGTGCCCCCACACAGTAGTTATAGTGCCCATAGTGCCCCCACACAGTAGTTATAGTGCCCCCCACACGGTAGTTATAGTGCCCATAGTGCTCCTCTCCTTCAGTTTTGTACAATAAAAAAACAAACACTTATACTTACCTCCATCAGCCTGGCAGCACTGCGATGCAGGCCTCCTCCGGCCTGTGTCCCGCTCTGCACGGCTCAGGCGGCGCAATGACGTCATCGCACCGCCTGAGCTGGCCTCTGATAGGCTACAGGCACTAGGCCTGCAGCCTATCAGAGGAACGGGCAGGGGAGACGCCTCTCCCTCCCCTGCCCCACCGCAGCACAGGCATCTGTATCGCCGTCCTCAGGACGGCGATACAGATGACTATGGAGATGAGCGCTTCCACAATGGAAGCGCTTATCTCCTTGTCCCCTGCTACGGCCGCGGCCCGGCAGACATCGCTTCAGGGCCCGGTCCTGGGCCGCGGCCCGGTGGTTGGGGACCGCTGGTTTACACTATAGAGTTATTGCTCCCTTGTGCTCCAGATGAGGTGTCAAGTGTATAGGATACCATAATTCCAGGGGAGGACTGGGAACTTAAAGTGGCCCTGAAAAAAAATTTATAAAACTGGCCCCATGTTGTAGGCAGATTCAAATAAACAGAAGGCGAATCAACACAATTAGGTGGGGTCAGCAATACCATAGTGCAAAATACCATCCCAGCAGAACCAAATAATACAGTGTAGCACAATACACTGTCCCAAAAGCTGGCCCTCTGTGGGGGCCATCAGTAGCTACCATCTTCTGTCCTCTTTCTCCAGTTGTCTATGGAACAGGGGGCTTAGGAAGTGAGATGCAGGCCACAGCAGTTGAACTCAGGATGACATGTGCGGTCGCTGGCTGGGTACATGAGTACCTGATCCTTACAGCATTAGTTACTATTGAGAGCTCAATATGCACCCAGTGAGCAGCAGAGATGGGGGCTTGGGTGGCCCCCTGTGGCATTGGCTCACCATAACCGCCACATTATGTGTTGACTAAACCCTGGGGAACCAGTTTTAGGCTCCATTCACATGTCCTGTTTTTTTTTCCTGATTCGATCCTGATCTGGATCCATTCATTTCAATGGGTCCTGAAAAAAATCAGGATCGAATCAGGAAAGAAAAACAGGACGTGTGAATGGAGCCTTATAGTGCACACAGTGAAGCATGATGCTCCTTTCAAGGGTTTTAATTGCTTTACTGCTTAGATAGGGCAGAAAGGTCTGAGTATCCCCACAGTGCCTGATAATGATACAGGTGTAAAGTGTGGACCACTAGGACACATAATGTTGTGTGCCTAGGCTGCCATCACTATACAATGCAGATAGCAGTTGAGGCTAGTGAGGGACTGTACAAGCTATAATGAAGTCTCCTTGTCCTCTACAATATATACACTCTCTGCCCCAGGCCTGACTAAGATTTGCTCCAATGGGGCTCATATGCAATATTTTAGATATATTAGAAACATATTATTTTCTTTTAAACGTGCTAGCAGGCAGTGAATTTAAACCCATAGGGAGCATACATGTAACAGTCACACTATTGCAGAAAGGTGCATCAGAATTGCATTCAAGATTAATCAAACTGGTCTAAAGTAGAACTGGTTTAGTTGCCCATAGCAACCAATCAGATGCCACCTTTCATTTTCCAAAGGAGCTGGGAAAAATAAATTGTTGAATCTGATTGGTTTTATGGGCAACTAAGCCAGTTCTTCACACCAGTTTGATAAATCTCCACCAGTGTTTGCACGTCAGCTACAAGTAGAAGGCTACTCTTGTGAGGTACCCAACTTCCTATTAGGCCTTACAGACAAAGAAAAGTGCGGTGTTATAACTTTATTGACTCAAAAAAAAGCCAAAATGATCACATGATAAATTAGTACAACCACAATATCAACAGGATTTCAAGAGAGTAAAATAAGATAGTGCTGTATATATGTCTGACCAGCTGGGGCTAGGGTATTCCAGGTTTACTCAGCAGTTCTCATATCTTCTAGAGACAGCAAAGAACTGCTCAGGTGCCACCATTTCATTTTTTAGTTGATTCAGAAAGGGCATCTTTGTTCTGGGCATGGGTTCTGGGCATCAGTGATCAGATTCCCAGAATCATTTTTGTTCTTTTAACATAGAAAAATACAGTAAAAGGCATGCATCATTACTCAATTTGTATGCACTTCTCATTTATCATTCTACATATTCATTATCCCCAGCCAAGAGGAGAAAAAAAACAAACAACAAACACTCTCTTTCCTATAAGGGCCCCTTCACACAGTGTCTTTTGCCAGCAGATTCCTCTCCAAAATTCTAGCAGGAGTCATATGGTGTCCACCTCCCATTCTTTTCAAAGAGAGTCCATACTGCCATTTGTGAGGCTAGTAGTTTAAAGCCACGACCAGGCCAAGAAGGGAAATTTGTTTTCCATTCAATGGGGCTAAACCACAAGCAGGTCCATGGCATTCAAAGTGAAATCCCCCTGCCTTCTGCAGAGGAATCTGCCAAGTGAATAAGTCCTTTGCTAACAATTTGGGTATTGTCCTTAAATTAAACAGCCACACAAGTAACCATTATTAACAATTCCATTTAAATATGTTATCCTTCCCCAGATTATGCAGGTACTGGCTCTCCCTAAAGAGACTAGCTTTGTATGGAGACTTATTGAAAGTGCTCTGTGGTACAGAGACTTAGTGGAAATATTCCATGGGAAAATAATATGCCAAGAGGTATCTCTCAGGGAAAGAGAAAAATCTTGCTAGTGCCACCTTTTGGAAGTGGCTCCTCTCTCCATACACAGATAGTTTCTTTAAGGGGACCCATGCTCAGCCAGCGAGAATCCTACTCCGTACTGATGAGGGGCTAGCTCCCTGAAACGGTTATCTATGGATGAATATTTGGCTTGGGCATTTTTCCTGGTCATGTCCCAAGGCTTGTTAAAAACTTGGATCATAGGGAGCGTCTTCCAAAAAGTAGCGCTAGCGAGATGGTTTTCTTTCCCTGAGAGATACCTCCTTGCATATCCTTCCCAGTTACTGTTGTAAGCATTGCATGAAACAATCTCTTCTGTTATGTATGCGAAGAATGAAAAACATTTTCAATTTTGCGTGGGCTGTTGGTTAACTTTTTAGATGATAGAATCCTGCAGATAAGGAAGACTAAGGCCCCATTCACACGTGTGCATTCCGCATCCGTGTATTACGGAAGTTCTCCCGCAAAAAAAATTAAACATGTCCTATACTTGGCCGCAAAGCACGTCCGTAGCCCCATTAAAAGTCAATGGGTCCGCAAAAATGCGCAACACTACGGAAGACATTCCGTATGTCTTCCGTTCCGTTTTTATACGGACACAGAATACATACGGTCGTGTGAATGGGGCCAGTTCCTTCATTGGCTCCCCATTGCCTAGTGAATTGAGTTCAATATATAACAGTGTCCATAATCTGTACCTTCCTCACATTTCGGACCTGCTTTCCCGATACATCCCCACACATAATCTCCGATCTTTACAAGATCTTTGGATTAACCTGGCAGCAGAGTCCAGGATACACTGGAGGGAGTGTTAGATGGAAGGCTACAGAGTTGGATCTTGCAGAAGCCCAGGCAGGTGATGACAAGGGCATGTACTTGCATTTTAGTGGACTCAGGGGTGAGGAAAGAGAGAATATGAGAAATGTTTTTTGGTTAAAAGCGGCAGTTGGAGGTAAGGGTTAGGATATGTGTAGTTTGACAGGGCAAAATCAAATGGTATCCCAAGGCAGTGGACCTGTTAGACTGGAGGTAGTATGGTGCTGTAATGGAAAGGTCTAGTTGTTGGGTTGAGTGACATGGGGGAACGATGATGAATTCTGTTTTCTCGATGTTTAGTTTTAGGAAGCGGGAGGAGAACAATGAAGATACAGCTGTTAGACATGTCAGAATTCGAAATACAAGGGAAGTGACATATGGGCCAGAGAATTAGCTTTGACTGTTATCAGCATAGAGGTGGTATTGGAAGCTGTCACAGGTCAAATATATAAATGGAGAAAAGTAAGGGACCCGGGACAGAGCCTTGAGGGAGACCAAAAGAAAGAGAAGGCGTAATGAGGAGGAGGAGTATGAATGGGAAACACTGAAGGTTCTTTTGGTGAGATACGAGGAAATCTAGGAGACAGCCATGATTCTAATGCTGAGGGATGAGAGGGTTTGACAACAGGAGAGACTGGTAAATATGTCAAAGGCAGCGGACAGAACAAGGAGGAAAACAGAACAACATTTAGCTTTGGCAGCTAGAAGAACATTGGCATCTTTGGTTAGGGCAGTTTTAGTGGAGTGATTAGCTTGGAAGCCAGTTTGTAGGGGATCAAAAAGTGAGTGGGATGAGAGATGGGAGGCCAGTTCGAGATGGATGTGTTGTTTAAGTTTTGATGTGAATGGGAGAAGTGGGATCGGGTGATAGCTAGATAAAAAAGATGGCTCCATGGAAGGCTTCTTGAGTATGGGTGTGGTGGTGACATTCTTAAAAGAGGAACGGAAGGCACCACTTGTTAGTGATAGGTTGAAGAGGTGGGGGAGACAGGAATATCTATAGTGGGTCAGATATCATAACGCGTTCAGTGTAATACAATAGATTTCAGGACTCTCAGGGATACACATCATTATAAATCAGTATAATGCTGTACGATCCTGTCAGAGGCATGGAGTTCAGAATGGGACCTCTCACTGACACATTGCAAGTTTATTGCATTCAACTCACTGTTGTATTCTGGCCTTAAAGGTATGAGAACAGCTTGTTTGTATGTGATTGTATGTGGTTTGCTTCCAATGTTGTTCTACAATCTAGGTTTGGCTTAGTTTTTTTTTTGTTTGGTGAGTGTGTCAGGGTTGTCAATTGATTTGGATGGGTTTTGCTGTGTGTGAGGAGAGGAAAAGAGGCATGAGCTGAAGTAATTATGGTGTTGTGGAAAGAAGCGGCCGTGTCAGCTTCGTGAAGGGAAGATATGGTGGACAGCGGTGAGTGAGTCAGAGCGTGTGTAAATAGAGAGAGATTTGAGGATCCTACAAGGATGTGCTACTTCATGGACTGAAGAACAGTTGAAGAGAGAGTGGTTGAGAATGTAATAAGGCTACTTTCACACTAGCGTTTTATAATTCTGGTATTGAGGGGGCTCAATACCGGAATAAAACGCTTCAGTTTTGTCCCCATTCATTGTGAATAGGGACAAAACTGAACTGAAGACAACGGAGGCTCCTAAAAGCATTCCGTTCCGTCTTAAGACCGTTCCGTCTTCAGCATGCTGTGGTTTGTTCTCCGGTCTGAAGACGGAACGGAATGCTTTCAGGAGCATTCCGTTGTCTTCAGTTCAGTTTTGTCCCTATTGACAATGAATGGGGACAAAACTGAAGCGTTTTATTCCGGTATTGAGCCCCTATGACGGAACTCAATACCGGAATTTTAAAACGCTAGTGTGGAAGTAGCCTTAGTGTTTGAAAAGAGGTCAGTGGAATTGGCCAGGTGAGAGGATAGAAGAGATGGCGAGATATAACCTTTACTGCTGGGTGTGGTAATGGTGGGATAATGAAACAGTTTGAGGGAAATGGAGGTGACAATGGGGACTACAAAAGGAAACTTAATTTGTTTAATTTGTAGAGGGAAAAGATAATGGAATGTGTATGGGCAGGAGTTTTACCTTCTGTTCAATTCTGCTTCAATTCCCGATACAATTCCTGCTGTGCAGATGCTGCACAGAAATGACCAGATATCTAAATATATACAACTCAGAATTGCTAATAAATGCTACCAGGTGTGAACAAAAGGAGCGAGGAGGAGAATTGGCCTCATCCGGACAGACTCAGAGATCCAAGGAAATACAGAGATGTACAATTGCCTCTATACACAGCAGGGATACACAGATTTACCATCTGACAGAAAGGTGTGGATGTGGATCTAGTCAGTTATGAGACAGATTTGCTGGGGTCAGTGGTGCCACTTAAAACAGAAACAGAGATAAATGGGATACGTGATGAGAAAGCAGCGATGAAATGGATATTGGCACAGCATATTACTCTATTACTCCTGGTAAGACTACAGTCACACAACAGTGAAAAACGGCCATCATACGGCTGCTTTCAGAATCAATGCAGCCTATGGGGCTATTAACATGGATGTTTAACGGCTAGTAGATTCCTATGTTGTCACGGCCAGACGGACCCCCATTGAAATCAATGGGACAGTTTTTAAGGGCCATTTAGACAAGAGTGCATCAGTCTAGTGGCCGTTAAAAATGGACACACTAGTGAAAAATGGCCTTTTAGGGGTTAAAATAAATGATTTACCTTATCCACGTGAACATGCAGAGTTAATACAAAAGGGCGTACGTTCCCAACATGATCGCTGGAAGCGCATGGTGACATCATCACACTGGGAGCATGGGTTCCTCTGCATCTAGTGAAGAACAACTGTCCCTGCGTGTTCAAGTGGATGAGGTGAGTAATTTAAATTTTTTTTGGCGTATATATATATTACTGCTGGGGGCCACTCAAGGGGAACATTACTGCTCGCAGCTACTCTGGGGGACATTATTATGGCAGAAAGCCACTCTAGAGGACATTATTAATGCTGGGGGGGTGGGGGACATTATGTATACTGCAGATGTTGGGATTTAAGTAAAAAAAAGCCAATGAAAATTATCCATTTTTAACGTCCGTTTAAAAGTTTCAAAATGCCTGTTAAAAAGGCTGTCACCTGGATCAAGCCTACCCTACCAGACATATGGCCTGGTAGGGCTGATGATGCAGACAAAAACCATACCTTTATTTCTCATGTAGCAGGTACGCTCTAGCCGAAAAAGAAACTTTTTAAAATATGCAAATGAGGAATTTGAGCACTTGGGGGTGGGCTTATGCCTTCAGAGCACTGCTTCTGCGACGCCCCCCATCCTTGCTAATGCCAGCCTTCTGCTCCTAATCATGCCCCCATGTTCTTTGAGATCCCGCATCTGTGCACTCGCTTCCATGACAGCGCACGCGCACTGGACATACAAACAAGCTTGCAAAGAAGGAAAAGATCCAGTGCGAACGCGCCATCAAAAGACATGGGGGCGTGATTAGATTTATTTTTTTAGTTGCTTTTCCTGCCACACCGAACCTACTACATGAGAAATAAAGGTACAGTATATACTGGCGTATAAGACTACTTTTTAACCCCTTAAAATAATGGCTACAGTGGGGGGGTCGTCTTATACGCCGGATATACGGGGGCCGCACTGTGTGAGGTGTTTTTTTTTTCCCCGTCAGCGCGTAGAGAGCCGCTTCCTGGGACCGCCGCGCATGCCCCGCCCCCCTTCTCCTCCCGGTGACTCCCCGCCCCTGCACTAATCCTATTGGTTATACCTCACACAGTGCGGCCCCCTGCTCTTAGCATACTGAAGTAGCATACTATTCTCTATATTCTCAGGAGGATTTTGAAGGCTTTTAAAGGGAAACTGTCATGCCAGCAAGACCTGTTACAATATCGCAGCTTACAGTTATGATCACCAGGCACTTGCTCTCTTGTTTGTTTTGCAAAGTTTTAGCTTTACCGTACATGTTTGAAACAACCTTATGTTTATAAGTGACAGTTTTGCTGCTATATACAGTACCTGCATGTCATATGCATTTGAATTAAAATTAACATGTTGAAATCAAAGCAGACTTTTTTTCATTTGGGAGAGGGGTAGTCTTATACAGTGAGTATATACCAAATTCTATATTTTTAGGGCAGAAGTTGGGGGTCGTCTTATACGCCCAGTCGTCTTATACGCCGGCATATACGGTATGTTTTTTGTCTGCGTCATCAGCCCTACCAGGCTATATCTGGGTGGGCTTGATCTAGGTGACGGAGCCTCTTTAAAAACAAAAAATGGATGCAAAAATGGTTGATAGATAGCCATGAAAAATAGTGTGTAGCCTAAACCTCTAAGCACACACTAGTGGTGGCTGCAGGAGGTCTGAATTTTAATATTCACACCCAGTATATCATTTATGCAGGTGAAATTGAGCTTTGTAACAGACACAAATAAGCTCTGGCAGAAAAAAAGAAAGACCATACAAGTTTCCAGGGGAAAAATAATAAATCTGAACAAACTTTCACAACAGGAAAGAACGGAGCAATTGTGACAACAGACGCTGATTCTGCTGTGATTTATGACCGTTATCTAATCAGTTACTACAATTGGTTGTTTGAAAATTAGATGTTGGAAACAGGATTGTATAGAGGAATGTGTAATAACAGGAAAAAACTGAATTGATACCGTTAAACTGATTGGTTTGCCTTGCTTAGGCTACTTTCACACTGGCGGCAGGCCTGATCCGGCAGGTGAAGGGTGCTGCCGGATCAGGCCTGCCGCAGTGACATGTGTGGAGCCGGAACCGCGCTCCGGCCCCACACATGTCACACAGTACATACATATACATACACAAACATACACACACATATAGACATACAAACACACATACATACTTACATGCTCCCCGGCAGGTCTTCGGAGCGTCAGGACGGCTCACACAGGTCACGATTCCCCACAGCGCCCTCTACTGGGCGCCTGGTGGAATCGTCAGATGACGATTCCACCAGGCGCCCAGCAGAGGGCGCTGTGGGGAATCGTGACCTGTGTGAGCCGTCCTGACGCTCCGAAGACCTGCCGGGGAGCATGTAAGTATGTATGTATGTGTGTTTGTATGTCTTTATGTGTGTGTATGTTTATGTCTGTATGTGTCTATGTGTACCCGGATCCGTAATGGACTCCATTGAAAGTCAATGGAGGGCGGATCCGGTTACCATTATGGTCACACCAGACGGATCCACCCCCATTGACTTGCATTGGGGGTCATTCCGGATCCGTCTTGGTGCGGATGCCTGGACCGGAGAGCAAACCGCAGCATGCTGCGGTTTGTTCTCCGGTCTGAAGACGGAACGGAATGCTTTCAGGAGCATTCCGTTGTCTTCAGTTCAGTTTTGTCCCCATTGACAATGAATGGGGACAAAACTGAAGCGTTTTATTCCGGTATTGAGCCCCTATGACGGAACTCAATACCGGAATTTTAAAACGCTAGTGTGAAAGTAGCCTTACCTACAAAAATATGCATCATGGGGGGAGATTTAGCACACTGGTGTAAAGTAGAACTGGCTTAGTTGCCCATAGCAACCAATCGGATTCCACCTTTCATTCTTGACAGCTCCTTTGGAAAATGAAAGATGGAATCTGATTGGCTGCTATGGGCAACTAAGCCAGTTCTGCTTTACACCAGTTTGCTAAATGTCTGCTCCTTGTTTCAACTTTTCAGATAGTGGCAACTGCCTTTAATGAAATGAATGGATTCATCTGGATATATCATCACTTAAAGAGTTTTCCAAATTCAGAAATAAGGGGGAAAATGGAAGAAATGCAAAAAAAAAACAAAAAACAAGCAAACAAAAGAATCATTACTAACCTATTAAAAGGGTTTCCCACCATTACGTTGTAATAGATTCTGAAAATGGAGCATATTTTCCATTTGCATGCTGTTAATCCTTTCCGGACAATTATTTTCTGTTTCTTCATTTTCTAACTTTTTTTTTTTTTTGTTCTTATTTTTTTGTTTGTTTTTGCAGGACAAGTTCTAACAGCACCACTTAAATACTTTATTTTAAATGATGTAGTGGGAAGCTGGAAAAATTCTAAATGTTGGTGAATTGGAAAAAAAAATCTTCTGCAATTCCACCATTGCTTCATTGGTGTGGTTTTTACGGCATTCACTAAGTGAAAAAATGGACGTTTTAAAGTTATTCTTTGGGTCACTACAAAATACCAAATTTATCTTTGAAAAAAATGTTCTTTGAATTGGTAAATTTTGTCTACAGAGATGTGTAATGGCTTTTTTTGCAAGGTGACCTGTAGTTATTTTTGTTGATACAATTTTGGGGAAGGTACAAATTTTTGATCACTTTCATTACGTTTTTGGTAGGCATCTTTACCATATGGGATAAATACTTTTATATTTTAAAAAGTTTTGGAATTTCTAGATGTCACAATTACATTTATTTAATATATTTTTTTAAATTTTGACTTTTTTTCAGTTCAACTAGGGGGTTTTAACATGCAATCATTAGATAGCTTACACCATAAATCGCAATGGTTTACCATTGCAGTTTATGGTAAAATTGTGATGTTTCTACTAAGCCCTGTCTGAGCCAGGACTTAACAGGATCCTAAGTATTGCAACAACATGTAAATGGAAAATATACTTCATTTTTTAATATCAGTAAAATAAATATGGCATGTAATTGAGGTACAACACTTTGATCCCATGAGAAGCATTGATTGCTTAGTGTTTAGACCAGTGTCTGATCAGTGAGGCTCCAACAGTTGAAATTCCCACCATTTCTTAAAACGAAAGGCAAAGGTGCCACTATAGACTTCTCTAGGAACCACAGCTTGATTTAGGCATCAGTGCTGACGTCTAATGGTTGGACATACCCTTTAACCATACAGATAAGGCTGTTAATCACCGAGTAAGTCCACCCACATGACTGATTCATAAAAAGCAGAGGTTTCAGCAAATAAAACTCTACATTACATGACATCAATCTGCTCCCCACCTCCTTCTCTATTACATGTTGCCTGCAGATTATACTGGATTTCGTGGAGACAGGTTCTCTTGACTATGGTGTTCCAGTATCTGGTAAGTCCTAAAAATTCCAGATCTGGCCAAAGCCCCTTTGAAAATATGTTCTTAATCATCTGTATGCCCACAGCTAAGCGACGGAGACCACAGCAGATCAACATACCATACATGACCTAATACAGTGTGCAGACCAAGAAAGAAGGACTTCCATTGATTAGGACTATTTACTACAGTACAAAGGCAGATAGAAGTCTTACTGACCCTGAGATGATAATGTAATTAAATGTACAGAATATCACTCAAAAATGATATACAGATTCACAAAGTTTATTACAGTGATGCAACATCACTGCAGCTTTCAGATACTCGATTAAATCAAACCGGTCACAATTTGGTGGACTTCTTCACTATTGTGCATTGTTCTCTGCAGTAATGACAGCTTTGTATTAAAATGTAGAGAAGGGAAGACGTGAATAACAGAAATGAGACTTCTAGTAGAACGCAGCCAGTGCTGCCACCTGCTGTACAGATCTAGTACAAAACATACAATATTCTCTCAAAGAAAGAAGATTAGGACATTAGTAGTTTATACTAATCACTTTACTTCATCAAAATCCAATATTTCATCATCCCAGTCCGTGGTAGAAAAGAGAGATTTAGATGTTACTATAGTCTTACTGAAGGGTGGATCCAGCTGGAAGCATTTCCTTTTACCTCTGGAGCTCTCTGTCTCTGGAGATTTTTGGGCATCTTTGCTGGGAAGGCCAGGAGGTACTTCAGTAGCACTGTTTTCAGAAGCTGATGTGAAGGAAAATTTGGCCAGCTTGGCAAGAGTACTGGTGGACACCTTTCTGCAGTGTGATTTATTTTCCTCACCTGAACATACAGGAGGAGGTATTACACGAGCTATGGTACTGGCTACATCTGGGATACCTTCTTGTATGCTGGTAGAACTTGACAAATCTTTAACTTCCGTCTGAATTATTGAAACACAACCTGTCTGTTCTGTAGATATTGACGCCCCTAGTAAGCGTCGTAGTTTTCTGGCAGGACCAGGGTTTGACTTTAGCTGGCCTTCAACACTGTCACTCCTGCTTTCTTTATCCACATGATTTGCTTGTATTGTTTCACTTTTATTTTCAGCACAATGTGTCAGTTTTGTTTTCTTTTTAAATGTGAATTTGGCTAGTTGGGCTAATCTGGCAAGCATCTCTGGATCCTGTGTATCAGATCGCCCTTCTTCTGGATCAACCTGAACAAGACTTCTTTTCTTCCCACGTGTAGGTGTGCTATGGAGAGGTCCAGTGGTCATAGAATTATCTGTTTCTGGGACATTACTAATTTCTCCACATTCCTTTGAACTTAATGCACTTTTCAGTGACTTTTTATTCAACTTTTGCCATTTCTTTGAGACATGTTCTGTAATGACTTCATTTGGCAAATGATTTACTTTTGTGTGACTAGAACCTTTCTCTCGCTGTCTTATCATCTCTGCCTCTGCAGGAACCACACCTCTATCACTATCACTGATTTCCACAATTCCTGGCTCCATGACAGGCTGACGTTTTATGCTTGTGTAACTTTCTGTATGAATAGGAGACATTTTTAAGGTTTGCTGCTCGGATGAGATACAGTCAAACCATGCGAGACTTGAATCGCTACATGTGCTGGTACGGGTATCTGACAGATTCAATGTCTGTTCATTGCTGAGATTTGTGGAAGCTCTCGCTTCTTGACTACTTTCCTGGCTTATGTTTGGACCAGAAACATGACGTATCTGATCACTACCTGTTGTAGCCTTTGTTGAACTCTGAATGGTTAAACTTTTGGCAGTTTCAGAGAAAACCTTCCCAATCAAGTTGCCTGGCTGTGAACTATGAGGTTGTATGTTACCATCCTCCACGGCACTGTTGGGGCCATTATTTTCAGACTGCCCAGACTCTTGATTTTGTTGCCTGAACAGAATAAGTATATGACAGTGTGTAAATGATATGGACAATTTCCACAACCTTTATAATATACATTTAGATTTAAGCTTGAAAGCAGTCATATACGGTTTACTGCTTTAATACAGTACACGGCATATACTACATGTGCTACTATATGGTGCCAAGTGTAGTCTCACATCATTATACCTTTGCTCTACTAGACTGCAGATTTGACATATACTGTAGGTTATAATATGAAAATGTATAAAGTGCTGTGTGCCATATGTTCTTCATGTAGAAGACAGACTAACATTGTTTTTCTGGCTTGGATCATCAGCATAAAAATGTTGGTGGGCTTTAAGTACCCTATAAAGTAACCACTATCAGTACCCTATATAGTAACCACTATCAGTACCCTATATAATAACCACTATCAGTACCCTATATAATAACCACTATCAGTACCCTATATAGTAACCACTATCAGTACCCTATATAATAACCACTATCAGTACCCTATATAGTAACCACTATCAGTACCCTATATAATAACCACTATCAGTACCCTATATAGTAACCACTATCAGTACCCTATATAATAACCACTATCAGTACCCTATATAGTAACCACTATCAGTACCCTATATAGTAACCACTATCAGTACCCTATATAGTAACCACTATCAGTACCCTATATAGTAACCGCTAGTAACCCTATATTGTTACCCACAAGATACACATCTGCTCCAGTGTACTAAAAGTAAAATGAAAATGTTTTAGTGCTATAATATCACAGTGCAGGTTTTTATCTTCATCTTCAAGTGATATGGGAAAGCTTCCTTACCACTCCAACCTTTGCAGTTCTTCTTGTAAAATGTTGTGGAGACCAAGCCTTTCCAAGAGGAGCTCACACTGCATTTGGTACTGCTCCTGGGGATTTTCTGGGAATGCTGTGTGTAGTGCATTCACCCCTCCAAGAAGTGCACCTCCCTGAATAAAGCAAAATGAAGAATAAGCACAAACATTAAATTAATGAAAAATCTGTAGCAACATTATGCTATGTCCACAATGTTTATAGGACATCCAACTGCCCTGGATCTAGCAGGACAGTAATAGATTTCAAGCACTGTCCAGATATCCATAGAAGCCTGTAGCATATCCTGATTTCAGCTGTATTAGTCTTCTCAGAACTCACTCTATAACCCCACCGTTTGCAGCTCATGGCACTTGCCTGTACAGCTCATAGAGGTGTGGACAGAGCAAGCAGGTGTGGGTGGCTATAGGGGAAGACAAGGGGTAAAGACAGGCCGAGAAAGACTGAGAACTGCACTACCCTAGAATGCATTATATAACAGCAGCTATAGGGGTGCAGTATTTATAGAGGTCCAGCGTCCTAGTGTACTAAAGCAAATATAGGACTGCAGTGTCCAGATAAATATGGTTACATAACAGCAGGTATTTAGGTACAGTGTCTTCTTAACTGAGATGTAGAAGGTAAATGGTGCAGATTTAGGGGTCATCAGGCCACAGCAATGCCATGACAGTGTTTTTGACTGGCAGTAACGGCAGGGTGCTTGTAAAAGAGGTGACTGTTACTTTCAACTGGACACAACTGAATATTTTCAGCTCCACTATGGGGGTCACTAAGTGGGACTAGGAATGCATGGGAGAGGCGTGGCTTAATGCAGATGTCATCCCTCTTTGCATTTTTGAAAAATTGGGAGGTATGTAATATATATATAATATATATTTGGATATATCTTGAGAGAGATACGTAGTACTCTACAAAAGTCAGAAGTCTCCCTTTAGTTTATTTAATTTCCAGTCAAATGCCTAGAAAATATGTTATTTATTGTTCAAGGCAAGAAAAAAAAATAAACCTGCTGCCAATCTTAATTTTAATTTTTTTCTGGACAATTTATCTGTAAATCTTGGACATTTTTTATGGATAAATTGAAAAACCATAATGAACTATCAAGATTATAAGTAATAATACATGTCTATAGTTCACATATTAATACTGAACACAGCATTTATTGTGAGCTCTAAAATGCTAACAATTACAATCAAAAGGACCTGCTCAAGTACAACCAGTCTAAAAAAAAAAAAATACAGACACATCTAATTTTTTCATGGACACTGGAAAAAAGTCCCCCATTTTTACAGACTGTCTAGGAATTTCTGGACGGTTGGCAACCCTGTCTGCTGCATACATTTAAACCTAGGCAAACAGAACTTGCTAGGAGTCGTAGTTTTGCAATAGCTGTAGAGCCACAAATATGTATGTACAATAAACTGAACACACCTATATGGCTTTGCCTGTGACCAAAGGTTAAACGATGAAGAAATAAAACATGTCCCATTTGTCCTTGGCAGCACTTGAGTGTTGTCTTCTAACCTCATTCCCTAAACTACACAAACACTGCATACAAATGGTTAAGCAGGAATCAATTGACTAAAAGATGACTTGAGCACCCCAAGATTCCCCAGACCCTGAAATTGGCCATATACATAAGAACTAGCTGAACCTGTCAATTTCAGTGGGATCATCCAACAAATGGCCAATGGCCAGCCTCTCGGCAGCAGATATCTGGGGTAAAAGATATCAGACATGTTGGATTTCTCAGTGTTCTAAGTTGTCCTTCTCTCTTACCTTATAAAAACAAGAACATATGGCCAAACAGAGTTTGTACGTTTAAGGTAGAGTCAAGAAATAGATTTCAGGATTAAATCTGTCTCATATGTATGTCCTGCTTTACCCTAGATGTTTTTTTTTTAATCTCTTTCCCTTTTTAGCCAACATCAGGACTAAGCTTCTGTGTAAACTGCTTTATACTGGCTGAGGCTGTCCACCATAAAGGTGAGGGGTCACTTACTCGATGGACCAGATGTCACATCAATGATTTTTGTTGATTTTGCAGTGTTCAGGATGTGAGAGTGTCATTATGCATGGTCATTATGCCAATGCATAAACGTGGCCTTCCCTCTTTAATGTCAGGCTCCTGCTTATCCAGCGGACTTTGTTTTAGATAAGATCTTGTGCACCATATTAGGGTTCATGCACACAGCTGTAGGTGTTTTGCTGTCTGCAAATGGCAGATCCACAAAACACGGATCCCAGCCAAGTGCATGCTGCCATTGTTTTTACTCCTGCAGAAATGTGCTATGTTTTTCTGTAAAATGGACACGAATCTGACGGGTTCTATGTTTTGGGGCCCCATTTAGATGAATGGGTCTGCATCCGATCCACAAAACTACGGCCATGTGCATGAGCTCTTTGTCGGTGGTAAGATTAATGTGTAACTTATTTGATGCTTGACAAGCAAATGCTTCCTTCTCAAGACTGCAGGTTGTCCCTCTTCTTCAGCTGCTGTGTATTCCAATGGGATGTGACTACTCCCTCTAGTGGCTAAAATGCAGCAAATGCTTATATTTTATAATTTCTCATGTGGCCATTCCAATACGTACTGACATGTTTAACTATAATTTAGTTTATACACATCTTCTGTTTTGTTGCACACGTCTAGTCTTTCATATGCAGGGTAAAGGGAATTTAAATCATGACATGGATTCTGTACTGTGTGTATTCAGCTTCTTCCCAATGCCTCCTCAGATGTCTGCGTAGACAGTTCCTCAGAGAATCTAAGGTATCTACACAAGCCCAACGGGTGGTCTTTGCCTGGTTTAAGTTCAAACAGAGTGAGACTTTTGAAGATGTAAAGTCTGCTCTCATTCACGATCCTGTCTAGGGACTCCTTTGATTCTGATTGAGGTGCCTGTAATGTCTCCAAAAGAACATGTCTCTATGGTGCAGTTACTGAAATGGTGAATTCTAATCAACTGTACATCTATGTTATATCTTTTCATTAGTTTCTTTGATTCCTAAGGTTCTGAAGAAAACCAGGCAAGCTCAAGCTACTATATTTTCTACATTTTGGCCTAGAAGGTCCTAGTTTCAGAATTGTTAGCCCTTACAAACGGTATTTGTTGGTATTTTCCTCTAGTCCAGGATCTACTTTCACGATACATCATGCATCATCAAGATCTGTAAGTGGACAAATCAGTCTGGAGAACTTTCATAAGTTCATGTCTGCTTCACCAAACTCCCCTACCATATCTCACCCCCTTCAGTCTCTCCTAGCCAGATTCCAGATTCTAACAGTCTTTAGAATTTACACAATATTGTTCCTTTAACACTGCAATCTAATCCATCCTTAGATGGATTAGATCTTTCATAATATAAGTGCTATAGTCCTAATTCCTTCTCTGCTCATTAACAAAAGTAACTTTGGCTTCATAGGTTGATGCAGCAAGGAAACCTTTAGGGTGCTTCCACATGCTGCAGATTTTTTTTGCAGAACCTTCTGCAACTTGAAATCAGTTCCATTCATTTGAATGGGGTTGATTTGCTGTCAATCACTTGGATTTCTGCAAGCCCCATCCAGCTGAAAGAAACCAGTTTTCTGTGGCAAAAATTTCTGAAACAAATACCCATTACAGGTGTAAACTAGTTAAAGGGGTTATCCCATCTTGTGCCACCGCCAGGCGCAGCCCGCCCGTGGTGCTCATAGAAACGAATGGGAGCGCACTGCGTATGCCACCGCTCCCATTCATTTCTATGCTGCCACTGAAAACAGACGAGCGCTGGCTCGGCTATTTCCGTCGGCTCAATAGAAATGAATGGGAGCCGGGCCGCGCATGCGCGGCGTGCTCCCATTTGTTTCTATTAGCACAGCGGGGGAAGGCAAGGGGCAGCAGCGCCTGGCTCAGAGCTCCCCCACTTTGTTCTCAATATAGGTGCGGTGGGACCCGCACCTATAAGACAATGGGGGCATATCCTAGCGATATGCCCCCATTGTCAAAGATGGGATAACCCCTTTAATAGCACTGATCGACACATGGATCCCCCTGCTGGACAATATTGTGCACAGGCACTAAATGAGTTATATCTGGGTATATCACAGGGTATTCCAGTAATCCTTTTGTTAATTGTCTGGTTAAGCTTTTACATGCTGTGTATATGTTTTGTCTCAAGAAATGGGAGCAGAAGTGCATAGATCCTCAGGTGCCATAATGGCCCCAGTTACACAGTAAAACAGAACCGATGATTTGACAGTTGTCACAATCAGTGCTGTTCTGGGTCTAGTTACTCCCAGCTACTGTGCTCTTATTCAGTGTATTGTCTCTAGTAAAGTAAGCATGGTGTTACCCCTCTCTCCTCAATGCGTGCATATATAAAGTACAGATATTCATACCTGCATAGAGGACTCCATTACTGACACAACTGTGACAGCATCTTCAACAGTGACAGTATCCCGGTACATTAGTCGAGCATGGGCTTGATTAAAGAAAAAAAATCCAAAAAATTAAAAACAAGGTTGTGAAATAATCATACAGTGCATTCTAATCTCATACTGCTTTCACAACTCTGGGAAGAAATCTCCCAGCATGCCTTGCTGACAAGGTCTGTGAACAGCTTTCAGTGATTATTTAAATTGGGTAAAATCTTTACAATGGACACAGTAATTTGCTGTAGAACAAACTAACTTGCCCATTGCGCTGTGACAGCCCAGCTAGGCTTTAAGGGTGTCTTCACAAGTGGCAAAATGCATTTGCGGAAAAATCTGCTTCATAAATACTTCCCCATATATTTCTATGGAATTAAAATTTGTGTACTAAAAACCTGTGTATCTGCGTTCCACTGTGGAAAACATATTGGGGTAGATTTACTAATAGTGTTGCACTTTGCACTTTTTAACCCGTTGCCGGGATATTTGGCTTGTGGGTGAAATTTCAGGATGAACTTAGGGTGACCTTCTCTAAACTTTTGAATGCATGTGTCCAACTGTTTAACCCCTTCTACCCTGGGCCTGTTTTCACCTTCCTGTCCAGGCCATTTTTTGCTAATCTGACATGTGTCACTTTATGTGGGAATAACTTTGGAGCGCTTTTACTTATCCAGGCCATTCTAAATTGTTTTCTCGTGACACATTGCACTTCATGACAGTGGTAAATTTGAGTCAATATATTTTTCCTTTAATGGGAAAGTGAGTTGGGGGAAATAACTGAAGAACAATGGGAAAAAATATATAGGAATGTGAGGAGAGTATCCCCTAATCTGAATCATAAAATTGTGCAATTTAACATCATTATTAGATTGTATTATACTCCCAGCTTCTTGTTTAAAATTGGGAAGAGAACAAATGATTGCTGTCCCAAATGTGGCATTGGGGGAGCAGGATTTGTCCATATGTTGTGGGAATGCCCAAAAATAAGTGTTTTCTGAAGTGAGGTATTTGAAGAAATAAATGAAAAATTTGGAAATAGAGTAGAATTTACACCTCTAATAGCCATTTTAGGAGATGAACCAAGAATACAAATGCAAAAGAAACTAAAAAAGAGACTCAATAGGATGCTTTTTGGAGCACATCTATTGATAATGAGAAATTGGCTAGCTCCTCATGCTCCAAGTTAATTTGCATGGATGAATTTGCTAAAGGTGTATGAGGAGGTAGATTAGGTTATTTTTTTTTGTCACTCTTCCTCCGCTGGGCTGGGGATTGTGGGTTGGGGGAGGGATCTCACAAGGGGTTATAATAAATTAGAAGATAAAAAAAAATTATATATATATATATATATATATATATATATATATATAAAAAATTTTCCCTTTATTTTTTAAAAATTCCCAAATTTACCAAAAATCTGGAAACATTCACAATTTTCAAAATTTGAATTTCTCTACTTTTAAGACAGATAGTAATACCTCATAAAATAGTTATCAGTCATCATTCTCCATATGTCTACTTTATGCTGGCATCATTTTATAAATGTCATTTTACTTTTTAGGACGTTAGAGGGCTTAGAAGTTTAGAAGCCATTTTTTCAAATGTTCAACAAAATTTCCAAAACCATTTTTTAAGCACCAATTCAGATATAAAGTGATTTTGAGGGGCTTGCGGAATGGAAACCACCCATTAATGACCCAATTTTAGAAACTACACCCCTCAAATTATTTAAAACTGACGTTACAAACTTTGTTAACCCTTTAGGTGTTCTACAAGAATTAAAAGAAAATGGAGGTGACATTTCAAAATTTAATTTTTATGCAGATTTTTCATGTTAATTTTTTCTTGCAACACAGCAAGGGTTAACAGCAAACTAAACCTCAATATACATTACTCTGATTCTGCAGTTTACAGAAATACCCCATATGTGGTGATAAACTGCTCTATGTGCATGTGGCAGTGGTCAGAAGGAAAGGAGCGCCATACAGATTTTGGAGGCAGATTTTGCTAGAATGGTTTTTAGGCACCATTTTCTAATTGAGAGACCCTGACGTACCCCTAGAGTGGTAACCCTCAAAAAGGGACCCCATTTTGGAAACTACACCCTTGAAAGAAGGGTTGTACTGACCACTTTGACCCCCTAAGCCTATAACAGAATTTGGAAACACTTGGCTGTGAAAATGAAAAGTTTCATTTCTTCTAATAAAATGTTGTTTTAGCCCCAAATTTTTCATTTTCACAAGGGGAAACAGGAGAAAAGCACCCAATAAGTTGTTCCCCATTTTCTCCTGAATACGGCAACACCCCATATGTGGTGGTAAACTGCTGTGGAGGCACATGGCAGGACTCAGAACAGAAGGAGCGCCATATGGATTTTGCAGCACAGATTTTGATGGATTGGTTTGCGGGAGCCATTGATTTTTATTTTTTGAGTTATTGTCTTATGTGGTGTCTTATTTTTTGAGGGATGAGGTGACCATTTCATTGGTACCATTTTGGGGTACATAAGACTTTTTGATCGCTTGGTGTTAGCATTTTTTGTCACCTTGCCTCACAAAAAGTGTGTTTTGGCATAGTTTTTTTAAATTATTTTTAAAGCATTCACCTGAAGGGGCAAATAACGTGATATTTTTATAGAGCAGGTTGTTACGGACACAGCAATACCCAATATGTCTAACATTTTTATTTTTGTTAAGTTTTACACATTAGATGCATTTTTGAACAGAATTAAATCTTGTTTTTGTGCTGCCATTTTCAGAGAGCCATCTTTTTTCTTTTTTTTTTTTTGGGTGATGGTCTTAGGTAGGATATTGATTTCTGCAGTATAAGATGACGGTTTGATTGATACCATTTTAGGGTAAATACGCCTTTTTGAACGCCTGCTATTACACTTTTTGTGAGGGTAGGTGACCAGTAAATGGCTATTTTGTCAAAGTTTTTTTAAAAATTTTTTTACAGCGTTCACCTGAGGGGGAATATAATGTGATATTTTTATAGAGCAGGTTGTTACGGACGTGGCGATACCCAATATGTCTAACATTTTTATTTTTGCAAAGTTTTACACATTAGATGCATTTTTGAACAAAATAAAATCTTTTTTTTGTATTGCCATTTTTTGAGAGCCATTTTTTTAATTTTTTGGGCGATTGTCTTAGGTAGGGTCTCATTTTTTGCGGGACGAGATGATTGGTACCATTTTGGGGTAAATACGCCTTCTTGATCGCCTGCTATTACACTTTTTGTAAGGGAAGGTGACCAAAAAAATGGCTGTTTTGGCACTTTTTTTTTTTTTTACTGCGTTCACCTGGCTGAGTGGATCATGTGATATATTTATAGAGCTGGTCAATACGGATGCGGCGATACCGAATATGTCTATTTTTCTTTTTTTTTCCCTATTTTTTACAATTTTTTTTTTTACTTTATTTTGTGAAAAGGACGCTTTTTTTTAACTTGAAACTTTATTTATTTTTTTTTACACTTTATAACTTTTGGGGGTCTGATCCCCTTTACAATGCATTACAATACTTCTGTATTGTAATGCATTGGCTGTAAGTGTATTACACACAGTAATACACTTACAGCTCCCTGCCTGTGAGATCCAGGGGCTGGATCTCACAGGATTCCGTAGATGGCAGCCGGATGCCTAAGGAAGGCATCGGGCTGCCATCCAAGCCATCGGGTCCCCGTCACAGCAGCGAGGGAACCTGATGGCATCCCCTTCCCACACCACAGATCGCATGTCCGGCCCCCCGCAGCTGATCAGGCGGGCGCAGCTCCTGCACCCACCCGATCAGCGTGCCGTACCACCACGGCGCTCGACGGGAAGTCACTTCCCGCAGCGCCGTACATGTACGGGTCGGGAAGGGGTTAATGTTTCTGCACAACTTGCTGTTCTCCAACAAGGAACTTAATAGCAAAATTCACAACAGGTGTTTGATCCATGAATCACCCAATAAATTTCCTGGCTCAATTAGAATTGGTATTTAAACAGTCCTCCTCATCATGCTGTTCACATTTTGACATCATAAGACCAAGACGACACCTAACAATTGATCAACAGTACTTCGCCATTGCAAGGCTTCAAGCAGGATGTTCCCAGATCCCACACTGATGACCGCTTCATTGTGAATAATGCCCTGCAGAACCGAATGATGAATGCCAGGCAACTCCAGGCACATTTAAGGGAGGTCAGAGGCACCCAAATGTAACGTTAGACCATTCGAAACAGTTTACATTAGCGTGGTCTACATGCTAGACAACCTGCAAGGGTACCTGACCAAAGACATCATCGGCTAGCATGCTGCTGGAGACTGGGGTACCTCAAATGGAGTGGCCTGCACTTTATCCAGACCGGAATCCCATTGAAAACCTATGGGATCAGCTGAGTTGTCGTGTAGAGGCTAGTATCTCGTACCCCAGAATCTCAATGACCTGAGGGCTGCCCTTCAAGAAGAGTGGGATGCCATGCCTTAGACAATAAGTCGGAATGTGAACAGCATGAGACATTGTTGTCAGGCTGTTATTGATGCTCCAGGCCACATGACAAGTTATTGAGACATTGACATTTTTTTGTTGGGGTATACCCATCACTGATGTTGACTTTTGTTTCAATAAATTGTTTGAGATGAGGAAATCACCACTGCGTGCTTCTACTTAAATGCCCTACTTTCATTATATAATATCACTGTAGTGTGAACTTTTTAGGTCTTCCATTAATTTCACCTGAAAGCCAAAATCCCCATATATTTAAAAAAATAAATAAAATAATCACCATATTCTGACCCCCGTAATTTTAATTTTGGTGAAAGAGGATGATTTGAATTTTATATATATTTTTTAATACTTAAAGCTTTTTTCCTTTTTTCTCTTCCTTTTTTAAGTCAGTCAGGTGACTATAACAAGCAATCATTAGATTGCCATTTCTGTTCAGTAATAGAATTTGATCCATTACTAAATATAAAATTCAGCATATTCCAATGCAGTGCTGCCATCTGCAAGCCTGTATTGGAATATACCCGTGATAGACATAGGAGCCTCCAGCTGGCTCTGGCCCATCATTACCAGGCAACAGCTTCCCCAGTCTCACATTTGACCATAGCATCTGAGGGGTTAAATGTCTGCAATCCACATTAATGCTGATTGCAGACATTAGCCCGGGGTGTCTGTTGTATAAAATAGCAGAAACCTGGAGGCTATGGCGCCACGAGCGGGTGCCATATTGAAGTGGCTTGTACGGTAGCCATTGTCCAAAGGTTAAACAACGCCATAGAATTAAAGGGAATGTCGCCAGTTTTAAGCTGCCACACATCTAAGATAATGATCGGCTGCACTGCAGCACCTTCAAAGTGACTATTTTTAACGTTGACCCCTAAGGTATTCATCTTAGGGAAATATGCCCAGAATCGGCAAAACCGCTGCACAAAGCAGTAAAACCCGCCGTGTGAATGGCCCTTAGAGTGCTTTTCTAAAGTACTGGTAAAGTAAATACTATACTTACCCTCTGCGAGGCGTATCAAGCTCTCTAGAAGGCGGATAGTAGTACGTGCTGCATTCCTGCTATCACTTTGTCTCTGAAGTTGGTAGTAACGAACCAAAATCATGTTGGCTCCTTCAGACATCTTAGGCTGCAGGTTCTTTATGAGGCAAAAATAAGTTTTCATCTTTTCCATACTCCACAGCTTGCCAGATTTACGAGGACTTCCTAACAGAGAAACAGATAAATGGATAAAATAATCCAGAGCCTAAATCTGAAGTAAAGGGGCACTATCATAGGACGCCACCTTTGCCACAGGTCAGCTGAGGAAAACTGTACTGCCGGCAACTGTATGCGATATTATTATGAAGCAGAAGCATCTAGAAATAAGGCTAGGGCTACACGGCGACACTGGTCGCGGCCAGGATCGCTGAGTAGCGGGGATCCCACAGAAATGAATGGGATCGCCGCCGCAGTCACATGAAGTCCAGCAGTGTTGGATTTCTTGCGACTGTGGCGGGGATCCCATTCATTTCTGTGGGATCCCCGCTACTCAGCGATCCTGGCCGCGACAGGTGTCACCGTGTGGCCCTAGCCTAACAATCCAATAAAGTAATTTTGTCCAGCTGCACTGAAAGGGAACCCGATATCCCCATTTTCAAAATTTGGATATGCCCATTACCTTATTCTTTCAAGCATGTTGTTCCTGATGGTGCCCTATTCTGCTTTTGTGTTTCGTGGTTTCCGTGTATTTCACCATATAGCCAAGTGCGGCTTGCTGTGCCCTCTTCCTGCCTCCTAACCCTAGATTGATGTTTCTGAGTAGTGGCCATGTCATCTCATCTCCTTACATCTTGTACAGACGCACTCAGTCTCCTCCACGTGAACAATCCAGGTGTGCACTGCCTCTGTCTGGCACATGCATAGAGAATCGCTGAAGCCAGGCATTGTAGAATTATAAAATCCATTCAGCATAGCTTTCATTTTAAGTGTTTTGAGCCCATGGCTTTTACTCATAGCTTAGCTGACGTGTGCAAAACACGCAAGCTGGAAGCTTTGCCACATGGATTTTAAAATTATGCTGGACAAAATGACTTCATTGGATTTTTGCCTGTGTTCTCTGCCCAGAGAGTGCTTTGTGTGTCGCCCCCACAAACATATGTATCACCAAGGATTTACTGCTTGATTGTAATCTGTGGGGTGAGCTGTAGCTGTCTCCACAGTATCAGGCTGCTGAGTGCTGAAACACTTTGGGGGAGATTTCTCAAAACTGGTGTAAAGGAAAACAGGCTTAGTTGCCCATAGCAACCATATTCCACCTTCCATTTTCCAAAGGAGCTGGGAAAATAGTGGAATCTGGTTGCTATGGGCAACTAAGCCAGTTTTCTTGTACACAAGTTTTGATAAATTTCACTCCTAGCGGGTAAAAAAAAAAAAAAAATCAGCTGCCCTCTGTTGCATCACTCCTAAATAGCCTCTGCAAGTGATATCAGCAGAAAACTGTGCATCAGGAGTTTCCAATTGTTGGGTAAGACTGCATTTACATGAGAAAGAGATGTGTAACAGCCTTCACGTGACCTTTTTTAGAACCAATTGAAGTCAAAGGGGCTATTCACATGGTCATTCTTTTAACATGTCCTATTTTTGCCGTTTTTACAACCAGATGGCCCAGCTGAAATCAATAGGACCATTTTTAACAGCCGTTAAATAGGAGTGCACCCGTCTAATGGTCGTTAAAAACGGGTACACTAGTGGAAAATGGCCTTTTAGGCGTTAAACTAAAATAATTACCAATTACTCTCCTCATCCACTTCCATGTACAGAGGCAGTCACTCCTCTCTTGATGCTGAAGGACCTGTGCTCTCAGCGTCATGACATCACCATGCTCTCCCAAACATGATTGCTGTGAGTACATGGTGATGTCATCATGCTGGGAGTGCTGGTGCCTCAGCATCAATTTTTAATGGCAGTTTTAAATGGCCAGGAAATGGATGCAAAATGGTTGAAAAATGGCCATGAAATACTGATAGTATGTCACACCACCAATAGACTCTTGAGTAGTAGAAAAGCATTCTTTGGAGTAACCACATTTCTGTCTGATGAACAAATCTGGGTTTGGAACTCGAGTGGCCTGCACAGAGCCCTGACCTCATCAAACCCCATTAATAAGAAAAAACTGACCACATTGAAGCTCTTTTGGCTGAATAAGCACACACTCCCTCAGACACACTCCAAAATCTTGAAAGGGGGTATTTCACCTGTTTTTCACCTATATAACTCACAGCAGTGCCCCACAGAAGATTGCAGACACATCCCAGACAGCGATGGTTCGGTGTGCCGGACGTTCCGTGCATTGGGGAACTCAATTTGCGGTCTCCAATGCACAGGAACCATTGGCAGACAGATCCACACCAATTCAACTTATTCTATTATTTTGCAGTGCGGAGGCATGGAGAGAAACCCTACGGAAGCACTTTGTTCCAGATTCAAGTGAATGGGTCCACATCTGTGATACGGAGTGCACACGGCGGGTGCCCGTATATTGTGGACCCGCTGTTTGCGGGACGCAATACGGGCATGGCCGGTCAAAGGCCATACTCTGTAGTGTTCTAGAAAGATTATATTCACATCACTAATCTACCTTTATTTTCCAATATAAATGAGGAAATGATTCTGTCCCAGTCTTCATTTTTTGTGTCCAGCAATACCAGTACCAGATCAAATCTACTGAGAAGAGGACTGGCAAGTGCCACATTTACAGAAATGGATTCCTCTGGGTCATATGCTCCTTTGGGGTTTGTAGCAGCCAATATGGTGGTTCTTGTGTTTAGTTTGCACACCAACCTAAAAATCAACAGGAAAAGAAGGTCATCCCACTCAATCTCATTCACAAATTACACATTCTTTGTATATAAATGTGCTAGGAAAAACATTAATAATGCATCTTACCTGTACAAATAATAACTATGAAAGAGAAGTATAATAAACCACCTATTCTCAATCCTATTACACCGCAATATTGAAACAAATGTGTACACAGGACGGTTGCACCAGGTATCGAACTTTCAATACCTAATCAATACTTTTGCACTCAGATCAATATGATACTGGGATTTTCTGTTTTCAATACTAGGCTGCACTATTGCGCAGCCTAGTATCTTTTAGAAATCATGGCGTACCGCTCTCGGCTAAGGTGACTAATAGTTATTAAATAAAAAGTTTTTTTTAAAAAAATAAACACCAAAATATTAAAAGTTTAAATCACCCCCTTTCCTAATTTTACATATAAAAATATATAAACAATAAAAAAGTAAAACATATTAGGTATTGCCTCATCTGAAAAAAGTCAGAACTATTAAAAAATATATCTCTTTTTGCGTGGTATCGAATGGTATCGAGTATCGCAATACTTTATGGTATCAAAATCGAATCAAAATTTTGGTATCATGACAACCCTAGTACACAGTATAGCTGACAAATGTATAATTGCTAGGGGACCCACCAATGGATAAGGAATCTGAATGGGGCAATGGTTGAGCTCCATTCAAAGTCTAAGGGTCTGACAGAAACAACAATTGAGCGGTGAGGAGAAAAAGGGAATTCAGGACCCCAATCCTAAAAAGGGGGTGTGGTTTAAAGTTAAAAACCGAGCACCAACATTTTGGCAAAAAGTAAGACAACCAATATGTAGTGTAAAAGGTAAACAAAAGTGTCTAACATATCCAGCAAGATACATACATTTGGTGCATCTTTAGATTGTATAAATATTAGACAGGATTCAAAATCTGCTCTACAGTGTTTTACCACCCTCCCCACATCTCCCATGTACATAACTTCATATACTCTGAGACTTGTGTATCTGACTGAATTAGTTAACACTGGGACGGAAGACTTTCACTGAGGTGCATGCCATTCCATTTGCACCTTAATTTTAAAGAGGTTGTCCCCCGAAAAATGAAGATTACTTACGGTAATTGGATTTTCCAGAACCCAGGACAGCACGAAGAGAGAGAGGATCCACCCCCAGAGACAGGAAACCTGCACAAAATAAAAAGGCGGAGACTCTCCTCCACCTCAGTGTGAGTATCCAAGCATGAGAAAAGACTGAAATAACGTAATTTATAATATCCATACAAATATACCCACATATTATTATTAATAATTTTTTTTTTTTTTTTATATATGCACCCCTGTGCCACACACCAAAAACCAAGGGAGGGAAATAAGGGTGCTGTCCTGGGTTCTGGAAAATCCAATTACCGTAAGTAATCTTCATTTTTCCCAATCACCCAGGACAGCACGAAGAGAGCGAAATATCAGAGATAGAATCAGGGTGGGACAGCCACAGAAAGCACCTGTTCTCCAAAGGACAGATCCCCAGAGGATGAAAGATCAAGTCTGTAGTGTCTGTAAAAAGTGGACGGAGAGGACCAAGTCGCTGCCCTGCAGATGTCTTCAATAGAAACACTGCGTCTCTCCGCCCAAGAAGTTGAAACCGCCCGAGTAGAATGTGCTCTAAGATTTTCAGGAACAGAAACACCAGAAGAGGAATATGCAAGAGAAATTGCTGAGGTAATCCACCTTGAAATAGTAGATTTTGAAGCCGTATTGCCCTTGTTCTTCCCCTGGAAGATAACAAAAAGGGAGGAAACCTTCCTCCAAGTTTTAGTACAACCAAGGTATTGCAATATGGCTCTTCTAACATCCAAACAATGAAGGTTCTGCTCTTCCTGATTTTTTGGATTTTGGAAAAAAGCTGGCAGTACTACCTTCTGAGTTCTATGGAATCTACTCGTAACCTTGGGTAGGAAAGCCGGGTCTAAAGAAATCAAGACTCTATCGTCTAGAATCGTAGTGAAGGGCGGGTTGATAGACATAGCCTGAATTTCACTAATACGTCTGGCTGAAGTAAGGGCAACTAGTAAGCAAACCTTAAGAGTTAAAACCCTAATCGGAAGGTTTTCTAATGGTTCAAAGGGAGGTTTGGATAGGGCATTCAAAACTAGATTAAGATCCCAAGGAGCTATCCTTGGGGATACAGGCAAAGATGACCTACTGATTGACCTGAAAAATCTAGACACCCACGGGGAACTGGCCAAATCCTGACTAAAGAGGGCCGAAAGGGCAGAAACATGAACTTTAAGGGTATTAACTGCTAAGCCCATATCTAAACCCCTCTGCAGGAATTCAAGAACAGGATTTACTGGAACTGACTCTGGAAGGGAATCAATCTTAAAACCAGAAAGGCCTAAAAATTTCAACCATACCCTATGATATATCCTAATAGTAGATTTTTTCCTGCTTTTAATCAAGGTAGCCACCAACCTGTCTGAAAATCCCTTCTTCACTAACAGGCTCCTTTCAAATTCCACGCCGTCAGATGTAGATTCCTTACTGACGGGTGGACAACAGGCCCCTGACTCAGAAGATCCTGGTGCTCCGGAAGGACCCAGGGATCTGAAATGGACATCCTCCTCAGCCAGGGGAACCAGGATCTTCTCGGCCAGAAGGGGGCTATCAGGATAACTCTTGCTTTCTCCTCCCTGATCTTTCTCAGAACTCTTGGAACTAAGGGGATTGGGGGAAAAGCATAGGCTAAGGGGAAATTCCAATTCTGAACCAGGGCGTCTATCCCAGCCGGGGATCCCCTGGGGTCTAATGAAAAGAACCAAGGCAGCTTCTTGTTCCTTGTTGTAGCAAACAGATCTATGTCTGGACATCCCCAAAGATCCACTATCTTCCTGAAAACTACTTGGTTGAGACCCCATTCTGCCTGGGAGAGATGTCGCCTGCTGAGGAAATCCGCCCAGGTGTTGTCTACTCCCCGAATATGGACCGCAGTTATGGAAAGAAGATGTCTCTCTGCGATAGAAAAAATCCTCTGGCTTTCTGACATCAATCCCTGACACCTCGTGCCCCCCTGTCTGTTCAGGTAGGACACCGCAGTGCGATTGTCTGACAGGACCCTCACATCTGCTCCTCTTAACAGGTGTAGGGCTCCCACCAGAGACTTTCGGACTGCAGTCAGCTCCTTCAGTTCCTTTTTCTACACCTTCCCAGGAACCCTGCAGTAGAAAACCCTGACCATGTGCTCCCCAGCCTACTGGACTTGCATCTGTAGTGAGACAGATCATTCTCTCTAATTTCCAAGGAAGACCCTGATTTAAATTCTCCCTCTTTAGCCACCAGGACAGGTCCGACAAGGTCTGTACTGAAATTCTCAATTTTCCCTCCAATGAGACTCTGCCCTTGTCCCAGAAAGTAAGAATCTCCCACTGGAGAGATCTGACGTGGAACTGAGCCCACCTGACTGCCGGGATACATGATGTTAGGGAACCCAAGACAGACATTCCCTGTCTCAGTGAGACCTCCTGAAGCCTCTGGAGGTCTGAGACTACCCGAAAAATATTTAGGATTTTTTCCCTTGTCAAAAAAGTCTTCTGGGAGACAGAGTCCAGAAGAAGCCCCAGGAACGTCTGAGACTGAGACGGGAGTAAGCGTGATTTTTCTGTGTTCAGAATCCATCCCAGCTCTAAAATAATCTGGGACACAGTCTGAACTGCTCTTTTGCAATTGGTCTCCGAATTTGCCACTATCAGGAAATCGTCCAGGTATGGGATGAATAAGATATCGTGCACCCTTATATGTGCACTCATCTCTGCCACTATCTTTGTGAATACCCGGGGGGCTACAGACAGACCGAAGGGCATGGCTCTGAACTGGAGGTGAAACAATACTCCCCTCACTGGGACAGCTACTCTCAAGAATCTTTGATGCGGTGGAAAAATTGGGATATGATAATAAGCATCTTTTAAGTCCAGAACCGCCATGAAACAATGTGGAAAAAGCAGGTTGACTACTGATTTTATTGACTCCATCTTGAATTTTTTTACATTCAAATACAGGTTCAGCTTTTTTAAATTTATAATCGTCCTGTAGGAGCCATCCGGTTTTTTTACCAGAAATAAATGGGAGTAAAACCCTTTCTCTTTTTGTTCTTCTGGCACTCTTTCTAGGACCCCCTTGTCCAGGAGCTTCAAAACTTCCTCCTCCATGGCAGAAATTCCTTGCTTTGATGCCTGCACCTTTGTTATTAGGAACCTTTTTGGAGGAAGGGAACGAAAATCTAACTTTAGACCATTTTCTATAATGTCCAAGACCCAGGAACTGTCTGAAATACGGGCCCAGGTAGGGAAAAACTTTTTTAATCTTCCGCCTACCTGACCTCTGGCGTCATTGGGTATCCGGCTTCTTCTTATCACCTCTAGACTGATTGAAGAAGAATCCTCTTCCTCTTCTCTGGCCTCTGTATCTATCCTCTTTTCCTTTTCTCTGATTGTCCCTGTCACGAAAGGAACGAAAGGAACGATTCTGTCCTCCCGAAAACGAAAAGGATGATGACCTGAAACCAGGGAACTTTTTCTTATTGTCTGCTGCCTTCTCCAATAATTCATCAAGTGCTGGGCCGAACAAAAATTCCCCTTCACATGGCACTCCACAAAGCCTCTGTTTGGAAGCAAGATCACCCTTCCAGTTCTTTAGCCATAGCGCCCTACGGGCAGAGTTGGATAATGCCGAAGATCTTGCAGCGAGTCTAACAGAATCTGCAGACGCATCTGCCAGGAAATCTGCCGCCTTTCTTAAGGTGGGAAGGGAGGCTAAAATCTCCTCTCTGGAAACCTTACTACGAAGCTGAGAATCAAGCTCAGAAAGCCATACTACTAAGGAGCGGGCAGTACAGGTAGCAGCAATGCTAGGCCTAAATGAAGAGGTTGAAGCCTCCCAGGCTCCCCTCAAAAAAGATTCCGCCTTTTTATCTAACGGGTCTTTAAGCAACCCCGTGTCCTCAAAGGGTAATGCTACTTTTCTGGAGACTTTAGAAATAGCCACGTCAATCTTCGGTGCCTTGTTCCATGTCACACATTCCATCTCTTCAAACGGATATTTTCGTTTTAGATTCTTTGACAAAAATACTTTCCTATTGGGCTTTTTCCACTCGCCTTTAATCAGTTTAGCTATATTTTTATGGACAGGGAAGGTCTTATGTTTTTTTGACTCCAAGCCCCCAAACATAATGTCCTGAATAGATCTTGGCTCCCTGTCTTCCTCTATGCCCATAGTACTTCTTATGGCCTTCAATAATTTGTCCACATCTTCGGTGGGAAAACACGGACGGCCTCCCTCGTTTTCGCCTTCCGAGGAAGATCCAGAGGAGACATCAGAATGTAAGGCTCCCTCTTCCTCCGGTTCAGAAGCCGAGGAGGAAAGGAACCCAGCTGCCTCACGAGCGGGCTTAACGTTTTTAGAGGCAGTTTTCTTAGTTAAGGAGGAGGATACTTCAGATCTGACCAACGCCTGAAGGCACTTATAAAAAGATGGAGACTCCTCTGCCACGGTCCTATCTATACAGGCCTGGCATAATTTCTTATCCCAATCTCGGGGAACAGCAATCCTACATAGGGCACACTCTAAATTCTTCCTTTTAGAAATTACTTTCTTAGTCTTCCCCTACAAATGGGATAGATACAAAAAAATGTATACACATAAGGAAATGTCTGGTTTAAAAATCCAGAATCACTCACCCCCTTAAACCAAGTACCGGAGTTGGGGTAGGAACGGTCAATTCCTCTGCTGCCTTTTCTTCCTCCATATCTCAATCTGTTCCTGTGGATCAGATGTATACAGGCAGCAGGAACCTCTAACTGCAACAGGTTCCTTTATACTGGACACGGATGTCTTCCCCTATCCAGCGTTCCTCCGGTCACGTGGGTCTCGGCGTCTGACGTCCTCACAGCGCGCTCAGCGCTGCGTTCCAAAGGACGTCCCGCCTCTTGCTTTCACTTCCTATCGCCGCTCAGGCCCGGAAGCGCTCCACCTCCCTCCAGGACGCAGTCCACTGGCTCTCCCTCAGCGCCCGAGACGCTCCCTCCGGAGGCTCGCGGCGCCTCTGCAGCCACCTCCGGGGTGTCGCAGGTAAGGGCTCTGGAGAGGGGGAGCTCGATCACTCAGGATACCTTGAAGCAGGCTTCCCCTCAGAGACAGGAAACCACACTGAGGTGGAGGAGAGTCTCCGCCTTTTTATTTTGTGCAGGTTTCCTGTCTCTGGGGGCGGATCCTCTCTCTCTTCGTGCTGTCCTGGGTGATTGGGAAAAATATTCTACAGTTTTCAAACCAGCACCTGGATCTGAATATTTTTTGTAATTACATGTCATTAAAAACTTTGCATAGCCACTGACCTATTTAATAAAATGTATCTGTATAGCGCCAACTGCTGTAAGTTTTTTTCTTATTTCTTTGACCTGGTCACTGAGAAGGCCGCACATGCTGTTTCATCCTTCAACTGCCTCCTGAGCTGTGATAGGTAGAGCTCAGACACGCCCCCTGTGCTGCAGCAGAGAAGACACTCCCCTTGAGCTGCAGCAGAGAAGACACTCCCCTTGAGCTACAGCAGAGAAGACACTCCCCTTGAGCTGCAGCAGAGAAGACACTCCCCTTGAGCTGCAGCAGAGAAGACACTCCCCTTGAGCTGCAGCAGAGAAGACACTCCCCTTGAGCTGCAGCAGAGAAGACACTCCCCTTGAGCTGCAGCAGAGAAGACACTCCCCTTGAGCTGCAGCAGAGAAGACACTCCCCTTGAGCTGTCAGCTTGAAAGAAATCTAGCAGAGAAATGAATGTGGAGATCTCTGGATCTATGTGAGGTACAGGGCTGTTTCCAGCTTTGTTAGAAAGAGATTGTCGTGCACTATATGATGTCTGATTTTCATTTTTTAAATTAGTCAAGGGATATCCCCTTTAAGGCCACAAGTATATGTTGCATAATTTGCATGGATCAGCTTCACAGTTCTGTTTGCTGCAAATCCACACAATACCAGCTAGACATTACAGACATTTTACACACATAGATTGTGGTAAGGATTTTGAAAATCGCAGCATGTTTATTCTTTGTGCGAATTTTCATTGCACATTTGAGGCAAATCCGCAGCAAAATCTCCATGTAACACATGCAGATTTTGCAAAGGATTTGTCATGGAAGCGCAGCAAAATCCGCTTGCACATGTGGCCCAACCGTGCAAACATTCCCTGATGGTCTGGATTAATTTGAAGAAAATAAGCAATTATTTATAGTCACATACACATGCTTTAAAAATAAAAAAAAATATATTGTCTTAATAGTAGAGCCTGAAGCAAATGTCTTAAATAAATAGAATGTTTTTCCCCATTGCAATAATTGCACCAATATATTTTTCAAAAAGGTTATCAGTTTTCAAAAAGGTTATCAGCAGGAAATAACCATTAAGAGACACTGATTAGGACTTTTATAACCTCTGTGTCAGAAGAATAGAAAACCTACATCCATCAACAATCCAGTTCACAGAAGCAGATTCTCTAAGCAACTTGAAAAAAATCCTTCTACTAAGTAAGAAAAACATGGTCATGACAGTGATTCTCTAGTATGGGTGGAAAATATAAGGGTTGGTGGGTTTTTCTCTCGGTTGAATTCCGATGACCTATACAATATCTGATCGTGGGAGTCTGACTCCTGCCAATCAGCTGTTTGAAGTGGCTGCGGTGCTCTGGTGAGCTGAAACTACTTTCTATCAAACCAACATTCACAGAGAAAATATATTGTACTGTTTTTAAGGCAATGTTTAGACTATGGCTAGAATACCGTACAGTATACCGTTTAGCCTGCTAG
Organism: Rhinella marina; assembly: GCA_900303285.1. NCBI lineage: Eukaryota > Metazoa > Chordata > Amphibia > Anura > Bufonidae > Rhinella > Rhinella marina. Next base: position 413,881 of record ONZH01015201.1, read on the forward strand.
GGCTGTCCCTGCTTCTGAAGAAGCTCCCCCTGCTAGTTAATTGACAGAATTGGACATCCCGTTCAGGACAGAAACTGGCACCTATTCCACTGCTCTACGCCACTATCCAGAAGGGTGCCGGTGCACTCACAGTCACTGCTCCAGAAACAGCGTCACAGATGTGAGATTGTCAAACCAGGTTGGTTTGACGGTTCCTGTCAATCTAGCAGCAGGAGGAGCTTCTTCAGCAGCGGGGGGAACCCCTCACAGTTGGTGAACTCTTGTTGATGAGACAAATTGATTTGCTCATCACTAGTTTGTACCAATACTAAGCTGTACTAAGCTTGGTTATGTGCATAATAAAAAGTTTAAACACAGTCTACTAAAACACATCTCTGGGATCTGCTCCTATGTTCAGAACTGGGCCCCTGAAGAGCAGTTACACATATGTAGCCATCCTCCATTCACCACTATGGGAGTTCCAAAAACAGCCAAGCAATCCACATAATCTAAAAATATACATCATAAACAGAATAAGCCTAATATGTAACATTTGGCACCAAAATTATGTCAGAATTCTGGCTTAAAATTCTGTTTCAAACTAAGTCAACCAATAGCTGGTACAGATTTAGACAAAAAGTGTCTAGCCATGCACCATATTTATCATCCAGCCTGAGCTCCTGTAACAACACCAGAGAGAGAGTAAAATAGGAATGAAAGGGTGTCTTCACACATGGCAGAATTTGCTGCAGAATTGTCTGCGAATGAAAATCAATTCCATTAATTTGAATGGGGCTTAACAATCCCATTCAAATTAATGGAACGGATTCTCAGTTGCAGAAACTTTCTGTGATAAAATCTGCAGAATATGAAGCCATGCAAAAACCCTAAGAAGGGACCAACACTTGTCAGATCTTCCTCCTGAGGAAAGATCCAAGAAGACTTCAAATAAAGTAGAGGGTGGAGGCCTGGTAGCAGTGTGACAGATCTGTTCAACTGAAGTATTAGCTTGAGTGAGCAAAAAGCTTTCATGTTTACTTTCACCATGGCGACTAGAGAACTACTGTACATGTGTTCTTGTAACCAGCTTATGGGTTTTTTTTAACTGACTTCGATATTTTCACAGGAAATAATTTTTTTGGCAGAAAATACAGAGCCTTGCGAAAGTATTCGGCCCCCTGGAACTTTTCAACCTTTTGCCACATTTCAGGCTTCAAACAAAAAGATATAACATTTTAAATTTTTTGGTAAAGAATCAACAACAAGTGGGTCACAATTGTGAAGTGGAACGAAATTTATTGGATCATTTAAACTTTTTTTGTAATAATAAAACTGAAAAGTTGGGCGTGCAAAATTATTCGGGCCATTTACTTTCAGTTCAGAAAACTCACTCCAGAAGTTCATTGAGGATCTCTGAATGATCCAATGTTGTCCTAAATGACTGATGAAGATAAATAGAATCCACCTGTGTGTAATCAAGTCTCCGTATAAATGCACCTGCTCTGTGATAGTCTCAGGGTTCTGTTTAACCCCTTCATGACATAGCCATTTTTCACCTTAAGGACCAGGCCAAATTTTGGAAATATGACATGTGTCACTTTATGTGGTAATAGCTTTGAAACACTTTTACTCATCCAAGCCGTTCTGAGATTGTTTTCTCGTGACACATTGTACTCCATGACAGTGGTAAATTTGAGTCAATATAAATCACCTTTATTTATTAAAAAGTCCTAAATTTACAGAAAATTTGGAAAAAATTGTAATTTTCAAACTTTGAATTTCTCTGCTTTTAAGGCACATTGTGATTTCTCACAAAATAGTTATTACTTTACATTTCCCATATGTCTACTTTATGTTACCATCATTTTGTAGATATAATTTTATTTTTTGGGGACGTTAGAAGGCTTAGAATTTTAGAAGTAATTCTTAAAAATTTTAAGAAATTTTCCAAAACCATTTTTTTTAAGCACCAGTTCAGTTCTGAAGTCACTTTGTGGGGTTAACATAATAGAAACCACCATAAATTACCCCATTTTAGAAACTACACCCCTCAAGGTTTTCAAAACTAATTTTACTAACTTTGTTAACCCTTTATGTCTTCCACAAGATTTAAAGGAAAATGGAGATGACATTTCTAAATTTCACTTTTTTGGCAGATTTTCCATTTTAATCCATTTTTTCCTGTAACACATCAAGGGTTAATAGCCAAACAAAACTCAAAAACTATTACCCTGATTCTGCGATTTACAGAAACACCCCACATGTGATTGTCAACTACTGTATGGGCGCACAGCAGGGCGCAGAAGGAAAGGTGCGCCAAATGGTTTTTGGAGGGCAAATTTTGCTGGACTGGTTTTCAGACTCCATGTCCCATTTGAGGCCCCCCTGATGCACCCCTACAGTAGAAACAACCAAAAAGTGCCCATATTTTGGAAACTAAGGGATAAGGTGACGTGTTATTGATATTATTTTGGGTTACATATGATTTTTGATCGCTTTATATTACACTTTTTGTTAGGCAAGGTAACCAAAAATGGCTGTTCTGGCTCAGTTTTTATTTTTATTTTTTTTACTGTGTTCACCGAGGGGTTAACTCCTGTGATATTTTTGTAGAGCAGGTTGTTACGGACGTGGCGATACCTAACATGTATAGTTTTTTTTATTTATTTAAGTTTTACTCGATAATATCATTTTTTAAACAAAAAAATCATGTTTTAGTCTCTCCATAGTGTGAGAGCTGTAGTTTTTTTATTTTTTGGGCAATTGTCTCAGGTAGGGGCTCATTTTTTGCGGGAAGAGGTAACGGTTAGATTGGTACTATTTTAAGGGGCATATGCCTTTTTGATCGTGTGGTATTGCACTTTTTGTGATGTAAAGTGACAAAAAATGGCTTTTTTGACACTGTTTTTATTTTTTTTTTTTTACGGTGTTCACCTGAGGGGTCAGGGCATGTGATATTTTTGTAGAGCAGGTTGTTACGAACGTGGCGATACCTAACATGATTGGGGTATTTTTTTTCTTTTTTTACTAATTTTAAATTTGAGTTTTGGGGGGAAAAATAGGATTTTTTAAAAACTTTTTTTAACTTTTTTTTTTTAACTTTTTTTTTTTTTTTTTACACTTTTTTAGACTCAGACCCACTTGGTTCTTGAAGAACCAGTGGGTCTGATTGTTCTATAATACACTACAGTACACTGTATAGTGTACTGCAGTGTATTTTCACTCTTGCTAAGCCTTGTCAGGCTCCTGCTTTTAGCAGGAGCCTGAACAGGCTTACTTACACCATGGCAACCGAGACGCTTCTGAAAGCGTCTGGTTGCCATGGTAACCATCGGGACGCTGCCAGAGCAGAACAGCGTCCCGATGGAAGGGGGAGGGAGCTTCCTCCCCCTCTTCAGTCCACACCATCGGCGCTGCCAGCGCACCGCAGCGCCGATGGGAGAGGGAGGGAGCTCCCTCCCAGTTAACCCTTTCCATGCCGCGGTCCCTACGGACCGTGGCATGGAAGGGGTTAAACTGCTGACATCGGCGCCAGCACCGATGTCAGCAGTTTGAAGCAGAGTATCAGCTGTATGCTGATACTCTGCTTCACCCGCTCGGCCATCCTGAACATCAATGCTGCGGCGATGCCGCCGCCATACCGCACGCCCGCCGGCCGGCCCGCCCGCCCGCCGCACATTACACCCCCCCACCCCCCCTGAAAATGGCAAAAAATAGCGATCTGGGGTGGGGGGGGTGTATATAGTAGAAAAAAATAATTATTTATTTTAAATTCTATTTAGTATTGCATCGCTATGATTGGCTAGTCTGTATAGACTAGCCAATCACAGCGATCGATAGCCCGGGACCGCCCCCATTGGTCCCGGGCTGGTAAGCTGAGACCCCTGGCTGTAAGTAACAGCCGGGGTCTCAGCACTGTCACCATGTCAGCAGACATGGTGACAGTTTCATGTAATGACGAGTATACTCGTCATGGAGCGTTAAATAGCAGTGCTCCATGACGAGTATACTCGTCATATAGCGTGAAGGGGTTAAGGGCCCGTTCACACGACTGTGTAAACGGGTCCGCACCTATTCCGCAAACTTGCGGAATAGGGGTGGGCCCGTTCACCTCTACGGGCGGCACGCTATCTTGCTGAGCCGCGGCTCCGTGCCGCGGCCCAGCAAGAAAATATAGAACATGTCCTATACTTGTCCGTACGCACGGACAAGTATAGGCATTTTCAATGGGGCCGCCCGGCGTGTGTTCCGAGCGCTGCTGAATGCACGCCGGGCGGCCCCCGTATTTTTGCGGGTCCGCAGTAATGGGTACCCGCAAAAATACGGCCGTCTGAACAGGGCCTAAAGCACAGAGAGCATCATGAAGACCAAGGAACACACCAGGCAGGTCCGTGATACTGTTGTGGAGAAGTTTAACCCTTTCTACCCCGGAGGTTTTTTCGGTTTTGCGTTTACGTTTTGCGCTCCCTGCCTTGATACAGCCATAACTTTTTTATTTTTCTGTTCACATAGCTGTATGAGGGCTTGTTTTTTGCGGGGCAAGTTGTACTTTCAAACGCCACCATTTAATATTGCATATGATGTAGTGGGAAGCGGGAAAAAAATTCCAAATCGGGTGAAATTGCAAAAAAAGCACAATTCCGCTACAGTTTTCCTGTTTTTTTATTTACGGCGTTCGATGTTCATTAAAACTGACCAGTTACTTTCATTCTACTGGTCAGTACGAATCCGGCGATGCCTAATATGTATAGTTTTTCTTGTGTTTTGATAGTGATAAAATAATAATAAAATAATAATAATTTTTTTTTTTTTGGTCGTCATATCTGGACCCCTATAACTTTTTGGTATTTATGTGTACGGAGCTGTATGGGGGCTAATTATTTTTATTGATACCATTCTGGGGTGCGTATGACTTTTTGATTGCTTTTTATTTAATTTTTTTTAGAAAAAAGCGACAAAAAAACAGCGAATCGCCATTTTGACGTTTTTTTCCGCCACACAATTCACCGTGTTGGAATTTTTTTTTATATATTTTAAAAAGTACGGGCGTTTTCGGTCACGGTGATACCCATGATGTCTATATTTATTTTTATTTAGGTATTTATTTTTTAATTATACGGAAAGGGGAGTGATTTAAACTTTTATATTTTTTTATTTTTTATATATTTAACTTTTTTTAAAAAAATTTTTGTGATTATTTTAAAGCTCGAATATGAGCTAATATATTGTGTTTTTTTTTTCTTTATGAGCAATCAGGGATTTACTAGATGGAGATAAATCCAAGAATTGCTCATTTCTTATCCTGGCCTGCCATCTAGTGGCCAGAATAAGAATTGCAGTTTGAAAACTGTAATCCTCACCAGCGAGGATTACAGTTTTCATATGGTGTACAGACACCCCAGTTGGCCACTCGGGGCGTCTGTACACCACCCGGAAGCGCACGCTTCCAGGTTCAGACGCATCCTGACACGTGATCACGGCATCAGAAGGCCCAGGAAGACGCCGCCGATGGCGGTACGTAGCGGCAAGTCTCTGCTGTTAGAAACAGCAGAGACTTGCCAGCCATGACGCCCGCCGCACGGGCGTCATGTCCCCGCACCGCCCCCGCGCCGTACATGTACGGCGCTGGTCGGGAAGGGGTTAAAGCCGGATTTGGATACCAAAAGATTTCCCAAGCTTTAAACATCCCAAGGAGCACTGTGCAAGCGATCATATTGAAATGGACGGAATATCAGACCACTGCAAATCTACCAAGACCCGGCCATCCCTCTAAACTTTCATTTCAAACAAGGAGAAGTCTGATCAGAGATGCAGCCAAGAGGCCCATGATCACTCTGGATGAACTGCAGAGATCTACAGCTGAGGTGGGAGAGTCTGTGCATAGGACAACAATCAGTCGAACACTTCACAAATCTGGCCTTTATGGAAGCGTGGCAAGAAGAAAGCCATTTCTCAAAGATATCCATAAAAAGTCTTGTTTACAGTTTGCCACAAGCCACCTGGGAGACACACCAAACATGTGGAAGAAGGTGCTCTGGTCAGCTGAAACCAAAATCGAACTTTCTGTAAACAATAAACCCCGACAAAAAAGAGAAACACTAACACATGTGCTCATCTAAAATCAAATATATTTATTGATAACAAAGATAAAAATAAAATCATCCCCTGATGAAGCCTGATGAAGCCATCTTGGTGAAACGTATGTTGGAGTCACAGTTGGAGTTTGGGGCAATATGAGGTTGCACTAATCACTGTAGTTACTATGAACTATTTGGTTGACTTATTTTTGCACTAGGCACTTTATTTATGTGACAACATATGTATATACTCAGCTGTGTTGGAACGTCATATGATTCCACCCAGCATTGTCCGTGTTTGTTTGTGCTTGTTCCTTTCCACCGTCATTTATTATCTGATCATGATGTGATTTTAGTACGAGAATTTTATTTTTATCTTTGTTATCAATAAATATATTTGATTTTAGATGAACACACGTGTTAGCGTTTCTCTTTTTTGTTGGGGTTTAGTGTATTTATCTAACACAGCAATTTAGGCGTATATTTTTGGAAACAATGCAAAACGATATGTTTGGCATAAAAGCAACACAGCTCATCACCCTGAACATACCATCCCCACTGTCAAACATGGTGGTGGCAGCATCATGGTTTGGGCCTGCTTTTCATCAGCAGGGACAGGGAAGATGGATGGAGCCAAATACAGGACCATTCTGGATGAAAACCTGTTGGAGTCTGCAAAAGACCTGAGACTAGGACGGAGATTTATCTTCCAACAAGACAATGATCCCAAACATAAAGCAAAATCTACAATGGAATGGTTCAAAAATAAAGGTATCCAGGTCTTAGAATGGCCAAGTCACAGTCCAGACCTGAATCCAATTGAGAATATGTGGAAAGAGCTGAAAACTGCTGTTCACAAACGCTCTCCATCCAACCTCAAAGAGCTCGAGCTGTTTTGCAAGGAGGAATGGGCAATAATTTCAGTCTCTAGATGTGCAAAACTGATAGAGACATACCCCAAGCGACTTGCAGCTGTAATCGCAGCAAAAGGCGCAACAAAGTATTAATGCAAGGGGGCCAAATAATTTTGCACGCCCCACTTTTCAGTTTTATTACAAAAAAAAGTTTCAATGATCCAATAAATTTCGTTCCACTTCACAATTGTATCTTTTTGTTTGAAGCCTGAAATGTGGCAAAAGGTTGAAAAGTTCCAGGGGGCCAAATACTTTCGCAAGGCACTGTATATGTTAGAATTTTCTTCCAAGTTCTCTGTTGTCAAGTAAACCTCGGAATACCAAACTAGGCCTTGGGACAAGAGGGCCCATACTTCCAGTAGCACACTTTGTTGCATCACAGACATACACTCAGTAATGTACTGAAACCTATTAGATTACAAGGGTGTCATTAACAGAACCCATGACTTAGTTCCCTGAATTTCCCCAAATCATCCAAAATTACAGCTTGGGGAACTGCATAGGCCAGCCTGAAGTGTCAATTATGAAGAAAGGCATCTAACTCAATCGGCGATTCTTAGGATGTACAGAAAATGGCTTAAAGAGTGCCTGTCACTATGATAAATTCCAGTAAACCAGTCATACTGCCTGGTAGGGTTGATCATGGTCAATTATATGAGCCCTATACTGCTGCAATCAGAAGTACTATTGCACCAAAATTCTTACTTTTATTTATTTATTTTTTTTTATTAACCTCATACGATCAACTGTGAATCATTTCAGGGTGGATTCTTGTCAATCAGGGCATGTGGGGTTGTGGTGACTGGGGAAAGGAAGATGTGAAGGGGTGTTGAAGGGCTAGAGAAGCCCCTCACTGCTCCAAGCACCTAATTTGCATAAAAGTAAAAATTTCACTGGAAAGTTAGATCAGCTTGCAGCCATAGAGGGTTTGTTTAATTCACCAAGATCAACCCTACTAGGCAGTTGTTCCCCTGTGTGCCTAGGTACCTCCATCTCCAGCCTGTTCCACAAGAATACCATCTCAGCAAGGCCTCACCAACAACATAGGATTACACAGCAGAAAAGCCGTTAGTTTCTACTTCTGATTAGAAAGAACAGATTATCTGAGAAGATTAACTCAATACTCATTTACTGTGCTGTTCCTAACAGATCAGAAGTGCTTTGTTCCTATAATGAAACAGTACAATAAATAAAGTGATAGGCCAACAAACCTAGCAAAGCATGACCAATCAGAATTCTGCTCTGATAAAGAAGTCTTCAGCTTTCCTCTGACAGCCATTTTAGACTCTGGTTCAAGACTGAATTGTGTGTTTAATTTCTTAGTGCACAATAAGAAGATGGAGACTGGCCACCTGCCAATTTGAATGACTTGCTAAAGGCCCTTTTACACGAGCCGATTATCGTTCAAATAATCGTTCAAACGTTCGGATTTGCACGATTATTGTTGTGTATAAACACGGGTAACGATTTAACGACGAACGAGATTTTGTTCGCTTCTTGTTGATCGCATCTTTTGTCCTGCCAATAAATTAATCGCTCATCGTTCGAAAATCTTCCAGTTTAAACGAAAATCGTTTTAGTCGTTGGCAGATGGTAATGGTAATGCTTATGGCAAGGAGCAAGGAACGATCGTAATAACGATTATAAAACGACCGAAAGTACGAAGATTGTGAACGACTTCTCTTTCAGTGTAAACGGTATTTACATTGCATCGTTCGATCGTTCATCTACGATCGCTAATACGATTTATCTTTCCGTGTAAAAGGACCTTTAGTTAGTGGTCTTATGTTAGGATAAGATAAGCTTTGCTCGTTGGCAATTGACCAATTAGCCAGAATGAATTATGAAAAGTATGGCTTCAGTATTAACCAATCATGAGTGTTATTTGCATGTGTGTTAACCAATTATGATGATACTTTGAGAAGTCACACCCAGCACCCTGTTGGACGGTGTATAAATAAAGGGGCTTGACCCAACTTTGGTGGGAAACTTGCTGAGTTCTACACCTGTTTGCTGAACATTATTCCACTTTAGCGACATCATTCACCTGAAACACATGGCTCGATCCCCTATGTGACTGACCATTGTGTTAGCCACAACATGCTCCTAGTCTACTTCTTTACAAAGGATATACCGTTGCTTGAGACAGGGATCCCTTTTATGCAAAAAGCACAACAGGTTAAAGTTCAAATGGTCCTTATGCAGATGGTATCCAAGCCAATTAATCTCTGAAATTGCAACCTATGGATTCCTCATGTTGTCCTCGTAAAAATAATCAGAAACAGTCTTACCAAAATCTATTGAAAGGTATTTATCTTTACTAGGGTTGTCGTGGGTATCGAAATTTCGGTACTGAATCTATACTTTTATACCAGTATCGATTCGGTACCGGAATTTGCTCTTTTTCAATACTAAAATAAAAAATCCTCTTACCTGTCCTGCGCCGCGGCTCCGCTCCGGCGCTCCTCTTCTTCTCCGGGCCCGCATTGCACTGTCCTGACCGCGTACAGCGTCAGGACATAGTGCGCGCACTCTGACCTGACGCTGCACGCAGTCAGGTGACAGTGCAGCGCCGGGAAGAGAAGAAGAGGCGCGCCGGAGCGGAGCCGCAGCGCAGGACAGGTGAGAGATTTTTTTATTTTATTTTGATGGGGGCACAGTGGGCTGATCTGAGGTCTTATGGGGCACAGTGGGCTGATCTGAGGTCTGATGGGGGCACAGTGGGCTGATCTGAGGTCTGATGGGGGCACAGTGGGCTGATCTGAGGTCTGATGGGGGCACAGTGGGCTGATCTGAGGTCTGATGGGGGCACAGTGGGCTGATGTTAGGTCTGATGGGGGCACAATACGCTGATGTTAGGTCTGATGGGGGCACAATACGCTGATCTGAGGTTGATGGGGGCACAGTGGGGCTGATGTTAGGTCTGATGGGGCAGTGGGATGTAGGCTGATGGGGCAGTGGGCTGATGTTAGGTCTGATGGGGGCACAGTGGGCTGATGTTAGGTCTGATGGGGGCACAGTGGGCTGATGTTAGGTCTGATGGGGGCACAGTGGGCTGATGTTAGGTCTGATGGGGGCACAGTGGGCTGATGTTAGGTCTGATGGGGGCACAGTGGGCTGATGTTAGGTCTGATGGGGGCACAGTGGGCTGATGTTAGGTCTGATGGGGGCACAGTGGGCTGATGTTAGGTCTGATGGGGGCACAGTGGGCTGATGTTAGGTCTGATGGGGGCACAGTGGGCTGATGTTAGGTCTGATGGGGGCACAGTGGGCTGATGTTAGGTCTGATGGGGGCACAGTGGGCTGATGTTAGGTCTGATGGGGGCACAGTGGGCTGATGTTAGGTCTGATGGGGGCACAGTGGGCTGATGTTAGGTCTGATGGGGGCACAGTGGGCTGATGTTAGGTCTGATGGGGGCACAGTGGGCTGATGTTAGGTCTGATGGGGGCACAGTGGGCTGATGTTAGGTCTGATGGGGGCACAGTGGGCTGATGTTAGGTCTGATGGGGGCACAGTGGGCTGATGTTAGGTCTGATGGGGGCACAGTGGGCTGATGTTAGGTCTGATGGGGGCACAGTGGGCTGATGTTAGGTCTGATGGGGGCACAGTGGGCTGATGTTAGGTCTGATGGGGGCACAGTGGGCTGATGTTAGGTCTGATGGGGGCACAGTGGGCTGATGTTAGGTCTGATGGGGGCACAGTGGGCTGATGTTAGGTCTGATGGGGGCACAGTGGGCTGATGTTAGGTCTGATGGGGGCACAGTGGGCTGATGTTAGGTCTGATGGGGGCACAGTGGGCTGATGTTAGGTCTGATGGGGGCACAGTGGGCTGATGTTAGGTCTGATGGGGGCACAGTGGGCTGATGTTAGGTCTGATGGGGGCACAGTGGGCTGATGTTAGGTCTGATGGGGGCACAGTGGGCTGATGTTAGGTTGATGGGGGCACAGTGGGCTGATGTTAGGTCTGATGGGGGCACAGTGGGCTGATGTTAGGTCTGATGGGGGCACAGTGGGCTGATGTTAGGTCTGATGGGGGCACAGTGGGCTGATGTTAGGTCTGATGGGGGCACGGTGGGCTGATGTTAGGTCTGATGGGGGCACAGTGGGCTGATGTTAGGTCTGATGGGGGCACAGTGGGCTGATGTTACGTCTGATGGGGGCACAGTGGGCTGATGTTAGGTCTGATGGGGGCACGGTGGGCTGATGTGAGGTCTGATGGGGGCACGGTGGGCTGATGTGAGGTCTGATGGGGGCACGGTGGGCTGATGTGAGGTCTGATGGGGGCACGGTGGGCTGATCTGAGGTCTGATGCTGGCACAGTGGGCTGATGTGAGGTCTGATGGGGCACACAGATTTTTTGTGTTTTATTTTTTCGGCGTGGTATCGAATGGTATCGAGTATCGAATACTTTTTCTTGGTATCGAAATCGAATAAAAATTTTGGTATCGTGACAACTGTAATCTTTACTAAGGATAACCATTACTGAGGGGGTCTGATGGCGAAGAGGCGATTTTAATCTATCCACTGAATTCTTCAGTGTAGCCTTACATTGCAGGAATGCAAGATCCAAGAGAGAGAGATCATGCACGAGGCCTAACTGGCGGCTTTGAGTCCAACAAAGAAATTTTCAAAACTGACTGTCCCCAGTGATGACTTCATACTAGGAGCACTAATTGGGCCTTTGCTGGTATGCCAGACTTCCTGATCTTTTGACTCCAAACTAGAAGAATTATGGGCCTTTGCTAGTGTTCTAGACTTAATGCAGACCTGCCCATCTTATGACTCTAACTAGAGGCATCTATTCACTCTTTACAGCTTACACCAATGACAACCTGACCCTCTTATGATTCTATATTGGGAGCACAGACACGGCTCTAGACTACCATCTTACGACTCCACACCAAAGGAAATTTACCGGCTGAGTTCAGAGGTCTAAGACCTAGTGGGCTAGAAACAGCAATCCAAGGCAATCTCAGTGCCAGAGGAAGCCAGTTAAACCAAGTGCAGAGTTAGACATCAAACAAAGGCAAAATCAGCAAGCCATCCAGACACAGAGGTCTAACCAGACACAGAGTCAGAAGCAGTCTGCCAAACTAGTCACAGAGGCAGACTGCCAAACCATACAAAGAGGCAGAACCATTCAGTCAAACTAAGCACAGCCAACTAGGCAAAAAGGTCAGCAAGCCAAACGAGGCATAGGCTCAGTGAACCAAACTAGGGGGAGGCTGCAAACCAACCAAGCTCTGAGACAGGTGGCCGACAAGGTTCAGAGGAAGGCCGACCATCCACATCAAACCAAGCAGAGAGGCCAAGGAAATGGAATGATACCCAGACTGCTAGACTGTTCCCACTAGAGCAGTGGTTCTCAACTCCAGTCCTCGGGACCCACCTGCCAGTCAGGTTTTCAGGATTTCCTTAGTTTAGAACAGCTGATATAATTAGCGTCCATCCATCAGGACTTACCACAGGTATTCATTCTGTGGGATATTCCTAAATCCTGACTGGCAGGTGGGTCCTGAGGACTGGAGTTGAGAACCACTGCACTAGAGGTCTAAGCTCCAGGGGCCTACCAACAGGGGAGGATTGGCCATAGACCTTATCGGGAAATTTCCCGGAGGGCCGATGCCCAGAGAGCCACCTGGGACCCCTCATGGCTGACCTGTGGAAGTTTTTGGGCATGTATTTTGTGTTGCTGGCAGTATTTTGTGATGGACTGTGATATTTGGCTCTATCAGGGTGGTAAAATGTGCCACAATATGGTATTACTGGCCTGCCTTCCATCAATTTGGACCCAACTACAAAATGGGGCCACTTTTATTATTTTTTCCAGGGCCACTTTAAGTTCCCAGTCCGCCTCCAGGCTCAAATATTCCATGCAGTTCCCGCTGGAGATTGGTTCACGCCATCAGTGAGGTGTTCCAAGGCCCTAGAAGCCGCATGCTAGAGGCTCCTCTGTCTTTAGGACAGGAAACCACTGAAGGAAAAAGTTAGTGTTCTGTTTTAATTGCTTTAAAGAGGACCTTTCACCACTCCTGACATGCCTGTATTAATAGCTTCATGCATTCCCCATGTAATAACAAGTCTGGAACATCTATTCTTATGTCTGTATGTTGTCATTCCTTTATTATTTGCACTAGAAGTTATGAATGAATTGCTATTTGTCTTCAGTAAGGGAACAGAGGGGAGGTAATCAGTTGGGGGTGTGTACCTGCACAGTCTGAACATGGCAGCACTGATTGGCTAGAGTTAGACTGTGCAGGGACACACCCCCAACTTGTTACCTCCCCTCTGTTCCTTTACTGAAGGCAAATAGCAATTCATTCATAACTTCTAGTGCAAATAATAGAGGAATGGCACAACATACAGACATAAGAATAGACGTTCCAGAATTGTTAATACGTGGGGAATGCATTGAGCTATTAAAACAGGCATGTCAGGAGTGGTGAAAGGTCCTCTTTAAGGCTTCCTGTCCAGCTGTAGGGATGGATGTCTCTGTGGTGCTGATATGGATAAAAGGGGAAAAAAAATGACAAAATTCCTATTTTTTTTCTTGTTCATCCCGCCTTCCAAAAAGTCATAAAAAAGAGATCAAAAAGTTCTATGCACCAGTTAATAGCAAAATAAAAAATAAAAAAAAACCCACAGCAAATCATCCTGCAAAAACAAGCCCTCACACAGGGAAAACTAAAATTGCTATGGGGAGTTGAATTCCTTTGCTGCTTCCTCTGCCATCTCTTCCCTCTTCTTCTTGACTGAAAAGGCTAGACTCCTACATAGACATCTCACCTGGTCTTGTCAATCAATAAGTAGAAGCAGGAGGAGTGAGGGTGCACAGAGTGACTTGGACCCGTCCTCAGAGCACATGACTGCTCATTAGCATATGAAGTTTTATTTTACAGTATGAAGAAACGGATCATTAACTGAAAGGTATCATTACATTCAGCAGAGATAGTCCTACAGGCATTGTGCCTGGTTCAACAGTGAAGCTCCTGGTGACCTGAATACAGGAGGATTTATAATCCACCCTTTCCACTGAACATCTGTCTTATTTCTTTGCACTTGCGATGGCTGAAGGTATCTGCAGCACAACATCCCATGTAACAGCAACAGATGAAGGTGCAGGCAGGAATATGCCATGCCCATACTTTTACTATGTGTTATAGGAATTATTTTTCTGTGCCCCAACTTCATGTTATTATACAAAAACATCTATATCACAACTTAAAGGGAATGTGTTGCCTATATTTTTCCTGCCAGTTAAAAACAGATCGACACACAAGATTTTTTTTATTCTGTTTCCAGGACATGATTTACTTAGGCCAAAGCCCTATGAGACAGTACGTTGGCACTAGGTTCCAGGTAGACTCAACTGAAAGAGGTCTGAGGCCTGCATCGCAGAAGGCAGCAGACAATGGGACTCGGGTATTAGTTTTTTCTTTCATTTGGGCATTAATGGCAGCAATATAAGCAGCACTGTTAAGTTGGGGGCACTATAAGGGACATTACTATTAATAGAGGCACTTTAGGGGGCATTATTATTAGTGGGGGCACTATTTTCAGTAAAGTATTTGGGGGCATTGTGGACCACAGCGGGCAAAGTATTGGGGGTGGCCGCAGGATGTGAAGACTGTGCTGAGAAAGTGGGGAGGATGATGGAAATCTGAGGAATCCAAGATGTCTGTGGGACAATTTTGCAGCAAAAGATGAGAAAAGAAAACATGTTCATCAGAGGAGACACCACAGATAAAAGGTATGTAGTGCTGTATTGTCCTGTGTGACCAGGAGCATGTTGACAGAAGGGCTGGCTTTGTGCTGTGACCCAAGTCTCACCACAATTAGGCCTCATGCACACAACTATATTTTTGGTCTGTGTCCGCAAAAAAACAAAGATTTCACCCATGTGCTGGCCTCATCCGTTTTATGCTGCACTGTGGTATTTGCTTCTGCTGGGGCAGTATATTGTGCTGCACTTTAGTATTTGGTTCTGCTACACCTCTTGATGGTCCCACCTACTTGAGTTAAACCTGCCTTCTCATGTTGACACCACCTTCTGTCAATTTGGGCTCATCTACAACATGGGACCACTATTTTAATTTCCAGGGCCACTTTAAATTCCCAGGCCGCAACTGATACTGTAACACAGAGCACTAGACTCAGGACTAATATGGAACACTAGTTCAGGAGTCCTCTAATTCATGAGCTCCAGGTTTCCCCCACCCCCTACTGCTGACTGCAATAGGAAGAGAGCTGTATATCGGAAACAGTAGCAGTCTTGCAGCTTATGGGAAAGGGGTGTGGCTTTACAAAAATGATAATGTGACCCAGTATGTAACATTTTGAACCAACATTGTGCCACAATTCTGGCGTAAAATGTTGTCTCTAATCAATCCAACCAATAGGTGATTAGGTGAATAGGTGAAACTGAAATCATGCTATCTGCTCTCCATGCCCAAAATAGCTGCATCCTTAAAGGGGTTGTCTCACCTCAGAAATTTTGGGCTACCTTTGTTTCCTAGCCCTGAACATTCTGCTACATACGCTGTGGTGACTCAAAGTTTGATGGCACGAGCAAGCGGTGCTAGGATGATGTCATCCCACCGCTTGCCTGTGCGCATTCTATCTTTGCAGAGTCTGTGATGTAGCTGTGTAGAACAGTTCCAAGGATGCTGTGCATGCCCTGGAGCGGCTCAACACAGACTACAAGCTCTGATGTGAGGTGGCTGGGACAGCAGCTGCTGTGCATGAATGTGCTCTCCCGGCCACTAGAGAGGCCGGTGCTCTATGCTGCTCCACAATGGTGGTCACCACACCTAGATTGCAGTGGTGTCAGATCCTCATGACAACAAGCACTCTAAAGAGTTTGAAGATGGAAGTAAACAATGGAAAGGAGGCACTTTGAATAAAACTAGTCAATTAGCAAATGGCCTATAATAGCAATGTATGCATGCTAGGAGTCATTTTAGGAGATGAGACAACCCCTTTAAATCCTTTTGATTTTGATGACCTATCCTTCTGCCTCCATTCACTGTTTAGAATCTGATGGCCGCAGGTACCCAAAACAGTTGATTGGTGAGGGTGCTGAGTGTTAGACCCCCATTGACCTGATCTTTATTACCTATCCTGAGTACAGGTCAAAAATTGAAACAATAACAGGAAATGTGTTAAAATAACCCCTTTTACACTCCCCCCCCCCTTCTTACCGCATAAAAGCTTCTGGTGTATGGTGCTTCAGCAGAAAAATAAATCCTCTGCTGCTCCAGCACGAATCTCCTGTGCTGTGCCTGCCGCTCTTTCTTTAATGTACTTTTGTTAGGTTAAAGAGGACCTGTCACCAGGAAATGCAGTGCAATCTGCATACAGCAGAGGGAGCTGAGCAGATTTATGGGAAAGATTCAGCAACACTTGTAATTCATACTTTTACATCTCTGCTTTTTCTCAGTTGTACAAGGGGCCACCTTCTCACTGACTGACAGCCATCTATGTATACACACACAAAAAAGGTTATCAATCACTGCTAAGACGGCCCTCATGACTCTGAAGCTCCGAACGAGCAGAGATATAAATGTTTAAATCACAAGCTTTACCAAATTTTTCCCCACTAAACTATACATAAATATGCTCAGCTCGTCCTCCTCTATAACAGCATTGCATTTCGTGTTGACAGGTCCCCTTTTTTGTATGCATGCTCATCACACTATGATTAGTAAGTCCCACAAGTACCTCTACATTCAGGTATTTTTATTGGACTTTACCCAGCTTTGGCCACGCTTATTGTCTGCTGTTCCATGGCCTCATGGATACTGGTCCTGTCGTGCTCTTTAATACTGTTGAATTCATCAATGCAGCACAGACCTCCATCTGCTAGGACCAGAGCGCCAGCCTCCAGGTTCCACTCGCCAGAATCCTTCACTGCAGTCACAGTTAGTCCTGATATAAGAAAATACCAAAAAAAAAAAAAAAAAATCCGTAAATGCAAATAATTTGAAGCTCAAAAATCCAGTACTTAAAGGGGTACACCCATCACATGTAGTGGCCAGGGGTGGCTGGGGTTACAGAGGCAGCTGAGTCTCTTAGCCTTTCTTAACTCCAGCCATCCCTGGAAGCCGCTTGCCATGGGTATTCCGATCTAAGCAATGAATGGTTGAGATAGGAATAAGGTTGAAAAGTGATAGATATTAAGATTAAATATGCCCAATAAGGGGGCTGCCACACTTATTTTTTTCTATAGAGAAGTCTATGGGAAACGGCACACCCCGAGTGTGCTGTAATGTAGAAAAATACCAGGAAATTGTCTTAAAACAGCATTACAAAACGTGAATGTAATGATGCCTTCTACCCAGTGACCCGGTCACATTTATCTTTTTTATGCCAGTTTTCTGAAGTAGAAATCTATGCAAGTGCTAGGTTATCATTCACCAGTGCATGCGGCCAGTCTATGATAAATCAGGGCCCATGTTCTTCCCAACACACCGTGTTTCCAGATATTAGCTGAAATTCAATATGAATTACTAACAGTGTGACTGAGACCCTTTATGACAGAGTCAAAACACAGCACGCTCTAGATGCTGCTTTTTAGGCATTTTTATAGGCTTCGCTAAAGGAAAAAAAAAAAACACAAAGTGAAGGACAACATGACAAAAATGTATGCATTAAAAACAACGGCCACAAAAAACAACAAAAAAAAAAAAAAAACACCTTTATGGCAGCACTGGCATTAGGAGCCGATGTCCCAGGACCCTGGATCTGCACCCTGCTCTACCATTCTCCATCTTGTAGTCTGCAGGCCACTTTAAACCTGTGTCCTACAAAGCGATGGGACACCACTTGCAGGACATCAGCGTTCTGGGGCAGGATGATGGGTGGTAAAAGTGCAGGCAAAAAGGTGGCAATTTTTGTTGTGGGGGGCACCATTAGTTATTAACCACTTAAAGGGCATCTGTCCATAGGTTTGTACCTATGACTCTGGCTGACCGGTTCCATGTGTGCTTGACAGCAGAAGGCATCTGTGTTGGTCCCATGTTCCTATATGCTAATATTGCTAAGAAAACTTTTAATAAATTTTAATATATACAAAGGAGCCTCTAGGAGCATTGGAGGCATTACTATTGCTCCTAGAGGCTCATTTGCCTATTTCAAAACTATTTTTTTTTTAGCAATGCGGACACATATGAACATGGGACCGATTTCAGCTGCCACGTGCACATGCAATAGGTCAGCCAGTTTCATAGGTACAAATTTGTCAACAGATGCCCAAGCTCTGCTTCAGCTTTAAGAAAAGGACTCAGTCCAAGCAGAGCATAGGCTTCAGTGTGAGGGGAAGGGGGATACATTAACCCCTCTTATCTCGGGATTGGTAGCAGAAATATAGGCCTGGTCTTGTTTGAAAGCTGGTAATCCAAGCTTTAAAGACAAGGGCAGACTCAGAGCGTTACCTCCACTACATCGGGATATACAGTTAGAAATAATAAGAAATCGAGCAGCTGAAACCTGCTTTCACTGATTACTTTTAAGGGGGCACTCAGACAGCATTATTACCTTTATGGGGGCATTACTGAACACTTACTTTCTAGAGGGCATTGTTCCTCTTCAGGGGACGGACAAGAAGCAGTCTTACTTTCTGGGGGGCACAAAAGAGGCATGAATACTCTGTAAGGAGTACAAGCCATGGGCATTGCCTTGTGGGGCAGTAGCACAGAGGAGATACTATTATTTTGAGGGACACTGAGATCACCATTATTCTTTAGCTTACAAAATATGGCACTTTTACTGGGTGGCGCCCTATAACCGCCTATGATGCCACTTGTTTTCAGAGGTGCTGTGTGGCACTATTTTGTGAGATATTATGGTAATGACATTATTTCTGAAGTACAGTATTTGGCGGCATTGTGCCACACAGTAGCTATAGTAAGAGGGGCAGATAAAGTAGCAGCAGTTTGTGTAGGTTAGGAAAAAGGAAGGGGGCAGGAAAAACATGAAGCCAAAGATGTCTCTGTTACAAAGTCTGCGCAAGTTGTGTCTGGGAGAAGTCATCAAGGTGGTCTGAGGGAAAAGAGAAAGACTCCAGTCAGAGAACACATCGGCATCATGTGTTGTGTTCAGTAATAATATGGTAATGTTATTCACCCACTATTTAGCGGTATTGCTAGTGATCATAGTGTGGCATTATTTAGGTAAGGAGACCACCCAGGCCTTGGAAGTGCCCCCCTCCTCTGTGCTGACCCTCTAGCTATGCCTCTTATGGCATCACTCAATAGTCCGACGCCATAGAAGTCAACATGGCTTATCCTCCTCTTTTCAGTTTCAGCTCCATTTTAACATGCACGGTTATGGGAGGTGTGTAATCTTCCATGAAAGGTTGCAGAATGCGTATAATAGCATGGGAGATTATAGTCAGATAATAGGTTTCTCATCCATAAATCATTATAATCACCTGGGGGCATGTCCCTGGCGTGTAGCTTCATGTAACAATAATGGTGTGACTAATCCGCTGGGTGTGGTGGTTAGTGTGACAGATATGCACAGAGTTAAATAAGGCACAGCATTGACTACTGAAGATAAACTTCACTTTTGCACATTACTTTTATTTTTTATGCATTTTTACATAATGCTCTCATTGGTTGCGTTCCATAAAGTCTCCAGTCTTCTGATATATGTTGGTCCTTGATGTTTTTCTCTGCAGTGGTCAGAGAACCCTTGCTGGAGTATGTAATAGACAGACACATAGACACATGGTGGGTGGCTGGCTGCTGACCCAGCTACACGTCTTTATGGCAGCACAGACAAGGTAAACATGTCCTGAAGCCCCTGCTCCTGAGAGAGCCAACCCAACAGAGAGCAGGGGGCACAGGTGCTGCAGACATGGAGGAGGAAACTGACACATGGGTCGGGGGTCACGCTGTTTTTCCACACAGAAGACTCCATCTATAGGATGCTCATACTTCATGAGGGTCAGGTGCCTGATCCTCCCCGAGCCAGTGTGCGACCTTCAGCCAGCAGGGGGCGCAGCTGCTAAACATTTCCAGCTCCACCGGTCATGAGTTGCCCGTCTTTTCCCTTCCGTGTAGCTTTCAGCGACAGGGGGCGGGCTCGGCAGCAGCCAATCAGCGCACACGATGTGATAGCAACAGAGCAGAATGTGCAGTAGTGAAGTGAGCAGGGGAAGCCGAGAGGAGAACAAGAGGGGAAACTAGGACATTCCGCGGAATGACCCGTGAGTCCTGTGTGCGGGACTCCTGACGGGGGCTGCGGCTCGTCTGCAATTGTCCGGGCGCTCCCAAAATATGGCAAAGGTTCAGGTGAACAATGTAGTGGTGCTGGACAACCCGTCTCCATTTTATAACCCTTTCCAGTTCGAAATCACCTTCGAGTGCATAGAGGACCTCTCGGAAGGTGAGCAGAGCCGGCGCCCAGGGGGTTAAACGTCAGGTGGCACGGGCCCTGGCCTGGAGGAGGGCAGGCTTTGGCATCCAAAGTTGTGTGTGCATGGGAATGCGGGGAGAAAGTTATGGCTGTGAGAAGGAGGCGGCCATGATGTGCGGGGTTCAGGAGGTGAGACAGCTGACCCCTTCTAGATGGCAGCCGGTGCCACGTGTGGCAGTACAGGCACATCAGTGATGGCGACACAAGCAGGCAGTGTTTGTCATCTGATGTGGGCAACATATGGCACTGTGTGGGGATGGATGACCTGCCCATACAGAGGGTATGGCCACTGCCTGTCAACGAACATACCTATCAGGACACCTGCACATGGGGCGTATTTGTATGCAGAAAATCCGCCAAAGCCGCATTAAAAATGCACATAAGGCCTCTTTCACACGACAGCATTTTTTGCGGGCTCCGATCCGCATTTTTCACATGAAAAATGCGGACCCATTCATTTCTATGGGCCCGCAAAAAATGCGGGCAGCACACCGTGTGCTGTCCGCATCCGTTGCTCCGTTCCGTGGCCCGCAAAAAAAAGTAGAGCATGTCCTATTCTTGTCCGTTTTGCGGACAAGGATAGGCAATGTTACAGTGGATCCGCAAAAAATACGGATGCCATACGGACGCCATCCGTTTTTTTTGCGGATCCGCAATTTGCGGACCGCAAAACACAACGTTCGTGTGAAACAGGCCTAAATCTGCACTATTTATTGTGGTTTTTTTGGTGCCGATTTTCTCATCAGGTTGATAAATTGAAGTTTGAGGAGAAAAAAAAAAAAAAAAAAAAATCGCTATGTAGCAATTATTGTTTTTAAACTCGCACAGGTAAGAATTATGTAAAGACGGGTTCACAAAACACAGGGAGCGGCCGTGTGCACTCCGCAGTGTGGTGCGGACCCATTGACTTCAGTGGATCCACAAGATGCAGTGGTAGGACATGTCGTGGAGGACTTTTTCTCCCATCAAAAATAACGCATCTCTGACAAAAACGGATGCACACAATTTTTTAATTTTTCTATTCTTCTGATGGATCAGAAGAACAGAAAACAAAAATGTAATGTAGGCTACTCTCCACCTGCGGCGTGAAATCCGGAAGGCTTTTCCGGCAGACAACAGCCTGCTGGAATTTTCCAGATCCGGCAATGCTGGATGCAACCAGAATGCCCGCTGATCCCATTAAGTATCATGGGGTCCGGCGGACATTTGACAAAATTGCCAAGAATTGGCCTGACACAAACCACTGCACATTATGGATTCCTGGCATTGTGTGCCGGATCAGACTGTGACAACCCGATCCTGCAGGAAAGCAGCATGTCAATGAGTGGGCTGCCATTAGCCTGTTCATCTATACGATGTAGTTTGGAAGGGGTTAGTAGGAGCCACTGGTCTAAGTGGCGTGTTGGCACCCAAACCAGGGAATGTTACTTACAGCCATATATGCCCCACAGACTGGGGGAGGGAGGCTATAAAGTGGCTCTCTGCAATCTGCCATATATTTAGAAGGCAGGGATGGAAGGGGTTAAGGTCTTATTCACAGCTTGGCGCAGGAAAGCTATATTTTTCAGAAATTGTTTTTTGCATTTCCGTGGCTTGTCCAGACCTGATTTTGGAAACATATTACAGAGTTGAGAATAAAACACAGTCAATACAGAAGCCTACTCTGATAAAACATCTCCGTTAGGGCTCATGCACACGACCGTTTGTATTTTGGGGTCCACAAAAAATAAACGATCAGAAAAAAATACGGATGATATCCATGTGCATTCCATATTTTGCGGAAAATAACAGTTGGCTCCTAATAGAACAGTTCTATCCTGTCCGTAATGCGCACAATAATAGGACATGTTCTATTGTTTTGCAGAACAGACATACGGAAATGGGATGCACGCAGAGTAACTTACGTTTTTTTTGCATACCAATTGAAATGAATGGTTATGCATACGGTCCAAAAAAAAAAAAAAAAAAAAAAACGGACACTGAAAGTAAATACGTTTGTGTGCATGAGCCCTTATGCAGTATTTCCATATTCTGTAAGTGTAATGTCACTGTCTTCCTTAGATCTGGAATGGAAAATAATTTACGTGGGATCGGCTGAGAGCGAAGAGTACGACCAGGTACTAGACTCTGTGTTAGTAGGCCCCGTGCCCGCAGGACGTCACATGTTTGTATTCCAGGTAAGTGTCCTTGAATTACTCTCCAGAAACCCATTTCTCCCTCATCTAGCAGAAAGGATCAAGAGCTCATCATTGGACATTGCTGCCCCATTTCAATGGAGAAACATACTGGACGGCCTGTAACTACCACACATGCATCATGACATGGAGAGCAAACCTGTCACACTGCCAGCAGCATGCCACAGAGCAGGAGGAGCCGAGTACACCGATATGTTGTTTTCTGGGAACCTTTTCAGTCTAACTTACAGTTTATTCATTTATTATGCATCCTGCTTATTCTGTGCTTAGGAGTCCAGTGGGCGGCCCTATCACTTATTGACAGTCAGAGGGCTGGCTGTCAATCACTGATGAAGAAAGAGGAAAGAATACTATGTGATAGCACTGTATCCCATACTACTTGAAAGAAACGCAGCGTGCCCGTCACCTCTGGTACCACCTTTTATAGCGCGCTCACCTGTGAGTATTATACAGCTGGCGCCCGGCTGTCAGTGTCACGATTGGAGATAACTCTGATCCTGGCAGCTTAACCTCTCAGATGCCCTGGTCAATAGTGCCTGTGCCATCTCAGAGGTTAAACAGAGGGAGAAAGTTCCCTCTCTCGTCCAGACAGCGCCTCTCAGACACATTTGCGTAGTGCCTTTTAGTTCTCATGGCCCCCAGGCCTGCCATATCAAATACCGGCATAAAGAAGAAAGGATGGCGCTCACCCGTATCATCCAACTAATCTTTATTTTCGTCAACAGACGCATTTACATAACAGGGCAGCAGGAGCGCGGGGAGCCACATAAGCACCATCGAGCAGCAGGCCCCAGGCCTGCCATATCGCAGCCACCTCTACAGCACGGATTGCCTGTCAGAATGAATGCACACTGTAGTCAATTGTTATTTCTGGACACTCCAAAAATGTTTTTTAAAAAAATATCAAATGTATTAATAAAAACTAAAGATAGTCTTGCAAAGAATGAGTCCTTACAGGTAGGAAGAAAAAAAAAAAGTTATGAGCGACACAAAGCAAAATAAAAATTAATTACTTAAAAAAAAAGTTAAAATCTAATAACCATATTCATTTGGTATCTCTATAATCTTATTGACCCGCAGAATAAAAGTTGTCATTTTTACCACAAAGTGGTGGAATTGTGTTGCATTTTTCATACTTTTGACCCCACCCTCATATGGCTGTGTCGACCGTAAACTAAATATATCACTTTTGAAATATGGAGATGAAAAAAAAAAAAAGTAGCGCCAAACTCAGCTTTGTCTTTAGGTGAGGTTAAGCCCCAGTTCAAGGACTCTGCCCCTCTCAGCTTGTGACAATTGGTGATAACTGGCACGCTGATGAACAGGAGGCATTTCACAATCATCCCAAATAACTTGATCCAATTAAGGGGTTTTCATGTGGCTATCAAACTGCTTTAATGCCCCCCCCCCCCCCCCCCCATACCACAGATTGGAGTGTAATCGCGGGGCTCCGATCGATTACCATGGCAACCAGGACGCTACTGAAGTCCTGGCTGCCATGTGCACTAAGCCCAGGACAGCATGACCGTGTGAATGTGCCCGCATCTATTCCGCAATTTTGCAGGAAAACAGGCTGAACTGGATAGACAGATGTCTTTTTTCGGCCTTACAAACTATGTTACTATGTTACTAGATGCGTTCACTTCAGTGGGCGATGTGCAAACTTGCCGCGGCTCCGCAAGAAATTACAGAACATGTCCTATTCTTGTCCGCAACAGCGGACAAGAATAGGCATTTTGAACGGGGAGCCCGGGCCGTGTGTTCTGCAAATTGTGGAACACACGCCGGGCGGCATCCGTGGTATTGTGGAGCGGATGGGCAATACTTTGGCCGTCTGAACAGCCCCTTAATCACCCCCTTTCCCAATTTTACATATAAAATATATTAACAATAAATAAACATTTTACATATCGCCACGTCCAAAAAGTCCAAACTATTAAAATATTTAAAAAATCTCCTATGCGGTGAATAAATAAAACCGCACAATTCAACATTTTTTAGTCACCTTGTCCCCCCAAAAAATAGGATAGGACTGTTCTATTATGGGCCAGACTTTCCATCTGCTCCTCCAAGTCTTTTTTTTAACTATATTTATATGTATTTAAATTTGGCGACTAAAAATTTAATTTGGCTCCTAAATTTTTCAGTTCAGGAGCCAATGGCTCCTAGGTATTTTTTTTTTTAGTCTGGAGCACTGGAATTAATCAATATTTGGTTGATAGTCTGACAACTGGCACCCCCCGCCAATCATTTCTTTGAAGAGGCTATGGTGCTCCAGCAAGCGATGCAACCTCCTCATACAGAGCATAGGGCCGTACACCGTATATGGGTTGTGACTGGTATTGCAGCACACATAGGCTATCTGATTGATGAATGTGACGTGAATGACCCGAGAAGAGACTGCAGCACTCATTAGAACAGCTGATTGGTAGGGGTACCTGGAGTCTTCCCTGTATGCCAGAAATCTGGCATTATAAAAAAAACCCCCACGTTTACAACTCTTTAAATTGCACTTGAACAAATTTTTTGCCCAAGTGCTGCTTCTATGCCACCCTTGCCACTTTCTGAGAAGGGGGACTGAAGTGGGCAGGGCCATTGGCTTCTGCAGCTTTATCGTCATTCGTCAGTTGGCATACATTTCATTTTAGGGACACAGATTACAAGGGGCATATAAAGACCAAAACTGTGTTTCCATAGTAACAGACTACAAATAAAACCTGCGTAGTCCGAGTCCCCCTTCCTACTTTTTTTCCCTAATTTGGCCATGGTTTTGCAGATGCAACATGTTTCACAACTGCTGTTGGGAACCACATGATAAAACCACGTATGGTTTCAAGTGCAGCTACTGACCACAATATGTAATTCCACCTTTAAGCTAGGCTACACAGTGATTTTAGCTGTATGATATAAAGGTGGGAAAGTCACATTGTGAGATGACAAGTAATATTTTTGTATGTGGTTACATTACTACATTTTAGCGGCAACTTGCTGTTGTACCTCTATTTTAGAGTATGGTTTGCTTGTAGTTGCATACGAATAGGAATATGTGACACTAAATAAAAACAGAAAAATAGCCAACATATATGTTGCTGCCATTATTACATAAAGTAGATCTTACATATCTACTTTATGTTCAGATTGTTTTCAGTTGAGGGGGATTGTCTGACTTATAAGAACCCCGCAGTATCCAAAAATGTGCTAAAATAATTAACATATATTCACCACTTAATCCCCTGCTGTTTCCAGCGCTGGTTCTCACCGCTCCTGCAGTTACAGGCTGCAGCAGTGATGTAGCTGTATACAGCATATAACCGCTGAAGTAAAAATCACTGACATCAGTGGTCTTGTGCCGTATACCACTGATGTCAGTGACTGGCTGCAGTGGTTACATGCCATGTACAGAGGAATCACTGCTGCAGCCAGTCAACATAAACCGGAGGTGAGGACCAGAGCGGCAGAGCTGGAATAGCAGGGGATTAAGTGGTGAGTATATGTTCTTTTTTATTTTGACACATTTGGAGGCATTGGGAGAGTTTTCTTATAGGTCACACAGACCCTTTAACCTCTTTATACCTAGATACATTTCCTCTATATTTCTACACCATTGGTGAAAGGGAGCAGCCAGTAGCTCTTGACCTTTGGTCCTGGCACATGCTAGAGCAGTACATATGTAGTGTATACATCTAGTAAAGAGGGGCAGGTCACCAGATACTTTCTCTGCAGGAAGAACTGATCGGAGTGGACTAACCAAACACCATTGCTTTTTTGGTAAATTAATCTTCATATTTTCTCTTTTCACAGGCGGACGCCCCAAATCCTGGACTTATCCCAGATGCGGATGCGGTTGGCGTCACAGTTGTGTTAATTACTTGTACATACAGGGGACAAGAGTTTATCAGAGTTGGATATTATGTTAATAATGAATACACTGAAACAGAGTTACGGGAAAATCCACCTGTGAAACCAGACTTCACCAAGGTAAGGACTGCTTCACACAAGTCATTACTGGTTTGCTAAAAGGTCTGAAACGAAAAACACATTTACAGCATGATATATAAAAAAAAAAAGTCTATCTGAAAAGGGAGGATAAAAACAGAAGGACTTTATTTACACTACAGAATACTGTAAATGTACCTCAAAGTTCCAAAAACATCTCTACGTACTCATCTTGACCCATACAATAATGTAATGCCATATAATTATTTGAACTGCAAAGACTGAAAAAAATGCAGTTTTTTTTTTTAATGCATTCTCCGATGCAAAAAAAAAAAAATATTCCTATGAATTAACCCCTTCTTGATAGCCGCCATACATGACGGATGTCGGGTCTTTAAAAATGGCGACCATTCCAGAGCAGAATAAGCTTCTGGGGCTAATGTCTGCTAACGACGGTAATGCTGATCGCGGACGTTTAACCCCTCAGATGCCATAGTCAGATGTGACCATGGTATCTCGAAGGTACAAAACTGGGAGGTGCGACCTTGCCAGACACTTCCCCCTGGCTAAAATCAGGGAAAAGGTTCTGTTGCAGTAATAAGCCAGTATTACGCGTATATTCCAATTCAGGCCTGCAGGTGGCACCACTGAAAGCTAATGATTACATGTAAGGGGCCAAAAAAATAAAAAGTTTAAAAATATTAAAAAAAACTAAAATCACTCCCCCCAAAATTTAAATAATCAAATGAATAAACATCATAGGCATTACAGTGTCTGAAAATGCCCATACTATTAAAAATATAAAAGAAATAGCCCATACGGAGAATGGTGTAACAGGAAAAAAAAAAAAAAAAAAAACATTAAAATGGGCAATTTGCTGTTTTGTCATTGCTTCTTCGCCCCCAAAAAATTTTAAGAAAAAGTGATACACACCCCAAAATAGTATTAATAAAAACTACAAATGAGCTCTCACACAGCTCCTGAGATATAACTATAAAAAAGGTAATGGGAATCACAATATGGCCATGAAAAGAAAATAAGTTTTCCAAAGTTATTAAAACACAAGAATGTATACATTAGAAGTTATGCTGAATATTACTAGAAAATTATACATCAATCTGCTGAGCTCCTCCTGCTCTATAATATACTGCTCAGACACCATATTCAGTGTGACAGGGTCCCTGTAAATCCCGCTATCTATATATATATCCAACCCCAGCTCAGTGCAGACATAGATGACCTGCTGTCAGCTTGGCTTTTTCTGGGAAGCATAGTTGACCATTAAGTAACCTAGTGGAGCATTCAGACTGTGCTGGAGTCTATAACAGAAATAACACGCTACAAATACAATGGACATTCATTACAGTTTAACCCCTTAGTGCAATGTACATCATACACACTTGGAGAATGTGTGGAGCGGATTTTTCTGTTGCTATTGGCTCCCTCTGCCCTTCGAATTGCTACTCGCCCCTCTGCCTGCACAGTTTAGTAATGCTGTGCTGACTCATGGTCATGTTAGCCTGGGGCCTGCTGATGGCTTTCAGGCCTGCCACTGTAATCTTACCATTAAGCCATGTTACCAAGAAATGTAGTGCAGTCTGCAGGCAGCATGGTATAGAAGATTCAGAAAAGGCCACCGTTCACACAGTCTTTTGCTGTTGGAACTTGGCATAAATTCTGTACCAGAATAGCCACAACTTCACCTAGAAAGGACATTTCAGGGCACCGCTGAAAACAGTGGCAGGTGTCCACTCTCAGTTAAGCTCCTAAACACTTGTAAATCTGTGCTCTTCTGAGCTCAACAGCCCAGTGGGAAGTCTTATTGGTGATGTTTTCTGTCAGAGACAGCAGGTAAGTAAGCTTCCTTTTACAGGTTTGACCCCATCATTCTTGCACAACCCCTTTAATGCATAAAATGACAACTTTTACTGAACATTTTCCCACAAAATTATGTGGCGACAGGTTTTCTTTAGTAGGAAGACATCATAAGCACTATAGGCTGCAGTACTAACTCTTTCACCTCTTTCCCAATTTTACGTGTAAAAATAAACTATAGCTTTTTCCGGGATTTTAATATTATCAGATTGGCGGGGGTCTGACACCCAGGCCGATCAGCTGGTGCTCCTGCGAGCGCTGCCTTCCGTTCATTGTTTACCTGCTCCCTGTCGACACCGCAGTGGTGAGCAAGAAGCTGCGCCATTCACTTCTATGGAACGCCTTCTTCCTATTGGCCCCTTTCAGAAGGGCGAGTTCCGCACTCTGGGGTTGCATAGCATTATATTGATTTATGATGTTACATAACCCTTACAGTTCTGGAATGTACTGGATAACACTGACAGCATTATAAATTAATTTTTTTGCAAGGCAAGTTGTATTTTCGAATGGTACGGTTTCATATTGCATGCATTGTAGTGAGAAGCTGTATAAAAAAAAAAACTTCCAAGAAGAAAAACAAAAACTTCATTCTGATGATCAGTACAATTACAGTTTTTATAGTTCTTGTCTTAATACTTTAAAAAAATAAAAACCTTGAAAAAAATATTTTTGCTTGCATCACCATATTCTGACTCTTCCCTTCCCCCAATAACACCTTTACACAACATTTACACCTACAGAGCTGTGTGAGGGCGATCTGTAATTTTTTATTGATGCCATTTTGGAGTGTGTATGGCTTTTTTATCTTCTTCAATTTATTTAGGGAGGTGAAGCGACCAAAAAAGTTTTGATTTATTTTCCATTAAGCCATTCACCCTATGGGCAGGCACCCACGGTTAACGTCCATGACCGGCATTAATGCCGATTGCGGAAATTTAACCCTATGGGAACTATAAAAAAAAGTGTAAAAAATAAAGTTTTTTAAAAAACAAAATAAAAAATGTAAAAGTTCAAATCACCCCCTTTTCCCGAAAATAAAAATAAAAGTATTAAAAATTTTTTTAAAAAAATGCACATCATGGGTATCGCCGTGTGCAAAAACGCACCCCAGAATGGTATCAAAAAGTTCAGATCGCCCTGCAAAAAATGAGCCCCCATACAGCTCTGTACACAAAAATACCAAAAAGTTATAGGGGTCAAGAACTGGAAAAAAAAATGCCCAACTTTCTAATTTTTTTTTATCACTATCGCACATCGAACGCCGTAAATAAAAAACCTGTAAAACTGTGGCGGAATTGCGTTTTTTTTTTGCAATTTCACCCGAATTTTTTTCCTGCTTCCCACTAATATTAAATGGTGGCGTTGGAAAGTACAACTTGTCCCACAAAAAATAAGCCCTCATACAGCTATGTGAACAGAAAAATAAAAAAAAGTTATGGCTGTTTGAAGGCAGGGAGCGCAAAACGAAAACGCAAAACCGTAAAAACCTCCGGGGCTCAAAGGGTTAAATTTTGCACACCACCCCAAAAGGTAGTAATGGCGGATACTCAACAATGTTAACATTTAGGTTCTTATCTAATAGCAAATGGAATTGAGGGTTATAATTTACGTTGTATAATTGATCTGAGAATGCTTGAACTTGGTGGACCTATGTCTTTCTTGCCATCCCCAGTGCATTTGCAACAAATGTTTGCAACTTTTTTTTTTTTTTTAATTTTCACAATAACAATGGCCAATTTAAAAATCTGGAAAAATCTAAGGTCATACATTTTTTTTAACTAGTATGCCCTAAAAGTTACAAAGCCCTATTTTCCAACTTATTAAAGACAGAACTTTGGAGTGCAGGAGGTGATACACTTCCCCCAGTGAGCTCCTATGTAATATCTCATTGGCCTTCTTTTGCCCATAGGTTGTAATGTCTAGCATTGTACTGTATATTATGAGTCTAAGATCTGACTGTGTCTTTTTTTTGCAGCTTCAAAGAAACATACTGGCATCAAACCCCAGGGTGACAAGGTTTCACATAAACTGGGAGGACAACACTGAGAAGCTAGATGGACTAGAGAACAGTAACCCCAACCTACAGTCTATGCTCTCCACAGAAGCCATACCATCTGCATCAAAAGGCTGGCCCACCTCAGAGAACTCGCTCAACGTCATGCTAGAATCTCACATGGACTGTATGTGACCTGCGGCTGTCACACGCAGGACTGGTTTATAGGATTTATATTCTCCCACATTTAGGAGACGGCATTCACAGAACCTGCAACAAGAACACTTTCAGACGGAAACACACTTTGAACTCAGAACTATTTTTCTAACTGGCTTACCATCAGAACTAGTAATTTCATTCTGTAATACTAGTGGGATGGGGCTAAAGCTAAAAAAAAAAAAAAAAAGTTTGTATTTATTTTTACGTGTTTTAGTTCCCACCGTTTGCTCTGCATTAGTGCTTTGAAATAAACCGACTCAGTTAGCCCTCTTATCACCATTTATGAACGCTGGAAAGCTTCACGTGTGGAGGTTATGGCTTCTCAGGCTAAGGGGCTCGACTGTCTATGAACAGAAAGTGTCTCTACCCTCCTGGGGTGGGCACCTTGTGCTTGACATGCAGATCTGGCTCTATAGCCTCCTGCTTACAATTTGGAACAACCTGTATAACCATGGCCTCTGCCGCCAGTGATCTGGTCGCGCACTCCTATGTAATACCTGTGCAAGGCGGCATGGGGTCATAACCTGAGCCACTGTCTGCAAAAAGTGATTTTCAAAATCAAGATGGCAAACGCTGAAGTATTTCCTTCTAAAAACGAAGCTGGAGGTTACATAAGGGAAGAAGATTGTTATAACTGCAGCTGGATTGGGGTGGTGAGGGGTATCATTTCATAGAGTAAGGCAGTAACACACAGATAAGTACCACAAGACACACGGCTGAAGAATGAGAGTAAAACTAATAAAATAAGTGAAGACATCACTGACCTGCGCTAGTTGATCCAATACCAGCAGTCAGAACTGATCTGGGAGTTATCTTTACTGCATATTTCAAAAACTGAGATTTTCCTGTACCGGGATCTCCAACAAGAAGAAGATGAGACTCTCCTAGAAAAATAAAGATGGGGGAACAAGAGTTATTTCTTCTGTGCCTCCAAAAATTAAACATTCAGATTTTACATTGCCTTATAAAATATAGGGGGAGATTTAGCAAAACTGATGTACAAGAAAACTGGCTTAGTTACCCATAGCAACCAATCAGATTCCACCTTTTTTTTGCAGAGCTCCTTTGGAAAATGAAAGGTGGAGTCTGATTGGCAGTTTTCCTTTACACCGGTTTTAATAAATCTTTCCATAGTGTCTTACTAATTTCCTAAGATTCCCCCCCACACAAGTCCTTGTGCTCCTTCTTGTGAAAATGTTTCCACATCTCATCTTCCAGCAGTCATATGCGTTGCTGGTGTGAACCAACAATCAAGTCACTTTGCACAAAGTAAGTGAATAGATTGAACACTAAATGTTCCCCGTTACAATGGGATTGGAAACTTCTTCATGACACAGCTAAAGATGGCTGAAGGTGATCCAACAGAGTTCACTATATTGCAAGGCTGCAATTGTAGTGATTTTTCCCAGTAGGAAATTGTTCGGATCATTACTAAATGCTGCAGTTGTTGCACTTAGTAATGGTCTTTCCTGAGCGTGTTAACATACATCCTCCCTTATGCCTCATTCACACCTCAGTGATTCACATACGTGTGCTGTACATGTTTAATGTGTGTATTCACACATAGTGTTTTAGCACAGAAGCATGCTCTATTTTGTTTGTGCTCATGGATCCATCATGCTCATTATAGGGTATGGGTCCGTGAAAAACACAAATGCCATCCTTGTTTTACTGATCATTAGAAGGAGTTGCTATGAAAATTAATTTTCAGCTTTGTCTGTGAAACATGGATGACACATGAAGAGCAAAAAAAACGGACACACGGACCAAACTCAGGTTTTCATGGCCGAATCACTGACCATCCTGTCATGGAGTTCATCACAGACGTGTAAATGAGGATTTGGCTACCTGCACAAGGGTGCGGGTTTCAAAATAGAAAATCCACACTGTTTTTCTCGTTTTTGGTGTGGATTTTCTGCAGATCTCAACCTTATATCTAAAAGGGTTAAACCCGCACACATAAAAAAAAAAAAAAAACTTGCTTAAAGAACTGCCATGCTGCTGATTTCAAAACCCGCACACCTGGGCGATTTCCATACAGAAGTAAAGTGTGCATGAGATTTGTCTAATATCACTCTGCTGGTACTGTATATTGCTGCAGTTTGTGCACCCGAGAATCGCGTGGAAAAAACACACGTAATCCACAACATGCGCTGGTAGCCATAGGGTATGTTCACACCTGACTTATTGCAGAGGTATCGGCTTGATGTTTTGTTTTTTAGATAAAGTTTTATAGGAGTCACCACTCCATCTTTCTGATACTCAAGTCTAAATCACATGAATATATATGGTTAAATGAGTTCTCAGGGGCTTTGACTAAATTCTAACTTTCAGACAACCTATGGAGGGAAGATTGTTTCACTAGCTATCCTTCCGTCACGCTGCACTCAGCAATCTGGGTTGGGCTCACATCACCACCTGACTGGCTGCGTGCTCTTCTGCTGATGACTCGACCGGATCTGTTAAAGGGAGTCTTTCACCTGTTTTTCACTGCCCCACAGAAGATTGCAGACACATCCCAGACATACCTGTGTGCACTTTGTGTCTGTACTACATGTCCAGGAAAAGCACTTTTACTCTGCAGGAAAACAGCTCCCAAGTGCCCAGCTCTGCTGCGGCAAGTGCTCAAAGCAAACCAGACTGAAGAGGGGAGGGCTGCTTTAGCTGCTCATATCATGGGATTGGTAGCAGATAGAAAAATGACCTTCCTTAAAAGCTGGCATTCCAACCTTTCAAATGATATCTAAGCATTATATCCAGTATATCAGAAGATATAGCGGTTAGAAATCGAGTCGGGAGAGAAAGCTGTTTTTAGTTTCACTTTCAGCTGGGCACTTGGGAGCTGTTTTCCTGCAGAATAAAAGTGTTTTTTCTGGACATGTAATACAGACACAAAGTGCACACAGGTATGTCTGAGATGTGTATGCAATCTTCTGTGGGGCACTGCTGTTCGTTATATAGGTGAAAATGAGGTGACAGACTCCCTTTAATGTATCTTCCTGTTCAGCTGCATGTACCACACTACAGGCTCCAATCACTGCTGGGCATGTACTGAGGATGTGAGCACTAGAGCCAGTCACTGGCATCATCTCCATGAACAGCACGTCACCACTGAGGCCAGTGCAGTGGTCACGGGAACGATGAATGCCATACATGACTGATGCAGGCCTAGCAAGGATCAGAGCAGAACAAGGAGAGTAAGTTTTTCTCTCTTTTTTTTTATTTTACACCGTCCCTTACTAAATTACAAAATCTTGGAGTACCCCTTTAAATCATTCATTTGTGGCGGCCTACTTCCATAACTTCCCCAAGCCTACTGTTCAATTTCAAAATTAGTTTTCCGAGTTGTGTATCTTGTGCTATGTATAATACGTGGACAACCCTTTAAAAACTACCTGTTTTTTTGGGTGACCTTTCAGGACCACCTCAGAAGCAGCAGAACTGAGCAGGGCTCTCGCCACCTAAGATGAAGCTATTTTCCAGTCGGCCCCTGCAGGCAACACTGGGCACTCTGTCTGCATGATGCCTTTGTGGCATTTCCCATGTAATAATAATATAGATGGCACTATTAGGCTCTCTATAGGTATTGAGAGGGAGCGCCGCCAAAACCTTTACAGTACACGTATCAACATAAAACAGGTGCCCAGGTAGCATCATACAAGCAGCAGGTGAACAGAGGCATACAGGGCCTTGGAAAGTATTCGGCCCTCTGGAACTTTTCAACCTTTTGCCACATTTCAGGCTTCAAACAAAAAGATATAACATTTTACATTTTTAGTGAAGAATCTACAACAAGTGGGTCACAATTGTGAAGTGGAACAAAATTTATTGGATCATTTAAACTTTTTTTGTAATAATAAAACTGAAAAGTGGGGTGTGCAAAATTATTCGGCCCATTTACTTTCAGTTCAGAAAACTCACTCCAGAAGTTCATTGAGGATCTCTGAATGATCCAATGTTGTCCTAAATGACTGATGAAGAGAAATAGAATCCACCTGTGTGTAATCAAGTCTCCGTATAAATGCACCTACTCTGTGATAGTCTCAGGGTTCTGCATCATGAAGACCAAGGAACACACCAGGCAGGTCCGTGATACTGTTGTGGAGAAGTTTAAAGCTGGATTTGGATACCAAAAGATTTCCCAAGCTTTAAACATCCCAAAGAGCACTGTGCAAGCGATCATATTGAAATGGAAGGAGTATCAGACCACTGCAAATCTACCAAGACCCGGCCTTACCTCTAAACTTTCATCTCAAACAAGGAGAAGACTGATCAGAGATGCAGCCAAGAGGCCCATGATCACTCTGGATGAACTGCAGAGATCTACAGCTGAGGTGGGAGAGTCTGCCCATAGGACAACAATCAGTCAAACACTTCACAAATCTGGCCTTTAGGGTAGAGTGGCAAGAAGAAAGCCATTTCTCAAAGATATCCATTAAAAGTCTCGTTTACAGTTTGCCACAAGCCACCTGGGAGACACACCAAACATGTGGAAGAAGGTGCTCTGGTCAGATGAAATCCAACTTTTTGGAAACAATGTAAAACAATATGTTTGGCGTAAAAGCAACACAGCTCATCCCCCTGAACACACCATCCCCACTGTCAAACATGGTGGTGGCAGCATCATGGTTTGGGCCTGCTTTTCATCAGCAGGGACAGGGAAGATGGTTAAAATTGATGGGAAGATGGATGGAGCCAAATATAGGACCATTCTGGATGAAAACCTGTTGGAGTCTGCAAAAGACCTGAGACTAGGACGGAGATTTATCTTCCAACAAGACAATGATCCCAAACATAAAGCAAAATCTACAATGGAATGGTTCAAAAATAAACGTATCCAGGTCTTGGAATGGCCAAGTCAAAGTCCAGACCTGAATCCAATTGAGAATATGTGGAAAGAGCTGAAAACTGCTGTTCACAAACGCTCTCCATCCAACTTCAAAGAGCTCGAGCTGTTTTACAAGGAAGAATGGGCAAGAATTTCAGTCTCTAGATGTGCAAAACTGAGAGGGACATACCCCAAGCGACTTGCAGCTGTAATCGCAGCAAAAGGCGCAACAAAGTATTAATGTAAGGGGGCCGAATAATTTTGCACGCCCCACTTTTCAGTTTTATTATTACAAAAAAAGTTTAAATGATCCAATAAATTTCGTTCCACTTCACAATTGTGACCCACTTGTTGTTGATTCTTCACCATAAATTTAAAATGTTATATCTTTTTGTTTGAAGCCTGAAATGTGGCAAAAGGTTGAAAAGTTCCAGGGGGGGGGCAAATACTTTTGCAAGGCACTGGAATTAAAGCCCGTCAGGCTGAGGGCTCTTCTGCTGGGATCTGTAGTCTTTCAGGGGTCAAAGGATTCATCAGGCCCTTGATATACAGAAGAGGTGGCAGCCTGATATGGAGGACACCGCTTCATTAACCCCTTCGCGCCGGGGCTGGGGCGATGCGGGCACATGACGCCCGCTCGCGGGTGCGGCGGGCGTCATGGCCGGCAAGTCTCTGCTGTTTCTAACAGCAGAGACTTGCCGCTACTTACCGCCATCGGCGGCGTCTTCCTGGGAGCCTAGATGCCGTGATCACACGTGTGGCCAATCGGGGTGTCTGCACACCATATGAAAACTGTAATCCTCGCTGGTGAGGATTACAGTTTTCAAAGTGCAATTCTTATTCTGGCCACTAGATGGCAGGCCAGGATAAGTCTATAA
Source organism: Rhinella marina (assembly GCA_900303285.1). Classification (NCBI taxonomy): domain Eukaryota; kingdom Metazoa; phylum Chordata; class Amphibia; order Anura; family Bufonidae; genus Rhinella; species Rhinella marina. Next base: position 450,195 of record ONZH01015201.1, read on the forward strand.
AATCCATGATTGCTCATAAAGAAAAAAAAAAAAAAAGCCACAATATATAAGCCCATATTTGACCTTTCAAATAGTAAAAAAAAAAATTAAAAAAAAATATGTTAATATATAAAAAATAAAAAAGATATAAAAGTTCAAATCACCCCCCTTTCCGTATAATTAAAAAATAAATACCTAAATAACAATAAATATAGACATCATGGGTATCACCGTGACCGAAAACGCCCGTACTTTTAAAATATAAAAAAAAAAAATTCCAATACGGCGAATTGTGTGGCGGAAAAAAGCGTCCAAATGGCGATTTGCCGTTTTTTGTCACTTTTTTTTTCTAAAAAATATTAAATAAAAAGTGATCAAAAAGTCATACACACCCCAGAATGGTATCAATAAAAACTTCAGATCGTCCCGCAAAAAATGAGCCCCCATACAGCTCTGTACACATAAATACCAAAAAGTTATAGGGGTCAAGATTTGACAAGGAAAAAAAAAAAAAAAAGGGCAACTTTCTAATTATTTTATCACTATGAAAACGCAGGAAAAACTATACATATTAGGTATTGCCGGATTCGTACTGACCAGTAGAATGAAAGTAACGGATCAGTTTTAATGCACACCGAACGCTGTAAATAAGAAACCCGTAGAACTGTAGCGGAATAGCGTTTTCTTTGCAATTTCACGCAGTTTGGAATTTTTTTCCCGCTTCCCACTACACCATATGCAATATTAAATGGTGGCGTTGGAAAGTACAACTTGTCCCGCAAAAAATAAGCCCTCATACAGCTATGTGAACAGAAAAATAAAAGAGTTATGGCTGTTTGAAGGCAGGGAGTGCAAAACGAAAATGCATAACCAAAAAAACCTCCGGGCGCGAAAGGGTTAAAACTGCCATTGTATACGCTCCACTGACCTGCTCCAGACATGGCTCCGATGCCTACATAACTCCGGCCGTATGTCACAAGCCATAACTGGATGTGGTGTCACCGGAAGTAGGAGGAAGGGAACCCTTGTCTGCAGCCACCACCTGGTCCAATTCCATGCGTCGGACACCAACCAAAAAGCCAGTGCATCAAGCCTGGGGCTGCCTTCAGCAGAAGAGCTTATTGCCCAATATAAAGAAGGGAGGCTTTGTTCTCAGATCCAGCCTTCCTGAGGAAGAGGACAGGCGAAGTGCTGGATGATGCTGCCAAGTGAAACTATCACTGGAAAACTGAAACAGGTAAAGATAGGGGGATTATATCTTTTACCTCTATGTTGTTTCTTGTCCCTAGGTAGGTGGGGGAACATACACACAAAATGTATCAAACAAAATTTAGCACTAAAGCTACTTTCACACTAGCATTTTTACTGGATCAGTCATGGATCAGCATAAACCATCATGATAATACAACCGTCTGCATCCGTTATGAACGGATCAGGGTGTATTATCTCTAAAATAGCCAAGATGGATCCGTCATGAACACCACTGAAAGTCAACGGGCCGGATACGCTTTCTATTGTGTCCGACAAAACAGATCCATCTTGCCACATCGCGGACAGAAAAACGCTACTTGCTATGGGGACACAACCAACAGAGTGCATTGTGGTGTTTCGTTCAGTTTTGTCCCCATTGACAAGTAGATAATGAAGAGACGGTACTGAAGTCTATCATCACAACAAGGCTTTATGTGCCATCACACTGCCAGAGGTGCTTTCTTTTCACTCAATGGATTAGCATATGTTGCAGAGTTGGGTTACAGAAACATAATTTACTGAAACTGACCTCTCACTCTCGTCCCAGCAGAATCAGTCCTCTGTACTCCTCCTGCCAACACCATGGCTACTGCCAGCTTAACTACAAACATACCAAAGACCTGCGGGCACAGGCTAGCTAGGATCTCGTTCCGACCTGTGAGTAGAAATATTTTTACCATGAGGGAAATACTATTAGGTCTAATCTGGGAAGAGAAATATTCTTACTGCTGAAACTATCAGGAAACAAAGCATTTACCTGCTATTGGATTATTCTTGAACCTTTCCCAAAATTCTTCATATTCTTTTCGGATCTCCTCATTTATGACTACACCACAAGGCTGCTCATTATTTACAGAGATGTAGTTGGCCTTCAGGACAAGCTCGAGGTCACAACGTGCATCCATGTAAAGTGGCTTCCATCGCTGCATCACCACACCATACACGGTCACATCATCACCTGGGTAGGGGAGAAAGAAAACAGAGTGATGCAGAAAATCAGAATTTGCCAAGAATGGTGAAACGTTTACAGGTACATTTGGTGTGAAAGCCCCAGACTGCAAATGTTTGGTACGTCCAAACGCATTACGGCATACATTGATTTGATTTGATGTGGCTATACAGTGAAGTACTGAACGTTGGAGCTATACTGTAGGAAATCCTCTTACTGTATACCGTCAACATACACTGGAAACGCAGTGCGAGTAGACTACAACCTTACCAGGATTATTGGAGAATAATTCTGCTGAGACTGGACCTGTATAATAAAATAGATTTTGTTAATCATCTAGTTCCCTTTTGTATTAATAGACTTACCAGATTTGCAACTGTCAACAAGGTCATCTTCCAAAACCACAATCATTGATCGGGGAATGCAGCCCACAGACAACCTCTGGACCTGTAAACGGATTTAAATACAAATGTCACATTTGGCCTAAATGATATATTTACCAGCCATGGGCCAGGGCTACACACAGACATTATTACAGCTACTGCCCAGGGACGTCCACAGTCACTCTCTGGACAGGTGGGGGTCCCAGAGGTCAGAATCCCGTCAATCATAAAGTGATGACATGGAAATACCCCTTTAATCATTTGTTTGCGTCTTTGCAGCATAACTAGGAAACTGAAATTAAATGTATGTATCTCCTGCTCTTCTCTCAGGAACCTCTGGTAATTAACCACTGGATGTTCCAGAGGAAGGAAGACTTTAAGTGCAGGTCCTGGATATGGTCAATGTGTAAGGTTACAGTCACACAGCCGTTCCTGTTTTGGGGATATTGGTTGTGTTTATCCCTGTGCTCTTTTTGCAGGCCTATTCCTGTCCACAAAACACTATAATCTGCTGCATGGCCGTACGGATGAGGACAGTACACAGATGACATCCATGTGCCGTCTGCATTTCTAGCAGCCCCGTAGAAATAAAAGGGTCCCTTTGTGGTCCGGAAAAAAAAAAAAAAAAGCAGGTCATGTAAATGAGGCCTAACATTTATTATAATGCTTTTACTGTCATAATTAAATCTTTCTATAAAAGTTAAAACGTCACCTGCTCCTGAATCTTTATCTCCTGGTAATCCCGGCAGCTGGCAGGAGAAGACAGGTCTGACAGGCAGGTAAACTTGCTGGAGTTGCAGCCTTCTTCATTGGTACAAGAAACAGGAGGAGAGAACGAGTAGTACTGTTCAAAGTCAGCCCGGGCTGTAGTGATGTGTTTGCATTTGTTGCACATAAAGTCTTGCTCATACTCAAGGACTTTCACCAAACTGGTCCGGATAACAGTTCCTGTGACCGACAAAAAGTGCCCAACATCTCTGGTGCGCGGGATGTGCTCTCTTGTTAACTCTGGGCACACTGGTAAACCTGGACAGAAATATTTTAATACCTTTAAGGTAATGAACATATTACAACCATTATTGTAAGAGAAACATATATTCAAAGGGGTTTTCCAGGACTTAGATACTGATGCATCCTTAGGAAAGGCCTTCAACATCAGATTGGTGGGGATCGACAACCATGACCCTTACCATCAGCTGTTTTGGGAAACCACTGGCACCAGAAAGTATACAGTGGATAGACGGCCCAGTACACTGTTATTTCTGACACTGGTATACTGAACCTCAGCTCCCACTCACTTGATTAGGAGGTGAGCTGCAGTACCGCCGCGCGGCCACTACACAGTAGATGGAACCTTGTGCATTCGGTTCAGTCCACTGTATAGCTTCCAGTGGCTGCCCAAAAACCTGATTGGTGGGTGTGCCGGACCTCACCTACCTGTTATTGATGACTTATCCTGAGGATAGGCCATCAATATCTAAGCACTGGAAAACCCCTTTAAATTTTAAAGATGTCAGATTGATTGACAGATCTCTTCCTATACACAGGTTTTTCACAAGAAGCAAGGGGTGAGTGAAGGCAGACACCCCTCAGACATATCTCCTGTTTTTTGAACCGAGCATCAGACAAGGCTTACGTTTGTGTTCACCTTCACAAACAATTAGTGTCAATTAAAACTTTCCTACTATTTTGTTTCTATATTTGTTCCTATCCGGGCTATGTGTGTCCATAGCAACAGACAAAAACCAAGGAGCGTTGTCTGTGCCATCACCTGTGGGTGCCAGCTGTGTTATACAGCTGGCACTCCACTCTTCCTAAAGGTCCTACACTTAGATGCCGCTGTCGATGCAGATTGCAGCATCTAAATGGTTAGAAAGAAGGAGGAGTATCCCTCTCTCACTGCATCTGTCCCTCCATGATGCGATTGCAGGCTGTTAAGGGGTTGCTTCCGCAGCCAGGAGCCTACGTCAGTCATGTACAGATCCCAAACCAAGGGCAGGACCGAACAGACATTATGTTACGTTATTACAGTAACTGACATAATACACAGGAATTCATGTTCAAGTTCCCTACTGGGATGTAAATAAAATGTTTTAAATGTGTGGGATAACCTTTTTAAGGAGGAAAAAAAAACAAAAAACTTGGCCACATCTTTAGAAGAGATGTCTCATCTTGCCATTTCCAAGGTGAGATGGGACTCAGTACAAGCCCCAGGAGGCCAGGCTTATGGAAACAGATGAGCACGCCGGAGCTTTGCTTGTTCTGGTACACTGTCTGCGTAGCGCTCATTCACTTTAATGGGAGCCACCATTTAATGCCAGCCCACCCGCCGCCAGTTAGTCCCATTTCACCTGGGGATGGGCAGTGAAATGGCACAACCCCTTCAATGGGTTAAAGCCTGGCAGTTGCTCAGTCTATAAAGGAAGAAAAAAAAAATCACCTTGAGGAGACCTATTTCAAGACCAATTTATCTTATATTCTAGATGTATTGGGAAAATAAAAAGAAATTGTTGCAAAAGTGTACCTAGCCTTTAGAGGTGTTTATCCAACCCCTATAATGACCCCCCACGTATAGGTTATAACTGCCCCACTCCCCAACACCTGCATCGCTAGTAATCCCCGCCCGGCCACCGCTGCATCTCACCCATGATGCTAGGGAGGCTGGTCCCTGTTGCGGCCTGCAATTGGCTGCCCCCTGTCCCTGGATGTTTTGATCCGCGTAAAGGGGAGAAGCAGTGACAGCAGTGCGGGGTGGGATCAGAATCGATGCGGGTGCTGGGTAGCGGGGCAATTATAACCTGTATGAGGGGCCCATGGATTTTTTTTTTTTTTGGGGGGGGGGGGGTCACTATAGGGGTTGGATAATCCCTTTAAGATATACCCTAAAATTACATAATATGCTGAAGTCAGATAAGGCAGGATCACTTGGAGTTTAATAACCACAGAGCCCTAAGATTCTGTCAGTGTAAAAAGAGTCCCTCTAGCAGTCTATGGAGCACAAACTATACCTGTGCTGCAGGAGAAGCTATATTAAATTAATTTGTTTGCTGGAACTGTAAAGCAGCATCTTTGTAGGATGAAAGGTTCTTGATACATGAATTGAAATATCTATATACTGTACCTGTTATCCTTGCATGCAGATGCTGCTTCATGATCAGCCCGTCTTGTGAGTTGGACAGCATAACGCTCATGGCGGCTCTCCGCAGAGCATTATCAAACACTGGTAAAACCTCGTTGGGAAAGGCATTGAAATAGTCGCCAACTTCCATGTTGGTTTCAAAAAGAGTCATGGCATTGACAACCACAGGGTAATGGGCATCTTCGTCACTTTCCATAAGTATCTGTACTATGTCTTTCTGGTGGTGCTGTAAGACGTACGATTCAAACACCTGGCCCACCAGGGCTACTTGTTCTGAATGCAGGTACATGTCTGGAATCAGACAAGAGTCAGGCGTCAATGCAGCTTCATATCTATGTACAGAGTGAAAGGAGATCACGTCATTTGATGAAACTGCCCTTCACTGGTACAACCAGCTACACCTACATTCAAATGCTCTAGCAAATGGTGGCTTTACCTTCCCTTACAGAAAGGAAAAATAAAACGTAAAATTAGATTTAGGCACTAAAAATATGAATATGTATCTATCTACATCTGCCTGTTTTCTGCTATTAGATCCTTTAGTACAGGTTGGACCAGGAACCTCACAAGTGGTGTAATGCTTGTCTGCTGACACCAGCAAGAACAGTGTATTCCCAGGCGGATACGCTGTGCTGGTACCAGCAAACAACCCAGGTTTCTACAGTAAGCATGATAGAAAGTGAATTTCCTCCAGTGTTCCCATAGACCAACAACCTCTGGCACTCCAGCTGTCGTGAAACTGCAACTCCCAGCATTCACACAAGTGTATTCAGTCTGGGAAACACCCTCCATGTGACATTTCCAGGACTGAACATCGCTCCTTTGACCCAAACTCTGATTCTGTGAGTTCCTGTCTGACAGCAGGTCTACTGTGCTCACTACATTGTAAGTACATTTGTTATCGTATAACTTGTACTAATCAGTAGAATAAAGCCAAGACATTATTTTCAATGCAAAACAAAAAAAATAAAAACACAAAAAAATCATTGTATTTCATTCACCGCCCCCAAAAGTTAATAAAAGCTAATCAATACATTACATATACCGCAAAATGGTGCCACTGGAAAACATAACTTGCCTTGGAAAAAAAAAAAAGCAACAGTGAAAAAAAAAATAAAAAATTCTGGGTCCTCAAGGTCAAAAATGGGCAGGTCTGTACCATGACAGGAAAAGTTATAAGATAATTCTACACTCATACTAAATTCTCCTGTTCTTGAGACCAGACCTCTGGTATTCCTCCCTTAGGCTACTTTCACACTAGTAGCACGGGTGTCCGGCAGGTGAACAGCCTGCCAGATCTGTGCTGCCACTAGTGCACATGTGCGGCTAGAACTACGCTCCGTCCCCATTCACTATAATGGGGGCAGGCCGGATTTCCGGCCGCAGCACGGCAAACATGCCGAGAGGCGGCTGGACTAAAACTATGACATGTCCCGTTCCCATATAGTGAATGGGGACGGAGCGTAGCTCCAGCCGCACAGGTGCACTAGCTGCAGCACAGATCCGGCAGACTGTTCACCCTCCGGAACAGCCTGCCGGACACCCCTGCCTCTAGTGTGAAAGCAGCCTTAGTGGCAGTGATGTCGAGCTGAAGCTTATCACTGGCCTCAGTAGTATAAGGCAAGAGAACACTCAGGCCAGTGATAAGCTGCAGCTTGCAGGTGCAGTATGTTACTATAGTATTATTTTTCATTTTATACAATTTCCTGGCATGAGGCAAAGTTTATTATAACTCAGACAACCTTTTAAATGGCATAATTCTGCCAAGCCCCTTAAGGAGTTCTCCAGCTTTTTACTCGGTTCCGGATGCTTCAGGAAAACACTTCCCTTGCCACCTGCTTGTAAACTTAAGTCATGGACGGGGTGGGGTGGGGGGAGGTCATGTGTGCTGCTGCACCCAATGACTGGCTGCAGCAGTGACGTGTCCCCTAAGCAGCGTGTGACCAAATAACACAGATCTGGAACTGAGCAGAGGGGAGCAGGTAAGTATGCTTCCCTCCACAAGTCTGGTGTTGAGGTGTTTGAGCCAAAATTTGGTCAAAAACTGGAGGATCCCCTTCAGAGGTTTTATTACTATGAATAAAGAACTGAATGTACAAAAATCCATACAGTCCAACAGACTGCACCGCCTTTAACATAGGCAGTACCAACCTCAGATTTGTCTCTCATGGTCCTCTCATCTTCACTACAAAATGTATTCCACGTTTCATTGTCTGCCTTGCTTGTAGTGATAGTCCAGTCATTGCAGGGATTCAGGGATACTGGAAACAGAAGATGTTTTCTTATTCTATGTGTATGTATGTATATATATATATATATATATATATATATATATATATATATATATATACACACACACATACACACGTATAGACACAACACAGTGCGGGAGATTTATTAGTAGTGGCACAATATACATGTGGTGAACTGTTCTATCACCTAGTCCTCATGCCATAGGCTTTGGGCCTCATGCACCGATTTGGATTTTATTGCAGATACAAGTGGCCATTCCTATTCTTGTCAATATCGCAGACGAGAATAGTCACTTCTATTGGTGGCAGTGAAGAAGATACAGAAAGCACAGAGAAGGTATCTGTATTTTGTAGATCCGTTGTTTGCGGATTGAAATATGGACAAGGCTGTGTGCATGGAGCCTAAAACAGCGCCATGCTGGGACTGCTACAAACAGAATACATTTCCGCTCACTTACTCCAATGTGTTGTATGTGCTGGGAATGGAAGCACAGGGGGTAAGCCATGGTCAGGGTCTGTCTCTTTAAAAGTCTTGAGGATAGGTCATCAATATTTAAAAAAAAGTAGACAACCCCTTTAAAGGAGCTGTCCAAATTAAATTTAAAAAAAAAATGCAAGGAAGCGATTATAAATTAAAAAAAAAAAAAAAAAATCCTCTGCCTAGGGCAGGGTTAGGCAACCTCTGGCACTCCAGCTGTTGTGAAACTACAACTCCCAGCATGCATACTTCCTCTGCTCTTCTTAGAACTCTCAAAGAAATGAATGGAGCATGCTGGGAATTGTAGTTTCACAACAGCTGGAGTGCCAAAGGTTGCTGATTCCTTTATATTGCCTGTGACCACTGCAGTCAATCCCTGGCCTCAGTGCTATCATACCATATACCGCTAAGGCTGGTGACTGGCAGACATGTGGTACATACAGATGTCATTGCTGCAGCCAAAATCATAACACCACATCATGGCTGCAGTCGCAGGGAGGACCATAGTCCTTATTCACACAGTGCATTCAAATTGTGGTTCATTGCGGCGATTACAATTAAACACTGTGGTTTTTGAAAAATTAGTTTGCCAAGATTTGCTATTCAGTTACATGAACATTATGCAGCTGAACTGGAAGAAAGAGGAGGAAATGGGGTCAGGACATGAGAGGAACAGCACAACAGGCGGGATCAGCGGCAGGGCAGTGGGGCAAGCAGTGCTCAAAGTGTCTTCTGTCCATAGGTTAGCTGAAAGTGACTCTAGCTACAGGAAAACCCCTTTAAGTGGAGGAATTCTGCTGCTCAATAGAGCCCCTACTGCAGCACTGCCCGTCCATCTAGCCCCTGACATGAAGCAGGGTCCCATACACTCCCACTACTTGTTCTGCGCTCTGACACGTAATACAGAACACTGACGCGCCTCCTATACATGGCTACATTGCTGTAGTACATACGGTAAGGACGACACTCGACAGTATGACCAGTAACCGGCGGTCACTTACCCAAATCCAGAGTCACCCGACCACAATCCCCTCTCACGTACTGAGCACATCCACATTAAGCGCGCTATTTTCTGCGCATGCGCACTCCGAGGCGGGTCAAGCCTCGGTTTCGGATTGCTCTCTGCCTAGGAAACGCTATGCCGGTAAGTGACATATGCAGATAAATGTAGTTTTAAAATATTAAAGACATGCATTAACACATTAAGAACCGCTTAAAAATCCGCTCAGCTCACAGAACTAGATGCCCCAGTGCCAGTAAAGTCTCAAATGTATGGGCTCCAACTAGGTTTGGATCACGTGACGAAGTCATGTGAGTCAGACAGAATGGGGAACGGGTACTTCCTTGTTTATAGTGACACGTGGGTGGCACATGATTGGTCGGTAGCTAGCGTATGGGGCTGTACAGAGAATTTGATTGGTTATTGTGAATAAACGTCGTCTGACAGGATTCCAAGGAGCTTGTAGTGACGTCATATGTGCATTCACTGAGAAGAAATGTGGAAGCTGTTATAGCATTTCTTTGGCAGCTGTGCTTGTAGCGTACCTGCAATGTAGCCAGATAACGCAGCTTATATGGAGCTCTGTACACACATTAATATTGAGCTGTGAGGCAGCAGGTTGGGTGCGGGTAGGGTCACCACCTTTCCCAATAAAGAATAGCTGCCAAGTTTGCGCAGATAAAAACTTAGGGTGTTATTTGACACCGTTTGTTCATACCTTGAGTTTTGCCTTATGAACAAAAACTTTTTTGTCATTTTTACAATAAAGTGCAACCAAAAATCTACAAATACCTCGTGTTATTGGATGCAGTCTTATTAAGGGGCAAATAACCACAAAGCCAGGAAGATACATGTGGACAAAACCACTCCCCCTGGGGTCATGTACAAGGAAAGAAGGATCTATACCTCTTTCCTCTCCCTGCAGCTTGTCAGCAGGTCTCTCATTGCTCCCTTTCTCTAGGTTGGCTGAGATCATAGTTGGCTGATGGGCGAGACGGTTTCAGGCTGCTCTATCTCTGGCTGTGTAGCAGCTAGAGACTGAATGACTCAAGTAATACCTGCAAATCTCAGTCCTGACATAATTTCTAAAGGTTCTCTCTCCGGTTGTTTCAAGGTTAGTAAAATCAGTAGCAGTGTTTTCTTCTAGTGGTTCTTCACATTGCCAGCTACACTATGAGTGTTATGTTTGAGTGAAGTTTGGATGTTAATCATTTGGAAATCAGACACCTGTCACCAGAGCTAGAAAAGCATTGGAACGTTTCTCCAGGAACTCAGGAAGGAGTTTCTCTCCTTCCATTTTCAGTATCTGGTCCAGCTCTATCAATGCTGTTGTGTTGCCAAAAATGTTACAATATACTGAGTCCACCAACCCCTTAAGATTTTGACTAGATTTCCCTCCCATAAATATTAAAAGGGTTTTCCGAGATTTTCATACTGATAACCTATACTCAGGATAGGTCATTAGCATCTGATCATGGGGGTCTCACACCTAACAATCAATTGTCTTAGAAGGCACCAGCACTCCTGTCAGCGCTACAGCCTTCTCCCTGCTCACCAAGGACGGCGCCGTACATTATATAGCGGCTGTGTTTGGTATTGCCCCTTCACTTCAATGGACCTGAGCTGCTCCTAGACCATGTGACTGATGAACGCGACGTCACATGGACTAGGCAAAGAAGAAGAAGAAGGCAGTGGCACTACTGAGAGCAACGCTGCTTTCTCGAACTGCTAATCGGCAGGGGTCCCAGGAGCGAGGTGTGCGAAAAAACACTTCTCTCTCTCCCTGCTCATCACCGATCTGTTTGATCAGTTCAGGCAAGAGAGGTAGCTGAATGATCTTTCAGCTCATGGAGAAGAATGTGAGAAACACTCCCCCACCAACCTGAAGGTCCCTACACTGCAGTCAAGGAGAGAAATACATCCAGTAACTGCTGTAATAGGGCCTTTAATGATGTCATTAGTGGGAGGAGCCAGACCAGGAAGAGAAGAAATGGGAGTTTTTATTAAGGATGTATGTGTGTATATATGCATATGCTGCAGAGCTCTGTGTGTATAATATGCGTACTGCAGAGCTATTTGTGTATATGTAAAATGTCATAAAAAAATAGCTGAAAAATAATAATTAATCTAGCAAAGCAAGCATGGAAGGACACTACAGAGCAATGACAGGAATCGTGTTTACTTGGATAGGTACATTTAACCCTTAGAGTCCCAGCACCGTACATGTACGGCGCTGGGGCGATGCAGACACATGGCGCCCGCTCGCACTTGCGGGTACTTACCGCCATCGGCGGCGTCTTCGTAGGCCTTTAGATACCGTGATCACACGTGATCACGGCATCTAGTTGCGTCTAAACCCGGAAGCATGTGCTTCCGGGTGGTGTACAGACACTCCGTGTGGCCAATCGGGGTGTCTGTACACGATCTGAAAGCTGTAAACCTTTCTGATGAGGTTTACAGCTTTCAAAGTGCAATTCTTATTCTGGCCACTAGATGGCAGGCCAGGATAAGAAATGAGCAAAGTCGGTCATTAAAGGGAACCTGTCATCACTTTTATGCTACCCATACTAACAGCAGAATAAAGTACAGGTGAGTTGGTTTCAGCAGTCTGTCATTTATAAGTTAAAAGTAAGTGGTTGCCGAGAACCAACATCACAAACATTGCAGATTAGGCCTGGAAAAGAGTCAAATCTTCATGAGAAGAGTCATGTTTATTCATGAATTCCTGCTCTCCCTGCCCACCTGATGATGACTGACAGTCTTCTACCTAGTTTTCTCCCTTTGTCTCTAGGAGAGAACTGCCAGTCATCAGCAGATGGGTGGGGAGAGCAGGAGTTTAGGAATAACCATGACTCTTCTCAGGTAGATTTGACTCTTTTCGTTGCCTGAGCTACAATGTTTGTGATGTTGGTTCTCAGCAACCACTCACTTTTAGCTCAAGAGAGACACACCGCTGAAATCAGCATTTTTGTCACTATTTTATGCTGCCCTCAGTACAGTCAGCATAAAGTTGATGACAGGTTCCCTTTAAGTCAAAAATAAAAGACCCTCATTGCTCATAAAGAAAAAATAAAAAACACAATCTATTTGCTCATATTTGAGCTTTAAAATAATCACAAAAAATTAAAAAATATTAAAAAATATATAAAAAATAAAAAAAATAAAAGTTCAAATCACCCCCCTTTCCGTATAATTAAAAAATAAATACCTAAATAACAATAAATATAGATATCATGGGTATCACCGTGACCGAAAACACCTGTACTTTTAAAATATAAAAAAAAAATTCCAATATGGCGAATTGTGTGGCGGAAAAAAGCATCCAAATGGCGTTTCGCTGTTTTTTGTCGCTTTTTTTTTCTAAAAAAAATTAAATAAAAAGTGATCAAAAAGTCATCCACACCCCAGAATGGTATCAATAAAAAGTTCAGATCGCCCCGCAAAAAATGAGCCCCCATACAGCTCCGTACACATAAATACCAAAAAGTTATAGGGGTCAAGATATGACAACAACAACAAAAAAAAAAGGACAACTTTATAATTATTTTATCACTATCAAAACGCAGGAAAAACTATACACATTAGGTATCGCCGGATTCATACTGACCAGTAGAATGAAAGTAACTGTTTTAATGAACATCGAACGTTGTAAATAAGAAACCCGTAGAACTGTAGCGGGATAGCGTTTTTTTTGCAATTTCACCCGATTTGGAATTTTTTTCCCGCTTCCCACCACACCATATCAAATATTAAATGGTGGCGTTGGAAAGTACAACTTGTCCCGCAAAAAACAAGCCCTCATACAGCTATGTGAACAGAAAAATAAAACAGTTATGGCTGTTTGAAGGCAGGGAGCGCAAAACGAAAACGCAAAGCCGAAAAAACCTCTGGGACTGAAAGGGTTAATGAGGTGACCACATGCACCATTGCTGGTTGTTACAATGGTCGGCAGATGACACATCTGCACCTGTTTTGTGTTTTTGACCCGCACCTGGTTTTGGCTCACAATAACTGATGAAAATAACTGATCAAATAACTGATGTGTGAACAAGCCCTTAGCAACCATCAGTGAAAAAGGCTTGCATCTGGAATCAAGTGCGGATGCAATGCATTTTTCACTGATGGGGCTCCATTCACTTCTATGGGGCCAGGGCTGCGTGAAAAACACAGAATATAGAACATGCTGCGTTTTTCACATGAAGCAGAACTGATGCGTGAAAAAAACGCTCATGTACACAGACCCATTGAAATGAATGGGTCAGGTCAGCGTTCACGTTACGCATTGCAGCCTCGCAGAAAACTCGCTCGTGTGAAAGGGGCCTAAGGCCTCATTCGTATGGGGAGATATATCAAAACTGGTGCATCCATACACGAGTCTCGATCTCCTTGCACCAGCATGACATGCACCTAATTTATTAACAAATCAGGCGCATCTCTGCCCTGCCGTGCGCCAGATACTGAAGTCTACGCCACCTATAGGCTGGCATAGGCTTCAGCTATCACTTCTGACACGTTTTGGTGAAAGTTATAGCAAATGCGATGGGCTGTGCTAAGCCACTCCTCTCTGATAAGCCACACCCCTTTTCTAGACACTTCAGAAAAGTGCAGAGAAGCTCCAAAAGTCGCAAATCATGGTACACACATGGCGTCCGCCATAAGGTGCGACTTTTTTACACCACAATATTGGAGTAAAGAGCTTAGTAAATGTCCCTCATTGACTCTAATGTGCTAGAGGAGTACATAATCACTGTGGTTTGAATGTGTGAATACACACATTAAAGTCTTTGAGTACGTGTGCTGCAACAAAACAAGGCGTAAAATGGGATAAGACAAAAAGTAGGCACAAAAAGTGTGTAAAAAAACTTAAGTCTAGAATGTTGTAAATGACACATACAGTACTATGTATATATTTGCCGCAGCAAGCGTGTGTCACAAATCCTGGCGCAAATCAAGACATTTTCCAGATGCAGTGACATTGATATATCTATTATATATATATATATATTTATTTATTTATTTTTTGCATTGCTTTTGTGTACTTTTTGGCATTATTGTCATTTTTTACAGAACACAGCATGCTCTAAACATACCCTTTTTCAGGCGTATTACACTTAGACATCTCTATAGGATTTAAAGGGCACCAAAAACATGCTTGTTTAAAGTATACATTTAAAAAAATGCTAAAAGCATAAAAAAACACTGAAAATCTATAAAAATAGTAAAAGATGCATGCCATTTTTTAGCACCAAATAAACCCACAAAATACTGTACTATATATGAAGGGACCCTAAGACTACCTGCACAGGTTGCAGATCATGCATGGTTTTTCAGTATGGATTCTCATGCGGAAAAACCACAGTGTAAAACAGCACCAGCAAAGTCTACGAGATTAGAAAAATCTCATGTACACTCTTCCATGTGGAAATTAATCTGCCGTGTGGATTTTGATTTTGTCAATTTTTGGGCAATTTTTTTTTTTCAATGGAAAGGTGAGATCTGTGGCAAAAACACATCAAATCCGCACCAAAAACATGCAGATTTAGGAAATGCATAGAAATCCAGACAGAAATTTGTGCCAATCTTCTGCATGTTTACCCACCCCCATGTGCTGGTAGCTTAAGGGTTCTCTATACGCAGACAATAAGTTGTGAAACAAAGGGGTACAACTATACTGCGACATGTGTCTGCGCAACATTTTTTGTAATGATAGTCTATGGTGTCGCACTGTGACATGCTGCGACTGCAATACGACAGTCGCACAAAAATCCAACTTTTTGGATTTATATTGTAGAACATACCCAGCATTTTCCAAACCCCAATATATGGATGGAAGATTCATACAGTTATTCCTATATAACTATATGCCAGATATTGTCCTGACAATTGTGCTAATTTACTAGGCCTTATGCAGTAAGGCTTTCTTTAAACACATTTTTTGTAGAATGTGTGACTGAGGTTTTGTAAAACCTCATTAAGGCATCCTGTACACAACCGTTTCCTGACAACTCATTATAGCGAAATTCTTATCAAACTAATAAGATGTGGTTTAAATACATAGGAGCACATTTATTAAGACCGAAACCAGGTGCGGGTCAAAAACACAGAACAGGTGCAGATCTTTTCATTACACCTGATCTCTGTGGAGACTCCACTCCTGGTTTTGGCTCACAATAACTGATGGAAATAACTGATCAAATAACTGATGTGTGAACAATCCCTAAAACAGGTGTAGAAAATGGTAAAGGAGACAGGCCTGCAGGCCCGACCGCTTCCCCGTCCATGCCATGCCCACTTTTTTTAGACCTGGCTTGAGCGGAGAAAAGTCGCAGATTGTGTCACAAAGTACCTTTGCGCTGCACTCTGCGCCAGAAATATGCCTAATTTATGCCTATTTCTGTTTAATTAATGACCCCCATAGTTACACAGTAACATAGTTTGTAAGACTTTGTAAAACATCTGTCCATCCAGTTCGGCCTGATTTCCTATAAGTTGATCCAGAGGAAGGCAAAAAAACCCCTGTGAGGTAGAAGCCAATTTTCCTCACTTTAGGGAAAAAAATTCCTTCCCGACTCCAATCAGGCAATCAGAATAACTCCCTCGATCAACAACCCCTCTCTAGTAACTATAACCTGTAATATTATTACCCTCCAGAAATACATCCAGGCCCTTCTTGAACTCTCTTAGTGAACTTACCATCACCACCTCCTCAGGCAGAGAGTTCCATAGTCTCACTGCTCTTACCGTAAAGAATCCTCTTCTATGTTTGTGTACAAACCTTCTTTCCTCCAGACGCAGAGGATGTCCCCTCATCACAGTCACAGTCCTGGGGATAAATAGATCGTGGGAGAGATCTCTGTACTGACCCCTGATATATTTATACATAGTTATTAGATCTCCCCTCAGTCGTCTTTTTTCTAAAGTGAATAACCCTAATTTTGATAATCTTTCTGGGTACTGTAGTCCACCCATTCCAGTTATTACTTTAGTTGCCCTCCTCTGAACCCTCTCCAGCTCTGCTATGTCTGCCTTGTTCACAGGAGCCCAGAACTGTACACAGTACTCCATGTGTGGTCTGACTAGTGATTTGTAAAGTGGCAGGACTATGTTCTCATCATGGGCCATCTCCCTGTGATGGAGATGGACTGAACTGTGGATAGAACTTGATCTTTCTTATTTTTATATGATGCGCTGCTAAAGAATGCTAACCTTGAGATAAGATGTTGCACACACTTTTCAACTGCTAAGATGCTGTTAGTATGGTCAGGAAGTTTAACCTTATATGAATAACTAATCAAATTACTGGTTTCGATTTCCACCCCCTTGGCGGTGTGCCTTTTTTTCCTATGGTCAATATAACTGGATGCTTTGATATTTTAAGTTGGGAAATGGCTTGAGACTATAGCTGGGTCTTGTCTCTTTCCTCCGAGCTTGTATATTCTTTATCTAATCAGGAAAGGACCGACAGTACCTATGATGGTGAGGATAGACTTTCCCAAGGGGTACACCAGGCCCTACCGAACCTGGGGTGGACCCACTGGACTGACCTCCACATGGTACAGGACACCCAGAGGATGTTAGGTGGCAAGAGGCTGATCAGACAGAGGCAAGGCAAAGTCTGAATACAGAGTATGAGGTCAGGGCAGACAGCAAGATGGATAAATCCATAAGACAAGATAAAAGGTCATGGCAGGCGGAAGTAAGGCAAGGTCCGTTTAACAAGATGCAGGGTCCATTACACAGTAATGGCAGAAATCACAGAAACACCTTTGCTCACAGGAACTAGACAAGGCTAGGAACCAAAAATTGTTCAGGCACCTTCCTATAGAAGGGGGCATCTTTAAATACCTCCTGCAGGCCACCCATAGGCTGGGGAAGATAGGAGGCGTGCACATGCTGCCCCACTTAAAGAAGAACTCCCGCAAAAATTTTTATTCTCTGACCTGTTAGAAAGGTGCACGATATAATCTGTAGTGAATGTCATTTTCTTATCAGTGACTGTTTCTGTGAGTAAAACCTCTCTTCTTTTTGTAGCTGGGTCATGCGACCAACTCCCTGACCTCCAACTGACCCAGGACAGAAAGCCAGTAACTGCTCTATTCATTCCTATGGGAGCCTCACTTTCAGTCTCATAGGAATACATAGAGAATTAGACTTCCTGCCCACACATAAGTCTATGTGTGAGTTGGTGGGTCTAATTGCTGGTCACATGACACATGTAAGAAACTTCAGGATGATAGAAGTCAAAAATTCAGACACTAGTAAGAAAATGACATTCACTACAGATTATATCATGTACATTTCTAGCAGGACATGGAATAAAATTTTTGTCAGGAGTTCTTATTTAAGGACAGGAGACACACCCACTGACCTTAAATGCACACAAGGAACTCTGAGCCAAAGTGCAAGCTGTCCTCAGAGACAGGAGGGAGATGCTGACAGCAGGAGGGCAGACCACAGCTAAGAACCCTGCTGCCTGCACCTGTCAGCACAGCGTGCAGCAGCGGGGAGGAGGGAGGAAGCCCAGGTCCCATACCTGTGTGTGGGGACAGAATCGCAGGTATGGGAAGCCAGGTTAACAGCATTTTTGAAGTTTGGTATTTTTGTTCCACCCTGAAGAAACACTCTTTTCAAATTGGAAGGTTATTATTTTATGGTCACTATTTCCCAGGTGCCCCCCAACCTGCACATCTGTTGTTCTATCAGGTCTATTGGTTAATACTAAGTCCAGTATGGCCGTCCCTCTAGTCGGGTCCTGAACCAGTTGGGAAAGGTAATTGTCTTTGGTTATTGCCCAGAACCTGTTTCCTTTATGAGATATACAGGTTTCAGTTTCCCAGTCTATATCTGGGTAGTTGAAGTCCCCCATAATAACAACCTCATTCTGATTTGCCGCCTCATCTATTTAATTAAGAAGTAGATTTTCTGTTGAATCTGGTATATGAGGTGGTTTATAATAAACTCCTATTAGTATTTTATTATTGTTTTTGGCTCCATTTATTTCTACCCACAGTGACTCCACATCTTCATGTCCCTCACTTATATCTTCCTGGAGTGTGGGCTTTAGACAGGACGTTACATAAAAGCAAACCCCTCCCCCTCTCCAGTTTTTGCAATCCTTTCTAAACAGACTGTAACCCTGTACGTTAACTGCCCAGTCATAGCTATCATCCAGTCATGTCTCAGTTACTCCCACTATGTCATAGTCCTCCTCACAAATCACTAATTCCAGTTCACCAGTTTTATTAGTCAGGCTTCTGGCATTAGTGTACATACAGTTAAAAGGTTTATATTTATTTTTTCCCCTACACCTTTCCTTCTGATCTGTTCTAGTTCCTCCTTCCATTCCTGCCCCAGTTCCATTACCTCGTCCCAGGTCTCTATCTGCACTATCTTCCCCTCCTATTATGTAGTTACCCTCCCCCCCAGTCCCTAGTTTAAACACTCCTCCAGCCTTCTAACCATCTTCTCCCCCAAAACAGCTGCACCTTCCCCACCTTGAGCCACTTGTTAACCTCCCTAATCTCCCGTTGCCGTTCTTGTGTGGCTCATGGTACAGGTAGTATTTAGGAAAATATGACCTTTAAGGTCCTTGCCCTGAGCTAGTGACCTAAATTCCTAAAATCATTTTTAAGGATGCTCCACCAACCTCTAACTTTGTCATTGATTTGAATATGGACTATGACTGCTGGATCTTTGCCAGCCTCTCCCAGTAATCTATGAACCCGAACCACAATATGTCAAACTCGACCACCAGAAAGACAACATACCATTCGAGGATTCCAGTCTTTGTGACAGATCACCCTAATAATCTAGCCTTCCACTGCCAGCACCTGTCTAGCCTGCCCTGCTCTCCTGCTAACTGGAGCTAACATTCCCCTGACTTGCAGAGGAGGTATCTGGGTGTGGTAAAGGAAGTGCTTATCAGGGCTACAGATCGAGCCATCAGAGACGTGCCTCGACGGATTCAGTGTAAAGCAGAATGCAAAATAGTCTGCAGATGGTGGGCCTTCCTGACCTGCAATTATATCATAAAGCTGCAATTCTTTTGTATGTATTGGATTGGTTTCATTGTGGGGCTACGAAAAGATGGATTCAGGTGGAAAGCTGGGAACTCGGTCGACCCACAAGGGACCTTTTATGGCTTACGAAAGATAATAGGCCCTCCTCCTTACCCCTCCTTACAAGAGGAATTTTGCAGGTTTGGGATAGATGCATGACGCCCCTGAGTATTTCCACTCGCTTAGGACCTATGACTCCCATATTTGATAATCCTGCATTTCCTATTGGAATGGGTAGGAGATCCCTGCTAGGTTTACGTAGAGAGGATAATCATCATATGCTACACCTTTTCCAAAAATCATCTATTCGCCCCCTCAGTTCCTTCCCGGAAGGGAATAGCAGTGGGGCGTGGCTTCTTTATGCCAGCCTTAAGCGTTCCCTAAATTCTCTAGGCCCCCCCTCGACTTTTACTAGAGATCTCACCCCCTTTGAATCCATATGTCTCCAGTCTTCCCCTCCTTCCCATCAAGTGTCTCTGGTCTACGGGCTGCTCCGGGGAAATGGGGGTACCTTCTCCTCTCTGTCGTATGTTGCGGCATGGGAGAGGGAATTGGGACGATCTTTTTCCTGTGAGCAATGGGAAAAGGCTTTTCTCCTATCGCACAAGTCGTCCATCAGTTGTGCAATCCAGGAAAAGAATTTTAAGATTATATCGAGGTGGTATAGAACCCCAGCGATCCTTCACTCTTTCTATCCCTCTTGCTCAGACTTATGCTGGAGATGTGGAAGTGGAATTGGTCACGTCTCATATATGGTGGTTTTGTAGCGGAGTGACTCCCTTCTGGAAAGCACTGAACGACTTATATAACCAGGTGAGCGGTTGCAACTCCACATGGTCTGTTGAGCAGGCTGTATTGTCCATTCTCCCAGGTTCCATTTCTAATATCAAAAAGGGTCTTCTTAGATTCTTTCTTCAAGCTGCTCGCCTGGTTATACCCAGATATTGGAAGTCTTCCGTTACTCCCTCAATAAGAGATTGGCTTGACACACTAGAAACAATCCGTAGGATGGAGGAACTTTGTGCAGAAGATGAGGGCACAGATGCCCGTTACCTTAAGACCTGGTCACCTTGGTTCTTGTTCAAGGCTACACCGGCTTTTCATATTTGGCTGGTCCAAGCGGAATCCCACACTTAATCCTAAAAGTTATATCTTTGCAGATTATTTCTTAGGTGCATATGGCAGGATACTATCCCTCCCTAACCTTCTTCCCTTCATTTTCCCTTTGTGTTGTCTTCCCCTATACGTGGAAATACTTTTATATGTCTGCTGTTTATTTCTTATTACTGGGCAGAGGCTTTGTTTCATTGGATCTGTGCACTGTATTGTAACATTACGTGATTTTGAGTTATTGTATCACGCTTGGATATGTGTACTGCAATTTCTTTTGCCTTTTCTCAATAAAATATTTGAACCACAAAATAGTCTGCAGATATGCTGAATGTAGAGGCTGTAGCACAAAAACTGTTGAAAATGTTTAATAAAGGCCAATAAAACAATTGGGTTTATTTATCAAACTGCTGTAAAGTAGAACTGGCTTAGTTGCGCATAGCAACCAATAAGATTCCACCTTACATTTTTTTACAGCTCTTTGGAAAATGAAAGGTAGAATCTGATTGGTTGCTAGAGACAACTAAGCCAGTTCTACTTTACACCAGTTTGATAAATGACCCCAAATGATTTTTATCCCAAAATGAGTAAAAATGCAATGAAAAAAATGCAATTGAAGATGTTCATAACCTTTAATAAAAATGTAAGGTAAAAAAATAAAATATAAAGTTATTCCAACATGATTAGTAAATCTGCCCACGTCTTTGTGCAAAGGTAATAGAACATAAAATCTATACTTATTTGGTATTGTCTTAATCGTACAAACCCATAGAATAAAGGTAACATTTATGTTTAATGGTGAACTGCATAAAGTTTTGAATGAAAAAAACATTGGCAGACTTGCTCATTTTTTTCATCTATTATTATCTATTATATATTCCCAAAAGTTTTTTTCTAATTATTACCATTTTGGGTGTGAGGTTATCTTTTGAGAACACATTTTGAAAATAGCTAATTTTCACACATTTTCAATAAATGTATGGACCATAATGTAACACTAAGTACTATTGGTAAGATTCACATACTGTATATTTACAAAAGTGGTGTCATAAAGTTGCAAATTATGCCACATTTGCTCTGTAATTTGCAACTTTTTACACTTCTGGACACTTTTCAACAGAGAAGCTAGCCTCCCATATCCCAGGTCATCAATATCTGATAGACAGGGATCCGGCTCCCCTGCTGATCAGCTGTTTGAAAAGGAGACGGCACTCCATGTGATCGCTATTTCCTCTTCATTGCACTGCCAGCTTTCTCGAAATTGCAGTGTAGTACTTGCTCCATTCACTTGGTACCTAAAGGGATTTTCCCCTCTGATGCCGCAGCCTGCCTCTGCTACTGAAGAAATCATACTTACCTGCTCCCCACCACTCTGGACTTGTGTGCTGGCTCTCGCATGTCCATATTATGGCCCACACCTTTTCGGCATGGGCATGGTCACCTGCTCTGCTTTAGCCAACTTGTGAACATTATCAATGGTAATGCATACCTCCCAAGTGTCCCTCTTTTGGAGGGACAGTCCCTCTTTTTGACCCAAGTCCCTCCATCCCTCTTTTATCCTTAAATGTCCCTCTTTTTCCCCTGCAGAATTAATGCATAACTGTGCATTAATAAATTTACTAAATTGCTCCTTACTAAAGTTTCTGTATTGTTTCTACTTATAAATTAGACCAGAACTTCATAATTTGGTGCAATTTGGACCTTAAAATATCTATAATCTGATGATTTATGAGCTAATATTTATATGGACATTGAAGCACAAGAAAAAATTGCCGCAGGGGCTCCAGTAATTATGCTTTGGGCGGAGTTAGAGGCGTGGCCTAGTATGAAAAAAAACTGCCATGATGTGCGCTGCACACATTGTCCCTCTTTGCCATTTTCAAAAGTTGGGAGGTATGGTAATGGCTTCACTCATGCAGTGTTTACGTCATATATTCTGTGTTCTTTTCAGGCGGCTTTTGGTTAATAAAACTGTGGCAGTTAAATTTAGGCACTATTCAGTTAGTTATATATATATACACACACACACACATATGCACATACAGTATATACACAGGGCCTTGAATAAGTATTCATGCCTCTTGAACATTTCCACATTTTTTCACGGTACACCCACAAACTTAAATGTATTTTATTGGGATTTTATGTAATAGACCAACACAAAGTAGCAAGTACCGTATTTTTCGCCCCATAAGATGCATTTTTTCCCCAAAAAAGTGGGGGAAAAATGCCCCTGCGTCTTATATCGCAAATGCTAATGAGCTCTTCCATTATGGAAGCGCTCATTAGCACCAGAGGACAAGAAAGCGGTGAAGACTCTGTACTCACCGCTTCCTGGTCCTCCACTCGGCTGTCGGCTGTGCAGGGCTGCGCACAGCGTGAGGGCGCTCTGTGACCTCATGCTGTGCGCACCAGTTCACAGCACAGCCAGCGGCAGGAGGAAGCAGAGCGTGGGCGGAAAGGAGTAGCAGCGTCCAGGAGCAGGAGAGGTAAGTGGCTTTTTTATTTTATAACACATGAGGCTGCTGGGTGCTAGTGAGTGGCAATGGGGGCTGATTTAAAGGGGTTATCCCACGAATAATGTAAAAAATGAAAATCAGACATCATATAATACATACAAATCTCTTTCTAACAAAGCTGGAACCAGCCCTGTACCTCACATGGATCCAGAGATCTCCACATTCATTGCTCTGCTAGATTTATATCAAGCTGACAGCTCAAGGGGAGTGTCTATTCTGCTGCAGCTCAGGAGGCGTGTCTCAGCTCTCCCTATCACAGCTCAGGGGGCAGTTACAAGTTGAAACTGAGCATGTGCGGCCTGCTCAGTGAATAGGTCAAATAAATAAGAAATTAAGTGGTCCTATACAGATACATGTTATTGAATAACTCAGTAACTATAAAAAAATTTTTAATGACATGCAATTACAAAAGTATTCAGATCCAGGAGCTTGTTTGAAAACTGTAGAATATTTTTCGTGGGACAACCCCTTTAAGGCTGCAATGGGCGCTGATTTAAGGCTGCAATTGGGGCTGATTTAAGGCTGCAAAGGGGGATGATTTAAGGCTGCATTGGAGGCTGATTTAAGGCTGCAATGGGGGCTGATTTAAGGCTGCAGTGGGGGCTGATTTAAGGCTGCATTGGGGGCTGATTTAAGGCTGCAATGGGGGCTGATTGAAGGTTGCATTGGGGGCTGATTTAAGGCTGTAATGGGGGCTGATTTAAGGCTGCATTAGGGGCTGATATGATGCATGTGGGAGCTGATATGAGGCATATGGGGGCTGAAGAGAAGCATGGGGCTCTTATCTGAGGTCTGATTGAGGGTCATTCATATTGGGGGTCTGATCTGAGGTCTTATCGGGGTCTTATTAACATTGGAGGTCTTATTGGGGCTGTCAGCTTAGGTCTGATTAACATTGGGGGTCTGATTGGTGCTATTTTGTAGTGAAAAATATTTTTTTTCTTAATGTCCTCCTCTAAAACCTAGGTGCGTCTTATGTGCCGGTGCGTCTTATAGGGCAAAAAATACGGTATGTGTGGTATGTGAGGTGAAAAGAAAATGATACATGGTTTTCGAAATAAAAATCTGGAAAGTGTTCAGTGTATTTGTATTCAGTACCCTAGTGTGAATACTTTGTAGGACCACCTTTCACTGCAATTACAACTGTAAGTCTTTTGGGGTATGTCTCTACCAGCTTTACACATCTAGAGGCTGAAATTTTTACCCATTCTTATTTGCAAAATAGCTCAAGCTCAGTCAGATTGGACGGAGAGCAAGTCCTGCCACAGATTCTGAATGGTATTTAGGTCTGGACTTTGACTGGGCCATTCTAACATATGAATGTGCTTTGATCTAAATGATTCCATTGTAGCTCTGGCTGTATCTTTACAGTTGTTGTCCTGCTGAAAGGTGAACGAACCCCATTCTCAAGTCTTTTGCAGCCTCTACCAGGTTTTCCTCCAGGATTGCCCTGTGTTTAGCTCCATCCATCTTCCCATCAACTCTAACCAGCTTCCTTATCCTTGCTGAAGAAAAGCATCCCCACAGCATGATGCTGCCACCACAATGTTTCACGGTGGGGATGGCGTGTTCAGGATTGATGTACAGTGTTAGTTTAACTCAGCACATAGCGTTTTGCATTTAGGCCGAAAAGATCAACTTTGGTCTTATCTGACCAGAGCACCTTCTCCCAGATGTTTGCTATGTGGCAAACTGCAAACGAGACTTATGGCTTGCTTTCAAAAATAGATTTCTTCTTGCCACTCTTCCATAATGGCCAGATTTGTGGAGTACATTACTAATAGTTGTCCTGTGGACTGATTCCCCACCTGAGCTCTGGATAATTGCATCCCCTCCAGAGTGACCATCAGCCTCTTGGCTGCTTCTCTAATTTAGTGCTCTCCTTGACTAAGGTGTCAGTTTAGGTGGACAGACATTTTTTGGTAGGTTTGCAGTAGTGCTATACTCTTTCCATTTTCGGAAGATTGATTGAACTGTGCTCCATGAGATGTTCAGAGCTTAA
The DNA here is from genome assembly GCA_900303285.1 of Rhinella marina. Taxonomy (NCBI): domain Eukaryota; kingdom Metazoa; phylum Chordata; class Amphibia; order Anura; family Bufonidae; genus Rhinella; species Rhinella marina. Next base: position 475,315 of record ONZH01015201.1, read on the forward strand.
TTTTTTTTTATATGCTAAGCCTGCTTTGCACTTCTCCACAACTTTATCCCTTACCTGTCTGGCGGGTTCCTTGGCTTTCATGACACTGTTTGATCACTGATGTTCTCGAACAAAGAACAGCTGTAGTTAATAAATTACACACATACTATTAAATCAGGCATTATGCCTTGTAGTGTTCATCATGTTTATTAAAACAATACCCCCTGTGCTCTGCACACTCCCCCCCTCACCTTGATTGACAGGACTAGACATTTTTAGACATTTTTAGACGTCGGTCTTAATAAGCCCTATATCTGGCAGTGGTTCGCCAAAGTTATGTAGAGGCGCGGCCTACATAACTTCAGCGCATCCAGTGCAGATTCTAAATGTAAGTCAGCTTCCTAGCTGTCTTACATTTAACCACTTCCCGTCCACCCATTGTACATAAACGTCCGGGAAGTGGTTAATTATCTCTGAATGGACGTTTTAAAACGTCCATTCAGAGATTGCAGCTGCATGCTAATCATGCAGCTGCACAGCGGGGGACCTGCTGTCAGTGACAGCAGGGTACCCCATAGAGAAGGCAGGGACCGTTCCCAGGAGTCCCTGCCTTCTAGATCACTATATACAAAGCGCTCAACAAGCGCTGTGTATACAGATAAGGAAGCGCCGGGAGAGTGCAGGAGCTGCCAGGTCTTTCATAGACCCAGATCATCCCTGCACTGAGGCTGTACAGCGATGTGTTATGCTGTGCAGCCTCTCTGGGGTCATAAAAATGAGCCCACACACAAGATCATAGCCAGAAAAATGAAAAAAAATATGGCTCTAAAAATATTGCAACACAAAAACATGTTTTTTTTTTCTAAAAATGCTCTAATTGTGTAAAACGTAAAAAAATAAAAAATAGACATATTTGGTTATTGTTGCGTCCGCAACAACCGGATCTATAAAAATATCACATGATCTACCCCATCAAGTGAATGGTGTAAAAAAAAATTATAGAAAAATTACACCAAACTGCTGGGGAGCAAATTGTGGAGGGAAATGTAATTTTTCATTTTCACAGCCAAGGGTTATAAATTGCATGAAACGCCTGTAGAGTCAAGTGCTTGCTTCACCCCTTAAAAATTCCCTGTGTGGTGTAGTTTAAAATGTGGTCACTTTTTGGGGGTTTCCACTGTGGGGTACCTCAGGGTCTCTTCAAATGCAACATTGTGCCCAAAAATCATTCCAACAAAATCTGCCCTCCAAAAACCATATGGCACTCCTTGATTTCTGTGCCCTTCTGTGTCCCCATGCAGCTGAATAAGACCACATGTGGGCTGTTTCTGCAAACTGCAGAATCGGGGGAATAAATATTGAGTTTTGTTTTGTTGTTAACCCTTGATGTGTTACAGGAAAAAATTGATTAAAATGGAAAATCTGCAAAAAAAAGTTCTATTCTATTTTGCTTTAATTCCTGTGGAATACTTAAGGGGTTAGCAACATTTCTAAAACCAGCCTTGAATAGTTTGAGGGGTGTAGTTTCTAAAATGGGGTCATTTATGGGTGGTTTCTATTATGTAAGCCCACAAAGTGACTTCAGAACTGAACTGGTCCTTAAAAAAGTTGATTTAGCAAATTTTCAAAAATTGCTTCTAAAATTCTAAACCTTCTAATGTCCTAAAAAAATAAAATGACACTACCAAAATGATGACATATGGGGAATGTCAACTAATGAGTATTTTATGGGGTATCACTAAAGCAGAGAGATTCAAATTTAGAAAACAGTGAATTTTTTCAAATTTTCGTTAACATTTGGATTTTTTTTTATAAATAAAGGTAAAACATATCGACTCAAATTTACCATTAACATGAAGTACAATGTGTCACGAGAAAACATTCTCTCAATGGCTTGGATAAATAAAAGTGTTCCAAAGTTATTACCACATAAAGTGACACATGTCAGATTTGCAAAATTAGGCCTGGTCAGGAAGGGGGTAAGTGGCCCGGACTGGAAGTGGTTAAGTTTGTGGGTGTAATGTGAATAAAATGTGGAAAAGTTTAAGGGGTATTAATAATTTTTCAATGCAACATACATATATACATATATATATATATATATATATATATATATATATTTCATCTATTTCATTTAATGTTTGTGTGTGTGTGTCGTTAAAAGATATTGAGAGTGTTGACAGTGCCCGCCCCTTCAACAGTGACCTCCACAGCAGCCCGCTCCTTAACAGAAAGATCCACAGCACCCTCCCTTTTAATTGTGACCTCCACAGCAGCTAGGGTGGCCGCTGTCTTCACCACAGAAAGCCAGACCTCATCGGCCATTCCCTCAAACGCGAAGCAGCGCCCCCGGTCCCCATGAAGCCACACCACTAAACATGAGGCCACGCCCCCTGGCTCAGTGAAGACATGGAGGAGAAGCTGTCTGAGCATGAGCTACTGAAAGGGTGGACATCCCTGCATCCGTCCAGGCACTGCGCCGGACGGAGAACAGGTAGCCAGAAAACTGGACTGTCCAGCCTAAAGCCAGACATCTGACCACCCTAACATCAGCCTGCCCCTAGGGTGGCCAGAGGTCCAGTTTTAGGCTGGACAGTCTGGCTTTCAGACTCCCTGTCCACCGTCCGGTGCAGGGCCTGAACAGAGACAAGGATGTCCACCCTTTCAGTAGCTCACGCTCAGACAGCTTCTCCTCCGTGTCTTCACTGAGCCAGGGGGCTCAGGGTGGCCTCGAGATTATTGGTGTGGCTTCATGGGGATCGGTGGCACAGCTTCACGTTGGGGGGACTCCCTTTCCTCTGTCATGCGCAGGACCTGGATGGACACAGGGATGTCCTTTTCAACAGCTCACTCTCAGACAGCAGCACTGTGCAGTCTGAGCATGAGCTGTGGGGAGAAAGTCACCCTCCCCTGCAGCTGACAGAATTTGATTTTTACCTTCATTTTTTCAATCCTGGTCAGATGCTGAGTGGAAGGGGCGTGGCCTGACTAAATCGGGGGCGTGACTTAGTGGGACCTGGGGGTGGGGCTTTTAAGTCCTTCTTTTGAGGGTGGCCTGAATTACAGGTCGATGCCATAGTAATTTAGGAGAAAACACAGTGGGTAGCAGTTGAAGAAAACATCTTTTATTACTACTGAATGGTAAATATGTGAAATTTACATTATATGAGGTAATGATTGATGATGAGTTAGTCTAAAACATAAGTTATATTTATGGTAACCGGAATACTCCTTTAACAGTGTCACCCAAAGCGCTCTGTCCCTTTAAAGCAGACCTACAGCAATGAACTGGCTAGGTTGTTATGGAAACCTGGTGTGTGTGGAGAACTGCCTGTGAGCTTCTATTGGCTGATAAGGGTCATGTGACCAGGCTTCTATTGGCTAATGGATTTTTTTTTGGAATATCTCAGGAACGGTACGTCCTGGAGAGCTGAGACCCGTTCTAAAACCTTCCCGGATACCTGATGTACCTGTGTGCCGAATTTGGTGATTGTAGCTGCGACGGTGCGGATTCCTTTACACATACACGCACACACACACACACACACACACTCAGCTTTATATATTAGATATATATATATATATATATATATATATATATATATATATATATATATATATGGCCGGCTCCAGGTCCATGTGGGCCCTTGGGAGGTAAAGTCTCATGGGACCCCTTGTGGCATTTTGCACGACGCATGCTGCAATGAAACTGCATGTACATTTATAGATGTTGCCAAATACAATAGACAGAGCATGCTACATAGCCCATAGTAATGCCCCCCTACCCCCAATAATGTTCCTACAGTGCTCCTAGTAATGGCCCCCATTGCTCCCAGTAATATCCCCCTAGTCGCCATAGTAATATCTTCCCACTGCCCTAGTAATATCCCTGTAGTGCCCATAGTAATGTCCCCCCACTGCCCCAGTAATCTCCCCCCCTAATCTCCCTATAGTGCCGACAGTAATGTTCCCCCCATCTGCATTCATTGGTAATGGGGCCCGACACTGTCATTGTACTTTATGCCGGGCCCCTGTCAGAGCACTACTCACAGCCTCACAGGTGGGAAGCAATCACACCACGCTCCTGACGCACTGCACGCAATGACTGTTTGGCGGAAAGAGTGGTGTAGCTGGTTGACAGAAGTGAGGCGACTTTTATTGTGAGTCAGTCTTGAGGGAAAACGCCGGTAACACCATCTCTGACCAAGGCCTGAGGTGCTCACAGTAGCTGTCTCTCTAGCAGGCTATTACGTTCCTCGGCACTTACCATGAGGCAGATAGATGAGTTACATTAGGCTGTGGGAAAATGTTACTGAAGCACAGTTCAGTGCCACAGAGATCCCGCCCATGGCTCCAGTAGCAGGAGATGAAGGAGGAGGAGTTGTCCCGCTTAAAGCAGCATCACATGTGGTTGGTCCGGCATCTATTAGGCCCCAGCGCTGCCCTACTAGTATTCTCTAATCACTAATGACGGACTGACCACATGTGATGCTGCTGTGATGAGCTCTCTGACGGGGGCCGGGCATGTAGTACAATTACAATACTGGGCCCCGTTACCAGTGAGTGCAAACATAAACATAGCCCCCAGCCCTTCACCCATTGACGGCAATACCGCAAGTACTGCGCAGATGGAGGCCAACATGACATGAAATGTGCTACATATAACATGCCTCCTGTAGCATTCTTGGAGAGATATACCTGCCCTCATAGACACAGCCCGTCACTGCCTAACATACCCCCCCTTGTTCAAACCTGGGATTTTGGACACAGGTACCAAAGCAGGATGCCCGTGATAAGGCATCTGCATTAGAGCTCCCTCACATGACCATATTTTTCTTTCCGTGTCCGTTCCGTTTTTTTGCGGACCGCATGCGGAACCATTCATTTCAATGGGTCTGCAAAAAAAAAACAAAGGTATTGCGTGTGCATTCAGTTTACGTATGTCCATATTTCCATTCCGCAAAAATATAGAACATGTCCTTTTATTGTCCGCATTACAGACAAGGATAGGACTGTTCTATTAGGGGCCAGCTGTTCCGTTCCACAAAATACGAAATGCACACGGACGTCATCCGTATTTTTTGCAAATCTGTTTTTGCGGACCGCAAAATACATACGGTCGTGTGAACAAGCCCTTACCTAGCAGTTTTAGAGCCCTGTGTTCCACAGACAAGATAAAATTCTGTAAAGACAGAAACCATCGGGTTACCCAAGCATTTCTCTCTTTAGTATTTTTCATCTAAATCAAGGGAGAATGATTCGTCACAATGTGGAAATGTCGCCCCAGCAGGTCGTACTGCAGTGATTCTAACGCCCATTTAATGGCCAAGCACTCTTTCTCAACGGTACTGTAGTTCTTTTCCGCTGGGGTGAGCTTCCTGCTTAAATATGTGACTGGGTGTTCTTCCCAGTTCACTTTATGTGATAGTACGGCTCCTAACCCAACCTTGGACGCGTCCGTCTGGATAATGAATGTGTCCGTAAAATTAGGGTTGGATAGGACGGAAGCAACATATCCCAATCCTTTCCATCTTTAGACACTACCTTTTTTAACATGGATTTTAGGGTTTTATTTAACCTTTCTACAAGCCCATCTGTTTGAGGGTGGCATACGGAAGTGCGTAGCTGCTTAATGTGAAGCAGTTTGCACAACTCCCTTGTCACCTTAGACATAAATGGGGTGCCTTGATCCGTAAGAATCTCTTTTGGCAATCCAATATGGCAAAACATTGTAAATAACTCTTTGGAAATGAGTTTTGCCAACGTATGCCGTAGCGGTATTGCCTCTGAGTATCGGGTCGCGTAGTCCACCACCACTAAGATGTGTTTGTGGCCTCAGGCCGACTTTACCACTGTTCCTACTAGATCCATAGCGATTTGTTCGAATGGTACCTCTATAATAGGTAGAGGTATCAACGGACTTTGGAAATTCGCTGTGGGTGCAGTCAGTTGGCAGTCTGGGCAGGACTCACAGTACCTCTTCATAGAATTCAGGCCAAAAGAACCGCTGTAATATGCGCTCTTGGGTCTTTTCCACCCCAAGGTGCCCTCCCAGGACATGGGTATGGGCCAAATCCAATACAGCCTGGCGGTAAGGTTGGGGCCACACTAACTGTTCCACTACTTCCTGCCTAACCTTAACTACCTGGTATAATAGTTCCTGATTCATGGCCATGTGGGGAAAAACAGTTTCTGACCCTGGGTGCTGTGGTACCTCATTAATCATTGTTATTCTTTTCCTAGCACGCAGTAAAGTAGGATTCTGAAGCTGGGCTGTCCCAAACGTGACACGGGACACTTCGAGTTCCGGGATAGATGGGTCCTCTGCAGCATCACTAGCCAGTACCTATAAAAGAAAGCTGTCGGGGTCACATTCTAGCCCTACGTTGGTCACCCCTACTGCCTGTATGTCTGAATCAGGGACTTTGGGTTCAGGTCCCGGGAAAACTTCACCCAGAAACATTTGGGTTTCTTCCACAGCGAAAAAACAACGGGAAGTCTCTTCCCAGTATTATATCATATGGGAGATGTCCAACAACGGCCATCATATGTTGAACCTCCCCACAAGCCGTAGTCACAGTTACTGATGTTGTCAGATAGTCCCGTTGATCCCCATGGATGCAGACTAGCGTCATTGTTTGCACCGTGGGTGTTGTCTCTTAGATCAGAGACTCATGCACAAGAGTCACTAAACTTCTTGAGTCCAGGAGTGCATTAGCCCGGTATCCGTTAATAGCCACCTGGCACATAGGAGGTGGGTCGTGAACCATCAGAGAATCCGCAACACATACGAGTCGGGCATAGAAAGAGGTACGTCGGGTGTACCCGACGCCCATGGCATCGCTGGTCAGGGGACAGTTTGCGGCCACATGTCCGGGCCCTTGTCAGCGCCAGCACCTAACCACAGAGGTCCCTTGGGACTCTAGGTCCCGCTTATTGGGCACTTGGCTTGGGGCGCTGGACAGAGGGGGTCTAGGACCTTTCCGGGACGGGTGGGCCAGACATGGCTCCCTTGAAGAGGCGGAGCCTCTCATCAGCTCCTGAGTGGCGACATATTTTTTGACAAGTCCCACCAACTGTACCAAGCTGTTAGGGTCTCCTTGTCCCACCCACCTCTGGATGGTGGCTGGCAGAGTACAGACAAATTGGTCAATCACGACCCTCTCGACCATCTGGGCTGGGCTCAATGTCTCTGGCTGCAACCATTTCTTTACCAGATGTAATAGATCATAAGCTTGAGACCTAGGGGGTTGGGACTCATCATAGGCCCACTGGTATACACTCTGAGCCCGTACATACGTGTTTACCCCCAGTCTGGCAAGAACCTCAACTTTAAGCTTGGTATAGTTCTGGGCGTCCTTGCTGCTGAGGTCATAGTAGGCTTTTTGGGAATTCCCGACCAGAAACAGAGCCACAACTTTGGCCCATTGGTCAGGTGGTAAACCTTCTCACTCCGTGGTTCTCTAGAAGACAGTGAGGTAAGCCTCTATGTCATCTTCCAGACTCATTTTCCGTAAAACTGTCCGGACTTTATCCTGAGCCGCCAACTGCAATGGACTTCCAGGGGGAGCGGCCTCTCGCAAGGCTGCGATCTGCTGGATCAACAAACTGTTCATCTGCTGCTGTTGGGCGACTTGTTCCACATGCTGGGCTTGTAGTTGGGCAGTCGCGGCCCTCTGCTCAGCGTTAAATTCAGCCTGTTGAGCTGCACCCTGGACACTCATTGCTTGCTGCTAAGCCATACAGGTTTGCAGTTGAGCCGTAACCTGGGCCAGCTGCTGCAAAACTTCCTCCATGTTAGCGGTCAGCTTATGGTGGAACTTTGCCGGCTGTATACAGGACATATGAACACAGGAAAATACATAGATTGCAACCGCACACCGCTACCAGATAAAGCACAAAATGCCATAGTGATAGAGTATTCCAAAGCTCATGCTATGCTTGTTTGATAAATCAGAGACTCTTGGCAAATATATTTTGTACAAAATTAACTGAGCCCATTCACCAAAATCGTCAAGGTGTTCTCTGCAGAATGGGAACCTAACACTATATCCTACCTGTTACGTGCCAGACTTGGCTTCCATATAATCAGGGGGTGTTTTGTTCCACATGCATGTAGTGTCCACTTTGCCATTTCTGGTGCTTCAAAGGCCTCCCCTAGTTCAGGAGTGCAGACACTAGCATGCATGCCGAATCATGCAAGTTTGTACTGGAGGTGTGGCTACTCCATTTGGTCATGCACTCCTGACCAGCCCATTTGCCCCACAGGTTGTTTTTAATCAGTGCAACTATAAAGCCGCATGTAGAGTCCATCCGTTCACCTTTTTTGCGTCGCACAAAGACACGGTGGCTGGAACCAAAGATCTCAAATTTGGACTCATCAGACCAAAGCACAGATTTCCACTTGTCTAATGTCCATTCCTTGTGTTCTTTAGCCCAAACAAGTCTCTTCTGCTTGTTGCCTGTCCTTAACAGTGGTTTCCTAGCAGCTATTTTACCATGAAGGCCTGCTGCACACAGTCTCCTCTTAACAGTTGTTGTAGAGATATGTCTGCTGCTAGAACTCTGTGTGGCATTGACCTGGTCTCTAATCTGAGCTGCTGTTAACCTGCGATTTCTGAGGCTGGTGACTCGGATGAACTTATCCTCCGCAGCAGAGGTGACTCTTGGTCTTCCTTTCCTGGGGCGGTCCTCATGTGAGCCAGTTTCTTTGTAGCGCTTGATGGTTTTTGCGACTGCACTTGGGGACACTTTCAAAGTTTTCCCAATTTTTCGGACTGACTGACCTTCATTTCTTAAAGTAATAATGGCCACTCTCTTTTCTTTACTTAGCTGCTTTTTTCTTTCCATAATACAAATTCTAACAGTCTATTCAGTAGGACTATCAGCTGTGTATCCACCTGACTTCTGCCCAACACAACTCATGGTCCCAACCCCATTTATAAGGCAAGAAATCCCACTTATTAAACCTGACAGGGCACACCTGTGAAGTGAAAACCATTTCAGGTGACTACCTCTTGAAGCTCATCAAGAGAATGCCAAGAGTGTGCAAAGCAGTAATCAAAGCAAAAGGTGGCTACTTTGAAGAACCTAGAATATAAGACATATTTTCAGTTGTTTCACACTTTTTTGTTAAGTATATAATTCCACATGTGTTAATTCATAGTTTTGATGCCTTCAGTGTAAATCTACAATTTTCATAGTCATGAAAATACAGAAAACTCGTTGAATGAGAAGGTGTGTCCAAACTTTTGGTCTGTACTGTGTATATATATATATATATATATATATATATATATATACTGTGTGTTACATCAGAGTTACATCAGGCGGAAGAGAACAGGTTGCTTCCCCTGTTTATCCTGTGTAAACTGCCAGTATTTGATTAAACTAGAGGCTTTTGTGAGTCCCAGATCAAATAAGAGATATGACATTCGACACTTTCTCACTTGTAACTCGGTTTATGCCATCTATGTGGTGGTTTGCCCCTGTAGATTGTGGTATGTGGGTGAAACCACCCTAGATGTTAAAACCAGAATGGTACAACACAGATACTTGATTAGAAAAAAATGGAAGGATTTACCGGTCCCTAGACACTTTGTGGAGGCTGGGCACAGTGAAAGGGACTTCAGGTTCATGATCATAGACCATGTCCCACCACTTTTTAGGGGTGGAGACCGGGAACTCTTACTCAAATGGAAGGAACTAGAGTGGATTCATAGGTTGGATACTTTGAGACCTAATGGACTTAATGTTGATTTTAATTTGGGAGTTTTCCTCTAGGCGTGTCTGACACACCGGGTGAGACGTCGGGTCCTTGCCAATCTTGATGGGGGGTTTTGACCAGTGTAATATAATAGTTTATATTTACCTTGCTTTTTCTCTTTGTATTATAGATCTTCGTGATCCTTTTGGTGCAATCTATGATCATCGTGATGGGGAATCACTGGAGATTTGAATATTTATATGAGTATTTGTTTATGTATCATATTTTTGGTTTGTGCGCGGTGTATGGAAACCCTTCATACATGGCTTGCGAATTGGACTATGGTGATTTTTCGGTATTAATAAACTGGTTATGACTGGATAGGGGTGGAGTTGGTCATTTGATATATTTGTAGGCGAGTCCTCAGGAATGGTATATGTGGGCTCCGGGTGACCTATTGGTGGTAGTGGTCGTGACCGGTACGGGATGCAGACCATTAACCACATGTGATTGGGCTGTGCACCATGGGTAACTGAGGGGCTAACCCTTGATCATCTGAGCCTCCATGGATCTGGGGTTGTCACGATGTCATGATCTCTGGTCCTTGGGATACCTCTATTGGGGTTACTTTGCCTACTGCACATTGTGTATACATGGGACCTATAGGGGTCCATCACCCCATTATCCAGTATGTGTAACCTGTTTTATAATTGTGTCTGCTGTTACTACAATTTGTATACAATGTATTCGCAGCCTTTGATCACCTTTTTGGGTTTCCTATCCTGTGCACAGACATTTACGTACGTTTTTCTCTGTGTGTGGGCACATGCGTATGTTTTTACGTTATGCGTGGACATATGCATACGCTTTGGATGTAATGAACGATAAGGGCACTGATGGTTGACGGAGAGGTGGTGCTTATTGTGACTGAGCGCCTCTGTTGTCGCGGCTCACATGCTCTTCTCACATGATCGCGTGAGTCACCTGATGCCCTGCTTCACACGATTGCATCTGCCGGACACAGACGCCACTGCTACTCATCTTGTTTATGTGAATCCCCGATTGGATGATATGATCGCACCAGGTGATGATCCAACAACTTTTGGACGTCGTGATTTTAATTTTGTTTTTTGATATTTTAATTCATTTGTATATTGTAACTTGCTACACTTTTTCTACTATATCACATATAAGGTTTAAACAATATTAATTATTGTGATATTCACACATGCGTGTACTGCTCTTGCCACAGCTGATGTGGCCTTATGTATATTGTTGTTTACTTGCATTTGACAGTTCACATAACCACATTATATGGTCACATGATTTGACCAATTGATCACATGTTTGTATGCTCCCACCCACTTTGCCTATTTAAAGTGTTGTGCACACTGGTGATTCATTGCTTCAGAAAGGCTTCATGGAGTTAGCCGAAACGTTGCATTCTGAGAATAAAGAGTCCAGTACTTTTTCACTTTATTGGAGTGCTGCCTCGCTTTTGTCCTTTATATCCAGTGGGCATATTTTCCTAAGCCTGGAGGGATTGCACCCGCTTGCTTGATTGACTTGTGCTGCTGCTGTTTTTTGTGTATATATATATATATATATATCTCCACCATTTGCTCCACCCTTTATCTCTGAGGGGGTCATCGATCATGCGCACGGGAGCGCACAGCATCATTGATTGCAATGATGCTGTGCACGACGGCTTGCCCGTGGGACTATTGTCCCGCACTCATAAAATCACAGACCGTATGTCTTGGAGGGCATACGGTCGTGTTAAAGGGCCCTAAAGGGCAGATTCTGTTATCACAAGGAGTTGTAATTACGTCAAGTTGATGTGAAGTGACCCTTTTCAGACATTTTAATGGGTCTCTACTACATCTTTGTTGAGACTGACTGAAGGTTCTCTCCATCTATATGGGCTTATTTATTCAGTGACTATGATTATCCATAGGCTTCTTTTATATTTGTTTACCTAAAACATTATATATTGCTATGCACTTCCTCATGTCACCAGTTTGGGATTTTTGCTATACTTCAGAAAATAAGGAGAGAGAGTCAGCTCACCCTGATATCTTCACTGAACATCCAGTGCACAGATAGTTCCTGAGCATTACCAGTTCACACATCAAAAACAAATTATGAAGTAATTTAACAGCAAGAATCTGCTAGTGTAATTGACTTTTACAGATTCATGTTAAAATATATACCACAAGTTGGAAATATGTATACATGTAGAAAGTTTTTCACAAGTTGGAGTACTCGTTCCATTTAAAGCGGTTGTGAAGGATCCTAAAAAACGTCATCCAATTGTGTGAACCTAGACAGCATAATAGTGCACCTCTCAACTTTTCCTGAGTCTTCACTTCATCTCCATGGTCCCGCTGCATTCCATTATTTACATCCTGAACTTCCAGGTTGTGGGTGTAGATGAGCTACAGCCATAACACTTGCCATAGTACCATGTGCTGACAGATCAGCCAGAAATGTAAACGCCTACTACACCCTTCATCATCTCCTTGTTGTTTCCTCCCACACAGCTTTAATATGACAAGATTGAGAGCAGCTCATTCTAAGATCACATTAGTCTAACGTCACAAACATTTGGCCAGGGATTCTGACAGAGGGGATCATGGTAAGCCTGGTCGTGATGTCAGAGGAAATATAGTCTCCACAGAGGGCGCAGTCATGTGTCCAATCTACCGATTTCCGGAGTGAGATAGAACAACTTATACCTGGATAACCCCTTTAAAGGGAACCTGTCATCACCTTTATGCTACCCATACTAACGGCAGAATAAAGAACAGACAAGTGAGTTGATTTCAGCGGTCTGTCATTTATAAGTTAAAAGTAAGTGGTTGCTGAGAACCAACATCACAATCATTGCAGACTGGGCCTGGAAAAGAGTCAAATCTTCATGAGAAGAGTCCTGGTTATTCATGAATTCTTGCTATCCCTTCCCTCCTGCTGATGACTGACAGGCTTCTACCTAGTTTTCTCTCTTTCTCTCTAGGAGAGAACTGCCAATCATCAGCAGATGGGTGGGGAGAGCAGGAGATTAGGAATAACCATGACTCTTCTCAGGTAGATTTGACTCTTTTCAAGGCCTGTGCTGCAATGATTATGATGCTGGTTCTCAGCAACCACTTACTATTAGCTCATGAGTGACACACCACTGAAATCAGCATTTCTGTCACTATTGTATGTTGCCCTCAGTGAGGGCAGCATAAAGTTGATGACAGGTTCCCTTTAAGTGTTTTGGACTATCTTCAAATCAAACCTGTCAAATCCCTGAATATTTTAAACCGCCAGCATACCATAACTGCTTCTTGACCCCTGATCCCCTGAGTTTCTTGACTATCTCTGTGCTGCTTTTAGAAGGTAGCACAGAGGGGATCCTGGAACCATATATAAATATAATATACCACAGCATATTATATAATATACCACAGAATATTATTATGCTAATTGTGTGTTTGTGAATAAAAAGAATAATCCGGGATTATTATTATACATCTATGTAACATAATTACACACATGAACAGCCATAGAAGGAAAACCCTACCTCACTGATCCCCACCGATTCCATTCCAACACTTCTAGGGTCTCCAGTGGTCTTATGTTTCCTAGTCCCTCATGACAAACAGGAAATGGCCGCTTAGCGATCACTGGTTTCAGCGATGAACTGCCTCAGCCAGTGATTGGCTGAGTAGTCATTTTCTTGTGTTTTGAGAGGGATCAGGAAGTAGACACAGGTGGGGACCAATGATGCATTGGCAGAAGAGCACCAGGGTATGAACGGGGAAGCATCAGTACAGAAGTGTGAGGTATGTCTTTTTTTTCTAACATTATTCTGAGCCTGTTTAAAAAATATTAGCTGAACAACCTTTTTTTAAAAAAAATACCTTTTAGAGAAAACAAACATCATTGCTGGATTCATTTTTCTATTCCATTATACAGTTCTTGTGCCCAAGGATTACAACCACCCTTCAATCCAACAATGGTGGCCGTGCTTGCACACTACAGGAAAAAGCTCCGGCCCCATTGGTCTATGCACGCATCCATGGTCCCGGCCACTAGAGAGGCCGACACTTTTTCCTATAGTATGCAAGCACTGCCACCATTGTTGAATTGCAGGGTGGTTGTAATCCTTGGGCACAAGATGGAAGCAATATGGATAACAGCAATACATTAGTAAGTGGCTTGTATACATGATGAATGCCGGCAGGATCCGGTAAGACCATTTAATTTTTCATTCTTAAGCACCATACGGTCTAGTATTTGTGATTACACCAGCATTTCTATACAATTTTAGTCTTTTTTTGTGGCGTATTTTTCTGTTGGTATTGTATTTTTAGCGCGTCTCATTAAAGGTTAAGTTTTATATGACCCCCCGCTTTTATGGAGGTTTTTTTCTGATTCCTGTGGTTTGGGATTTTCCTTTTTTGCGAAGCGGCAACTCTGCAGTCCTAACAGTAATATTTTCAAAGAGTGTACAATGGTATAAAATAACAAAAGTAATGCTCACCTAAACAATCCCTTGCAGCTCCAATACCAAAGCTTTTCTGGTCCCACAGCAGTCTCTGTTTGGAGATACCTGGTACAGCCCATTATAAAGAGAACTTGTCACCTCTAGTATGCTGCCCTTACTGAGGCCAGCATAGTATAGTGACAGAACTGCTGAGATCAGCAGGCGGTCACTTCTGGGCTAGTATTCAGCACTTTTACAGTACTGACAGGGTGAAGCTCGCAGCGCTCTCCTGCACTGCAAGAGAGTTGAGTCTGATGAGATACGCTGTCCTGCCTACCTGCCGCCTACACATGACTGGCAGGTTTCTTTCCTATGCGTTACATGACAGAAACCTGCCAGTCATGGGCCAGAGGCATGGAGGGCGGGGCCACAATGCTCATCAGACTCATCTCTCTCGCAGCACTGGCGCACACTGTGAATTTTGCCCTATCGGTACTGTAAAGGTACTGAATTCTAGCCCAGAAGTGACAAAATTCATCTGTCCAAACAAGTAAAAAAAAATTCAAGACATGTGCTTTTCCAATAACAATACCAAACATTCATTTTATAAGAAAAAATATCTTTTTATATATGAATAATAAAAGTGACTTCCATAGGAAATAACACACTAGGACTTAGGGTTTGATGTAACAATAGGAATACAATAGCCATACATAGTATATACATACCAATCAGAAGCTGAGAATCTGACTCCAGGCACATTATTATTTCTGGTGTCAAACTATTAAACAGGATTTAACGGAAACTACAATGATTTTTTCTAGACATTTCAGCCGTGCGGCTGGATCTACTAAGAAGGCATCTCAATAACATCAGTGCAGAGCAATGTGGTGCGGATTATTCCAGCACTGAAGTAATTATGCTTGGCAGAAAATAAAAAAGAAGGGAAAATAGGGCAAGGAGGTAGCACAGTTATTCTACAAAATTCTGTTTTTTTTTCCTTTTTGTAAAATGTAAAGGAGATTTTCACTGGAAGGAAAGCAAACACGGAGTGTTATTGAACAGTGCATTTCCAACTGGAGACAGACACTCTCGTTCACAGTGTTGGAACAAACAGTAGTTACGGCAAAGCTTGGTCACGTCATAAGGGTTTGTTATGGTCATGCTTGTACAAAGAGTCCACATCAAAGCTGTGCCACAATAGAAAGAGAGACATTATCAAATACAGTCTCTTAGAAAGTGAAGTATCGGGCAAACCATTCCTGGCGTTGTGGATCTGGTGATGCCACTGGTGAAGTCTCAGTCTGGGGAGGGCTAAATCCCAGAGAGAAAGAGAAAGACATTACAAGGGATACATGTCAAATAAAAAACATATCACACACGGCCGGGAAGAAAGCAAATGTAGCGGTCATCAGCAAACATAAAGCATCTGTTGGAAAGCAAAGCCAAAATCAATACCGATTCTTGTCCTTGTCCCTGTGTGACATATCTGCACATCCACTACATTGTAATTCCCCAGCAGCACAAGCTACCAGATGCTGAGGAAGCATGTAGACCTTGTAAAATGGGTCATTTGGTCGGTTTTACCTCCTCTTTTAGCCTCCTTTTTAAATTAGAAGAATTATTACCTGGGTCATGTCCCATGGCAATATGCTACACAAGCACTTTATCATTCTCATCTGCTAAGCACAAAACACAATAAAGGTGCAGACCAGGTCCACCCAGTACTCCCATATTACCCAGCAGTGTCATGCATCATTTCTAACACATGTGAAACAACACATAGGATTGAAATACAGTTCAATGGAAGTGTTCATCTACATGTCTAAATGTTCTGTCAGCTTACATAATAGACATGGGAAAGGCATTTAATTTTCGATGCCAAGCTGAAGGCACAATAAAGTGCTATAAAACGTCTCATTGTATGAAAGAAGCACACAGGGACAATCAATTACAGGGATATATCTTTATATATATTTACATGCAGAAACAGAAATATACATGCTGCATACAGTATGCCATAAAATACAATATATATGCATGCTCTGGTCAATTCAGCGACAAGTATTTTCTCATTTCTTTCTAATATGTAAATTCTCACAATCACCACTAGAGGGCACTAAAGCATTCAGTTGCTATCTGTAACACTAATTTTAGAAAATACTGGAAAAGCTGTTATTTTGGGAGCCACAGATTACAAAAGAATTCTAAATAACAGCAATGGATTTATTTTTAGTTACTCTAATTCTTTGCCTATATTGGTAAGAAAATACTTAACACTGAATATACCAAATGTACTGCTTAATAACATATTCAAATATGTACATGCATCCGCCTTAGGCTTCATGCACACGGCCTTATCTGTATTTCAGTCCACAAACAATGGATTCGCAGAATATAGACACCTTCCATGTGCATTCCACATTTTTCTCAATCCTATCAGTAGACAGGACTATTTTTGCAGAATAGTACATGTTTGCGGAACAGCCACATGGATCCGCAAAAAATTTGATGCGTGCATCATCCCATAGAAATGAATGAGCCAGTATACTTTGTGCAAAAAAATGTGACTAGCACACAGATGAAAAATAGAGTCGTGTGCCTAAAGCCTTAAAAGTGCATAATGAAAAAACGAATGCGCAACTTAGGGTTCATAGCAAATAATGACACAAGGATTAAACAAATGCATGCGCAAAAAGGAGCTCTAGAAAGAGGATGCAAATGCCATATTAAATTAACAAAAAGTATTCAAGGTTATTTCAGTAATCCAGCACTTTCACGACCAGCGGCAAATTACACTTGGCGAGGCAGTGCTCACCTCAAAAAGGTTTTGGCCTCTTTGGGTGGTACAGGCTGTGGGAGAGGCTTGCTGCTGTTGAACTCAATATCGTGGATGGGTGAATTTGGAATGGGTTCCAGGCGGGTTGGATGTCCATTTCCCATTCCACTAGTCTCCACAGCACTTAGGTTAGGGGCACTCACAAACCTGTTTGTGGACTTATCATTCTTCTTCTTTTGCTGTTTTTTTTGAAAATAACAGATGTGAGGCACATTATAAAAGAACAGCTGTCCCCCTGTAGGGGTCTATGTATGCTGCAATATCATAGCCAATATGACAAATGGCTAAATCACATATGAACTATAGGAAGATAACTTCAAAAATCTTAAATATATCTAAATGTTTCTCCCTCCCTTTCTTGTACCTAATCTATCTATCTATCTATCTATCTATCTATCTATCTATCTATCTATCTATCTATCTATCTATCTATCTATCATCTACAGTGCATTCGGAAAGTCTTCAAACTCTTTCATTTTTTTGATATTTTGTTATGTTGTGGCCTTTCATTCTGCACTTTATAACCCTTAATGAGAAAGTGAAGACAGAAGGTCTGAATCTTAGGCCCAGGAGAGGCAATTCTGTTAGTGTTAGGTACCCATATGCAGAAGCCACGTTGTCGTTGGTAGATGGGCCAGACACACGTTTGATCAAAGAGTTTTTTCATGTGTAGTAAGTATAGTAACGATGCAATTCAGATTAACCCGTAGTTCCACTGTTTGCATGTATAGCAGTGTGCTCCAATATATTGTTTGTCTTTTATTTGGGAATTTTCTGACATTCTTGTCTGCACATCCTCTCAAGCTCTGTCAGGTTGGATGGGGACCGTCAGTGGACAGCCATTTTCAGGTCTCTCCAGAGATGTTCGATTGGGTTCAAGTCAGAGCTCTGGCTGGGCCGCTCAAGGACATTCACAGAGATGTGCCTAAGCCACTCCTGTGTTGCATTGGCTGTTTGCTTAGGGTCAATGTCTTGTTGGACATAGAACATTCAGCCCAGTCTGAGGTCTGGATTAGGTTTTCATTAAGAATATTTCTGTATTCTGCTCCATTCAGCTTTCCCTCAGCCCTGACCATTCTCCCTGTCCCAAAAGCTGAAAAACACCTCCACAGCATGATGCTGCCACCACCATGCTTCACTGTAGTAATGGTACTGGGCAGGTGATGAGCAGTTCCTGGTTTGCTCCAGAAATGATGCTTAATATTGAGGACAAAAAATTCAATTTTGGTTTCAGACCAGAGAATCTAGTTTCTCACAGTCTGAGAGTCCTTTAGGTGCTTTTTTCCAGGCAGGTGTTCATGTGTCTTTTACTGAGGAGATGCATCTTTCAAGCCACTGTGACATAAAGCCAGGATTGGTGGAGTGCTACAGTGATGATTCACTCTCTGGAAGTTTCTCCCATCTGCACACAGGATCTTTTGGAGCTCAGCCAGAATGACCATAGGGTTCTTGTTCACCTCTCTTACCAAGGCCTTTCTGCCCTGATTACTTATTTTGGTGGGGTGTCCATCTCTAGGAATAGTCCATTTAATTATGGAGGCCATTGTGCTTTTGGAAACTTTCAGTGAAGCAGAATTTTTCTCCCCCTTCTCTAAATCTGTGCCTCTACACAGTCTTGTCTCTGAGTTCTACAGGCACTTCTTGCATCCTCATGGCTTATTTTTGCTCTGATATGCATTGTCAGCTGTGAGACATTATATAGACAGAGATCTGTCTTTCCAAATCATGTCCAATCAACTGAATTGACTCGAGATGGAATCCAATCAAGGTGCAGAAACATCTCAAAGAAGATCAAGAGAAATGAGAAACCCTCAGATCTAAATGTCAAGTGTCATTGCAAAGGGTCTGTATATCCTTGGGAAATTTTAGTTTTTCTTTTTTAATAAATTCGCAAAAATTTCTGTTTTCACTTTGTCATTATGGAGTACTGAGTGCAGATTTAAAGATGGTGAAAAACATGATTTTTTTTTTTACTTTAGCACAAGGCCACAATATAACAAAATGTGAAAAAAAGAGTCTGAAGATTTTCCGAATGCTATGTACTTGTCTGTCGGTCTTACTTTTTACAACAATATACTTTTGTTGCTATCTGCAAACGGACATGGTAAATTCATTGAAAGAGTGAAAAAATGCCTGATGCCTTTCTGAAAAATATTACACGTTATAGTTACTAGATTTTTGGAGTTGGGAATACATTTTCTCTACAATTTGGAAAATTGCTTCTGCCTTACAGATTTTCACCTTCCTCTTGATTTCCTTTTTTCTAACCTTATAACAGTATGTTACGATAGGCACTAGTTGCAAATGATCTACTGCACATATTAGTTGGGGATGTCCTTTGATGAACCCTCAATGGTCATGTTATGGCAGTGCCTGCTAATGTAGCAAAACCTGGAATTAGTGGAGGATCCTTTGATATCTGCTGGGCCTGTCCTTTGCGAAGGAGAGAAGCTTCAAAAAAGGATGATCAGTTGGGGTGCCAGCCACCAATCAATGACCTATTCTAAGGATAGTGCATCAAAATGACAGTCCTAGAAAATATTTTCCATTAATTACTCAGCCGTCCCAGAACAAATGACTATTGTAACTTGAAGGAAGAACTGTATAGCATGTAGTATGTGGATAAATATTAATAATTTGTTTAAATTAATTAATAAATTAATAATAATTTGTTTAATAAGTATTTCCAGGATTTAGAACTGCAACCCACACTTATACAATAAATGCACAAGATATTCTTTAGTTCAAAAATAACAAGTTAAATGTCATGTCCCATTGACAATAGTTTGCCTACGAGTACTACTAGAAGTGGGTAGTTATATTAACAACCTGCCACAAGTGTAGTGAGATAATGTACTTAAACCCACATTAGCTCATATCACCCACAGAGCTGAAACCACTCACATGGCACCAATGTGCTTTCACAATTCCCCAACTGTGAACTTTATTAACTGGATGTGATTAATGAGCCAAACAGGAAACATAACCTAGATGTGAGGGCTTAAAGAGGCTCTGTCACTCAGGTTTTAACCTATGTATTTTAATACATAGGTTAAAAGCCCTTAATTTGCCAATTATCCACATACCTGTATTGCAGAGTATAGCGCAGCGGTTGTGCAGAAAACTGAAGTTTAAAAATTATGCTAATGAGCCTTCGGAGCACCGGGGGGCGGGCTCTTTCCTCCTGAACACCGCTTCTTCACCGCCCCCCCGGGCCCGAGGCTCTCCCCCATGCCTAAGTGCACGCCCCTCTTTAAATTGACTGACAGCGCTAGACCGTTTGGCCTAGCGCTGAAATCCCGCGCGTGTGCAGCAGGATCGGGGCCGGCGCATGCGCAATAGCACTTGCAGTGCCGAACACTGCAAGGACTTCCATTCATCTGCGCACGCGCCGTCACTTCCGGGTTCAGGTGCGTGCGCAGGTAAATGGAAGCGCTTGCATGCGCCGGCCCCGATCCTGCTGCGCACGCGCAGGATTTCAGCGCTAGGCCAAACTATTTTTTTTTCTAAGATATACGTCAAACGGAGGCATAAAAGTGATGTAGACCCTCCCTAAAAATTCAGCTCGTCCTGCAAAAAAACTCTCTCCCTCATATGGCTATGCCAATGAAAAAATAAAAAAAAGTTATGGTGAAATGCAGAGAGGAAGAAATGAAAAAAAATATCACTGCAGCTACCAATTTTGTTTTGGTACAAATTACTTAATCTTAAATTGTAACTGATGGTAATATAATTTATATATGTGGGCACAAGGCCTATGCAATATCCATTGTATTACATACCTTTACTAGAGGATTGATAACGCCAACGTTAGGACTTGCATTAAAGACTTTGTTGAAGTTGGTCTCTCGGTTCACTAGTTCCAGTTGGTAGAACTTCTTGTCTTCCTGCAAAAAATGAAAGTGTCATTCTGACTGTGCTTCTTTCATGCAGTTTTGCACGTTCAGATAATTGCTTTCAAACACATCAAGTATTAATATTTTAAGCACAAATTGTTCATTTGTAAATGCCGCCTGGTTTAATAATTGATCGAGGCAGCTATTATTTATGAGGCTCCAGTTATTTAAAGATCACTGAATTGTTAATGACAATGGGTCTTGGTGGTAAACACTTTCAAACTGTTTAGTTTAAGAAGAATAAAAAAGCCCAGGAACATGTCTCACAATCAGTTTCTTGATAAGCTGGTCCCGTTCTGCTATCATCTCCTTTAATTCAGAGATGACCTGCAGGTCCTCTGGTCTTGACTCTCTGTTCTGGTATTTTTCTTCCATTTCTGTTAACCTTTAATAGATAATACAACACAGTCTCTCTTTAGTTTATCATGGCTTGAAAAACAAGGAGGACTAGAACTAGAACTGATAAGTCCATACACATTTGTAATCTACCATTTTGTTATCTGCAAATTAGATACATGAACCAAATCTGGGTCCCACCATCCATAAAACTCAGTGAAACATTGTGAAAGGGGTTATCCAGGCAGAAAAAACCCATCTTCTGACACTTATCACCTTAAAGAAAGCACTAATATAGCTTCACATGCAAACTTGGTCCATTGTGCCGATACAGCCCTCAGTCACATGACACTGGAAGTTATATAGTTACTTCATGTGCTATGATGATATGAACCTTCATCAGGTGACTGAGGACTGCGCCTCCCTTCCCCATTAGTGTTCAGCTGTTATCGTTCACTTTTCTGCAAGGGTCTGAAAATTGTAAGATTGACGATCTCTTGTGGTCTTGTGATCACTAACATCCGAAGACTAATGGGAGGGGAGGCAAGGGGCAGTATTCAGGCAAGATGTGACTTTGAGTGGCTGGCGCTTGTACTTGCTCATACATCTATTCCAGCTCCTTTCAACCAAATTTCTCGGAGAGCGGAGACAGCAGCAAGCAGCAGTGCAGGTGAAACAGGAAGATGTCAGGACTTAAAGATTGAGAATAGATTCACATCTGTGGACAAGGTCCTGGCAGGAGCCTCCGTCACAGATTCCAGCAAAGAAAAGGATGAAATACAGCTGCATGCAGAATGGTGGCATTCATGCCAGAAACCCATAAGACCCCATTATAGTGAATGGGATCCATTGAGAAAGAGGCCTCCCACAAACCACTTGCAGATCCCCCAGTCAGCTGGGACCACTCAATTGCCTGCTCATCAGTGGAGGGGACATGCATGATCTCCTTCACAGTATGGGCAGGAGTGATCACTAATGCCTTTGCTCATCCTGGACAGAATCATTGTTTGCCAGCAGCAGAGGCTTAGACACCACAATCTGCTGCCCACAAGTGATGATTTAGGGGTCCACACGAACGATACTGTTACCTGATGAATGCAGCACCTTTACACTGGCAGATTATCGCTAACAAGTGTTACTACAAATGCTTGTTAGTGATAATCTGTCACTGAAAAATAATGATAAATTTTTATGGGTATGAATAACTATAGTGTCACTGAAAAGAAAAAATACCCTTTTAAAACGTAACTTTTACTTCTCTTCTAGTTAAAATCCCACATAATTATAAACATAAATAGAAAAAAACTCAAATATAAATGCAGGCTATCACTTTGTATATACCATATATAGTGTCAATAAATATGGTTGTTTGTTCGCCACCTTGGTGGTAACTCACTGTTTTGTTGGTCTCAGGTTCAGGGATTTTTTCTGCTGTCACTCTTGGAGCGACTGATACACATCCTTTGCCACGTTTTTCATCTTTATAGTGGAAGCTTGTCTTCCATATCTGCTTTTAGGCTGTAAATTATTTCTGATTTTCAGGCTTGAGGCACTCTCCCTATTAGGCTATGCTGCCCCTGCCTAAAAGCGGAGTAATCGCCCCCAAAGGGGCATCCCCACTTATCGGTGGCTGTTCCCTGTCACGTGAGTATCCCTACCTTTCAAGATGCCGATTTTGTGGATGGCTGTTATTTAGTATGTTTCTAGGTTCCAACGCGTTTCCCCTTCTTTATGTTCGGTTCTTCAGGGGACCAAATCCAAATATAGTGGCATGATAACCACGATAATAATTGCCAGTAGGATGATAGCGCCTATAAGTGAGTTACCACCAAGGTGGCGAACAAACAACCATATTTATTGACACTATATATGGTATATACAAAGTGATAGCCTGCATTTATAGTTGATTTTTTTCTATTTATATTTATAATCATGTGGGATTTTAACTAAATAGAAGTAAAAGTTATGTTTTAAAAGGGTATTTTTTATTTTCAGTGACCTTAGTGATAATCTGCCTGAACATCGGGCAATCTAAAGGGGACTTGAGACCATGGAGTTGGGGTGGCAGGCAACTGCTCCTCTTTCAGCTTTACTTTCCACTTTAAATTCTTATATCAATCTTTCATATTATCTAGTAGTAAATAGTGGAAGAGATACCAAATAAAAGAAATTCAGCCCTGGCGGAAAGGGACCATGCAATTTTCCTTCTTTAAAGGGGTTGTCTAATCATGACAGCCCCTTTTCAAAATGAAGTTAATCAAATTGCAGTCCACTGTTCTCTGATATAAGCCATTTTAGGTTGGAAATAAATAGGAGCACTAACAAGATGACCACAAAGTAGTCTTCTGCCTTGATTACTCCTTAATGCCAGAAATCATCTCTAGTTCCAAAACCCTCCAAAAACATCCCCAAACATATGTAAGAATGACATTATCAGCTCTCTTCCATAAGCTATGCCTTCTGCAAGCTGCTCCTTTAAATGGCCAACATCCATTCTCTAGTGAGAGAGATAAACATGACAGGCCTTCCATCATATCAGAAATAACAACCAAATCAATAGTCTACTGGAAGGCAAGAAAATCAAGACCGAAGATGTGCAACAAAAAGATCCCATCTCCTCTGATGGTTGATTGCACGCTCAGAAGCGTGAGCAGCTTCTCTAATTGCTTGGACAGCAGCCAGATTTTTGTGCGCAGACATAAACATTAGAGACATTTTCTAAAAAAAAATTGGAATTAATGTCTCAAATTGTTCTGCCTATACTTAAATATTTAAAGGGGTTGTCTCACTTCAGCAAATGGCATTTATCATGTAGGTAAAGTTAATGCAAGGCACTTGTGATTGTCCATACTGCCTATTTTGCTGGCTTTATTAATTTTTCCATTGCATTATACACATCTTGTTTCCATGGGTTATGACCACCCTGTAATCCAGCAAAGGTGGCCGTTTTTGCACATTATAGGAAAAAGCGCCTGCTTCTCTGGCGGCTGGGACCATGAGGCAATGTGGACAATCACAATACATTAGTAAGTGTCTTGTATTAACTTTATCTACATGATAAATGCCATTTGCGTTAAGGATTCTAACAAAAGTCATCTGGTATGTTAAAAGGAATAGAAAAAAAACATAAAATGTAATTAAATACAAGTATTAAAATGTCCCTGTTAGATATGCATGCAAGACTGTTTATAAGCTGCAAAAGCAAGCAGCTTTGCTAAAATCTTACAGGCAAAAAGGAGACCTTTTCTTCCTGTCTCCACCATCTTAGGCTGGAGATCGACCGGGTGCACCAACATGACATCACAAAACTGGAAGTTCAGAGAAAAGGGGGCGTAGCTAAGTCCCCATTACCTTTGAAGTCCATTACAAACTCTGCCTGTCCCATATACCACTGCAACAGTAGAAGGAACTAACGTCAGACTTATGCTTCAGGGTGCTGCACATACTGGCACATACTACTGCAAAACATGGCCAGGGTACCATAATCTAGGCCTTCATAGCAGCTCTTTATGTTGACTCATATTAGTTGCTAAGCCAAGGCTCAAGAAAACTGGTTAGTATTGGTTAGCATTGAAGTATGAATTAGTTGTAAGAAAAGGAGAAAAGATGCACTAATGGCAATTTTCTTTGTTTACTCGAACTTACGAAACTTGCAAGGCAGAATTTTTTTCCACGAGCATTGCTTGTGTCTTTGCAAAATCTGCCATTAAAACTTGCTTCTCCCGGATGTGGGCTGCAGTTAAGTCATTGATGTCTTCCTCGTGTTTCTGGTTTAAGTCTTGCTCATGTGTCCTTTTTTCAAAGAAATTCAACATGTGTATGCTTAAACATTTTTGAAAAGCATTATTACTTAAAAGGTTTGTCCCATTAAGACAATTTAAGTAAATGACCCCCTAAGTATTTTATTGGCAGAGTTCTTACTGCTAGGGTCCTCTGTTGATCATGAGAATGGGGGCCTATTCTCCATTCAACTCTATGGGATAGCTGTATAAGAACTTGGCTATCTCCAGTAGCCCCATAGAGCTGAATGGAGCTGCGTGACCATCCCCGGCCCCTGTTCTAGGGGATCATTTATCTTAATGGGACAACCTGTTAAACTGTTATATATATATTATTATTAATGTCCCTCAGATATAAACCAACATCTCTGTTCCATGAGTTATGCATATGTAGATTTAGTAAAGTAGTATTTCATAAAGCCAACAGTGTAGAATATTCTTTTACAGTTGTTGCACCCAACTGTTCCGAAACATGCATTGTTTACAGCTTCATGTAGAACAACGGCTACAGGACATGGTGATTCCTGGTACTCACCATTGCTTGAAGACCCTTCAAGACTAAATCATACGGCCAGAAAAGGGCAGTATAGCATAATATCATTCACGTCAGAACTGTCTCTCTATCTGTGCCTCTTTAACAATTAGGGGGTACCTCACCAGTGAAGCCCACCTCACAGTTTGAGAAGCAGAGAATCCAACAATAACCCTTATGTCGTATTACTGTATTAGGACATCTGTCAGCAGATTTACACCTATGACACTGGCTGACCTGTTAAATGTGCTCTTGGCAGCTGAAGGCATCTGTGTTGGTCCCATGTTCATATGTGTCCATATTACTGAGAAAAATGCAAAGACCCTCTAGAAGCTACAGGGGAATTGCCGTTACACCTACAGACTCTGCTCTCTCTGCAACTACTCTGCACGCTGATTGACTGGGCAAAGCCTGATGACGTTTTCACAGCCTGGCCCTGTCATTCAAAGTGCAAAGGGTGCAGCAGTTGCAGAGAGAGCAGAGCCTCTAGACATGACAGTAACGCCCTGATTGCTCCTAGAGCCTCATCTGCATATGCGGGCACATATGAACATGGGACCAGTATAGATGCCTTCAGCTCCTAAGTGCACATGTAACAGGTCAGCAAGTTTCATAGGTACAAATCTGCTGACAGATGCCCTTTAACAAAATACTGACTGACATCCATTCAGTTGGTTGTAATAGATTTTACACTACTCGTTGTGTACAGTATCTGTCTACAGAAGCGATCTACTGTGGACTATTGCTTTAAAAAATACTGATCACAGGGGGCATTTGTCCTGGAACCCCTAGAAATCAGCTGTCATTTATGGGTGATCACAGGAATAAGTGCTAAATTTCTCTACAGTCATAGAACTGAAGGTCCAGGACAGGGGACCCCCTCTATAGTCCAAAATATTTACCCATTTAAAGGCTATGTCCACCTTTTAAAGCTTCTTTGTATTGCCCCAACGCATCTCAACTAAAAATGAAACTTCTTGTTTAAAAGTATCCTACAGTTTTGTGTCTCCAGCTGCTATGCAGACCTAAGGTTCTCCATGGTCATAGACTACAAACATTCCCTGTCTAGTCTGATACTGCAGTATCTGTTACTTCCATCAGACAGCATCATGTTCTGCTGCATGCAGATTTGCAAGAAGCAGGTATCAGATTCATCGAGTAAAACATGACTGCATAGTGAACTGAAATCACTGGGAGGTCCAATGTCACTCTTATGTTGAATCTTGAAAAGTTAAATATAAGGACACCATTGAATATCCACCTATATAGGGGAAATCAGGCAATATACTGTACCTTATTTGTTGATTGGCTTCACTGCGTATTCGGAGGATCTCTTTTCCCTTGAATTCCAGCTCTTTAGTCAGCGTGTTAATGCTCTCATGTAGTATCAGCAGCTCCTTGTTTAGACTGGAAACATGTTGCTCTTGATGCTTGAGCTGTTTCTCAAGTTCTGCTATTCGTCCCAAAAACTCAGATTCCTATAAGAAAACATAGTGCGCTCTAAAATGCAATTATTTTAATGTTTTCATCGTCGTTGGCCATTTTCATGCAGTTACTAACAGCAAAAGATATAAGAAACGGAAGCCATGATGTTAGGATTAACTTAGACTAATACTGAAAATACTCATAGTATTTATATCCTTCTGGAATAATAGTATTTGATACCTGATGTCTGCTGAACTCTTTATGCCTCTCAAGCTCTGCGGCAGAAGCTTCCAACTCCTGCTGGTGATGATTCCTCAAATGGTCAATGGCTGCTGCATGCTGGTGATTGAGTTCAGAGCGCAAGGATGCTGCAAAGCAAGCCATAATATACATCATTGGGTCAGCTATATTTTTTGGAGATTATATCATCATTCACAAATCACGATGTCACATGTCATATTTGTGCTCAATGATCACACTTTCTATGGATGTATTAGTTACTGGATCTGTTGTTCTGTGTATGGAGGTGTGTATGTCAAGTCAACATTCAATATACTACATCAAGGTCCAGCAACCTCCAGCTCTCCAGCTATTGTAAAGCTACAACTCCAAGCATGCAGGCTTGTTCAGCTGTTCTCAGTATCTCCATAGAAGTGAATGGGTATGGAGCACACTGGGAGTTGCAGTTTCACAACAGCTGGAGAGCCGAAAGTTGCTGTCCCCTAATGTAATCTAATCATTCTTTGTCTTAAAGGGGCTGTTCGGCCATATAGATGACCTATTGTCAGGATAGGTCATCAATTTCTGATCGGCGGGTGTCTGACTCCCAGTACCCCGCCGATCAGCTGTTTAATGAGGAGGTGGTGCTCCATGCGAGCGCCGCTTCCCCGTCTTTGCACTACACCTTGTCTCCAGTAGAGCGATGACATAGTATAATTACAAGTACTCATTCCATTCACTTGAATGGAGCGAGTACTTGTACTACACTGCACTTCCAAGACAAAGTGCAGTGTAATGAGGAGGAAGCGGAGCCTGGCAACCCGCTGATCAGATATTGTAGATAGGTCATCAATATATATATGGCTGGACAACCCCTTTAAGCTGGCACACATTTATTTGTCAGAATCTTCGGACAACTTTTGGGTATTGCAAGATTATTATCTCCTCCAAGACGAGTGGCACCACTTTCAGCCAGCATCAATGTCTATGGTCAGCTTTACTTTTTTTACATTGTTAATTTCACATTTACACATTAAGATCTTGTTCACACAGCAGATCCTGTGCATAGATTTCTGAGATGAAAGCCGCACAGAATCCATGTGGAAACCAGCTGCCACAGTTTTTCATGGGAGTCTGCAGCCACAGATTATTTCCATATTTCAGCAAGAAAGAATATGTTTGTTCTTGGTGTGGTTACCTAGTAGACACTGCTGGAAACCGAGGTGGGTGTCCCTCACGAATTAGCCCAACTAAATGAGGCTAAAGCTGAGGGTGGATCTGCTGCATTCAAAAATGCTAAATCAAGGCAGAAATCCAAATGTCGGCCTTGGGTTTCTGCCATGGATTTAGCAGTGGATGTTTCCACCCTAAGGGTGCCCGTGCACATAGCAGTTGCACTGCAAATTTCTGCAGTTTTGCAGCACAGTTTTCACCCACATAGCTTAGATAGTTGAAGCACATTCAAAACTGCGTAAGAGAACCACTGCAACTCACAGTAAAACTATAGGAGGTTTTGATTGCACAGCTTGGGCACACCAAGTGTATAGCAGTCAAATAGTGGCTTATTGCAGCAACTACTGCGAAGTCAAGGCCAAATGCTGTGGTCTTGGCAAAACCATTAGTAGCACTAAACTATAACATGACCGCTATGTCTTCTGTGCTTACAAAAAGGAGGCCCCTTTTTCTTTCCAGAAAGTTTCAATCTTGTCCAATGGCTGTGCCTAGTATTACAGCTCAGCAGCAATACCATACGTTATCTCAGACAGCCCCTTTAAATCTTGCTTTATAACTTCAATGGGAAATCCATCGCTTCCTTTGACCGCTTTAGTACAAAACACGCAATGTGTCACCATAAAAGAAAAGATTTGTCACATCTAAAACAGGAGAAAGTACCTAGCATGGCTTTGCCTTCATCTTCCAGCTCAAAGCGGAGGGTTTGAAGCTCCTGTTCCATCTCCAGCCGCAGCATGTCCATGACTTGTTTGTGGGCATCTTTCACAGACTGCAGCTCCTCAGAGTATTTTTGATGTAAACGATCTTCCAGATCCTGTGAAGCAGAATAAAGATATACAGCAGGAGAAAATAACCCATATGCATCTTGAGCTGAAAGATAAATTGCACATAAAGAGACGAGACAAGAAAATTGGACAAATTATCTCGAAGAGCAGAACAGAGTGCTCCACTACTAGGAAAGCAATCTTCTACTAAAACCATGCATCCTGTCAGTGAACATGAGCCTCTTCAAGAAAAATTTGGAGTGTTTTAAAAAAGTGAATTTCCTTTTCAAATGACGGCATTTAGCAGAGACCAAGTGACATATACATATAAGCCATCACTGTACTGCCAATGCTTACATGACATTTCATGCCTGACATGTCAGGTTATTCATATATATCCAAATCCCAGGCTGCAAATACAATTTCAAGTGGAATAATTCTAGTTTTTGTCAACACTTTATTACATAGTTGTAAACTAAATGTTTTCATGCTTATCTGTAATACTATAGCATTATGGTAACTACTAAACTAGCGGTGCACTCCCTGCCAGAATAATACCGTAGAATAAAATACAGTAAAGGAAACCCCCAGGGGCTGTGCCGTGGAAGTGCCATTAAAGGACTAAGATAAATAAAAACAAATAAAAAGGAGTAAATTCTTGTAAGTAGCACTTGCTTTCTGTTCTTGATCCTTTGCCTCCTCCATACTTTGGAACGCTAAGATGTGGGCTTCCTGCAGTGACTTCTGCCTCTGCTGATGTTCCTCCTCCAACTCTTGGAGCTCTCGGGTTAGACGCTGTCGCTCTTGACCGAACTGTGACTGCAGCTGCTGCAGGGCATTCTGGGACTGGCACAGCTGCATCTCAAGGTTCTGTTTCAGCAAGGAGATCTAACGCACAGCAAAAAGATATTCAGACAAAAAAAAAACCTAAATGACGGAATAAGTGGAGAAAAGTATGCTGTGATTGCAGCTGTACAATTACATATAAATGAGCATTACTTTTTCTTTTAGAGCTCATCTTCTGTCAGCAACCAGAGGATTAACTATATTAAAATCCAAAATAATACTTTCATTGCTGCTATTTTTACTGAAGTGAGAGCTATATAAGTTATAGCTATTAAAATTAACATTTTACTGCGGAACCAGCCATTCTTTTCTTTTGTGCACCGGTATCTTTGCCTAATTTATCGATTTCATCCAAGTAATGACAGAAATCTATGGTAAATATATACTGTACATAAGTGAAGTTGTGAAGTGGGTATATATATATATATATATATATATATATATATATGAAGAAAAAAATATGCACTTCTCATTCTAATACATGTTACCAAACCACCAACTACTGCTAGAATAAAAGGCTATGGTACTTTTAAGGCCTCGGCTACACTTTTTTGCAGCACGACTGATTGATTTTAACCACTGAGTGATGGCTACAGTTAAAATCAATCAGTCCTGCTACAAAAAGTTGCAGTGAAGCTGAGGCCTTAAAATGCAGGTTCCTCTTTGGCTTCCATTGGATGCCAAGCCTTTTTGGCTCTCAATGGTTTGCCTCAGCTTTGTTTGGAAGAAACACTTAGGGAATTACAGTCTAGTTTCTCGCATGAGTAAAACCACAGCCCCTATCTAGTGACTGACCAGTGAACACCGTTATACATATAAAGGAAGTCATTTTCCAAACAGAAATACGCCTAAATTAGTCGTATTTCTGGCACAGATTGCAGCACAAAGGTCCTTTGCGCCGCAAACTGCGACTTCTCCCTGCTCACTCTAGGTCTAAAAAAGGGAGGCATGGCATGGCATGGGCAGGGAAGGGGACGGGCCAGCAGGCCCATCTCATTTACCATCTTCTACGTCTGTTTTAGGCCTAGACAAGCTGGAAGCTGTCTTACATTTAGAAGTAGCGGAGAATCCTGCCATAACTCCAGTGGATCCACTGCCAGTGCTGGGCTTTATTAAGACCGACATCTAAAACGCCGGTCTTAATAAATATGCCCCAAAATGTCTACTTTTACCCTTTGAGAGCAGTAAGCTATTAATGATATTGAAAAAAGGCCCCACGAACAAGGCAAGGAAGCATAAAAAAATGTTAGGGAATATTTCCACTCTCCCGTGTGCAGAAATCTGATCCTTCTCTTGAGCAAAAAGGGATGAGACCTCATGAATGTAAAGTACAAGGGGCTTAAGACAACAATACGTAACTAAAATATGAGGGTCTGCTTTGCTACCTGAAGACCCCTATACACATTAGTGTTTTGTCGTCTGAACCCACAGAGAACGTCAGGTTCAGCTAACAAGCTATGGAATGTGGGGAGTTTCCGTCTCTCCCCTGTGAGGGGAGCGAAGGCTCAGGAGAAATTAATTTGTTTGCTAAATCTTTTTGATCTCCAAGGTGCCAAGTTGCCATCACAACTGTCTGACAGCAGTTTTCTTCTCTCTCCCCATTAAATACATATACATGTTCTGAAATCCAAACATATATGTGTATGGGGGGGGGGGGTAGCCATAGTTGTCCAGCTACAGTTACAGCCAAAAGCCTAAAAAAATATCTCAGATGGGAAAAAAATATTTATTCCTGAATTTTCAGACCCTCAGGTATTCAATTTACAACCTGCTCCTAGTCTGAGATTTCTCTCATGTGTATGAGTCCCTCCCTATAATAGCCTTTGGAAATGCAGTCTGTATGTCCAGGACGCTGCTGCTTTCACTAACACTACAATATCAGCACACTGTCATTCCAGGGCTGATTTCTCCTTTTATAGCTCATGAGGTACAGTATCTGCTCTCACTTGTGCTGTCAGTCACTGAGCCACTGAGGAGTATATGATTTCCCTCCCCCTATGGGTATGGGTCCTCTGCTTCCTCTCTACTTATACACAGCCTGATTCTATGTGATTATCTCCCTGGAAACTGCCTTGTGTGTGCTTTACTCCCTATTTACAGCCTGTGTGAGGTGTCCTCTTTGGATGTTTCCCCCTCTCTCCACACTCTGATCTACTGTTTACAACATCTTCTCCTTCCCTGCTGCCATCTGTAACACTGAGAGACAGGTGGGAGAAAGCAGAGGGAGCCGCGCTCCAATGATACCAATTGCTGAAGGCCACCAAAAGTAGAAAGCTGACTAAAATTTTAAATGACATCAGCAACTTTTTAAATAATAAGCAGTTGGTCTCTTGGCATTGGAAATATGTGAGTTAAAGAAGGAAATGTGCAGCAGACATTTTTCTGTGCTTCCAGTCAGCCTCCCAACATCTTGAAATAGTTGATAACATGGAACAACAGAGTGTGTTAAACTGTGCAAGAAGATGTTGACAGCATAGACTTGGTGCATCTGGACTGTTAACACCATCATCACAAATAATAATTCAGCAGAATGCTCCATATTAGAGAAATAACACACAGACGTAAACTTTTTTTCCCTCTAAAATAGAATTTAATGAGACAAAACTGTGTGATAGAAAATAAATGACAATAAGAATTGCAAAGAGAATTGACTGGTACAAATGAGCATTTGAGAGACGTCTATTTATCAATGCCAGACTTCCACTAGCTGGCAGCACTACAGAACCAATTTGTCACAAAAATGAAATCCCACGAAAAGCAAGAATTTTCCCTAGACAGCATATTTTGTTTTCCATCAGCCAAAATGGTTGGAAGTCTCTACATAAGAGGATTGAGCATAACAAAGATGGCAGCTTATCAAAAAAAGCTTCACTTAATAGAATTTAATTGGTTGTCCTGCTAGTCTGAACATTTTTTTAGTGATACAATTATGAAATCTCTTCTGTCAATTTTGTCTGTTTTGTATGCTCTTTATTGGATTAGACACCATGAAAGAACATACAGTAATTGCTGACTCAAGCTCCGGCTCAGAGCAATGTCTTGGACGATAAGGTCAGAATGACCTTAGGCTTCTCCAGTTCCTTCTCGTCAAGTGTCTCATCTCATCAGAACCTTTCCTATGCTGTATTTTCTCATTGTACCAGTTGATCTTGTGCATGGCTGTATGGATTCATCCTCACAATATTACATAATGCATTTAATACACTGTATATACAAAGCACAACATGCATTAACCGCAGCGAATACTACTATATGTCATGCTCAAAAGGTATCAGCCTTGGCTATGAGGATAAGACTCTGATCCTACGCGGTAGTCACTTACGGCAATAAAGCTTTATGTATATTGTGTACCGTTATCAATTATACAGATTATGCAAAATCCTCATCATGCAAGCCCTGAACATAGCCAGCCTTCTAACATCACAAAGCAAATGCTGAACTTACAACTGCAAAAGCAGGATAATGGGATTGTAAGGTCTCTTACGCTGTTGTACAATCCATACCTTCCTTGGCTGCTGATCCACTTTCATTGGGATTGATTTCCAATAGTTCAATGGACACAGATTAAGGGCAGTGCTGTGCATTTGGACAGTTAACTACTGAATGGCAGCAAGCAATCTGTAGAGAAGCTGCAGTGCACAATGATGACGCAAGCATGCCTCCATGTGAATGCCGTATAGGAAGCTGACTTACATTACTGATGGATTTATGTAAAGCTTCACCCAGAGAGTGCCGCTATGAAAAGAAGATCACAGTAATAAAGGGAAACATTCAAGAAAACTCGAAGGAGAAAAAGGGGGGACACATAGGCAACATAAGACAGAGAGAACAGTAATTATTGCACAGAAAACACACGCATGATATAGGTCACGTACGTAAAGGATGTGTAATTGGTGATTATTTTTACAATGTAGTGATGAGACTAAAATTGACCACACACACAAAGCTATCTAACATAAAAGGCTTAAAATGAACCTTTTATGGACCGTTATGGCTACTGATTGCTGCAACTATGATTGGGCAATAAAGGGTTAATGGTTTGTAGCGCTTGTCTTGTGGCATTTCAGCCCGTGTTAGGGGCTGTTGACATCTCGTTTTTGATGTATATCAGGCAAACACATTTAGACATACAGTAAAGAAAAAGTCTGCAAACGTGTGCAATTTTTATGGGCATATGTGTCAATACGTTTTTGTCCATTTTTTTTAACAAAAAGTTATATATTTGTGTGAAACCTTTCTTTTCTTAAATAAAGATCTGAAGATTTGAAGGCATTATCTGAAAAAAAAACAGAAACCATTGATGGATGTAAACATACGTCTTACATTTCTATCCGTCTCCCATTGTAAAAAAACAAAATGTATGTCTGTTTTTTTTTTTGAAGGACAGAAATGTGTGGTATGCTACGTTATTCTAACCAGCAAAAAAAAAAAATGTACAGAAATGTAAGCAATGACAAGTATGCACTATGTATGAACTATGTTTGCCCAATTATAGTCCATGGGCGCATGAAGCCATACATTTCTATAAGTGTTTTCTGTTTACAAATTATCCACTTCACATACAACAAAAACAAGATGTGAACAGCCCCTTACACTGCTCACACTCCTGTTTTGCACATGAGGGTAACTGCAGCACTGCTTCCATTCACTTCAATTGGAGTAGCGCTGCAGTTGTGAGCGCTGTGCACTACAATGTTGACAGTACTCTTCTGAGGATGGAGCTACACAGAACAGATGATCAGCAGGGGTGCGAGGCGTTGGACTCTGCCAATCATCTAGTGATGGCTTATCCTGAGGGCTGGACAGCCCCTTTAAGGGTCATGCACCAGAACGTATTTTCTTTCCGTGTCCGTTCCGGTTTTCTTGCGGACCATAAGCAGAACCATTCATTTCAATGGGTCCGCAAAAAAAAAAAAAGAAAGTTACTCCGTGTGCATTCCATTGCCGTATGTCCGTATTTCCATTCCTCAAAAAAATAGAACATCCTGTTATTGTCCCCATTACGGACAAGGATAGAACTGTTCTATTAGGGGCCAGCTGTTCCGTTCCGCAAAATACTTAATGCACACGGATGTCATCCATATTTTTTGCGGATCCGTTTTTTGTGGACCGCAAAATACATACAGTCGGGTGCACGGGCCCTAATTTTGCAGCACATGCATGGATTTCTGCAAAGTTATTTCACATGAATGAACAGATGAATACATTTCACATGTGCACAAACCCATATCTCTATAACTGCCCCATTCATCTGCAGAAATCCATATGCTTGACACCAAAGCAACCTCATTCAGATTACACGCAGAACAACTCTGCTGCATGTGAATGTACGTTGATTTTCCAGTTCATTTTTCATCATCTTTGTTACTGAATTTAGAGCAGCGCATACCCTTTAAAATGATTTGAAGTGTTTCAGGACTGACAGATCTATGTGGGTGGTGCAGCGTTCAGTGTGTTAACTGACTGCAAGACTTACGTATTTATTAATTTATGCAGATGAGTGTACCCTTAAAGGGGTTTTCCAGGAGTTAACTACTGATTACCTGACTACTCAGGATAGGTCATCAGTATCTGATCGGTGGGGGTCCGACATCCGAGACTCCCGCCAATCAGCTGTTTTGAGAAGGCACCAGAGCTCCCGTGAGCGCCAAGGCCTTCTCTCAGCTCACCAAGCACAGCTCCGTACATTGTACAGAACCGTACTTGGTATCACGCTCAACCCCATTCACTTGAATGGCGCTGAGCCGCTCCTAAGCCACGTGACCGATGAACGTGACGTCACTGGCTTAGGAAAAGCTGTGAGAGAAGGTCTCGGCGCTCAAGGGACCCCCACTGATCAGATACTGATGATCTATCCTAATATGGAGATAATATGGTAATTAGATAGTAAACGAGGCAGTAACAATAGTATGTCTGAAACCATAAATAAATACGTTAAATACGTAGTACCCATGAGCATCTTGCTGCCCATAAGTTTACTGTCATTTAATTTCTTTTGACTTGCAATAACTCTTTGTATGAAAACTTGTTAGAAAAATTGTGTGTTATGCTACATTTCTGTCACACAGAATACAAACATTCTCTTTGCTCCAATATCTAAATGCATGATTATCTACACCTACCTAAAAGCACAAACTGAGTTTTTCTAGAAATCAGAGAAACCATAATTTTATGTCACATCTTCCATAAGATTCACTCTAAGGCTTCATTCACACGACCGTATTTTGTTTTCGTGTCCGTTCCATTTTTTTTTTTGCGGACCGTATGTGGAACCATTCATTTCAATTGGTAAGCAAAAAAAACAGAAGGTACTCCGTGTGCATTCCGTTTCCGTATGTCTGTATTTCCGTTCCACAAAAAAACTGTCCTATTCTTGTCCCTTTTGCTGACAAGGAAAGGTATTGTTACAATGGATCCGCAAAAAAGCGGATGCCATACGGAATGTCATCCGTTTTTTTTGCGGATCCGCAATTTGTGGACCACAAAACACATACGGTCGTGTGAATGAAGCTTAAGACTGCAATCCAGACCCTTTTAACTGTCCTTAGATTCATCCATCAATATCAGATCAGTAGGGTGCTGGAAGTCAGACCGATATTACACAAATATGATATCGCAGGCCTATCCCAGGGATTAGTACTTTAGTCAGGGAAAACTCCTTCAATATTATGTATGTGTCATGGCCAGGACTGAAAATACTGTATGAATATGTTTACGTATGGTAATCTATACATTTACGATACTTCTATAGAGTCCTAAGTAAGATTCTGTCCATACGAATGAGATGTATGTAAGCAAGCAATACGACCCTTGCCGCCATGTCAATTTTAATACAGAGAAATTTCAAAAACATATGCTTTAAGTCCATATTTTTATAAAACCCATATAGAGCACCTTAGATTCTCCTTGAACAACCCCTGCTACATGTCTGTTTCCCAAAACAATGAGCTGAAAGAGGAAAATCTCTCTGCTGGGAGCTCTGGCTATCAGATATTAATGCCGGGTGAATTTGCTGCTAAGCATTCATTTTGCTGCAGGGAAAATAAAGCCTTTCACAGCACCAATTGAAATCAGTAGACTATACAGTACTTTAAATATGAACTGCTCTGTGTAATAGAGGGATTGTCCTATGATTTTCCTCCTATTACTTTCATATACTATGGATTTTTTTTAACCTAGAACAAAAAAAGTTGCAAGTTTCAGGCTGCAATCACCATTTCTTCATTCATTTTCAGACCCCTCATATGCAGTTTTTCACCTGCTTCTGTCCACACGCTGACTATGAGTTGTGTCTCCAGGATGCTGCTGCCTTCATGCCTTCACATGTATCAGCACAACTTCTCCCTATCTACATCCCGTATGATCTGCTTTCCCTCAAAAATTGGATGCTTTCCCTCTCTCCACACTCTGATCTGCCATCTACACACTTTCCTGCTGCTATATTTCTAAAGGTGAATATATACCTTAGATAGTTGTCAGACAAATGCTTGTTCGGCTGACAACTATTCCCGCACACACATGCATATGACCCTTTATATATGGTGATATATATCATCTATTAATTTTTCTATCCATTAACATAAATGTCTCTTCTATTATTAAAAGATGGTAAGCTACAGTGGTGCTTAAAAGTTTGTGAGCCCTTCTGAATTTTCTATATTTCTGCATAACTTTGCCATAAAATTATATAAAATTTTCACACAAGTCCTAAAAGTAGATAAAGATAACCAAATCCACCAAACGAGTCAAAAATGTTAAACCTGGTCATTTATTTATTGAGGAAAATGATCCAAGTCAGGTGTTTTCAAACAATGGGATAAAATCAGGAGTGAGTGGGCAACCTGATTTAAGGAACAATGATTTAAAGAACAAGGATGTGTTTGTGGAAGTGTATAATGGTACAAACAAGATTTCCGAGGACCTCAAAAGAAGAGTTGTTGATGCACATCAGACTGTAAAAGGTTACAAAACCATCTCTAAAGGCTTTGGACCAATTCACAGACAGAGTGTGTACAAATTGAGGAAATTCAAGAACATAATTACCAGAAATGGCCAATCAACAAAGATCATACCAAGAGCAAGGCATGTAATAGTTTACAGTTAACAAAGAAACAAAGTAACAAAGTAACATCTAAATTATTAAAGCCTTTCTCACATTTGCTAATGTTAATGTTCATGAGTCCACCATCAGGAAGACACTAAACAATAATGGTGTGCATGGCAGGATTGCAATGAGAAAGCCACTTCCCTCCAAAAAGAATACTGCTGCCTGTCTGCAGTTTGCTAAAGATCACCTGGACAAGAAAGAAGGCTATTGGAAGAATGTTTTCTGAATGGTTTAAATGAGAAGCGTTATTTTTCAAATCAGCACCTGTTTCTGAATACTTTTGTAATTGCATGTCATTAAAAATTTTGTATAGCTACTGAGTTATTCAATAACATGTATCTGTATAGGACCACTTAATTTCTTATTTCTTTGTCCTATTCACTGAGCAGGCCTCACATGCTCAGTTTCAACTTTTAACTGCCTCCTGAGCTGTGATAGGTAGAGCTGAGACACGCCCCCTTAGCTGCAGCAGAAAATACACTCCCCTTGAGGTGTCAGCTTGATATAAATCTAGTACAATGAATGGGGAGATCTCTGGATCCATGTGAGGTACAGTGCTGGTTCTAGCTTTGTTAAAAAGAGGTTGTCATGTATTATATGATGTCTGATTTTCATTTTTTACATTATTCGTGTAGTGTAATTCGTGTAAGGATAACCCCTTTAAGTTACAGTTATAATAGCAGAAGGGGGTCAAACCAGATACAGAAAGCAAACGGTCATGTACTTTTGCCTGTGATAATGGATCATTTTCCTCAATAAATAAATGACCAAGTCTAATTTGACTCATTTGTTTGAATTGGTTATATTTATCTTCTATTAGGACTTAGAAATATAGAAACATTCTGAAGAGTTCACAAGCACCACTGTACATTTCTTGAATGATTTCTTAAAGAGGTTAGGCAGCAAATATCTGTAATCCTGAAGAAGAAAGGCAGAATGTATTACTCCTTCTGGACCTTCACTGTATATGTACCGCACAGCCGGCAGGGAGCTGTGCTTGCTCGATCTGGTTGTTACTAACAGCCAGGCCCATGCTGTATTTGCCAGCATCACTAAAAAAACAAATGCCAGTGGATTAACCCATAGATGTCACGGTCAAAGCTGACCGCTGGATCTAAGAGGGAGGGATATCCCTCTCTCACGCCAGCGGCTCCTTGCTCTGTGGGATGCTGATGGGTGCTATGATTGGGTCTCATATGCAGATATCACATGGTCTACTCCATAAATTGAACGCTGTAAAAAAATAAAGGTGCCAAAACCTCACAAAAAATATAATATTGAGCAATCAAAAAAGTCATACAGTATGCACACCAAAATGTTACTAATGAAAATGTCACTTCATCCTGCAAAAAACGAACCCCCACTTAAGACCATCGCCACAAAAATAAAAAATCTGGCTCTCAGAAAATGGTGACACAAAAACAAGATTATTTTCAAAAAATGTTCTTATTGTGTAAAACTGAAAAAAATAGACATATTTGGTATAGCTGCGTCTGTCACTACCTTCTCTATAAAAATATCACATGACCTACCTTCAGGTGAGCACCAAAAAAAAAAATCTATGCCAGAATAGCCTTTTTCTGTCACATATTAGGAGTTGCTATATTTGGGAGAATATGATATAAATGATAGATAGAGATGAGCGAACGTGCTCGAAACGAGCACTGTACCGCTCGGCTCCCCTGTGCTCGCATGGGCGCAGGCAGCGGCTGCCTGCACCCATGCGGCTGCCTGCGCCCATGCGAGCGATTCAGGTCCCAACTCTGGGACAACTATATTTACTCCCACCAGGTGAGACCTCCACATCCAAAGAGAGAATGAACAGATGGCCATGTATGTGCAAGGCTCTCTCCATTCACTTGTATGTCAGTTAAGGAAACAACTGAGCAAGTGTATCCTGTGGACATGCCATAAATGTTGGAGAAGGGAATAGCCCTTTAAGTAAAAAGGACCATTTTACCTTCTTCTGATCCATTACTTTTTTATAAGCTGTCAGCCCTTATACATTCATACAATCAAGTCTACTGAACCCCTTCACGTCCTCTCTTGCAATTCAGTGTAATTTTTTGAAGAGATGGAGATAGATTTGGAGCTACTCTTTTATTAATTATGACACGGGAGGGGACTACATAAATTTTTGTCCTAATCATAAAGTCTTTTACAAAAATCAACCTCTCTTGATATCACTTAATCCAGCAGAAGAGTGTGTAACATGCAGTTGAGAACCAGTAATTCCTCACACACAAATCATTATAAAATGCTAAAATACTACATTACAGTAATGAAATCAAGCAAATAGGCTGTCTGCACACATATCCCTCGTTGCTGTCATGGGTAAAAGGGACCATTTATCAGAATTGCAAAAAGGGATGATTATTGGCTTTCAGGCCATGTGTGGCAGTATTTCTGTGCAGTTTGTGAACTGTTCTTGTGCTGCTGTGGTGAAAGTGTATCATGAGTAGACAAATGGTACCATTGCAAATAACTGCAAAAAAAGGGGGTCAGTCAGCACATCCAATGTCCAGGTGCACGCTGCCATGGCTAGAAACACAAAGGAAAAAAACACAATGCAGCAGCACTCTGCAAAACACAAATAACATACAATATTGCCATAGTCATGGAAAACATTCTGGTGCTAGTGCTACACTTATTTTGCAAAATTGAGATTCTTGGCAAATACATTTTGTACAAAATATTATTTGGGCCCGTCTGCCAAACGTCAAGGCGATCTCTTTAAGAGTGCTGTTGCATTGAGTTTTTTTCTTTTGTGTTTCTAGCCATGGCAGCGTGCACCTGCACATTGGATGTGCTGACTGACCCCCTTTTTTTGCAGTTGTACTGATCTGGAGGTGTGGCTACTCCAGCCAGTCTTGCACTCCTGACAAGCCTGTATGCCATATAGGCTGATTTTAATCAGAGTAAGTATAAAGCTGTAGCCTGCTCTCAGTATATGCATTGGAAGCCGTGAGGCACCAGGGGAAGTGAGTGGGCTCAGCATGCATTTTGGTACCTGCATCCCTGGATTTAATGGAGGCCTTTAAGGCACCAAAAATAGCAAAGGCAGAGTGGACCCAGCATGCATGTGGAACCAACACTCCCTGAATTTAATGGTGGCCATTATGGTACACAACAGGTAGGAATTAGTGTTAGGTTCCCGTCTTAAAGAGATCGCCTTGACGTTTGGCAGACGGGCCCAAATAATTTTGTACAAAATGTATTTTGCCAAGAATCTCAATTTTGCAAAATAAGTGTAGCATTTTCACCAGAATGTTTTCTATGACTATGGCAATATTGTATTTCGTTATCGTTATTTGTGTTTGCAGAGTGCTGCTGCATTGTGTTTTTTACCATTGCAAATAAGCCACACGGAAACCGTGGAGTACCATGTGTCATTGATGTGAGAGGTGAATGTTGGCTATGAAGATACGAGAGGGTGGACCGACATGCTACAGTGGAGCAGCTCACCACCAAAATGAACTAGGGGGCTACCAGACGTTTGGCTAAAACAACGTATGGAGCTCTGAAGCAGACAGATGGTCACTGCACTTCTGCTAAAGAGGTCGCATCAGCAGAAAAGGCTTCAATTTTTGCTGCAGTATCAGAATTGGACCTCCTCCGATTGGCAAAGGGTTGCCTTCTCTGATGAGCCACATTTTTTGTTTCATCAAACGGATGTACATTGGCGTGTCAGGCAAGAAACATCAGAGGACAAACACCCTGCAACCGTAGAGGGAAGAACACAAGCTGGTGGTAGCAGCGTCATGGTCTAGGGAATATTTTCCTGGTATTTCCTGAACCCACTCATCCATGTGGAAGACACTTTCAACAGATTTGGATATGAATGCATCCCTGAAAATCACATATAACCATACATGCTGATTGTTTTCCCTGGGGTGGATGGGATCTTCCAGCAAAACAATGCAAAATGTCACATGGCTTGAAATGTCTGACATTGTATGGAAGAGCATGGCCAAGACTTCCAAGTACTACCCTGGCCTCCTAATTCCCCAGACATGAACCCAATTGACCATCTGTGGGACAACTTCGATCATTGTGTTCACCCTATGGATCCTCCCCCACACACCCTCCAGCAGCTGTGGGATGCACTGCAGTCAGCATCGCTCCAGATACCTGTGACAACCTACCGGGACCTTATTGAGTCACTCCCAGCCCGTCTAGTTGCTGTCATTGCTGCACACAGAGGTTACTCTGGATATTAGCTGGTGGTCATAATAATGTGACTTGACTGTGTATTTGTTAAAAAGATTGATCGTCTTCTAAGTACATTACATGACAGATAAAAGAATGATTTCATCACCAGTTTCCTTAAAATAGTTTATTTATAGCTCAGAAATGGCGCTTTTAGCACATCTTCAAAAACTGATATTCTTAGCCCGAGCGTGATATAAAGTTGCATTTGAAATCGCTTAATCTATTCATGGGTTGCTATGACTGCAAAATACTGTACTTGTTCCTTCTAATCTTCAAAACATATTTCTAAGACATAAAAGATTAAACAAGCATAATGTTCTCAGTTTCTTCATAATAATTATTGGACACCACAAACTAATTAAAAACCCATGTTCTCTGAAGTTCTGAATGACTAGTGATGAACTATTTCTCTCAATCACTTCTGGGGATAGATGAGAAGCTTGGTGTCACTGCTTTTCTTAAAATGCCCCAGTCATGGAATAGTCATGCAAGATGTCCGTTGAAAATGAAAACAGCAAGTGCTAAGAATCCGCTGATCCGCAATCTGCTGCTGATGCTTTAGGCTACTTTCACACTAGCGTTTTAAAATTCCGGTATTGAGTTCCGTCATAGGGGCTCAATACCGGAATAAAACGCTTCAGTTTTGTCCCCATTCATTGTCAATGGGGACAAAACTGAACTGAAGACAACGGAATGCTCCTGAAAGCATTCCGTTCCGTCTTCAGACCGGAGAACAAACCGCAGCATGCTGCGGTTTGCTCTCCGGTCCAGGCATCCGCACCAAGATGGATCCGGAATGACCCCCAATGCAAGTCAATGGGGGTGGATCCGTCTGGTGTGACCATAATGGTAACCGGATCCGCCCTCCATTGACTTTCAATGGAGTCCATTACGGATCCGGGTACACATAGACACATACAGACATAAACATACACACACATAAAGACATACAAACACACATACATACTTACATGCTCCCCG
Organism: Rhinella marina; assembly: GCA_900303285.1. Taxonomy (NCBI): domain Eukaryota; kingdom Metazoa; phylum Chordata; class Amphibia; order Anura; family Bufonidae; genus Rhinella; species Rhinella marina. The sequence goes on from ONZH01015201.1 coordinate 518,643, forward strand.
ACAGGTCTTCGGAGCGTCAGGACGGCTCACACAGGTCACGATTCCCCACAGCGCCCTCTGCTGGGCGCCTGGTGGAATCGTCAGATGACGATTCCACCAGGCGCCCAGCAGAGGGCGCTGTGGGGAATCGTGACCTGTGTGAGCCGTCCTGACGCTACGAAGACCTGCCGGGGAGCATGTAAGTATGTATGTGTGTTTGTATGTCTATATGTGTGTGTATGTTTATGTGTATGTATATGTATGTACAGTGTGACATGTGTGGGGCCGGAGCGCGGTTCCGGCTCCACACATGTCACTGCGGCAGGCCTGATCCGGCAGCACCCTTCACCTGCCGGATCAGGCCTGCCGCCAGTGTGAAAGTAGCCTTAGGTATTTAGATACAATGAGTGCCTCTTTTTAACCCCCTAACTGTTTTGCCAGAGTACAGCTCCAGCAGTGGTTAAAGTAGCTAACTGGAGGGGGAGGGCTGCTTTAGATGCTGCTATCTCCTGAATAGTAGCAGCTAGAAACATGCAACATGTTTTGTTTGAAAGCAGACATTCCGAGCTTTCGGACATTACCAGAATGACAGCAGTATGTCCAGGACTGAGGAAGATATCACTGATAGAAATCGGGATACTGTGAAGGCAGCTGAAAGTGAAAGTAAAAACAGGTTTTACCTGCGATTATTCCCGACTTCCTAACAGTGATTTCTCCTCTGTTGCTTGGACTTTAGCCATCATTTTAGTCTTGTCTGAAAGCCAGTCAGCTTTAAAACAAGACCAGTTGCATGTTTCTAGCTGCTACCATTGAGGAGATATCATAATCGAAAGCAGCCCTCCCACTCCAGTTAGCTACTTTTCACACTGCTGGACTCGGGCAAAACAGTTAGGTGGTTAAAGAGGTTGAACAATTTGTAAAAATATGTTGCAGTAACCTAATCTATTTTTTATGACATTGATATATATGTCATAACTAACCCTAGCTGAGCAAAAAAGGACCTCAGGTCCCCATCAGTGGGCTGTATAATTATCTGCAATCCATAGCTGCTGCATCAAAAGGGCACAAGATGGCAGCAATGATGTCATTCACCCATGTCGCCTCTTTCTTGGCCATCCCTGGGTGAATTCTCTTCTGCAATAAGATTAGCACAAGCGCAGAAAAAGATCCATCAAGGGACAGCACAGAAGGCGATGAACTGGATAAATCACGTCACCCCCCACCAAATCTCACACCAAGTATATCATACCAAAAATAGAGTAGGGCCTGTTGCAACATATTCATACAAACTGGCCAACCACATTAATACATTGATGAGAAAATGACATTGGTCTCAAAGCAGTAGACTTTTACAGTGCATTATACATTAGAGTAGTGACTAGTGAAGACTTGCTGTATATATTATAAAAAAAAGTAAGCTAAATGGCTGTCCATCTGACAGCTATCATGCTAAACCAGAGGGTCTAAGATGGGAGCATTCAGTGCTTTGGGTATTGCCCCTAGAGTACCATACACGCTGGCTGTTTTCCAGTTAATCTGTTGTGCGTGAACATAGCTTTAGAAGACATCATTGTGGTCCAGTATGTTGAATCATAAGAAAATTTGTTCTCGTGAGCTGTCTTAAAGTGTAACTTTCGTTCTTAGTAAAGCTCTAAAAGCATTCTTAAGGAGAGTCTGTCTTTAGTCTTCAGCATTTTACTGAACACTAAAGATGCCTGTGTGTAACAAGTCAGATAGGCAGGGTGATGGAGTTAGTACTTACTCAGGAACTGGGGTAATGACAAGATTCAGGCTGGAAACCTGTGTATGTTACGTATAGGCATCTTCAGCACTCAGTAAAACACTGAAGACTGAACACAGATTCTCCTTAGCAACTTTGTTACAGCTATGCTAAGACTCTTTACACTCGGTTTTCTAGTAGAAAGAAACATCTTTCCCTAATCAAGTACATTACATAAAGGTTTAACATTCCTGTTCCTACACAATATTAAAAATAAATCAAAACAAAAGTTCCACTTTAAGGTATAGTCAAGCAATAGTTGGAACTAAGAATAGTAAATTACCCTTACCATTTGTATGTGTGTGAACCGTACATACAGAGCAGAAACGACTGCTCTTTTCTCAATCCATTGATTGCAAGTAGTGTTACCGTTAGCTAAGCAGGAGAACTTTCACAAGTAGGAAAGCCAAGTTTTGCTGAATATTTTATAGGCTAGAAAAAGGAATCCGGATATAGAAATAATATCTGCAGTAATAAGTCAGAGCAACTGCACTGTATTTTTTCTTTAAGACATTTCGCTAGTCATCCAACTGTTTTTCTCAATTAGAATGACTTTATGAGAAGCAAGCCATTCTAACTGAGAAAGCCAGTCAGATGACTGGTGAAATCTCTTAAAGGAAAAATACAAGTGCAGTTGCTCTGACTTATTACTGCAGATCAAAGAGAACCTTCACAAAGATATAGAAATCACTTTGATTGTCTAAGATATACTGTAGATAGCGATCTCTGTACCTGCTCAAGCAGATCCTCCACTTTCGTCTGCCAGTTATCCTTAGCAGTGTGTATTTCTCGCTCCTTGAGTTGCGTTAGTTGGGCCAGAGCAGACTTCTTGTCCTCCTCATGCTGAGCCCTCAGCTCTTCCCGTAACTTGTTACATTCTTGCCTTAAAAGTGCAGTAAAAAGGAATATATATATTTATAAAGATTTACGGGAAAGATTAACATTTTCTGACTTCCCCATATTTTAATAATATACCTGAGGGATTCAGTCCATTTCAGCTCCAGATCACGGGCAACCTTCTCAATCTTTAATCTTTCCTCTTCCCGCATGCCAGAAATGATAGCTTCATGTTGCTGTCGCTCCTTTTCCAGGTCACTCTACAGAAATGAATAGACACTAACTTCAAATTGAAGATTACATTTAAAGGGCACTTGTCACCAGAATGGCCCTATTGAGCTAATCACATGTGCACACTGGTCACACTGCCATGGTTCATAAGCTATTTGTCTTGAAGTGTATTTCTTTGAAAAAACAACTTAAAAATGTACCTGACGTCATGAATATTGTTTTATTGGAGTCACTGGGGCGTGTCCATTGTTGAATTGAATATTGCCGGCAATCCCGCCTGCCCCCTTTCTATCCTGCACATCAATGCCTGGCCAGAACCACTCCTCTAGCACCCGGGAACCAGGCATGCATAGTGAGCGCTTAAAGCCGAGGTGTAAATGGAGACATTTCTTAGGGGTTCTTCTGTGTTAATAAGGTCAGGAATGACAGACCTATGTTTTCAAGGCATTTTCTAGTTTATAAAAACAACTCCAATATGCCCTATTAACAAATTCTGATTGAACAGAGCGGGGTCCCCAATTAAGAACCCTCAACTCTGGCCAGGGTGAAGAGCATTTACAAATGCATCTCTTGCTCTAGAGGACCTGTCCTGTCCTCACATTTAATAAGTAGGGACTGCTCATAGGGGGCAACACAAACATGGGTTTAAATGGGGTTTCCAGTGGTTTTTGTTTTTTTAATAAATGGGCCAGAAAATGTTCAAAATAAAAAAAAAGCATTAATTGATTTCACCTATTCCCCGCCACTGTTGTTCTGGTACTGCTCTTGACATGCTGTAAATGCCAGGAAAGGCCAGCTCAACTAATCAATGGCAAAGTAATGACTTGCCTCAGCCACTGATTGGTTGCTTTGGCTTTTTCTTGTTTTTTTTCATTGTGTCAAGCCGGGACAGCATGTGGACAGCAGCAGGGACCATAGCAGCGGTGGACCAGAAGCAGCAATGGATCGGTGAAGGTGAAGGCTTCTGTTTTAGTTGAAAATTTTCTATCCCACTTTTTAAAACTTCTTGGAAAGTCCCTTTAATAACTTCACATTGGTGAAGTTCTTCTTTTAAAACTGACTTTATTACAGCAATATCCATACAATACATGTTCTTTCTTTCTTGAGATTCCTACTTTAATTACGTACCTATTGTAGTAAGCTCAGCACTAAATGATGAGACGGGTATGCTATTTAACCTCAACTAATTCACTTGAGCTAACTACAATAGATAATTAAATCAAAAGTATAGTAGTTCAGTAGCTGAACAGGTGGATGTGCTGGAAAAGGAGGGGGAGTGTTAATATACAATTTATCTGCTTTTTATGCTTTCATATTCATATACGGGAGCTACTGCTTGGCTCACCAATACAGGCTTACATTCAGGCAGTGTTTTACATGCCAGTCTTAAACCCATCTGGAGGAAGAGTTGACTAATTTAATAAGAGGAGCATGCCCTTCAATAAAATGTGCATCTTCTGCTGAAATCTACTGCAGCCAGGAGTATATTTTTGGTGTAATGTGCACCAGGATTATGGAGCACATATTGCTTGAGAAGTCCTGCCCAAGTCCTGCATTCTCCTACCTGTGACCTGACCACTTTCTGAAAAAGTTGCAACCGTGTCAGAAAAAGCGAAAAAGTCACAAATTGTTTTTCAAACTGGACTGTGAATTTTCTATACCAGAACACTAGTAGTCTGCCACTGGTTCCTACTTCATGGTCGCTCTTGACACACAAGAAACGACCACTTGCCAATCGCTGGCTGAGGCAGATCACCACTGCAGCCAGTGATTGGCTGAAAAGTTATTTCCAGTATGTTGAGACAAACCAGGAAATAGAGACCAGTGAGGGACCATGAAGCATCAGTACAGGAGTGGCAGGGGATTGGTCAGGTGACTATGACTCATTTTATTATTTTACATCAGGCAGAGCTTTTTTCAATGATAATAAGCTGGACAACCCCTTCCAGCGTTTTATACACAACAATGCCAAACAGTTGTTCACGGTCTCTTAATGAAGATACATAATGACAATTTCCTCATAAAAACTGCTTCCTATACACGCGATCCTTCTATGTTTGTTAAGGGCAACAAGTAAAGTATCTTGACCAATGAAATGTAGTCATAGCCCTGAACAAAGGAACTCTATTCCTAGGCTAGATGGATTGCTAGGCAATCAGTAATAATCATTGTAAACGTTAAAGGGATTATGCAGATTTTTAAAATTGATGGCTTATCCTCAGGTTCAACTCTTGGCATGCCCACTAATAGCTGCTTGAAGGGGTTAACCTTGCTCCATACATCGTCATACTTATAGAAGCGGCTGTGATTGGTATTGCATCTTTTTCCCATTCAAGTGCTGTGAGTTGGTCCCACTGGTCTAACATTGATAGCCTATCCCTTAAGGTGTTCATACGCCTTCAATAGCTATCTCCCGACAGGTTTGAGTGTGTATGTGTTTTAATGGGGAGAGAGGAGAAAGACGCTGCCAGACACCTCTGGCAGTGGCTTATCTCCTGGGAGAACAAAAGAATCAAGAATTGAAATTCATGGTTAAACATCTCCTAGTAAAGGGCCCTTTACATGGGCCAAGAATGTAACAGATCATCGTTAATAAGCGTTCATAGTAACGCTCATTAGCAATGATCTGGCAGTGTAAATGCACCGCCTATTACACGATGAACGAACGTTTCTTGGATCGTAAAAATCCTTGCTTCTCAGTGGAAGATCATGTTGTGTAAACACAATCTGCTGCCGGGAAACAACAAGTCAGTATGGGGAAGAACAATGGCATTTGCAATCTCTCCTCCCCATACTCTGGAGGGGCTGGAGGAGATCATGTACCGGTCTCCTCCACTAGTGATCAGCAGATTGTCGGGAAGGAACGCTTGTACATCATCCCATGTAAAGGGACCTTTAGGTCTGAAATTATCTGCATTGGTTGATTCTGTGACTATTTAGAATGCTTGATTCATCAAAACTCTTTGGTTACTCTGCAAGAACATGATTAGCATAATGCTAGTTGAAGGATTCTCTGGGCTTGTTAGCAAGATGTTTTTCGTTCCTTGGGGACAAATAACAAACAGGATCTAATGATCTCTGTGCAAGTTAATACAGCTGTAATGAAGCAGTCAGCTAGACTTCTGTTTCTTATCAACACAACAAACCCTTCCTTGCATGAATCAGTGGGTTCTACATTAAGATAAACTATAAATTATTTATGTCATGAAAAACGCAATCAGGACTGTAAAGTATGGTAAATGCACATAAAACTACATATTATCACACTGTAATATAAAGAGTATACCAAATACAGTACTGTTCCAAAGTTTTAGGCTGGCATGGAAAAAATGCTTTAAAAATATAAGTGTTAATAGTTTATTTTTATTAATTAACAAAATGTTAAGTGAATAAACACGAGAAATGTAAATCATATCAATATTTGGTGTGACCACCATTTGCCTTTAAAACTGCATCAGTTCTTCTGTGGATGTAGGCTTGCTCAAATCCTCTTCATGTAATCCCAGATAGACTCAATGATGTTGAGATCAAGGCTCTGTGGGGGCCGTATCATCACTTCCAGGACTTCTTATTCTTCTTACACTGTAGACAGTTCTTAGTGACATTGGCTGTATGTTTAGGATCATCAAACCGCAAATTTGAAGCCTCAGATGCCTCCCTGATGGTACTGCATGAAAGATAAGTATCTGCCTCCAATTTTTTATACGCTCAACTAGATGGGGAGTATAGTGTGTAAAATGTAACTTTTATTGAAAATTCTGGCTAGGTGTCCATTGACTAAACCGTATCACTGGTAAAATTGGAGCACCCATCCTGAAAATAGTGACCAAAGCCTGCACAGGAACCTAAACCTCTCCTGACTAGCCACTGCCATTTTTTTTCCTGACCCTACTTTGCTGCTATTTGAGACTCCCTAAAGAGCCAGTTCAGTTTCATTGGTGAAACACATGAGGGGTCTAGTGCAAGGTTTATATTAGTCAGGGGAGGATTTAGGTTCCTGTGCCGGCTTCGGTCACTCTTTTAATGGCATGTGCTCCAAGTTACCAGTGACAGGGTTTAGTCAATGTACCCCTAGCCAGAATTTTCAATAAAAGTTATGTTTTACACACTGTACTGTACTAGCAGAGCATATAAAACACTGGAGGTACTAGCAACATAGACTGTTATCTAGGGTCTACTGAGAGGCATTTCCTGATTTGGCCTGGATTAATGGATGAAAATACAGGCAGATACTTATTGATCATGCAGTACCATCAGAAAGAGACACGATAAGCTCCAAATTTATTCTGCAGCAGGAAAACGAGCCCAAATATACAGCCAATGTCACTAAGAACTATCTTCAGTGTAAAGAAGAGCTAAGAGTCCCAATCTCAACATCATCGAGTCTGCCTGGGATAACATTAAGAGACAGAAAGATTTGAGCAAGCCTACATTCACAGAAGATCTGTGGTTAATCCTCCAAGATGTTTGGAACAACCTCCCTGCCTAGTTACCTCAAAAACCTTGTGAAAATGTACCTAGAAGAATTGATGCTGTTTTTAAGGCAAAGGATGGTCATGCCAAAAATTGATTTAATTTAGATTTCTCTTGCTAATTCAATTTGAATTTTGTTAATTGATAAATATAAACTATTAACATTTCTATTTTTGAAAGCATTCTTACTTTTCAGATTTTTTTAAATACTGTATATATACATATAGGGGTGTAGAAAAATCTCATAGGGCCCCATAGCAATATGGACCCAGTTTGCCAGTATGCGTGTGTCAAACATTCCAAGGCAATGCAGAATGCAGAAAGCAATGCCCTAGATTTCTGATGAATTTACATATTTTCCACTAAGTTTAAGAAATTTTAATGAAAAAAAACTGTAATAAAGTCATGTTTGGCCTCACCCATTTTATCCGACTTTTGTGCTTCCCTTCACAAAGACATTACAATGCTGGCTGTCTGCAGCCACCACTAGGTCTCCACCTAATATCAGCTGCATGAAGTATTTTCATGTCAAAAGGAGAAGAATTTAGGTGCCGGGCTCCACAGCAGTCGCATTATACACTATTTATTTATTTCATGCACTTATATAGTGCTACTATATTCTGCAGCACTTTACAGACATTAGCATCCAACTGTCCCCAATGGGGCTCACAATCTAATTTTCCTATCAGTATGTCTTTAGAGTGTGGGAGGACACCGGAGGAAACCCACGCAAACACGGGGAGAACATACAAACTCCATGCAGATGTTGTCCTTGGTCGGATTTGAACCCAGGATCCCAGCTCTGCAAGGCACCAGTGCTAACACTGAGCCACCCTGCTGCCAATCACACCATTTCTATTTCCACACACAAAGCAAGGGTTTATTTCTAGTTTCTGATATTCCTAATTTGTTCAAATATCTGCAGTAAGAAAAGTTGTGTCTGATAAAACATGGAGTTACAACAGGTTAAAGACAACCCACTAAAAAGTTAAAGCTAGAGCAGAAGATGACTTTCCATGATTTTCTTTAAACTTCACAGATACAGACATTTTGGGGGAGATTTATTAATCTGGTATAAAGTATCAAAGACACATAATTAAAAACATAAATAGGGTAAAAAACACAGGCCTCAGTACCCCCGAAAAAGATGTAAAACATCAGAAAATCCCTGGGGGGACCAAGTGGTGGGATAAAATAACAATATCTATTTACATAAATAGCCTGTAAGTAATTGTACAATAGTATAGGAGGGAGATGTCCTCAAATAACCCAACAAAATCAGGCAAAATAGAAAAAAAATATAATTAGAACTCACACCCACAGTACCCACCTGTAGAGAGAGGGCAGTGAACCCAAAAATGGCCAGAAAGCGCCTCGACGCGAGTTTTGCTTCTTCAGCTTTGTCAGGAGGTCAAAGATTCTCCAAAAGTTACATCATTTTATACAGGGAATTGGAGCCAAAAAAAAACCACAGGTGGTAAATACATGGCACGTTCCACCGGGTGATATGTACCGAATAAATGCTTTTTGGGTTGCTTCTATGGACGTCTCTAAAACGTTTTGCAATGGGTTTGATTTTTTATTTCTGATGTCATTTTGTGATGGGAATATGCTGGGTTATGGTGTGTTTGATTGTCTGGAATACTGGACGCCTTCACAGTAGATATGTTGGGATACTGCCGAATGGTGGATTTGTGAGACAGGGCCTGGTGGAGATCTTTTGGAAGTCTATATTACATATGAGACCGAACCATTAAAAATAGTGGTTTGAAGACAACAATATTTATGTGATTCTAATTCAATGGACTTTTATGAATTCACAAGTTATGTATTTTAGCACTTTATGCACTTTGCACTTTCAAATATGATTATGTAACAGTATTGTAATTTTTATAAATTCACAAGTTTTGTATTTTAGCACATTGTACATTTATATATCATTATATAACTGTATTGGAAAACCATGTTCTGAAAAACTATTTTTTTTATTTAGTTATGCACTGTTATTTTAGTTGTTTTTAATGGTAGGTTAATACTGTCACTTTAATTGTTATGCTATTTTGCGCATAATGCCTGTTCTGCACTGTTTTATTATGTGTCATTTTTGTTCATATTAATCATATCACAGATTTAAGATTATCTTCAGTCATTTTGTAATGATACATGGTCCTGTTCAGTGCCATCCCTGGCCTGCAGTCCACCCCTCCCCCATGTTGTCTGCGTTGTCGCGATGACACGCCATGTATTTACCGCCTGTGTTGTTGTTTTTGGCTCCAATTCCCTGTATAAAATGGCATAACTTTTGGAGAATCTTTGACCTCCTGACGAAGCTGAGGAAGCGAAACGCAGGTCGAAGCATTTTCTGACCATTTTTGGGTTCACTTCCCTCGGTCATGTCTTCAGGTGGGTACTGTGGGTGGGAGTTCTAATTGTATTTTTTTCTATTTAGCCTGATTTTGTTGGGTTATTTGAGGATCTAGGTGGATGTCCCCTACTATACTATTGTACAATTACTTGCAGGCTATTTATGTGAATAGATATTGTTATTTTATCCCTCCACTTGGTCCCGCCCTGGGGTTTTCTGGCATGTTTTACATCTTTTTCGGGGGTACTGAGGCCAGTGGCCAGTGACTTGTGGCCATTGTTACCCATTTCTGATGTTCTTTTCCTCATTTATGTTTTTAATCATGTGTTTTTGAGCTCATTAAATTTGAAATTGTTCTTATATATAGTACTGGGCATGGTGTTTTCTTGTTCCCTTAGGGGCATGTTGTAGGCTATATGCTGTATGCATTAGACATGCCATTGTTGTTATTTGTTTGAGGCTATGTGCTGTTCTTGGTATAAAGTAGAACTGACTTAGTTGCCCATAGCAACCAATCAGATTCCACCTTTCATTTTCCAAAGGAGCTGTGCAAAAAATGAACAGTGGAATCTGATTAGTTGCTATGGGCAACAAAGCCAGTTCTACTTTACAGATGTTTCATAAATCTGCCCTTCCTGTCTTGTTATGATAGACATTTTTGTAACCAGGAAATGCAACCATATTGGCTTTCAAGTTGGAATTGGCTACTGAGAAACTGAGGTAAACTGAAAACAGAACCACCTTTGTGTGAAGGAGAGTCATTATTGTTCCTGGTGACAGTATACATGTTAAAATGTATTCGCAGCATAATTTGTCACTTTATACATTCAGTCGATTCAGTAAGATACCATTACACATCATTTGCAATTTTTTTGAATCTGCAGCCAAATTAATGTAAAACATTGGGACCCAGGCTGTGCACACGTTTCTAACAGTTACCTGAGCAGCAAACAAGGAATCACTTGTCTCCCTCAGTCGCTCTCTTGTCACATCCAACTCATTTTGAAGCCTGTCTTGGGCATCCTTAAGACTTGTGATGTGACACTCTGCTGAACCAAGTCCTTGTTCACTTTTTTTCACCAAGTCTTGAAGGCGGCAAATCTATTTCAATGTAAAACAAATATATCTTATTGTCATGTTAAACACTGTCCCATAGAAGAAAACTCTATCCATAAGCCATCCCAAAGTATACAAAGAATGTCTAACTTTAAAGCCGGCTCCTTTTTTCATTCGGGAAAGCATTTCCAGTAATATAGTATATCTTACTTATATAAACTGAAACTGCCAAAATACTGTACAGATGAGCCTTCCTTTACTCTCCCTCTTACCTCGAACTAGATATGACGATAAATAGAGCAAGATGATCAGCCTTGGAAAAAAAATGCGTATGATAGTTTGTTAGGCATTGTGTGTAACACAAAAGTTTTTTGTTTCTTCAAAGCTGGTAATTTCAAGGCAGCTCATCACATGATATCTCGAGCCAAGAGGAAATGCAAGAAATACGGAAAATTAAAACAGAAATACAGTGGTTCCCATATTTATATATGTGTGTTGTGTATACAGTATATAAATATACTATGAAGTCATATCACTATTTAGAAGAACATCTTTACTCCTTGATTTACTGATTTACCTCCTATTAATTTGCTTTATTATAGTTCTGAGGATGAAAAAGAAAAACTGAATACTGTACATTTCTTTTTAAATAACCCCCAGGAATGGGTGGGCACAATCTTTTTTGAACTGCAAATAGCTTATTTATTCAGTCTATTTTGTGCATATAAGCAGTAATCAAATCTGTAAATGGTAAGTCTAGCCAACCATTGGCACATGCGCCTGTCACTATGTATAGGGTAGGATAGGAAAGACTGTAATAGTGATAATAGGTAGGCAGATGTGGGTAGGAAAAACTGTAACCGCTTCTCAATTGTCAGTAATAGCACTAGCATATTCCACGGTGCTTTACAATCAGAAGGTTCATGTACAGACAGAATCATACATTACACAACAAGTCAACAATTAAAACAAGAGGAATGAGGCTCCTGCTCACAAGAGCTTACAGTCTGCGAGGAGATGGGGGTGATACAGAAGGTAAAAGGTGCTTGATCTGTACAATGATCTAGCCATCTTAATACAATACGGTATACTGTAGATGTAAAGCTGTGGGGGCAGTCATCAGCTGATGTCTATAGTGCTTCTGAGTGCATGGGGTGTGATGGATACGGTTGGACGATGGATCAGGCTCTGAAGGGGTGGGTGGGGGGTGAATTGAAAATACATAGATTAGGGTATGTGATAGGCCACCCTAAAAATATGTGTTTTTGTAGGAAGCATCAAAAACTGTGGATGTTGGGAATTAACCTAATTGCTTAGGGTAGGGTATTCCAGAGAACTGGTGCAGCTCGAGAGAAATCTTGGAAACAGGAGTGAGAGGTTTGGATTATGGTGAATGCTAGTCTTAAAGGGGTTGTCTTACTTTAGCATGTGGCATTTATCATGTAGTGAAAGTTAATACAAGGCACTTACTAATGTATTGTTATTATCCATATTGCCTCCTTTGCTGGCTTAATTCATTTTTCAATCACATTATACACTGCTCGTATCAAGGGGTTATGACCACCCTGCAATCCAGCAGCGGTGGCCGTGCTTGCATACTAGAGGAAAAAGCCCGTTCTTCTCTGGTGGCCGGGACTGTTGGAGCACACATAGGCACGCATGCACAGCAGCTCCTGTCCTGGCTACCTCATAACTGCGCTGCAGCGGGGGCCGTAACTTTTGGAAAAGAGCAGTGTATAACGCTATTGAAAAATGAATCAAGCCAGTAAAGGAGGCAATATGGACAACCATAATACATTAGTAAGTGTCTTGTATTAACCTTGTCTACATGATAAATGGCACTTGCTGAAGTGAGACAACTTAAGGTCCTTTTACACGGGCCGATTATCGGCCGAAAAATCGTTCCTAGGAACGCTAGTGCCGATAATCGGCCCGTGTAAAAGTGGCCCTAATCAGCCGACGAACGAGCAAAACGCTCGTTCGTCGGCTGATTGGATCTTTTGGTTTCTACAAAAGATCCAATCTGTCGGGCGCACATCGGCCTGTGTAAACAGGAGATGTGCGCCTGACAGTATGGAGCTTCCCGGCCGCACGAGTGATACAGCGATCGGCGCTCGGGCAGGGAGACACATCGGCCTGTCTAAAAGGGCCTTTAATCATTTGCAGAGCAAAGAGCATGGGTAGGGTGGTAGACAGAGATAAAGGAAGAGATGTAAGAGTATGAGAGCCATAAATAGCATTGTGGGTGAGAGTGAGGAGTTTAAATTGAATCCTGTATTGTACTGGCAACCAGTGCAATGACTGGCACAGGGCAGAGGCATTGGAGTAGCGGTTAATCAGATGAGCCTGAGGGCTGCATTCAGCATATATTGGAGAGGGGAGAGTTTGGTGAAGGGGAGACCAATTAGTAATGAGTTGTAATAATCAAGACGAGAATGGATCAGGGCAACAATGTGAGCTTTAATTTCCACAGTAAAGAAAGAGGCGAATTCTAGAGATGTTTTGAGGTGCAAGCGGCATTAAGCGACCGAGAGATTGAATTTAGGGTGTGAAGGAAAGATCAGTGTCAAACATAACCCGAGACAGAGGGCATGCTGCATGCTGCCTAGGCATGATAGTAGTGCCACACACTAAGAAACATCAAGGTTAGGTAGGTTACTAGATGGTGAAAACACAAGTAGTACAGCTTTTGAAAGACAGAATAAAACTTAAAGTTACACTAGAATGTACCTCATCTATGGTGGGTTGAGATTAAAAACCTGATAAGATATAGGGGGGAATTTATCATTAGGAAAATATTTGAAGTCAGTTTTGCTTCAGTCTATGTTGGAGTACTTTGTGCCACATTTATCAAATGTCACAGGTTGTTTGATAAATGTGGCTTGTCCTTAAACCTAACACTTCTGTCTAGAGAAGCTACTCCACTTTTCCTACTCCACCCTCCTCCTGGAGTGAGATTGCGACTATTTTGCGACTTTTTTTAAAAAGTCGCAATGATAAATCTGGAGTAAAACTCATTAACATAGCTAACCACACCCACTTTTCCACCCATATTACAAACTGGAGTGAGTGGTGTACACATGCAAAAAGTCGCAAAAAAATGCGCAAAAAAGTCGCAAAAGCCCTATCGTGCGACTTTTTGAAGACAGAATTCTGGAGTGAAGGTGTGATAAATCAGGGCCATAGTCTTCTATAATTCATCATTAATTAATGGTGTAAATCCTAGTTTATAGCAATGTATTTAGATACAGTATTTGAATTGTAAAGCAAACATTTAAAAATTTCTCTAAATATCCCAAACCTAGCGTCCCAGCACAAAGAATATCGCCCCTGTAATCCCATTACACCATCAAACCATTTCAGTAAAATTTATAAGGATTTGTTCACAAGAGAAATAACAGGTCTGAAAATCCGACACGAAATCCACACCAGAAATCCTAAACTGGCCCCTGGTTTTCTGCAGCAGATTTGTAGGTTGGCTCAATGGAGATAATCTGCGTGCAGATACGTTCTTTCGTTTTGGAAATCTGAGGGAAAAAATCAGAAAGGATTCCCACCAAGGAACAATGGAATGCAGACTGATGAATTTCTAGGCAAATTTTGCCCAATCGTGAAAAAGCCTTTCAATAAGGGCTCATGCACACGGCCGTAGTTTAGGTCTACATTCAATCTTCATTTTTTGCGGATCAGATGAGGACCCATTCATCTTAATGGGGTCACAAAAGATGTGCTGTCTGCATCCGAAAGTCTGTTCCGCAGCCTAGCAAAAAAAAAAATAGGACTTCTATTCTTGTCCACTTTGAGGACAAGGATAGGACATTTCTGTAGGAAAAAAATGGCGGTATCCGTGTTTTGTGGATCTGTGATTTGCAGACTGCAAAAATGGATACGGTCTTGTGTAGGAGCCCAAATAGTTATATACTACTGCCAGCCATAAGCACTCATGCTGGGAACCTGCCACCATCAGCACCCTGCTGTGTGTCAGATACCATGCTTTACATTGACTGTATGTGACTGAATGCAGTATATTAACTATGTGCCGGGTCTAACTCTATAAGTGTCTTTTCAGGTTCTCTCTCTAGGCTAGCACAGATAGCGTTTCCTTTTTCATGTCCTCCTGGATCGTTACTTTACCGTACAGAAGAAAGATCTCTGCTGATATGCCGGCTTTTAACCCCTTCAGCCCCGGGCCTGTTTTCACCTTCCTGCCCAGGCCATTTTTTGCAAATCTGACATGTGTCACTTTATGTGGTAATAACTTTGGAACGCTTTTACTTATCAAGGCCATTCTGAGATTGTTTTCTCGTCACATATTGTGCTTCACGACAGTAGTAAATTTTTGGCAAAATATTTCATTTTTATTTATAAAAAAAATACCAAATTTACCAAAAATTTGGAAAAATTTCCAAATTTCCAAATTTCAATTTCTCTACTTTCAAAATACACCGTAATACCTCCAAAAATAGTCATTATTTTACATTCCCCATATGTCTACTTTATGTTGGCATCATTTTATAAATGTCATTTTACTTTTTCAGGACGTTAGAGGGCTTTGAAGTTTAGAAGCCATTTTTCAAATTTTCACCACATTTTCCAAAACCATTTTTTTAAGCACCAATTCAGATATAAAGTGATTTTGAGGGGCTTACATAATGAAACCCCCCATAAATGACCCCATTTTAGAAACTACACCCCTCCAATTATAAAAAACTGCTGTTACAAACTTTGTTAACCCTTGAGGTGTTCCACAAGAATTAGTGGAAAATGGAGGTGAATTTTCAAAATTTCACTTTTTTGGTAGATTATTCATGTTAATAATTTTTTTCTTGCAACACAGTAAGGGTTAACAGCAAACTAAACCTCAATATACATTGCTCTGATCCTGCAGTTTACAGAAATACCCCATATGTGGTGGTAAACGTCTCTATGGGTTTGTGGCAGTGGTCAAAAGGAAAGGAGCGCCATACGGATTTTGGAGGCAGATTTTGCTAGAATAGTTTTTAGGCACCATTTTGTAATTGAGAGACCCTGACGTACCCCTACAGTGGAAACCCTCAAAAAGTGACCCCATTTTGGAAACTACACCCTTCAACGAATATATTAAGGGGGTACTGGCCACTTTGACCCCCTAAGTGTTTTACGGAATTTGGAAACACTTGGCTGTGAAAATGAAAAATTTTATTTCTTCCAATAAAATGTTGCTTTAGCCACAAATTTTTTGTATTTTCATAAGGGGTAACAGGAGAAAAGCACCCCATAATTAGTTACCCATTTTCTCCTGAATGTGGAAACACCCCATATGTGGTGGTAAACTGCTGTGGGGGCACATGGCAGGACTCAAAACAGAAGGAGCGCCATATGAATTTTCCAACACAGATTTTGTTGGAATGGTTTGCGGGAGCCACGTTTTTTTTTTATTTAGAGTTATTGTCTTATGTGGGGGCTCATTTTTTGCGGGATGAGCTGATGTTTTCATTGGTACCATTTTGGGGTACATAACACTTTTTGATCACTTGGTATTACACTTTTTGTGAGTCAAGGTGAAAAAAAATAGCTGTTTTGGCATGGTTTTTAAAATTTTTTTTTTACTGCATTCACCAAGGGGGGCAAATCATGTGATATTTTTATACAGCAGGTTGTTACGGACGCGGAGATACCCAATATGTCTAACATTTTTATTTTTGGAAAGTTTTACACATTAGATTTACTTTTGTACAGAATAAAATCTTTTTTTTGCGTTGCCATTTTCAGAGAGCCATATTTTTTCAGTTTTCGGGTGATTGTCTCAGGTAGGGTATCGTTTTTGCGGGACAAGATGACGGTTTGATTGGTACCATTTTGGGGTAAATACGCCTTTTTGATCGCCTGCTATTACACTTTTTGTGAGGCAAGAGGGAAAAAAATGGTTGTTTTGGCATAGGTTTTTTTTTTTTTTTTTTGCAGCATTCACCTGGGGGGCCATCTCATGTAATATTTTTATAGAGCAGGTTGTTACGGACGTGGGGATACCAAATATGTCTAACTTTTTTATTTTTGGATAGTTTTACACATTGGATTTATTTTTTGAACAGAATAAAATCATTATTTTGTGTTGCCATTTTCAAAGAGCCATATTTTTTTCAGTTTTCGGGCGATTGTCTCAGGTAGGGTATCGTTTTTGCGGGACAAGATGACGGTTTGATTGGTACCATTTTGGGGTAAATACGCCTTTTTGATCGCCTGCTATTACACTTTTTGTGAGGCAAGAGGGAAAAAAATGGTTGTTTTGGCATAGGTTTTTTTTTTTTTTTTTTTGCAGCATTCACCTGGGGGGCCATCTCATGTAATATTTTTATAGAGCAGGTTGTTACGGACGTGGGGATACCAAATATGTCTAACTTTTTTTATTTTTGGATAGTTTTACACATTGGATTTATTTTTTGAACAGAATAAAATCATTATTTTGTGTTGCCATTTTCAAAGAGCCATATTTTTTTCAATTTTCGGGCGATTGTCTCAGGTAGGGTATCGTTTTTGCGGGACAAGATGACGGTTTGATTGGTACCATTTTGGGGTAAATACGCCTTTTTGATCGCCTGCTATTACACTTTTTGTGAGGCAAGAGGGAAAAAAATGGTTGTTTTGGCATAGGTTTTTTTTTTTTGCAGCATTCACCTGGGGGGCCATCTCATGTAATATTTTTATAGAGCAGGTTGTTACGGACGTGGGGATACCAAATATGTCTAACTTTTTTATTTTTGGATAGTTTTACACATTAGATTTACTTTTGAACAGAATAAAATCTTTTTTTGTGTTGCCATTTTCAGAGAGCCATATTTTTTTTATTTTTCGGGCGATTGTCTCAGGTAGGGTATCATTTTTGCGGGACAAGATGACGGTTTGATTGGTACCATTTTGGGGTAAATACGCCTTTTTGATCGCGTAGTATTACACTTTTTATGGGGGAATGTGACCAAAAAATGGCTGTTTTGGCACTGTTTTTATTTTTTATTTTTTACTGTGTTCACCTGGCGGGATGGATTATGTGATATTTTTATAGAGCCGGTCGATACGGACGCGGCAATACCTAATATGTCTACTTTTTCTTTTTTTAACAATTTTTTTTACTTTATTGGGGGGAAAATGGCGTTTTTCTTTTTTTTACTTGAAACTTTTATTATTATTTTTTTAACTTTATTTTTTAACATTTTTTTCAACTTTTTACACTTCTTTTTTTAACTTTTGGGGGTTCTGATCCCCTTCACAATGCATTACAATACTTTGTATTGTAATGCATTGGCTGTAAGTGTATTACTCACAGTAATACACTTACAGCCTGCTTCCTGTGCGATCCAGGGGGCTGGATCGCACAGGCTCGCAGGGATGGCAGCCACGATGCCTAAGGAAGGCATCGGGCTGCCATCCAAGCCATCGGGTCCCCGTCACAGCAGCGCGGGGACCCGATGGCCCCCCCGCTCGGCATCCTGAACATGCGGCACACCTCATGTGCCGCGGTCAGCGCTGACCGCGGCACATGAAGGGTTAATGCGCCGGCATCGGTGTTTTCACCGATGCTGGTGCATTCCCCAGGGGTCCGGCACCTGGGCACTGCCGGACCCCCGCCGCTGATCGGGCGGGCGCAGCTCCTGCACCCGCCCGATCAGCGCGCCGTACATGTACGGCGCTGGGCGGTAAGTCACGTCCCGTTGCGCCGTACATGTACGGCGCTGGGCGGGAAGGGGTTAAAGAGATGACTATTGTTATTCATGCTGTTTGGAAAATGATACTAAATGTACCATATTCATTTCCATTGTAATGGCAGCACATGGAGAGCAGTGAATCATAGCCGAGCAGTCGAGAAGTTAACAGCATTATGGTGGATTTATACATACTGAGGTCAAGACTGGATTTTCCAAGGCAATGAATCCTGAAAAGAAAAGGTCTTCTGTCTGCTTACCAGCAAATAGCATATAACAAAAGAAAACACTTACAATGAAAAGCACTGGAAATAACGGCATTGTGCTTCTGTACAATAAAAATGTGTAATTGTTGGTCACCATTAGACTTGTTATTTTGTACTTTATTAAAAGGTTTATCCAGCGGAGTAAAATTTTTATTGTGTTCCCACTGGTCTCCAGCTGAGCGAATCATTGACCTGTCTCAGCCAGTAGCAGATGGTATGTTGTCTGACAACAGGATTAAAGGGGTTGTCCATCTCACACATTGGTGGCATACGATATGCCAACAATGTCAGATAGGTGTGGGTCCCACATCTGGGACATGCACCTATCTCTAAAACGGGGCATCCAAAGTGAAGGAGAGCGCACTGCGCATGTGTGACCTGCTCTCCATTCACCTCTATCAAGAGTTCCAAAAAGAGCAGTTCGAGTGCGCTCAGCTATTTTCAGAACTCCCATAGAAGTGAATGGACAGCGCACCGCGCAAGTGGGGCTGCCTCTCCATTCAACTTGATTGATCAACGGGATTCAAGCTCTACTATTTTCGGCAATTCAATACAAATGAATGGTGGGTGGCCGCAGTTGTGCGGTGTGCCCTTGTCCACTTTGGTGGTCTCGTTCTAGAGATAAGTGCAGGTCCCAGAGTTGGAACCCAAACCTATCTCACTTTGGTGGCATATCCTAGCGAGATGCCACCAGTATGTGAGATGCGCCAACCCCTTTTAACCCTTTCGCGCCCGGAGGTTTTTTCGGTTATGCATTTTCGTTTTGCGCTCCCTGCCTTCAAACAGCCATAACTCTTTTATTTTTCTGTTCACATAGCTGTATGAGGGCTTATTTTTTGCGGGACAAGTTGTACTTTCCAACGCCACCATTTAATCTTGTATATGGTGTAGTGGGAAGCGGGAAAAAAATTCCAAACCGGGTGAAATTGCAAAGAAAACGCTATTCCGCTACAGTTCTACGGGTTTCTTATTTACAGCGTTCGATGTGCATTAAAACTGATCCGCTACTTTCATTCTACTGGTCAGTACGAATCCGGCAATACCTAATATGTATAGTTTTTCCTGCGTTTTCATAGTGATAAAATAATTAGAAAGTTGCCCTTTTTTTTTTTTTTTTTTTTCCCTTGTCAAATCTTGACCCCTATAACTTTTTGGTATTTATGTATACAGAGCTGTATGGGGGCTCATTTTTTGCGGGACGATCTGAAGTTTTTATTGATACCATTCTGGGGTGTGTATGACTTTTTGATCACTTTTTATTTAATTTTTTTTAGAAAAAAAAAGTGACAAAAAACGGCAAATCGCCATTTGGACGCTTTTTTCCGCCATACAGTTCGCCGTATTGGAATTTTTTTTTTTATATTTTAAAAGTACGGGCGTTTTCGGTCACGGTGATACCCATGATGTCTATATTTATTGTTATTTAGGTATTTATTTTTTAATTATACGGAAAGGGGGGTGATTTGAACTTTTATATCTTTTTTATTTTTTATATATTTTTTAACATTTTTTTTAAATTTTTTTTTTACTATTTGAAAGTTCAAATATGGGCTGATATATTGTGGCTTTTTTTTTTTTCTTTATGAGCAATCATGGATTTTATACACTCAGAAATCCAAGAATTGCTCATTTCTTATCCTGGCCTGCCATCTAGTGGCCAGAATAAGAATTGCACTTTGAAAACTGTAATCCTCACCAGCGAGGATTACAGTTTTCATATGGTGTACAGACACCCCGATCGGCCACACGGGGTGTCTGTACACCACCCGGAAGCGAATGCTTCCGGGTTGAGACGCAACTAGATGCCGTGATCACGTGTGATCACGGCATCTAGGCTCCCAGGAAGACGCCGCCGATGGCGGTAAGTAGCGGCAAGTCTCTGCTGTTAGAAACAGCAGAGACTTGCCGGCCATGACGCCCGCCGCACCCGCGAGCGGGCGTCATGTGTCCGCATCGCCCCAGCGCCGTACATGTACGGCGCTGGGCGCGAAGGGGTTAAAATAAGATGAAGAATGTGGCTCTAGTCCAGATCCCCCCTGAATTAGAGCAGGTTGACGTAAGAGCAGGGGCGGACTGGGAACTTAATGTAGCCCAAAAAAAACTAAAAGCGGACGTATTTTGTAGGCAGGCCCAAATTAAGGTGGGGCAACACAAGTAGGCGGGGTCAACAATACCATGGTGCAAAATACCATCCCACCAGGACCAAATAACACAGTGCAGCACAATATACTGCCCCAAAAGCTCTGTGGTGGCCATCAATAGCTACAATCTTCTGTCATCCTTCTCCAGTTGTCTATGGAGCAAGGGGCTTAGGAGATGAGTTGTGGGCCTCAGCAGTTGAATTCAAAAGGGCATGTGCGGTCGCTGGCTGGGTACATGGGTACCTGATTCTCACAGTGTTAATTACTGTTGAGAGCTCATTATGTAACCGGTCAGCGGCAGAGAGGAGGACTTGGGTGGCCCTCTGGGGCATCAGCCCACTGGGATATTTCCCTGTAGGGTCTATGGCCAATCCACTCCTGCGTAAGAGCATATTTACTCTCCAACTGTCACATATGGGAGGAGTCTCTCCTTTTTCCAGAAATAAGAGAGAAATGATGAGCACTTGCTCATCTAACCACTCCTCTATGTCCTGTCAATGTTGACCATGGCACCTAAGAAAAAAATTGGAAAAAAGCTTTTCTACGGTATACAATGTTTTTGCCGCTCAGCATCATTCATTTCAATGGACCTGAGCTATATCAGACACATCCCATGGACAAGTGACGCTCTTATGGTTTTTCTAATCCTGTACAAGCCCTTGATTTAAACAATAGGTACTTTTTGACACTACATTCCCTTTAAATGGTCAAGCTTTGATTATTCCACATTCCGTTAATTAAACATATACGGTATATTTAGGATCTGCGCAAATATTTCTAAAGGAATGTTTTCAGAGTAATGCTGTTCCTGTAAATTATCAGAAGCATAAAAGCAGGAGACAGTGTGACATGAAGTGACACAAGACACAGATACAAAAAAGCAATCACTCACCGCGCCATGTCTGTTCACATTACTGGTCACGTCTTAATATTATTGAACACAAACGAGGCTTAACCAAGATTAATGCTGCTGAATAATTAGAATTGCGATGTGTGACTGATTTACCTCCTGATTGGCGGTCGCCAGCTTGTTCGTCAGCTCTTCCTTTAGGCTTTCAAGTTGTTGCCTCAATTGACTTTTATCCTCTTCCAAACCCAGTCTCTCCTTTTCATATTGCTGCTGAAGTTCCTGATTAGGAAAAAAATCACTAGTGAACACTCTTCTATTTTCCATTTTGGTGCATCAGGGCACCTTAAAGAGAAACCATCCCTCTTCTAAACTCCATTGTGGGTAACCTCTCACTTTCTAAATTTAAAAAGATCTCTCATTTTGTCAAAATCCCTAAAATGTGATTAGAGCACACTGTAAAAATTCTGATTTTACCCCAAATTATTATTTCTGCAACATCCTAGCTCAGTTTCTGTCCTTATATTTAGAAATCGATAAGGACATACATTTGGCAAAACAAACACCTGAGGTTGGCACGAATAAATAAAAGTGGTCTGGGCTGCCCACGGATCTCCTCATATTATACAAGTATACACAGTGCGGATTTGTGTGTGGAAAATCCGCATGAAAACCATGTGAAAAATTAAAATATGTATAAAAATCCACTGCAGAAATGCATCAAAATCAAAAATATTTTAACAATACCATTGACGTCTATAGGGAAACCACAATACATCAGCCGTGAAGCTGCACAAACAATTGACATACTGTAGATATTAAAAGCTGCGCCGCACGTATATTCTACATTTTTCAAACCAGCACCTGGATCTGAATTACTTTTGTAATTGCGTGTAATTAAAAATGGAGTATAGCCACGGAGTTATTCACTGAAATCCATCTGTACAGTGCCACCTGATGTTT
Source organism: Rhinella marina (assembly GCA_900303285.1). Lineage (NCBI taxonomy): Eukaryota > Metazoa > Chordata > Amphibia > Anura > Bufonidae > Rhinella > Rhinella marina. The sequence continues at coordinate 541,257 of ONZH01015201.1, forward strand.
TCTAAATTTTCTGTCCAGCTCACTGAGGTGGACGTACATGCTCAGTTACATCCTTTAACTGCCATCAATTGCGGCAGAAAGGACATGCCCTCTCCCTGAGCTGCCGTTGGTGGCTCTCATTGCTGACTCTATAATACAGACATTAGTAGCTCTCTAATACAATACTAACAAGCAATAGGTTTCTGTTAAGTTAAACACTGTAGGTCCCATAACCATCTCTTCCTTTCTTTGGTTTCCAGTTAACCCCTCTCCTTCAGGTAAACCAACCTCTTACGATAGATAGATAGATAGATAGATAGATAGATAGATAGATAGATAGATAACTTTTTTATACAGAATAGGACATCAACTTCTCATAAACTGCAAGGGATAATTTTACTAATAAACAAAACAAATTATGAAAACTTCCTCCTCAAATAGACTTTTACAAATGCTTGAGACTCTACCACTTTCGATCATCAGCATTTGAGCCCATGGACTCACCCTTGAACTTTTCCAATAACCCATATAAAAATAATAATGGAACAGTATGCCCCAGTGTTCGAATGTTTTATAAGGAGACCCATCCTCTCATGATTATCTCTTTGTCACCAGAAGGGAAGTTCTTGCTCTGGGAGTAATCCCAATGCAGAGAGTCACACACTGTGAAAACAGGTATTGTCATCAATAAGGTGTTTTCTACAGTATTTCACGTCACAGTGTTGTTGATGTAGACCACTGAGGACAGTGATTGGCTGCAGCAGTCATGTGCCATAACCAGGCACATCACTGTTGTGGTTTGTAAACAAACAGCCGGAGCAGCGCTGCAAAGAATGTCGCAGTATAAAGGGGCGAGTAAAACTTTTTTTATTTCAAAGAATTTTAGGGCTTGTCCTAGATTTTCATTTCTCTCAGACAAACCATTTAAAGAGTCATCTCGTTTTGTTCCCAACGTATATGTTACTCGGATGGCAAAAACTTGTGGTGAATGCACCCTAAGTTTGATCACTTCCTCTTTATTAGCTTTCTAAGCTCTCTAGAAGAAAACAAATATAGTGGGAAGTAAGGTCACTGCATGCAGTACTGCAGATTCTATAGAAAAGAGATTCCCACTGCTTGTGAGAGAAATGCATCTAGCTGTGCAGCTGAAACATGCAATAATGTGGCTGAGGAAGACATTAGGGAAAGCCAAAAAAGACCTGTCCCTTCACAGTTATGATTCTACAATGAAGCAAAGCCATTATGCAAATTTTGTTTTTGAAAAATCAGGTATGCTTTAAGAACACTACCCAAAAGTTTGTCTGCGAATTTAATGATGGTTGTCAACAAGGAGAGATTTGAGCTGTGAAGAATTGTGAATTCAGTTTTGGGCTACTACAAGTTGTACCTGATCACTTCTGCATAAGTAAGGTAATGTATTTGCAATTTACTCAATTTCTTGTATTTACCTATTTAATTTACTTGTTTATGTCATTTCTGATTTATTTATTGAGTTAATTAATTGAATTTATTTACTCAATATTTTATGTAGAATAACGTGTAAACTGTAAATAATTGTCTAAAGATGAACATTTGCTTGAAAATCTGGCAAATAAACATTGCACTGCCAGCTTAGAAATAGCAGCATTCAATTAAGTGTTGTGTCTGTGTTGACTGTGACTCACCATCTGTAGCTTCTTCTTCTCCTTATTTGTAGAGGTTTGCGCTGCCTCGAGCGCTGCTTGATGTTTCCATGACATCTCCTCTAACGTCTTTGCATGGGCCTCTTTTAGCTGTACAGTCTCCTCCTCAAATTTGATGCGCAGGTTAATCAGCTCTTTCTCATAACATTCACGTTGGGTCTGCTTCGCTTCATTGATCTTCTGCAAAGAATTAGACAAGACAAACACATTATGCAATTGCTCGTCCATATATCAATCTTTAGACCTATCAATCAACTGCGGAAAACTAACACATTTTGCTTTTCATTGTTTGCCTGGCTAGGATTCACAAATGTATAATTTAATTTCCTTTCTATGACTTGCCATACATGATTTATTAGAGAACTGTTAGAAAAAGAAAAAAGTGACAGTCAAGACACATAAAATGTCAGGTGAAATTCTGAATTCTCCATTTCTCCTTCAGGCATTGTAAGTGGAAACGTGGAAATCAGATGGAAAACACATTAACATATCTTGGCTGGCTCCAAACTCATTTAAAATTTCTGACTTTTAACCACCTTGGTATGGACTAATTGTAAACACCAGTTCCTTGTGAACTCTAAGAGTGTGTTCACACATGTAATATACACTTCAGATTTTTAGCCATGGAATTGGGAGCGTTGTTTTGCAGTGACCAATGAGGAGCCGAAGCTGTCACAATCAATCATGGCGGTTGTCTTCAAAAAGCTGCTCCCTAGGGCCGTTCAGTGAAAGGAGGGAGCACTCTTTCTTCTCTTGGGGAACACCCTGATTCTGGAGCTCCTGCCTGATAGTAGCTAGGCTGCCCTTGATGTTGGGTCTTTAGATGGCTGCAAGGCAGGGTATGTAGATTAAAATGGCCAGCATATGGTAGAGGAGTTAAAAAACATGGCCAGAAGTAGATGAAAAAATGTCCCTCTTTACTGTAGTGCAAAATAGGAGTAGTAGTACATCCAACTAAACGCAAAATACAGTTTCAAATGTACACAGTGCAATTCTCTCCCAGATAGCATTGTGTGGATTTAGGCAAGGATGGGAGTTATGTCCCTCTTTTCTCTCTATCTTGTTAAAGTTTCTCTTGATAGAATCTATGGCAGGCAATAGTACTCTGGCACTAATCGGTGTAATGTCCACAGGTTCTTGATTGCACGTCTGACGAGGCTCTGTCCAAGTGTGAGGAATGTCTTAACAGTATTCCTTCACTGCAGGAAGATCTTAATGGCTTCTGTGGCAGAGTACCTTACTGACTTCTATGCTTGACAATGTATATTCCAAGTTCTCCTTTTCCCTCCCTCTTTCTGTCTTTCTTTTGCTGTAGATCTTGCAGAGAACGGTTAGGCCCCCATTCAGACGGCCGTAATATTGCGGGTCTGCAATAATGCAGACCAGCAATACTATGGCTGCCGGGCGCCCCATTCAAAATGCCTATATTTGTCAGTTCATGTGGACAAGTATAGGACAAGTTTTATCTTTTTATGCGGAGCCGCGGCACGGAGCTGGCTCCCTGCCACGGCTGCCCGATCCCATAGAAGTGAATGGGGCCGCATCTATTCCGCAACATTGCGGAATAGATACGGCCTCATTCATACGGTCGTGTGAATGGGGCCTAAGTCTCTGGAACATAAGGCTCCAAGAAGAAGGAGCACATGAAATTTGCTTCCTTCCTCTCAGAAACTCCAGACTAGGTGCTTTCTAAAGGTAAGGGATGGGGCCAGCCAACATCTAAACTCCTATGAGTGTGAGCCAGGTTTATTAACTTTTGCCATCCATACACATTATACTGGTTAACATACATAACATGGTACAGCAATGAATTACATAACATAAAAAAACAAACCTGTTTTGCAGATACCCCCTGCTCTGGGGTACTGCGGTGCAGAGGCAAAACATGAACTGTTGAACTGCCCACTGCTCCAGTACCGCCATTCTCGCCCTCCACACTAGAGCTTCATCACTGATGTCACGTCAACAACATGTGACTGTGGCAGCTAGTCAGCGGCCTCAGAGGTACACTGTCGAGGCTAGAGATTTGCTGCAGCGGTGATTAGCAGTCAAGCAGCATGCCTGTAAACACCGACCAGCAGGGAGGACCAGAATGGCAATGCTGAAGCCGTGGGAAATTCAACAGATAAGTAATGCTTATTTTCCTATTTTACACCATACACTGCCTGTTTCCTATTTTTTACTTATATTTTTACTAATCTCAGAAACCCCTTTAAAATTAGAAAGATTGAAAATCTATTAAAAACAGTCCATATTCATCTAACACAGATATTTAAACTTAAAAGGGTTTTCCAAGATATTATAACTGGTGACCTATCCTCATAGATCATAAGTATCTGATTGGTGGGGGTCTGACACCCAGAACCCCAGATGATCAGCATCGGCTTTCCTGTGAGCACCGCGCGCCCTTTTCCGTGCTTACCAAGCACAGTGCCGTACACTGTATAGCGACTATGCTTGGTATTGCAGCTCAGCCCCATTTACTTCTATGGGGATGAGCTGCTCCTAGGCCATGTGACCAATGAAGGTGTTGTCACTTGGCCTTGGAAAAGCTACGAGAAGGCCGTGGTGCTACTGCAAACACCAATGTCTTCTCAAACAGCTGATCTGTGGGGATCCTGGGTGTCGGACCCCCTATCAGATACTGATGACCTATCCAGAGGATAGGTCATTAGTATTATAAGTCTCGGAAAACCCCTTTAAAAATACTCATGATTCCAGCAGCCTGTCTTTAGTGGTATAATGCTAAGACAGCTGCCACACATTCAGGTTTTTCAGCGCAGTTTTTGAAGCCAAGATGAGGAGTGGATTCAAAAAAGAGGAGAAGTCGTATCTTTCTGTAATACTTTCTATACTTTAATGATCCACTCCTGATTTTGGCTTCATAACCACATTGAAAAGCCTGGATGTGCAGCAGCACCCTAAGGGTGCAGCTATGAGGGGCTACAGCTACGTGTCACGTGTTTTCTTTGCGCAAAAAAAAAATCAGTGTTGGATAGATTTTTTGAGACATGTCTCAATATGTCACATTGTGAAACCATTGACTACCATTAGATAAAGTTGTGCGACAAGAAGTTGCCGGACCCTAAGGTGCTTCCGCACATAGCTGCTGCGCTGCATTTTTGGTGCGGCAAAAAAAGGATTAAAAAATGCAGCTGGTTTTTGCAATAACATACATGTGTTTTTGGTGTGTTTTCTTTAAGCAAAGGGGAAAAAAGCAAATCACACACAGCAAAACTGAACTTCATTAAAGGGGTTGTCTCACTTCGGTAAGTAGCATTTATCATGTAGAGAAAGTTAATACAAGACACTTAATAATGTATTGTTATCCATATTGACTCCTTTTCTGGCTGGATTAATTTTTCCATCACATTATGCACTGCTCACTTCCATGGTTACGACCACCCTGCAATCCATCAGTGGTGGCCGTGGTTACACACTATAGGAAAAGCGCTGGCAACTCTGGTAGCCAGCACCGTGGGAGTTCACATAGGCAGGTGCTTTTTTCTATAATGTGCAAGCTCGGCCACCACTGATAGACTGCAGGGTGGTCGTAACCATGGAAACAGTCAGTGTATAATGTGATGGAAAAATGAATCAAGCCGGCAAAGGAAGCAATATGGATAATAACAATACACTAGTAAGTGGCTTGTATTAACTTTCTCTACATGATAAATGCTATTTGCTTAAGGGACAAAACTCCTTTACTGGCTCTCGTCAAGGGGTGGAATATTAGGCAGCAAGTGAACAATCAGTTCTTAAAGTAGATACAGTATGTTGGTAGAAGGAAAAATGGACCAGTTGACTCGACAAGGGTCAAATTGTGATTACTTGACTGAGATAAAGCATCTCCAAAGTGCCAGGTCTTGTCAGTGGTTAATACCTACTACAAGTGGTCCTAGTAAGGACAATCAATGAACCAGAGTGATGGGCACCTACAGCTCCTGGGTGCGCATGGGGAGTGAAAGTTAGCCCGTCTGGTCTAATCCCATAGAAGAGTTTCTGTACTGCAAATCTGAAGCTGATGTTGGTTATGACAGAAATGTCAGAACACACAATGAACTGCAGCTTGAAGCATTGTGGGCTGTGTAGCTGCAGACCTCTCAGAAAGTGGCCTTATCTGATGACTGACGTTTTATCAGCTGGGAGCTGGGTGCACGTGCAGGTAATTTTAATGTCATGGCCGATCAAGGTTTTGACGTAATAAAAAGAGCCTTAAGGTACGGGCATAAAGTCAGGTTTCCTGATGCCGTTTTGGAAGCCACAATGAGCAGTGGTAAATATAAAGGACAGATATATCTTCTCAGATTTTTTGAATTTACCCCTGGTTTTGGCTGACCGTGTGGCCGTACCCTTAGGATTCTGCCCCACAGCGTAGTTGTGATCCAGAAAACTGCGTGAAGTGATTACATGTATTTACTGCATCGACAAACATGCATTCACAACGCAGTCAGGGTGCTGCCACATGCCGGGGCTGTGGTGTTCTTTTTATTGCGGCAAAAGAACATGCAGTTTTTGCAACAACCTGCCTGCGTTTATGATGCATTTTCTTCCAGCAAAGGAAAAACACACAGCAGACTTAAATTACATTAATGTCACTGTATTTAGTAATTAATGTAATTTAGTTTCGCTATTTGGGATTTGCTTTTTTTCCTTTGTTGGAAGGAAAGGCAGCATAAATGTAGGTATGTTGTTGCAAAAGCCAAAATGCATGCAGCCAAGCCACAACCACCCGCAGCAGCCAACGGACGCATGACTTTGTACTTTATAGCACTCTTTCAGTTGGAGATAGCAGATGAATCATTACTTACTAATTCACTAATGAACAATTCTGAAGTCATTTCTGCACCTGGCCACACGTTAGTCTCTCATTATGCTTGAATGCTTTTAAATTAAACCCCTACATTTTTTATTGCAACAGCCCAGTCACATCCTGTTTTATGCATCTGTAACATATGGGGTTGGGGTATATGAGACTCCATATCAGGAGCTGCTTTTGGGGCTGTCTGGATTTCTAGAATAGTTATGCAGGTCCAATGTCATGTGTTTAAATGCATTTGGTACAAATAACACATTTAAACATTTCCTATAAACTTACTGGTATATGTATTCATTTTATGTATAAATTGTTAAATACTGTTGGTAGATGAACATGCGCTAAGGATGTATGTGCATGAGCCATTTTCTATGATTTTGAACCTTTTTTTGGCTGAGATTTTATAAAGAGCATCTGTCAACATGGTCAATCCTATTACAGGGAGTCTTTCACCTATTTTTCACCTATGTAACTAACAGCAGTGCCCCACAGAAGCTTGCATACACATCCCAGACATACCTGTGTGTACTTTGTGTGTGTATTCCATGTCCAGGAAAAGCACTTTTATTCTGCTGAAAAACAGCTCCCAAGTGCCCAGCTGAAAGTGAAAGTAAAAACAGCTTTCTCTCCCAACTCCATTTCTAACAGCTATATCTTCTTATATACTGGATATAATGCTGTGATTTTGGTGTCATTTGAAAGCTTGTTATCGTTTGAAAGCTTGGAAGGTCAGAACCATGTTTCTATCTGCTACCAATCCCAAAATATGAGCAGCTAAAGCAGCCCTCCCCTCTTCAGTCTGGTTCGCTTTGGGCACTTGCAGCAGCAGAGCTGGGCACTTGGGAGCTGTTTTCCTGCGGAATAAAAGTGTTTTTCCTGGACATGAAATATAGACACAAAGTACACACAGGTACACCTGGGATGTGTATGCAATCTTCTGTGGGGGCAGTGCTCTTAGTTATATTGGTGAAAAACAGGTGAAAGACTCCTTTACAGCAGGCATACTGCCTAGTAGAGTTGATCATGCTGAATTAAATGAGCCCTCTATGGCTGCATTTGGATATATCATTGCAGCACAATTCCTACTTTTATACTTGCAAAGAAGGTGCTCGAAGCAGCAAAGGGTCGACCTAGCCCCTAAGAGCACTGCTTCACTTCCTCCTCTCACCCATCACCATCTCTCTCTCATGTCCTGATTGAAAAGGCCAGGCATCATCAGTGTTAAGATGCCTGGCCCTGAAATCTAGCATGTGCAGGCAAGACTTCAATCAGCGCATGTGCAGTGCAGTGCTCAGAGCAAGGAGAACCTCATGACCTGCACTGCACATGTGCTGATTGAAATCTTGCTGGCACATGTTTGAGATTTCAGGGCCAAACATCGGAATAGTTACGATACCTGGCCGTGTCAATGGGGATGGGGGAGAGGAGGAGATTAAGCTTTATGCTTTGAGTAGTTAGGCCTTCCCCTCAGTGCTCTGAGCACCTAATTTGCATAAAAATAAAAGCAGGAATTTATCTGCAACAGTATATCCAATTGCAGACATAACGGGCTCATTTAATTCACCACAATCAACCCTACCAGGTAGTATGGCTGGCTTAATAGGGTTGATCATGATGACACATGCTCTTTAAATTATGCCAACACCAAGACATATTTTACAAAAATTTAGCAGTTTTCTTTGATTCCAAAAATTTGTGTGAAAGCAACAAAATCCACATTAAAAACATCTCATATACATACACTTCCATATTTTAGTATTTGTAAGCCAAAACCAGGAATAGGTTCAAAACATGGAAGAAATCTTTCCATATTGGAAAGCAACATGGCCAGGCTGCACAGAAAACCTTCAGAAAACCTTTTGTATAAGGCGACTTGATTGTACTGAATTCCATTAAGACTACACATAGATTAGTGTCTCTACATCTGTAAACTGAACAATATTAATAATTCAGAGGCAATTGTAAGAAGTGCCGTAATAGGCAATGTCGGTACATTAACATAGACTGAAACATTTTACAACACATTAACGGACAAGTAGAGAAAAGTGATATGATTCACAATATATCAGTGCACAGTCACTAGCAAACTACAGTGCAGTGATAATATGAGTTTTACAGGTTAAAAAACCTGCATATTGTACATAATTTCTCAGATAGTAAATGAAATGTAAAGACCCCTCTATTAAAGTATGGAGATGTATGTAGTTTGGTGTTCTTTTTCAGTGAAACATTAAAGGGGTTTTCCGGGAGTTAACTACTGATGACCTATCCTCAGGATAGGTCATCAGTATCTGATTGGTGGGGGTCTGACACCTGGTACTTAACTCCAGGAATACCCCTTAAAGCTAGAAATTCGTACAAATGCCTTCAGGAGCTTAAAATGATTATACCCTGCAATGACTGGCCATCAGCTACGCAGGGGAGTAGCCAGGTAACGATGGGGCCCCGTAGCAAAACTTTGAATGGGGCATCTTTCCACCATGACCACTTTCAGCAACATGTTCAGAAACAGTTATGATTAGCCTCCCAAATGCACAGGGCTCAGGCACAACGTAATGTCAAAGTGCAGGGATACTGCACATAGCGATGTCACAGCACAGGGATAATGTATACTGTGAAGTCACAGTATAGGGATAGTACACACACTGATGTCACAATTTTGGCTTAATGCACTGTATAATCTATTCAGTGATGTTGTAACATCGGAATTATGCAAACAGTGATTCCAAAGCATAATGCACCTACGATGTCATAGTACAGGAATAATATACTGATATCACAGCACAAACAAAAATGCAAAAAGTAGTGCATAACTGAAAGGATAATGCAAACAGAAGAAGTGATCAAGGGACTCCATAGTAAAACTTAAAATGGGGTAGTATTGAATTCTCCATGATCCTTTATAGACATTTTTTAAATGGGGATTTTTTCTGTAACTGAAATAATTACTGACAAGTTTGACCACCTCTATAAAAGCAGACGTTTTGGCAGTTTGCTGGTCTGGAGAATTCAGGCATGTGTTAGCACAATGCCAATGATCTCAGAGAATCAATTGCTGCAGCTCGTCAATCTGGGAAAAAGGCCATTTCCAAACAATTTGAAATCCATCATTCTACAGTGAGAAAGATTATTTACAAGTGGAAAACATTCAAGACAACTGACAATCTTCCTAGAAGTGGATGTCCCAGCAAATTCAACCCAACGTCGGGCTATACAATTCTGAGAGACTGCAAAAAAACAAGGTACATTGAAGACTCTACAGGTCTCAATTAGCAGGTTAAATGTTCAAGTTCATGATAGTACACTTAGAAAAAGACTGAACAAGTATGGCCTGTTTAGAAAGCTTACCAGGAGAAAGCCTTGTCTTTCTAAAAAGAAAATGGTGTTTGCAAAGCTGTATCTGAAAAAACCTTCTGGAACAATGTTCTTTATACAAAAGTGACTAAAGTGGAGATATTTGGCCATAATGCACGGCGCTTTGTTGGGAAAAAACAAAAACAGCATATCAGCACAAACACCTCATACCAACTGTCAAGCATGGTGGTGGAGGGGTGATAAATTGGGCTTGTGATGTCAAACATACATCCAAAAAAATGATACTATACCCACTATTAACATATTTGTCCAGTAGTTCAAATAGTACAGGGACATATATTGTGAAATGAATAAACCGGACAAGTGTCAATGACCCTTTCCAAGCACAGCTATGACTGAACAAAGATGTACTCTGTTGATTCATTATATGTTAGACAGCTGTAACTAACAAAGCCTGCAAAATGTAATACATGCAGAGCTAACCTTTTCCAGCACAAGGATCTGCTGCCTTTGACGTTCATCAAGGTTTTGATTTTTACTTTGCAGCATAGCCCGTTCTTCTTCTAGTCTAACTATTTTTTCCTTTATCCTAGCTTTTTCGGATTCCAGGTCTTGTATGGTGGCTTCTTGCGTCATCTGTGTAGCTTGCAGCATTCCAATGTGACCTGTAAAAAAAAGCCAATTTCATTAGTGAAAGTTTTTTACCAGTCCATATGTGCCTAAAGCGATTGTCTTAATAGAAAAGAAAATAATTATAATACACGTCCAGGTTTTTATGCAGGTTTTGAAGTTAAGAGTAGATCATAAATGTAGGAAACATACAGAGAGCTGAGTCTTATTCTCTTTTTGAATCAAAGCTGCTTAAAGAAAACTCAGAATGTTAAAACCCAGCCTGAGTCCGTGGTGTTCCACATTCCATGGAAGTTTAATGTATATAACTTAAATTTGACCAGAGCACCAGAACTAGATGGTTTACACACAAGAGTCCTTGAAGAGCAAAGATCAGTTAGACTGGGGTATACAAATAGCCATGTTCAAAAAGGGTAAATCAAAAAGGAAATCTAGTTCTTCCCCAGGTAGTTATAGATATGTAAGCCTAATGGTTCACACACATGCAATATTTCTCTATGTTGTGGTATGAATGGTGTACGCTGGTAATTTTTTTGTTCAAGTTAGTACTAGATAAAGAGTGGCTTCAATCTGCTAGGGTGATCTTTTTCTAGAATTATTACTCATTATGAGATCTAGTTACCAAACCATAAACCTGAAGACCTAGGTAAAAGTGGCGCTTCTCATCTTCGCTGGTCAACACTTGTGTGCATATGGAAATATTTGCAAGGCTAGGTCCACAGCAGCATCAACAATTTCCATTGCTCTGTTAAAGGAGCAAATGAACAAAAATAAGTGAACCAAACGGAGCTAAACAGACCTCATTGACATTTGTTTTTTGTTCAGGACAGTGCTTTTTTTTTTTTTTTACTAGTCTAAAAAACTCCTTGATGGAGGACTTTTTTGTCCAATCTTTTTGACTGAATCTGTGACAGAGACACCCTCTAATGTGAAGAAGCCCTAGTGGTATTATTTCTTGTAAAATATAATAAGATAAAATCATCAAATGTTTGAATGAATGTATGGATTTTATGTGGTTCCAGTATATAAAAAGAAAATAATTCATAAAAAATAAAAAACAAACACCCACTGGCTTTTAACACAAGTTCTGTAGCCTGCTGCTGTAGTCGCTCCCGAGCAGCTGCTAGCTCACTTTCCATGTCTTTCTGCTTGCTAAGTAAAGACATCTCCTCCTGCTTCACATTTTCCAGCTGTTTTTGAAGGACCTAAGGGGACATATAAAATTTATGAAATATAAAACAGAATGCAGTCGTGACAGAGAGTCTGTTCAATCCTACAGCAATAAATGGAAAACTCCATCATAAGTTGGCAGTGACTTAATCTATCAACCTAGAAACAAACATGTGCTAGCTACAAGCATTTATCAAACTTGTCAATGAATGTACTTTCATAGGCTCCGCAATATCAGCTTGATTCTCTGCATTTTCACTACATTTAAGCAAACATAGTAAATATGCCCGGAGAAACAACAATATTTCCTTACAGTGCTTGCATCTATTAAACTACAGTAGCACAGCATGGTGGCTTGGTGGTTATCCTTGAAGAGCTGGGTCAAATCTGGCCGAGGGCAACATCTACCAGTACATAATGTCTATGTTGTTGCCATGTTTGTGATTCCTCCAGGTACTCTAAACACATACAGCATTGCTGCAGAATATGTTTGTGCTACATAAATAAGTAAACTAATAATAGCACTGAGATACACAATATTGTACAACAATTTTCTAGCACATGCCTAGGCACACATCTCAACAGCATGAGCAATACACTTAGAATTTAGATAATGGCTCCTTTGTTTTTCCCTTGTATTCATTCAATTATGTATGGGCACATCTGCATTGTGTTTTATTTTTATAACTTTTTACTAAAAATTGGAACAGTTCTAAGAAGATGACAAGGAAACATCCCCCTGAACAAAATAAAATATCAGAAGATGAAGCAAAAGAGGTAAGCACATTTTCCCACAACTTTCTTAAGGACCTTCTTTGGTCTTCATTTGCAAAGGAAAACATCCAGACATAGAAGCTATTCTCCAATGCTAGTAAGAAACCTTCAAGACATGGCAGCATGGACAGCTATTAAATAAACCAGTAGTAGGGAAGTAATAATTCTCAGCATTATCCTATAATACTGAGATATTAGTTTAGTGATTACTTTTGCTGTAGTATTTATGCAATGTAGACCATAATATATTATATTATCTGAAAAGTCTAGTATCTAGGAAAGTAGCACTAGCAGTGTATTTCTTACCTGAACATTGTTCTCTGCTGTAGCCAGAGAAGCTTGTAGTTTTTGGCACTTTTCTCTAAGACTTCCTGCTTCTTCCTGTACAACCTGGAATTCAGTTTTAAGAATCCCAAGGTTCTTCTGTAAGACAGCTTCTTGAGTTTGAAATTCTCGCTTCAGTTCTGCTTCTTTTTGCTTACAGGCATGCAAACTCTCAGCAGTGAAGTGCTGAGACCTTTTCAAAGCTTCCAATTCATGTTCATAGAAAGCCTGAGCTTTACTCAACTTCCCTTCATAATCTTCTACTAACTTTTTCCTCTCCAGACGTAGGTCTTCCAACTTTTTATTCAGTTCTTCCACTTGTAATCGATGCATTTCCTCAAGTGTTTCCTGGCCCTTATTTAAAGTAGCATTTTGACTGTGTTGAACTTTCAGGAGCTCTTGAATTTCTAATCTATGAGTTGCTCTCAATTCTTCAAGGGCAGCGCGTTTGTCTTTCTCAAACTGGACCTGAAGCTGCATGAAACTCCGTATCCTCTCCTCAAACCTCTTCCTTATCTCCTCCACCTCTCGGGACATGGTAACAACTCTCTGCACATGTTGGGCTTCTGCACAAAGTTGCATATCTTCTACTCGATGTTTGTAAACTTCAAATTCAGTAAGTGCTTGGTGTTTCATCTTTTTATGTTCCTCTAAGGATTCTTCCAGTGCTTGTATTTTTCTTTTTAGCTCTGTTTCCTCTGACACTTTATTTCGATATTGTAATATCTTTTCCCTGGTTTCAGCAAGAATTTGCTGAATTTCTTCTTCATGGGCTTCTTTAATGGCTTGTACTCCTGATTCATGCTCATCATTCCTAGTATTTAAGGCATATATGACCTGAGAATCAATAAAAATATACAGAATTATGAACATGAAATACAATAACATATAAAAGAAGGTGTGTGCTGAATTTTTCTTTTTCAGTAAGTACCACATAATAGTCAAAATAATCATTACTAGGCTTACTAACATTCATAGAGATTGCAGGATAGCAGAGTACACATTAGTACCAATGCATCTCTATACATATCTAAATGTTTACGACACACAATAATAAAGGAAAGGTGAAATGGTAATGAGCATAGAGGTATAGGGGTCCACAGATCACTGTACGTGAAATGAGGTACTCAGTAGCCAGGCAATATAGCATGATATTTATGGAGTCCCTAAATTGTCTCCAAGAAAATTACACTGCATGGAAAGCGACAAAAGTTTTTTTCTCTACCACCATTATGCTGTCTCATAAAATTAGACCATAGGATTATGGGAAATATTTTTGTGTATTCATGTTACACATTTCCATTTTCTAGGTCTGTAAAAAATAATCCTGATATTGTTTCACATCTCACATTTCATATTTAAAGATTTTGAAGAAATAAAACAATTGTTTATGGGGAGGTTTTTATGCTCATTTGGCCATGGTTCTTATCTATCATATCAACAGAAGGGTAACAGAGGATTTTTCATGTTACTCTCCACTCATGTGGAGTACTTTTTTGTGAAGTATGCCACTGTTGATATGCTACAACATTCCACAGGTAGAATGCCCCTTTCTGGTCTAAGGATAGAAAACAAAGTACTGACTTACTAGGCAGCAGATAGGCACAACACTAAAGGGGCTTTATGGAAAACTAAGGTAGTAATCACCAAAACTAATGGAGGAAGTTTATGAATATGTGCCAAAGTATACAAGTTCACTTGCCCAAGGTGACTGAAGAATGGTCTAGGAAATATTAAATTTCCCACGATATATTGGGACCACCCAACCTTCCCTCTTCTCCATTGGATGATGGAAAATCTCCCAGCCCCTACTGGTATTCCGGGGCTGTGTAATTGCACAGCCTCAAACTATTATACATCTCCAAAATCAGGAAACTACCTTGCTATAGCACTCCTCTGAAACAATCTCCTTAGGCACACAAAAACAGACATATCAGTGTATTACAAAATACATTAAACTAAAAAAAGCCAGGGGCAAAAAGAATCGGAGTTCCAGGGCTGGAAAGATGAATGTCAGCACTTGCAACTTGGGGAGTGACTGAGTTTTGTACTTAATGTTTCTCCCTGAAAAAAGTGAGACAAGCGCTAAAATATAACAAAGCCACAAAGCAATATGAAGACATGTCTGCTCGCAGCATCAACTGATTGAACTCCCTTCAACTTTAATATTAGAACCTTTTTCATATGTCATTAGACTCCACCATGGTATACACCAGGGCAATGACAAGATCACCAACTACACAAAAAGTTGTCCTGTTCTTCTTTACTTATTCTTTGGTTTAATGCTCTAATCTAATGATAATGCAAATTCTCTTAGCGGTTACATTTCAAAATTTATTTAGGTAAGTTGAAAGTGATAAACATCCATCTTCCTCTGGGTCCTAGCACCCAGTATCTAAAAATTAAAAAAAAAAACAAAGGACATTGTTAATATCTATTGTATTAAATTTGACCAGAGCTAGTTGAATAAAGTACTCTTCCTGTGGTCTGGCTGTTTCAGCATTTTTGAAATTAAGACTTTACCATCATTACTGTGACTCATTCAGGCTCTTCCTTTTCCAACTCATCATTCTTTTATAGAAGACAAATCTTCTGTGAGCTGTCACTCTGGATTTATATTGTTAGAGTCTATTTCAGACCTACATTTACATAAGCCTATATCTAAAAGAAACTCCTATTTTGTGAGTGCATATGACACTTATATTACTGCAATTTGGAAGAATCCTGGTCCCCCATCATAGCGTATTGGTATAGGTACACTACCGTTCAAAAGTTTGGGGTCACCCAGACAAATTTTTGTTTTCCATGAAAACTCACACTTTCATTTATCAAATGAGTTGCAAATGAAAAGAAAATATAGTCAAGACATTGACAGGGTTAGAAATGTTATTTGAAATCATAATTTTCTCCTTCAAACTTTGTTTTCATCAAAGAATGCTCCATTTGCAGCAATTAGAGCATTGCAGACCTTTGGCATTCTAGCTGTTAATTTGCTGAGGTAATCTGGAGAAATTTCACCCCATGCTTCCAGAAGCCCCTCCCACAAGTTGGATTGGCTTGATGGGCACTTCCTGCGTACCATACGGTCAAGCTGCTCCCACAACAGCTCAATGGGGTTGAGATCTGGTGACTGCGCTGGGCACTCCATTACAGATAGAATACCAGCTGCCTGCTTCTTCCCTAAATAGTTCTTGCATAATTTGGAAGTGTGCTTTGGGTCATTATCGTGTTGTAGGAGGAAATTGGGTCCAATCAAGCGCTGTCCACAGGGTATGGTATGGCGTTGCAAAATGGAGTGATAGACTTCCTTATTCAAAATCCCTTTTACCTTGTACAAATCTCCCACCAGCTCCAAAGCAACCCCAGACCATCACATTACCTCCACCATGCTTGACAGATGGCGTCAGTCACTCTTCCAGCATCTTTTCAGTTGTTCTGCGTCTCACAAATGTTCTTCTGTGTGATCCAAACACCTCAAACTTCGATTCGTCTGTCCATAACACTTTTTTTTCAATCTTCCTCTGTCTAATGTCTGTGTTCTTTTGCCCATATTAATCTTTTCCTTTTATTAGCCAGTCTCAGATATGGCTTTTTCTTTGCCACTCTGCCCTGAAGGCCAGCATCTCGGAGTCGCTTCTTCACTGTAGACATTGACACTGGCATTTTGCAGGTACTATTTAATGAAGCTGCCAGTTGAGGACCTGTGAGGCGTCTATTTCTCAAACTAGAGACTCTAATGTACTTGTCTTGTTGCTCAGTTGTGTAGTGGGGCCTCCCACTTCTCTTTCTACTCTGGTTAGAGCCTGTTTGTGCTGTCCTCTGGAGGGACACACCGTTGTAGGAAATCTTCAGTTTCTTGGCAATTTCTCGCATGGAATAGCCTTCATTTCATAGAACAAGAATAGACTGTCAAGATTCACATGAAAGTTCTCTTTTTCTGGCCATTTTGAGAGTTTAATCGAACCCACAAATGTAATGCTCCAGATTCTCAACTAGCTCAAAGAAAGGTCAGTTTTATTGCTTCTCTAACCAGCAAAACTGTTTTCAGCTGTACTAACATACTTGCACAAGGGTTTTCAAGGTTTTTCTAAACATCCATTAGCTTTCTTACACAGTTAGCAAACACAGTGTACCATTAGAACACTGGAGTGATGGTTGCTGGAACTGGGCCTCTATACACCTATGTAGATATTGCATTAAAAACCAGACGTTTGCAGCTAGAATAGTCATTTACCACATTAACAATGTATAGAGTGTATTTCTGATTAATTTAATGTTATCTTCATTGAAAAAAACTGTGCTTTTCTTTCAAAAATAAGGAAATTTCTAAGTGACCCTAAACTTTTGAACGGTAGTGCATATATCTATACTAACATTTTACTGGATTGAATATACATTTTCAACTTTTAACGGTTCAAAGAAACTTTTAGATGTGGGTATCAACTCTTTTTCATTTGAACTATTGCTGTCATCCCCATTTTAATACTTTTCACTTTTCTCTTACTCTTCTCCCTTTGCTTACATAACCTGTTTTCCTACTGTACATCACCATTTCTTGGCCACTGACAAAACACTAGCTGTGATGTAAATTTTCTATACATACATCTAAAAGGTAATCTGTAACCAGTTTTATGCTACCCTAACTAAGGCCAGCATCAACTGGTGACATATCCCCTTAGCAAAAGGTTGGGTTGCTTTTTTTTAACTGACCCACCAATTTTATTAAAATCTGTACTGAACAGCTCCAGCATTGGAACAGTTCAATACACAGCATGAGCCAATGAGTCCTGATATTCATGAAAACCTGGCTCTCCCCACTGACCACACCGATTGCTATAGGAGAAAATATAAAAAATCAGTCTAAAGGGCTGCACAAGCCGGGTCCACATGAACTTAAGGACTAATCAATGCGCATTGTGTACTGAACAGCTTGCAACTAGGGCAGTGACTGAGCTTTGTGCCTATTCTAAGCACTAGAGGAGAAGAAAGCCACAAATCAACAGGGGATCTGTCTGCCCTCAGCATCAAAGCCCTTTCAACTTTACTTTAATATTAAAATCTCTTGGATATGTCATTAGACTCCACCATGGCATTCAAGATCCAACAGGATAACTACAAGGTCACCAACTATATTGATAGTTTTTGTTATATTGGTATTGAACAGCAACAGTACTGAAGCTGTTCAATACACAACAAGAAATAATGAGTCTCCCCACCTGCTGATTATAATAGGAAAAAAGCTACAGTGGGGCAAGGAAGAGAGCTGGGAGCACATGAATATGAGGACTCTTTGTCACGTGCTGTGTATTGAAGAGCTTGAGAATGAAGTAAAGTCCCTCTGGTCCAAATTGCTCCAAAAGATATTGCTGTCTATGACAGGCAGAAGACACAGTTCACAGTTTGCAGATTACAGGACTGCATAGCTAGAGACCAATCAGAACACTCATGCTGATCCCTGTCCACTGCCCAAATCCAGTTACAATGGCACGTAGTTAAGTATCTCAGCTGAACCGTGGAGCCATAGAAGGTGGTTTGGTCTCATGAATCTTGTTTTCTTTTACATCTTGTGGGTGTATGTGCATTACTTATGTCTTGGTACCAGATACCATCAAAGTTCTTTTGAAGTCCTTACTATGACTTTTCATAGCTGTTTTGGTGGAACGAAGGAAGCCTACCTAATATTAAACCAGTATTTTTTATGTTATGACTAGTCAATGTATATTGACTTAAAGAGAATGTGTCATCTATAATGTGTAGCAACACTTTTTTTTCTTTTAATCTGCTTTTATTTCCTGATTTTTTTAAATTCTATTTTATATGCAGTATTATGGGGGTTGCCATTTTGCATTGCTTAACAGCATTTTGAGATACGTATGCTTTACAGCAGCCACAATGGTCTGATGACACAGTAGTCTGGATGGGACCTCACTGACATTTATCAAATAGCTTTCTAGGCATGCTGTGTGATCTGTGCAGAGGTCTGTCTGGAGGGAGTAGATAAGCTGTGACCATCATATACCGTGAATAGATTCTGTGCTGTCTATATATAGGTGTTATCTTTCATTGTAATCCTGCCTGTAATAATAATAATGTCATGACTGCTAAATCTGTGATCTGTGCATAACAGGAAGTGTGAACATATTATAAGGCTTAATGGCCACTGTGAAAACTACGGGATTTTAGATTTTTTTGGCATATTATAAAATTCAATTTTAAAAACCAAAAATTCCTTAAAAAATGTTTAACACAAAATCTTGATTTAGACAACAGGCTGTTTTCCAATGAAACTTTCCCTTTAAATTGTGCCTGTTTTGGATCATTTACTAAGAACTGTGTTGCTGTCACTTAATTCCAGTAGAACTGCTCCCTCTACAATTAGGTATCATCTTCAGGTAGAGCATGGAATTTGCCGGGGAGTCAAACCCCCTGCACCTTCCCTGCAGCCAGTTCGCTGTCTGCTCTTGCTAAATGTTCTGCATCCTACCGCACATTAGGGAAATACAGAGGAAATTAAATGTCCCTGTATCTGCCATTTGATGAGAAAATGAGCACTGTATCTTTTGTTTCACGCCCAAAGAAACAAATGGGATCCATAAATAAACCTGTTCCTTGACACACAAAAATGTAAGAAACTAATAATTTGAAACTGGGAAAGCTGATGCTTTTCAAATTTATAATACCAGAAATACATAAAAATTCAAAACGAGATTTCAAACAAAACTACATGAAAATTCCAACAGACTGTGAAAGGTTATTGAATATCTTCTACTTTGCACTGCATTACACTGAATATGTAAATGGATGTAGTTTGTTTTCTTTAATTTTTTTCCCTTCAAAGCTTCTCCCTACTATACAAGAGTCTTCTATCTTGAAGAATCAGCAGAGCAAAAGAAATGAATGATAAGTACTGGCAGGGAGTAAGATTTCATGTGTCCCAATGCTGAGTATAAAATGAAAAACCCGCTGCTAATAAAGCGCCAGAATAATTTATCAACAGCTATGGAAGTGCCTACTGGTATATGCATGCATGATTATGTACATAGTGGCATCTGCACAGAATTCTCAAGATCTTCAGTGCACAGTGTTACTAATTGACTTCACAGCATAAGCTCAGAAAATTAGAAATACAGTTATACATGTTATCATGTACAGTACAGACCAAAAGTTTGGACACACCTTCTCATTCAAAGAGTTTTCTGTATTTTCATGACTATGAAAATTGTAGATTCACACTGAAGGCATCAAAACTATGAATTAACACATGTGGAATTATATACTTAACAAAAAAGTGTGAAACAACTGAAAATATGTCTTATATTCTAGGTTCTTCAAAGTAGCCACCTTTTGCTTTAATTACTGCTTTGCACACTCTTGGCATTCTCTTGATGAGCTTCAAAAGGTAGTCATCTGAAGTGGTTTTCACTTCACAGGTGTGCCCTGTCATGTTTAATAAGTGGGATTTCTTGCCTTATAAAAGGGGTTGGGACCATGAGTTGTGTTGGGCAGACGTCAGGTGGATACACAGCTGATAGTCCTACTGAATATACTGTTAGAATTTGTATTATGGCAAGAAAAAAAGCAGCTAAGTAAAGAAAAACGAGTGGCCTCATTACTTTAAGAAATGAAGGTCAATCAGTCCGAAAAATTGGGAAAACTTTGAAAGTGTCCCCAAGTGCAGTCGCAAAAACCATCAAGCGCTACAAAGAAACTGGCTCACATGAAGACCGCCCCAGGAAAGGAAGACCAAGAGTCACCTCTGCTGCGGAGGATAAGTTCATCCGAGTCACCAGCCTCAGAAATCGCAGGTTAACAGCAGCTCAGATTAGAGACCAGGTCAATGCCACACAGAGTTCTAGCAGCAGACACATCTCTACAACAACTGTTAAGAGGAGACTGTGTGCAGCAGGCCTTCATGGTAAAATAGCTGCTAGGAAACCACTGCTAAGGACAGGCAACAAGCAGAAGAGACTTGTTTGGGCTAAAGAACACAAGGAATGGACATTAGACCAGTGAAAATCTGTGCTTTGGTCTGAAAATACAGAAAACTCTTTGAATGAGAAGGTGTGTCCAAACTTTTGGTCTGTACTGTATATACACCATATGGCCAATAATATGTGTACAGCAGATGTTAAAACCAGAGGTGAGGTTGTCCTAGATCGCATTAGAAAACCATGGGTGTTAATATACAGTTGGGTCTACTTTTGAAGTTCCACTCTTCTGGGAAGGCTTTCCACAAGATTTTAGAGCGTCTGTGAGAATTTGTCCCATATCAGCCAAAAGGTAAGTTAAAAGGGTCAAGCACTGATGGACGAAAAGTTCTAGCTCATGACTAAGTTTTTTGTTGGGGTAAGTTCTGTTTCTATGTAATCTACTCAAGTTTCTCTATATCGCCCTTGTTAAACCAACAATCACACAATTATATCCTTCGAACAAAAGTTGGAAACATATAAATGTCATAAACTGTTTACAATGTATTGGTCTGCTATAACAGTAATATTACCCTTGACTGGGAATAAGAGGTCTAAACAAAACAGTGAGAAACATCCCCATACCATTATCTCTCTTCTGCCAAATTTTACACATAGACACTATTCATTCTGGTGGTTAGTATTTTCCAGGCATACGGAAAGCCCAGATTCTTCCATCCTACTGCTAGTGGTGGCATTCTTTATGCCACTAGAGCTGGCACTTCGTTTTCCGTATGGTGATCTTAAAGAAGTTCCTGGAGCATGGCCCGAAACAAAAGATTCATACTTATTTGCTTCTCCATACTGACTAAGTTATCTCCACCTTCCAGTCCTGCCACTGTTTACATCCAGCTACTAACTGGCTTCCGAGGTGACATGCTGCTTGTGGCCACATAATTGCTGAAGCCAGTCATTGGTTGGAGTGGTGCATGTGACAATGCCCATAGCCAGCCGGATGTAAACAGTGCCAGGACCGGAAGATGAAGAAAGAAAAAAGCAGCGAGGACCACTGGGGAAGTGTGGAACAGGTAAGTATGAATCCTTTGTTTTAGGGGACATGCTGCAGGAACTTGCTAAAATAAATTTTTTACCAGAAAACCCGTTTAAGCTTATGTGAGCTGCTCGATCATGGAACCCCATTTCATATGCCTTGATGAGCCCAGTGCTCAGTAACGTGAGGTACACCACAATCAGCTTCATCTGCGCAGTGTGCTTGCGCCAGATGCCACTGGAGAAGGGTCGTGGACTCTTATCCTAGTAAGTTTGAATTGTGTATTCTTCACTCTTAACCACAGCAAGGAGGTATAGACTTTCTGGTGTCAAATCCCCACATCACTACCACTGATGTAGTTACTATTCGCAATGTGTGACATACAAAGTGGAGTTTCCAAACTGTGGTGCACTAGGCAGGAATCATGGTCAGGCAGAGTTGGGGTTGAGGCAGGTAGAGTTCAAGAGTAAGTGTAGGCAGGAAAATATCAAATGTAGGCAGCAGAGATGAGAGCAAGATCAGGAAAACATACTGAGTTGTCACTGTAAGGGGTAGGAACAAGCAGACTGAAAATTAAATGGACCTCATAGCCTGGGACAAACAGGCATTGGCTGGTGTCAGGGGCTCTTGGCACATACTGGCTCTTTAAGAGATTGGGAGCAGGTGCATGAACATGACCCAGTTACAGAGCAGCACAGTGCAGGCAGAAAGTGGCAGTAGTGTGCCAGCTACTTACTGCAATCTTCATCATTCCTATGTGTTGGCTAATATATTATGTTCTATATAAGCTGCATATGACAAGATTCCTGTTGTGATGGGCAGAGTAGATGAAAAAGGTATAATTTATGTTATCACCTTCTACCTTTTTATCCACTAGGGCTTTCAGGAAATAGTAATTTAAATAATAGCATTTTACTCAGTGTTTCTTCAGTATACATTAGTGCTTTTGAGTGTCAACATTTCAATGAAAAAATAATGGTTGCGCTTTGAAAAATGTTCTATATACAGTACTTAACTCTGCAGCAATAACATCTGTGGAGGGGACTCCATGTACATGGTCGTTATACAAATGCTTTCTGTACTTTTCACTCTGCATTGCTAAATCAGATTTGTTCAGTTGTGATATTAAACTTAAAGGGGTATTCCAGTGAAAGATATTTATAGTTTATCTGTAGGGTATACTATAAATGTCTGATTAGCAGGGCCCAGTGGTTGTTTCCTTATGTCCGACAAACTATAATGGAGAGTTGAGGCAAACTCTCCTAACTTCTTCTCCCCTCTACTGCCATGGTTTATTGAGCAACAGAAAAAAACACAGGTATATGGATTTATTATAAATGTATTTAGTTAAACATAAATTTTGTGTACTGGACATATGTAATTCATTCTATTCAGAGCTGGCTGATTTGAAAAGGGTTGTCTCAATAGAGACATACTCTTCCCAAATGTAACTGCTGCTACATGCAACCCAGGCAAACAGTGGCAAACCAGGCATTTCCTTTGCAGCGATTGATGATTGATGGTCATACATGGAGACTTCTCAGATGAATGGCTGTCCATGTACTACAAAGATTGTCTGCATCCCAAATGCCTCTCTATGATGTCCCTATGCTCTAATAGGTCATATGGACAAATGTTGTCTTCATGGATAACCCATTTAAGATCTGATTAAAGGGGTATTCCCATCCTGGACATTTATGGCATATCAATAGGACATCTACCTCTGGTACCCAATTCTAGCTCAAGAACTGGGCCCCAAAGTGAATAGAGAACAAGCCACGCATGTGTGGCCACTACTTCATCCACCGCTACAGGAATTTAGACAATAGCCTATTGATGGCTCGGCTAGCTTCGGAAGTCCCATGGCAGTGAATAAAGGGGATGCTGTACATGTGTGGTGTGCTCCACGTTATTGGCAGCACAGATGCTGAAACTTGTGAGAAAATGCAACACAAGCAAAATGTTTCTATGATTGAAATTCGATGCTTCTGATGGCAAACCTGGTCATGATTCATTCTTACCACTCTTTGCTTTATCACTTCAGTATTTTGCTTTCTTTCTTTTCTCTATTTGACAGTTTTTTCTGCTGCTGCTGAGCAGGTGAAACATTTGTGATTCAGTGTGATGTTCAATGGAAGCTTAGTTTACACTGTTTTAACTTTGTGTAGAACTTTTCAGAAAGTCATGCAGAGGCAGATGAACCTACTACAGTAGTTTTATGTATGGTATTTTATTCGAGATAAGTACAGTGTATAGTAGGTGCCAAAGGACATATGATTTAAGTAGTTACTGTAGTTTCAAACAACTTTGCATAAATCAATAATACAGGCAAATATAAGAAACTTTGTAATAAATCTTTTCAGAGAAAACTGCATTGCTCTACAGTTATCAGTTATTTTCTTCCTCTCCCATTTTCTAACTAACTGTTTGGCATTTGTGAGAAATCTATCTTGTGAGACAAAGACAGGCTGCCTGCTCACTGAAGTATCGGATTACATTTTCCCATAAAAGTCTATGGAAAGAGGAGGTGAGAAGGAGAAAGGAAGGCAGAGAGAGGCCAGATAGCATAGACATGATTCAACAGATTCCTCGGCCCCTTTACATGACACGATGGAGCAGACGATTGTCAGGAAGGAAGTGTTCCTTCCTGACAACTGTCTGCCCTGTCAGTGGAGGAGACCATCATCGCCAGTCCCCATACATAATCATTGTTTGCCAGCAGTAGAGTGCTGTTTAGATGGCACAATCTGCTGCTGGAAAACAATTATTTAAGTGACTGCAATGATCCTATTACCCGATGAGCAAGTGGAACATTCGTTCATCAGGTACTTGGTGGCATACAAACGGTCATTAACAATAATCTGCCCAAACATGGGGCAGTGTAAAGGGGCCTAAACAAGGTAAATTATAAATGTTCTATCTCACCCAAGAGCCTTATTCACATCTATAATGCTCAGTACTTCTCTATAATGTCCTATATGGTGATTCCGAGTGAGCAAGAGAGCAGAATCTTTTGTCTCAAAGTATACTCTATAGGGAGCTAGTCTCTACCCACCAGCTCAGAGACAACTGAAAATTTAGAGATGCAGAGTGCAAAGGAGAAAATTGCTGAAATATTCCAGAAAGAAATGACCTCATATAATGGTCAGTTATAGTGCTATAACTCATGCATAAACATAGCAGTAACTTACTATGAAAAGTTACGTGAAAAGTTAAGTAAATTTCAGGTATGCTTTAAAAAAAAAAAAAGAGTTAAAAAATTAGAAAATAGGTCAGATTTCTTGACTTCACAGCCCAGAATGAGCAGGAATTTAAATGAATGACAGACAAGTTATACTGAATCTTTCCCCATAAGACAATTATGTACTTCCCTCCTCTCTCCGCTTCTGCCCTCTGGCGTGGTAGTGTACACTTGCAATTACAGCGCCAAACAGTAACACCTGTTTTGTATAATGTCCCCCCCCCTTCCCCATAAATCGCCTATCCTCTTCAACATTTCTCAGTACACCCAAAAGAAGCTAGGTGGATCCCTACTGTGGCCAGTGATAAGCTGAGCGGTAATTTTCGAGAGGTAGCCAGGAAACAGAGACTAATTGTCATGCTCTGGTGTGGGGGGGAATATCCCACACCAAGCGCAAGAGGAAGAGGGGGGAGAAGGAAATGGGATAAGGCCTGGAAGTTTAAAGGCAGATGGTCACCTTCTATACAAACCCTGACTCCAGTCCCGCCCTTCTAACAGTATGAACAGGCCTAGAAGGTAGGTGAGTTCATACGCTGGAAACCTGGGACCCTAACTGTCCCTGAAGGACCCTGAAGCAAGTGACAGTGATGAGACAAACCGTTCCTCCATCAACCTGGACGAACAGTAGTCTCCCCTCAGGCCCCAAACATCAAAACACTGGCAAGATATACACAAAAAAATGAAAGGGAAGGAAGACACTTAGCTTTCCTGAAGATTGTGGCAGCAATGGGATCTCCACAGAGAAACACACACCAAACGACCACAGACACCACAGAAAATATAAACCGTACAGCATGGTGAGAGAACCAACACTAAATAGACAAAGATAATTACAAAGATACCTATACCTGAAGGGGGAGGGTGTGGTGAATGTCAGCAACAACAAAACAAAGGAGAACCTGTCAGCTTAACCCATGGGTTGCCAATCTGAAAGACCTCCTAAAACCTGTCACAGGAATGTCCGTGACACTAATAAATTGTTGGAACTGAAGCAGCAGGGGGATCTGTTATGAGAGTAAAACTTTTTTTTAAAAAAAGTTGTTAACAGTATTTTGATCAGTATTTGAAAGAAATTTGCCAGCTAAAATAGAGAAAAAAATTAAATTGTTAATTGACTAATGCAAATAGGTTAAAGGGGTTGTTCAAAAGTTTTTAAAATCTTCAGGGGAACAAAGAAAAAAGCTTAACTCACCTGCTAAAAGTACCTCCCTTCCAGCACTGTGGGACTAGTTCCCAGGGCTTCCAGTACCCATCGGATCAAAAGTGATGATGTCACGTCCACTCAGCCAATCAATAGCTTCAGTGGTCACGTGGTCATGTGAATGATGAACATGATGTCATCCCTTCCAGTCTGATAAGGATCGGAGGCCCTGGGGACTAGATAAACAGTGCTGGAACAGTGTCCGTGGGCACTGTCTACATTATCCTTCCCTGGCAGGGCGAAAGCCAAGGAAAGCTAAGTCTTGATTATCCTGTACAGCACAACTGCAACAGCATACACTGTCACCCTGATTACTAACTCAAGGAGGGGGAGTTTGGCATCCTACCACACACAGTGTCCAGCTGCAAACACAAACAAGTGCATCAGAAACATCAGATCAGGGCTACTGAACTGCTATCCTGACATCCACAGTAAGCAGACCAGTCAAGAAACACCAAACTACTGTATTTATTGTGGGTTACTGTAAGTGGTACATGTATCAATGGTGGACAGTATTGATTAAATGACAAAGCTGAAGCTGGTCTGCACTGTGTCTTTATTTTCTTGGTTGAAATAGGGAGATGAAATGGCGGATCAGATTTACGACAGCTGTGGACAACAGCCACTACAGTAAACCCATGTATTCCACAAAAAGTCTCCATTTGGCCCAGGTCTAGTTGACAAATTGTTGCTACTGTCAGCAATGATCAAATACTGTCATGGTTTAGGGATGCAGCCCTTTGACAAGGAACATGGTAACAGCTAGCTGTCAGTGCTAGTGGTGTTGACTGTAGACACAGCATAGCAGGGCAGTAGTGGGAATGGGTGGCATTTACCACCATTGGATTTATTAAAAAACATCAACGAAAGGTCATGTGGCAGGCCTACAAAGTTTTCCTGGGAAATCCATTGCAAACATATGGGTGATCTAATTGCCCAGGCTGTTGTGGGCAGCACATAAAGGCAACATGTGAACAACACCCCCCCCCCCAAGCCGTTTGTTGTGAATGAGTTCTGTAAACCATACAGAACCTCAGGAGCATGAAGTAGTTAAGGAAAAAACTAAGTCAGAGTGTACCATTAGACTGCATAAATAAACCATGGACATAACAGAAAGTGTTTTACACTGTATTAGAGTACATTTATAAGACAAGACATTAATAGCAGTGGCGAGACCTGCCTCAAGCAAGAACTTGGGATGCAGTCTAGAGGATTTATTCACATTAAAGCAAATATCTGCTTCTGTTTTTTTCTTTCCTTTAAGTCCTTTCAGAACTGATAGGTCTCCTAAGCTTAATTTCAACATGTTTTACCGGGAACCTTACCACAATCTATAAATGATGTGTGTTTATCCCAATTAGACAATTGAAAGCAATTTGCTTAATATACACTGACAAGCTTTTTTAGAACTTTTGACTTTCAGGCTCCATGTCTCACCATCCACTACAGCTTCCAATGTGAGACTACCATCAATTTATAGACAATCATCTTGGCTATCTCCTACATAAATTGGACCTGCAACTATTTAGAATATGATTAGTTATGCAGATTCTTGTCATGTAACTGCATTGTTACTGTTTTGCTCCTGGTGGTAGAAATATCTTTTTCTTCTTGTATACTACAAATTACAACCTATTCTCACACTCTCTAATAGCTTAGTGTGTTATTAGGTTGAGTCCCAAAAGAAAGGTCATTGGTTCAAATCCAGAAGCAGCCATGAAGAAGGTTTCCCAAGAAAAGAGAAACAGCATCATCCAGTTCTATCGGTTCTGGCGTGACAAACACAGCAGTGGAGGTGCTTCGCATAGTGAGATCACAGATGTCAATGCAAGCACCGTGTTATGCACATTACACAAGTTTGGAATGGTGGCCTGAAAGTAAGTGAAGAAGCCTTGACTTCAATATCATCATAAGAAGCGCTGTCTCGAGTTTGCAAAATATATATTTAGAGAGAAAGAGGAAAAAAAAAAAAGATTATGCGTTCTGTTGATAACCGCTTCATTACCAGTGTGTTTACCTCGCTTCCTTACCAGGCCAATTTTTAGTTGTAACAATGGGCCTATCTTACTGCAAATAACTAGTTCATTTCTGAGCCAACCTACATGTATTTGATATTATTTTTCATTGGACACCTTAGACCTTTCTTTTGTGCCATTAGGTGACAGATATAATATTTATCCATTTTCTTCTGTTACAAAAGATTTCAAGACAAAAAATTTCTAAAACCATTCAAGTATTTTTGCACCGTGCCATTGTTTGTACCGTGAAGATGGATGCTATTTGTGTAATTTATCTACTGACTTCAAACGACTAAAGTGCATTTTGCCGGCCTTTTTTTATTTCTGGTTCTATGGCAACTTGCTGCCAGTACAGATGTTGTACAGTGACAAAATATTAGAAACACCTTCAAAGTGACTTTTTTTAAATTTTTTTATTTAAGTAACAAGGAATGTAACATACTTTTTTTTTGTCTACATTATCCTTCCCTGGCAGGGCGAAAGCCAAGGAAAGCTAAGTCTTGATTATCCTGTACAGCACAACTGCAACAGCATACACTGTCACCCTGATTACTAACTCAAGGAGGGGGAGTTTGGCATCCTACCACACACAGTGTCCAGCTGCAAACACAAACAAGTGCATCAGAAACATCAGATCAGGGCTACTGAACTGCTATCCTGACATCCACAGTAAGCAGACCAGTCAAGAAACACCAAACTACTGTATTTATTGTGGGTTACTGTAAGTGGTACATGTATCAATGGTGGACAGTATTGATTAAATGACAAAGCTGAAGGCTGGTCTGCACTGTGCCTTTATTTTCTTGGTCATACAGGTCATAACTGAGAGGTATGAGTATATCATGAGGTCCCCTGACGTAGATGTCCTAATGACCCCTTTAAGTCTTCAGTATAGTACCAAGTGGTGTGCAAGAAGGGAGTCATTACTACTGTGATTTCCCCTTGCGTTAATGCGGTGACAATAAAATGCTTCCATCTCTTAAAGAACTTCTTCGTGGATGTTTGTTTTTGGACTCTGCATCAAGTCTCTCTAAGTACATATATTGCCGCAACTGGTTAATCACTTCAATAGTGGACGGCATGCTGGGTGATAACCAGTGCTGCAACAGTGCCCTTTTAGCTGCCAATAGGATTATATGGACTAGTGCTGGAAACATGGCCCCCCTATCTGTGGCCGAATCGATAGGAGCTGGTGAAACAACAACGTCAGTGGAGTAAATTGGAGGGGTTTCTGCCATAATTTTTGTATCAAGGATAAAACATCCTTCCAGAAAAGTTGTACTTTTGGGCACGCCCAAATACAGTGGAACAGATCAACCAAATCCTTTTGGCATTTTGGACATTGTGTTATCCTATCAGGTCTAGAATCTGATTTTGGGACTGTAAAAGCATAAATAACTGCGTGCATCAGCCTAAACTGAGTTCCTCTCCAGATCTCACTAACAATATGTTTTCTCACCAGCTGTAACCCCTCCAACATCCTAGCTGAGGCATCCGTTGTTTTTAAAATGTCCTCCCAATACGAGAAACACTTAGGTCTAGACAATTCTGCACTTTTAGCTACAAGCGATTTGTAGAGCCCAGAGATAGTATTCCTGGCTCCCTGCCCCCCAATCCACTTATCAAACTGATTATCCGTGATCTCCAATGAATAATCTCGCAGGTGTTTCCTTGGAAGACCTGGGATCCCGTCAGTGAATATTTTTGACTGATTTCCTCCAGTGTAAGAAGCCATGATTGAGAGGTATGTAAGATATCTTTGAATAGGTGTATTCCTCGGCTTCTCCATTGTTGGAAAAATTTGTTTTGCTGCCCAGCAGGAAAATCGGGCAGACTCCATAGAGGCATGTACTTAGATACTTTAAATGAGAGCTTAAATTCTTTTCTCAGCGCCTTCCAAGCTGTGATGATATCTCTCAAGACAACCGACTGTTTTATATGAGACGGTAAGGTGCTGTACGGGGTATGCAGTACCGCAGGGAGGGTATATGGAGAAACCAGCTCCAGCTCCAATCTGGTATTGGAATAATGACACGTTATGTAGCCAGTCTGCCACATGACGCCCTATACAGGCCAGGTTATAATGTCTGATGTTTGGGAAGTTAAGTCCCCCTTTTTCCACCGGCTTCATTAATTTTTTTAACGCTATGCGTGGACGTTTACCCATCCAAAGGAATTTCACAAATGCTGAACTGAGACTCTGCACATCTTTATGCTTGAGGAGTATAGGAATTGTCTGAAGGGGATACAAAAGTTTTGAAAAGCTCATCATCTTCAATAAGTGTACCCTGCCTGTAAGATTAATAGGCAATGTCTCCCACCTTTTAAGTTCTTCTATTATTTTTTTTACCAATGGGGTGTAATTTAGTGTATACAATGAGTCAGGATTCCTCCCTATTTTAATCCCTAGATAAGTCAGGTAAGTGTTAGAAACCTGAAAGCCTGTTGCTCTCAACTGTTCGGTGTCTACCGCCGAGAAAGGTGTCAGACCCATGATTTCACATTTAGAGACATTCAATTTGAAGCCCGAAAAGGAGCCAAATTGGGTTATGTGATCTATCACCCCTCCAAGTTCAGTCAGGGGGTCTCTCATGAATAGCAAGATGTCATCTGCGAAGAATGCCGCTCTGACCATCTGCTTTCCCACTGGTAGGCCAGAATATAGGGTCCCCCCTTCCAACTTACGGAGAAGAGGTTCTAATGCTATATTGAACAACAGGGGCGATAGGGGGCACCCCTGCCGTGTTCCTCGTTGTAGAGTAAGCAGTTGAGATCTGAATCCCGGTAAATAGATCAGGGCTATAGACGTGGAATACAACTCCCTCAGAAATATGCGAAATATCCCCTGAAACCCCATCCTATCCAAAACTAGGTTCAGCCAACGCGAGCACACCTTATCAAAGGCTTTTTCAGCATCAAGAGCCACAAGGGCTCCTTTAGTGCCTGGCAATGGCCGAGCCCTCGCCCAATCCAGCACCGAGAGGGTCTTTCTGAGATTAGTGACTGCAGCTCTGCCCTTGATAAATCCCACCTGACTAGGTCCTATCAGTTGGGGTAAAAATTGGGCTAGTCGGTTCGCTATGATTTTAGTAAGGATTTTAAGATCTTGATTGATTAGTGATATGGGTCGATATGAGCCAGGTAAGTCCGTATCCTTCCCTAGTTTTGGTAAAAGGCGTATATAAGACAGATTAGCACTTCTTGATGGGGGCGTCCCCTGTAGTAAGGCTTGTAGGTATGCGGTAAAAGGTTGCGCAATATTATATTTCAAAACTTTGTAAAAGTCAGCTGGGAACCCGTCGGGTCCTGGTGCCTTTCCCCCTTGGAGACCCCCTATAGTGGCGAGAATTTCCTCCGTAGTAATGTCTCTGTTGAGCAACGCCAAGTCCTCCTGAGATATCACCGGCAAATTGACCTCACTCAGATAGGTAGCCCCCGCATTCTCATCGAAAGCTTCCTTGTCTGAATACAAGGTGGCATAAAACTGATGGAATATGTGCACAATCTGCGTCGGGTCACTATGTAGATTTCCCCCTGCATCTCTCACAGCCGGAATGTGGACTGTACGTTTTTGTTCCTTTGCAAGATTTGCCAATATTCTGCCAGATTTATTTCCATGTCTAAATAATCTAGACTCTTGATATGACCGGCTCAGCTGTTCCTTACTGTCTAAAATATGTTCATACGCCTCCCTAACAAATTTCCACTCCGCCAGAGAACTCTGAGAGGGATAAGTTTGGTGTCTTGTGTACGCCTCTCTCAGTGAGTTACTCAACGTTTGCAGTTGGGCATGAAGGCGCTGTTTAGTTGTTTTTACATAAGCCATAATTTTCCCCCTTATGACCGCCTTCCCAGCTTCCCAAAATAGGGATGGGCCGTCCTCATGTTCAGCATTGTGATATCCATATTCCGTCCACCATCCCTGCAGTTGTTCAATGAACAACTCATTTCTGGCCATGTTCGAGGGAAATCGCCAAACGAAATCCGTACCCCCACTCCGAACATCCTCAAGATCCATCAAGAGTGGTGCATGATCAGAAATGAGCATGGGGCTGATTTCAGTGTATAGTGCTCTATTCACCAACGGGTTATTTAGTAAAACATAATCTATTCTCGACCAAGATTGTCCTGAGTGGGAATAATGGGTGTATTCCCTACTATCTGGATGCTGGCTTCTCCATATGTCCGTTAGGGATAAATCTGCAATGAAATCCTTTAACACAGTATTCTGTCTAACTGAACTCTGATGGTGCATTAATGCCTTTCTATCCTCTAATGAGTTATGGGTAAGATTCAGGTCCCCCGCTATTAGAATATTACGGTGCGAATCGGCTTGCAGTCGATTGAAGCCGTGAGTCGTGTGAAGCTCTGAGAAAAATTGCGCCTGGTTAACATTAGGGCCATAGACATTGTACATACTGAGCTCCCCCGCCGGTGTGTCCAATACGACATGCATCAGTCTCCCCTCCTGATCCGAAACCTGACTTTTAATGCGATGGACCATGTGCTTGGCTATCAGCAATAGTACACCTCCCTTCCTACCAGCAGCCGGGGATCCCAGCACCTCGCCCACCCATTGTTTTTTCATTCTAAAGTAATCTTCACTGTGGAGGTGCGTTTCTTGGAGAAACGCAATATCCGTTTTAAGACGCTTCAGATGGTTAAGGATCTTAGTGCGTTTTTGCGGGGACCTCAGTCCCTTAATATTCCATGAGACTATTCGCATACTGTGTAATAATGTGGGCTATAAGCACTATAGAGATGAAGGTAACTATTAATATGATCATCATGACTCGGGGGGCTTGGCACTAGGATCCCAGACTGAAAATGCCATGGAGACAATACATCAAAACAATATGCAAACCAAAAAACAAAACAGAAAATGACCAACAAAACCGGAATTTCCTCCCCTCTATCCCGGAGCATCATATAGTATGACCTCCTTTTTTCCAGCATGCGGAACCCCGCCAACCAACCTGGATCCCCCCCCCCCCCCGGCCGGGAAATCTCTATCCCCTACTCCCCTTCCCCCAACCTCGAGCCCCCTCCATTTTTACTTACAACGACCACCTATTCTGTGGGACACATGCCCCCTGTCAAGATCACCTGAGTTATAATGTCCCACAGTCGGAAATAAATGACGGAAAATAGTGATGATGAAATATTCATTCCTCCATAAGTCCTGTTCTCGGTGTCTTCGGGTCGCTGCGCTTGTGGACTCGGGCTGCGTCTTAGGTCCTGTTGAGGCGGCTGTGGTGTTCCCATCCGAGGGTGCGAGTCCTCCAGGTCAGGTCTGCAGAGCCATGCAGCAAGATCGGCTTCAGCTTCTTGTGGGTTTGTGTAAGATCTTTGGCGGCCATCCGAGTCGGTGTCAATTGAAAACGAACTTTTTTCTGGAATAGTTCCGTGCATAGTCGGCTAAAGGCCTTTCTTTTCTTTGAGACCTCTGTGGAATAATCAGCGAATAGCAACACTGAGGCCCCATCTATTAGTAGCGGTTGCCTGAGGCGACGGTATGCTCTCATCACGGCGCTTTATCCGCGTAGTCTAAGTAACGCGCTATGACTTGTCGCAGCCTCTCGGGGCCTTGGGCCAATCTTTGCTGCCTGGTACGTGAGGGCCTTTCCGGTCTAATGCGGTGAGCTCTTTCGACCTTGAAGGGGCCTTCCAAGTCCAATAATACTGGAATCTGAACCGCAAATATATGCGCTAGGGTGCTCGGCGGTGTGCTCTCCGGTAGGCCCACGAGGCGGACATTATTTCTGCACGACCTGTTTTCGAGGTCTTCGATCCGCTCGTTCAGTCTGGAGGTGTCCTGCAACAGCTCACGGACTCGTACATGTGTTTCCGCTATATCATCTTCTGTGGAGGAAATTCTGCGTTCCGCTTCAGCCATCCTCTCCCCTTGGTTCGCGACTTCCTTCTGGAGTGACTGTAAAGCCTTAGATATAGTGGCCGATAACGTGGTCTGTATATCGGGGGAGATTTTTTTGGCCACTTCAATGGCCAGCTTTGTGTAATTAATATGTAAAGAGGACACCGAACCCGCGTCCGAATCGTGTCTTTCATTGTCCGATGCCTCTTCTATATCTGGCGACGGTCGCGCTGGCGCCATCTATTCCCGCCTCATGGTGGGTGACATGATCTATTGTCGTTTCGGTAGGCCGTAGCCGCTTTTGTCAGTTCAGATATGTCCTCTATCGGGTGCTGAGTACACTCTGGCTGCTTCAGTAACCGGGGGGGGGGGGGGCAGATATGTCTGCAGGATTTGAGTTTTGCTGTGGTATCGGCGGGAGCTCCTCTCTCCTGCGTCTCTACATGCTCGCGCCGGAACCGGAAGTCCAAAGTGACTTTTTATGTTGACCCTCTAAGGTATTCATCTCAGGGAAATTTGGGCTTTTTTTTTTTACATGTGAAAAAATATGCATGCGCTTGTACATTCTACATCCAAACATCCTCCGCCGCTATACTAAATGTAGCTAAAACAGATACCTATATTTTACATTTTTTTATGCAAGCAAAAAGGAAAAAAAATGTGTGTACATTTATATATTTTAGACACACCCAGAGCTTACCGCCACAACATATATATAGATGTGCAAGCTGTTAAAGGGGCTTTGCAGTTTGCATCAACATCCTTTAAAATAATCATTCATGAAAGTGTCAGGGCTGGGATACACAGATAAGGGGAAAGTGATCCCTAAGCTTAATCCCAACCCCTTTCCCTGCCTATTGCCTACTCAGGCTAACCCCTGAGTCGACAACCTGAAGACTCGAAATACACTAGCAAAAGTGCAGGGGAAGGGAAAACAAACAAGACAGACAAACAAGAACCAAAATGGAAAGTCAGATAGCCGTGTCAAAACCAGGAGAGTACGTCAGGAACAAAATCAGCAAGCCAAGAGTAGTCACAAAACACGCCAAGGGTCAAAGAACAAACTAGAATCTAAACAGCAGAGCACAAAAGACAAACCAGGTAGTAGCAAGGAGACTCCAAACACTGGCAGCAAGGCTCACATATGAGGTCCTTAAATACCTAGCAGAGCCCACCCAACCAGCTGACTGGGAGGAGAATGCAAGGAGCAAAACTTAACACATGAGATACCAGATGAACCAGAAAATAAACACAGACTATATTGCTCGCGTTTTCCGGCGACCAGTAACAGGCCGTGAGTGAGTGTGCGCACCAGCCACGTTCCTGGCACTTATGATCGTCGCGCGCGTCCCCTGCCTGGGACACGCATCCACAGCCAGAGACCGTCGGCTGAAGGAGGAGCCTGACGAAATAGCGGAAGAAGCCTGGCCACGGGCAACCACATCGCCACCAGAGTCAGAGACAGGACCAGCAGAACGGGTGCAATGACTGCCAGTCCTGACAGAAAGTAGCTGTAATTTTTATTTTGTTTTTTTACATTTATTGCTCCTATCATATGTTCTGGCATGTGGTCAAATGTCCATGCAGCTCTTGTTTATGTCCATACAGGGGGATTTTCTATGTAACTAGTTGGGTGGAAGGAGCTATAAACTAGCTAGGTGTTGTTAGGGGTGGTCCTGCAGCTGTGGTAGAGGAAGAATGATACTTGCACTCCATTTTCAAGTGTGGAATGCCAAATCTAAGGAAAGGTGATAGCACAGCCGTCAATGCAGTATATCTTGCAATTTTATTAATGTATTTAAAATCAATAAAGTTCAGATAGAGTAGTCATGCAATATCAGATGAACCTCATATCACATAGAACGTTTTGGTCAGGAAAGACTTTCCTCAGATACAGGGTTGTCATATGAGTCTGGATGTTTGATGACAGAAGTCTGGGCGAATTGTATGATATGCCACCAATGTCAGATAAGAGCAGGTCCCTCTTCATTTCTATGAGAGTTGTGAAAACAGTTGAGCACTGGCTTGGCTATTTTCGTAATCCCATAGAGGTGAATGGAGAGGTGGCCGTGCATGCGCAATGTGTTCTCCATTACTTTCCATGGGACTTCCGAAAATAGCTGGGAGGACTCACTCGCCTATCTTCATAACTCCCTTAGAAATGGATGGATGTCACATGTTCTCCTTAGCTTTAGGCCTTCCCGTTTTTGAGATAGGAGTGAGTCCTAGAGGTCCTAATGATATGCAACCAATGTATAAGATGAAGGGGAATTTTTTTTTTCCCTTTGTGTTTCTAGCCACGGCAGCGTGCACCTGCGCATTTGGATGTGCTGACTGATCCTCTTTTTCTTACCAATGTATAAGATGACACAACCCCTTTAAATTACAAAAGAAAAAATATTTATAGATAGAAATGTCTTATGATAAAGCATGAACATGTAGATGCCAAAAATAATTACACTTGAAGGTCATAATTCTGTTACAGGAGGCACAGATTTTTGGCGTTTTCTCAATAAGCAATAATGTTTGGCAGTTACTTAAAGGGCTTCTGTCAGCAGATTTGTACCTATGAAACTGACTGACTTGTTGAATGAGTGCTTGGCAGCTGAAGGCATATGTGTTGGTCCTATGTTCAAATGTGCCCACACTGTTGAGAGAAATGATCTTTTCATATATGCAAATAAGACTCAAAGGAGCAATGTGGATGTTGGCATTACTCATAGAGACTCAACTCTCTCTACAACTGCTGTTCCTTCTGCACTTTGAATCACAGTCAAGCAAAGTGCAGAGGGTGTGGCAGTTGCAGAGAGAGCTGAGCCTCTAAGTGAAACAACATCGCCCCCATTACTCCTAGAGGCTCATTTGCATATATTAAAATGCCAATTCATATAGGCACAGTTCTCAGTTCCATAAGATACAGTTTAACGATATATCACTGAACTGTCCTGCTGATGGCAGTTGCTTTAAATGGGTTGTCTGGCCTAGTTGCTGAGAAACCTAATGGTCCTAACCTATGGCAAATTAATAAATAAATAAATAAAACACAGACCTGTTTGCAGTCCTGCCATTCATGAGATGTTGCCCCATTCTCAGCCAGTTCCAGTGCCCAGCCAGAAATGAGGCAGCGATGCAGGAACAGTGAGACCGGTGGACAGGTAGGGTTTTTTTATTGCCCACCTAGACTTCCAGGCCAGACAACCAATTTAAGACTTCAGGGTTACATTATTTCTAAGACATATGCACTTTGGTTCTAACAACATATCCCCACTATGTCACAATGTGCTGGAGGCTCGTTCCTCAACCTGATTAAGTCTCTCAGGCCTCTTGCTCATCTCGCTGTGCTCTCCACAATTGTGTACAACCTTTGGCCTCCCCCTTGGCTTCTCTGGCACAACATTGTGGCACTCTATTTCTGGCTCTATAGCGTTATTCTGGAACCGTTAAATGACTTTCTCTACAATGTCTCTTTTCATGCCTCTAGATCTGCTCTGTGTCTTTTTTTGGGCTCTACAGTTATGCACTAGAATCACAGACCTCTGCAGCAACTACAGGAAAAAGCTCAACACACACTGGTGGGAATACTCGGAATATATTGGGCCAGTAGTTTTACCTGTGTGCTCACAGGTCTTGCTGTACTAGGCAATCTGTTCACATGGCTTTCAGCAACATGAGCAAACAATGTCAGTAACACACTGAACCCACTTCCAGTCTAGCAGCCTCCTACATCATCTCCTCTTGGTGGCTGCTGCTGCAGCAGGGAGAATCTAGTGGCCAAGGTGAAACATTGCAATGAATTTACAACATATACATGTATACAGTATACAAGGCTGAAAGGGAAAAAAACATTCACATTTCTACATTGTTGCACCAAATGAACAGACATAGCAACTACAAGTTTTGGTACAGGCCCATTGGGCCCAGCACGCCACAGATAGTGTGCACCAGAGGACACCTAGAAAGTTCCGATAAAAGGGGGGCACATAACTCTGCCACATGACCTGAAATAAATATTTTCTTACCAATTGCCAAGTCATATAAGAGCAAGTCCAATATTTTTTTATTGGTGGCCCCTGGGCAAACATTACACATGCTCTAAGTGTATTCTAAGCAGTGGATACTAATGATCGTACAAATGTGTTTTATTTGGTGCATCCATTTACTGTTCTTTTGGGGATTAAGGTACGGCCACAAGCTCATGTTTCTGGAGGCAGTTTTGGAAGTCAAAACCAGAAGAGAATCAAAAAAAAAGAGAAGTCACATCTGTCCTTCATACTTGCTTTTCTTTTATGATCCACTCCTGATTTTGGCTTCCAAAACTGCATCTGGAAAACTAACAGTACAGAAGTAAATGCAACAGTGCAAAGTAAGCGTGATAACTAGTAGTGCATGAAATGTTCATAATTTAATCCCATGTGCAACATGCACAAGCAAATACTAATAGCAGCCCATATTTTCTGTAGCTGTGTCCCCTGCCATTTTGCTAACTGCTACATAAGCAGCATGCCTCATTTCACAAACTAATTTGTAATTGTTTCTTGCAAATTTTAAAAGACATTATTAGCTGTACCAACGAGGTTACGTGTTAACTGGCAGCAGTGCTACCTGGGTAAGTGCACTCAATCTGCTTCTGAACAAGAACAATGCTGAAGTGACATCAGTATTCTTCTGGGGATCAGGCGCAATGTGAATGCAGTCTTTTGTAAGCCAGAAAAGGTTTAGAAAAATGCCATGTGGTGCCCATTTTCAGATGCTCACAGGTGTGATTAGCTTTTCTGCTTTGGGATTTCCCAACTTGTAAAGAATACCTTTCTCAATTAAAACACCAAAGAGACTTTCCAATATGTTTATTGCTATTGCATGGTTTAGGTCTCAACATTCTGCTTTTAAGTGTAAATCAACCCTCTGGTCCAGGGAAACAATTTGATATATTATAGGGAATAGGGCATAATATTACCGGGTGCCCTCCTTTTGAACCCCTTTGCTGTGGATCTGAGTTTTAGAGTCTTCTCTGTGTCACAAAATGTTCTTCAGCTTCCTAGGGAACTCGTTGATAGTCTGATGGGTGAGTGCTGATGAACTCGGAGCTGTGCTCACTCTTTGTGTCCCCTGAAGCATCCAACCATTCACTGTTGGTTCCAGGGGTCCGTGAGAAGCTAATGTTCTACTGCCTCTCCCTTGGCTACAGCTTAAAATTGTGTGCCTTGAATGGAGGCCCTTTGATTTTGTGTGATATAGCAACATATAATAACTTCTTTATTTCAAGCGGAAAAATCCATCAGGAATACAGTATATGTCTACGCGTTTTGGACCCCACAATTTTGGTCCTTACTCATAAGTAAGGACCAAAATTGTGGGGTCCGAAACGCGTAGACATATACTGTATTCCTGAAGGATTTTACCGCTTGAAATAAAGAAGTTGTCATTTAAGCAGCTGAACTTCTTTCTTCATTTTCATGGGATATATGACAGCCAAGTCCAGGCTGTGTTCGTGCTCCAGAGGACTTAAGTGCAGGTGAGCGCTGCAAGTGGACGCTGTTTTGCACCAACATATAGTAAGTATGTGTGAAGTGGTTTTCAAAGTTTTTAATAAATAAAAATCTGGAAAGTGTGGCATGCATTTGTATTCAGCTCCCCTGTGTCAATACTTTGTAGGACCACCTTTCGCTGCAATTACAACTCAAAGTCTTTTGTGGTATGTCTCTACCAGCTTTGGACATCTGAAGGCTGAAATATTTGCAAATTCGTCTATGCGAAATAGATCAACCTCAGTCAGACTGGATGGAAAACACCTGTCAACAGCAATTTTCAAGTCCAGTTTTTTAGGTCTGGACTTTGGGCCATTCTAACACATGAATATGCTTTGATATAAACCATTCCATTGTAGCTTTGGCTGTATGTTTAGGGTTGTTGTCCTACTGAAAGGCAAACCTCTGCCCTAGTCCCAAGTCTTTTACAGCCACTACCAGGTTTTCCTCCAGGATTGGCCTGTATTTAGCTCCATCCATCTTCCCATTAACTCTGACCAGCTTGCCTATGGCTGCTGAAGAAAAGCATCCTCACACCATTGTGTGTGTTCAGGGTGATGTGCAGTGTTAATTTTCTATCACACACAATGTTTCGCATTTAGAGCAAAAAGTTCAACTTTGGTCTCATCTGACCAGAGCACCTTTTTCCGCATATTTGCTGTTTCCCCTACATGGCTTGTGGCAAAATGCAAATGGGACTTCTTATTCCTTGCCACTGTTCCATAAAGGCCAGATTCATGGATTACACAACTAATAGTTGTCCTGTGAACAGATTCTCCCACCTGAACTATGGATCTCCACAGCTCCTCCAGGGTGACTAATGGCCTCTTTGCTGCCTCTCTAATTCATGATCTCCTTGCCTGGACTGTCAGTTTGGGTGGACTGCCATGTCTTGGCAGGTTTGCAGTTTTGCCATACTGCTTCCATTTTTTTTTTAATAACCTAACCCTGCTTTACACTTCTTCACAACTTTATCCCTCACCTCTTTGGTATGTCCCTTGGTTTTCATGATGCTGTTTGATCACTAATGTTCTCTAACAAACCTCTGAGGTCTTCAAAGAATACATGGAGGAGGGGGGGGATAACGCTGCTGGGCTCCGATCATCACTGCCACCAATGTATCTTATACTGGGGCAGTTGGGGCACTGCGCCACCAATGCTTTTTAATAGGGGGGGGCGCTGGGGTGCGGGCGCACTGCGCCACCAATGTTTTAACACTAAGGGGGGGGGGCGCACTGCGCCACCAATGTTTTAACACTAAGGGGGGGGAGGGCGCACTGCGCCACCAATGTTTTAATCTAGAGGGGTTGGGTTTTAAAACACCAGCGCAGCCCCGATTTCCTCAAGGTCTACTGCGCTGGTCTACTGAAACTGTAGTTCCATGCGCCATCTGGTGGTGGTTACATGTAATTACACTTTCATTTAATGAATGAAGCGATATCGCTCTGCGCTCACGCGATCCTGCTGTGAGCGCCAGAGCTGCTACATCTGTAGCTGTATTTATACTGAGAATAAATTACATAAAAGGTGAACTCTAGTTACTAATTAGATGACTTCTTATTATTTTATTATTTTATTTAATTTATTATTTTCTTTTCCCTTCACACATACTTGCTACTTTGTGTTGGTCTATCACATAAAATCCCAATAAAGTACATTTAAGTTTGCGGTTGTAAGGGGGAAAATTTGGAAATGTTCAAGGCTTATGAATACTTCTTCAAAGCACTGTATATAAACTCTAAATTACCTGTGCAACGAATTTTCCTTATTTAGTTTGTACTGACATTGAGTTAAATAGTGTCCTTTCTCCATTTACAGAACAGCTTCATTTAACATTGCCCTGGTTCCAGCTGGAAATAGCAGTCTGCTGTCAGACATCTTGCATCTCAACTGTAAGGGTATGACCACATGGTCGAGTTTCTGCATGCAGTTTTGGAGGCTAAAACCAGAAGCGAATTTAAAAAAAAAGAGAAGTTGTGTTTGTCCTTTATACTTTCCACTCCTGATATTGGCCTTTAAAAACTGCATTCAGAAACCTGACCGTGTGGTCGTACCCTAAGGATAGCGCTGCTCGTACCAGATGGCAAAATCTGCAGAGGAATATAATTAAGTGGATAAGATTTTAACAAGTGCTATCCCGTAAACTGACCTGTAATGTGGATTCAGCAAATGGCATTTATCATGTAGAGAAAGTTAATACAAGGCACTTACTAATGTATTGTTGTTGTCCATATTGCTTCCTTTTCTGGCTAGACTCATTTTTCCATCACATTATACACTGTTCGTTTCCATGGTTACGACTACCCTGGAATCCAACATTGGTGGCCGTGCTTCCAGACTGTAGAAAAAAGCACTGGCCTCTCTGGCCTATAGTGTGCAAGCACAACCACCTCTGCTGGTTTGCAAGGTGGTTGTAACCCCTGGAAACAAGCTGTGTATTCATTTATGGAAATTTGAGTCTAGCCAGCAAAGGAAGCAATATGGGTAATGACAATACATTAGTAAGTGCCTTGTATTAACTTTCTCTACATGATAAATGCCATTTGCTGAAGTGACAAAACCCCTTTAAGATATGCGTATTAGCTTTCTGGAAATGGGACGTTGATCCAGAAATGTATTCCGATTGCCATACTTTGTAGCAGAGAGGATCAAAAGAATGTAAAAAAAATAAATGGTGATGTGAACTTAGTCCAATGCGAGGCGACCCCACATTGGGTTTCTATGTCTTCCTCTAGATCAACAAAATAGAACTATAGGTTGAACTTGATGGACCTGGGTCTTTTTTCAACATTATCAACTATGAAACCATATATACCATAAGGTTAATGTGTTATCAATGATGAACAACATTAAAATTCAGTTTTGTTCAGTATTTTGCCTTGTAACTCTTTCCCTGAAAAATCTGAAACAAATCACAACTGTTATATTGGTGGCCTATGCCCGCCGCTGCTCTACCGACGCCACTCTACTTACTCCGCTGTTGCTGTACTCCCAGTGGCCAGGACCTGTCAGCTCTCTGCAGCTTATTTTTCAGCAGATTCGGTCTCCAGAGTCTTTTGGCCTATCTTCTCTGACAGTACATGGTCCCTCCATGCCACCTAGCATATGCGTGCACATCCTAAGTTGCAGCAGCCAACAGCTGGCAACTCAGGGGTATATTAGGCACCTTCACAGTGTGAGGGTGCCTGAGCAATAGATGTCCTAGCTTACTAGATCCTGCAAAGGTGCTATAATCTGCTTGCTTGCCCATGTACCAACTTCTGCCTGATTCCTGAATTCTGATCCATCTGACCTTTGGACTGTTTCACAGATTTGCACTTCCTGAGGCCGCGGCTGTATACAAGTGTGTACAGTGTATCACTGTACAGCGGCTGCCTCAGGAAGCGCACGGCGTCAAAGCAACCAATGACGCCGTGCGCTCCTGCCCTCAGAAGGAGTAGGGTCTGGGATTTCACGGACCGTCCCGGACCCTGATTCATGAAGTGTGAATTTAGCTTTATAGTGTAAATACCAGGGGACTGCCAGGATAACGCCTTTAGTATTAACCCAAAGTCAAACCAGTTGGTTGAGACAGTGGTTCAATACCTGCTGCCTGTAAAAACAGGTTTTTTTATGTTGTATACTAATTGTGGTACATAATTATTTAAAGAAGAACTCCGGGAGTTTTTTCTTTGCCCATATAGTGCAGGATAGGCCATTATTAAAAATAGGATAGAAGCTTTTTTGCATGCCTTGTGTATACCAGATTTTATGTATAGTTTGTGGATTTTTAGCCATCTTGATTCCTTCTCTCTTCAGATATAGTTTTCCTAATGAATCCTGTGTTTCCTATCATGTCTCACCACACTGCACTGCTCTGTGTCCTGTGAGAGCAGCCATGACAGATTTGTGACACAGCTGCTATCCCCTCACACTGTAGAAACTCCATGTCCTCCTATGTAATGCAGCTTGAGCCTGTTTCCCATCTCTGCCCTGTCATCTCTTACGTACATGCAGGAAGTTGTGAAGCTACATCTCATAAAACTACACTGGAGAGTCAGCACACACAGAGAGTATAGGCAGAGTCAGGAGATTTATATAACTGCAGCCAACCACTGTATACACTAACCTACTATCTGCACTCCTGGTCATTTATATAGAGGAGACATTATGGGGGGTCTTTTATTATTAGATACACGCCAATCTGTCACAGATTCGGTCACAAATGGATTTGCAGCTGAATCTGCGACTTTGCCGCCAGGTCTAAAAAAGGGGGCATGTAAAATGCCGGTCTTAAAGGGGTTGTCTCATCTTGCCTAATGGGGGCATATCGCTAGGATATGCCCCCATTGTCTTATAGGTGCGGGTCCCACCGCTGGGACCCGCACCTATATCGAGAACGGGGCCCCGAAAGCGAACGGGGGCGCACTGCGCATGCGCAGCCGCCTCCATTCATTTTCAATGTGGCCGGCGAAGATAGCCGAGCGCTGGCTCGGCTATTTCCGTCGGCTCCATAGAAATGAATAGGAGCGGTGGCCGCGCAAGCGCGGTGCGCTCCCATTCATTTCTATGGGGAGCCGGCTTGGTGGTGGCCGGACCGGAGTCCTCCAGCCACCACCTTGCGGGGCCCCGTTCTCGATATAGGTGCGGGTCCCAACGGTGGGACCCGCACCTATAAGACAATGGGGGCATATCCTAGCGATATGCCCCCATTAGGCAAGATGAGACAACCCCTTTAATATCTATATCTTTAACAAAATACATAGATATACAGAAGAGTGTGGGGAGGGGAGGGGCCAGGAGAAATTTGATTGCAGTCAGACTTGAGATCACATGACCAGGTTCCCAAAATGTGCAAAGGTTCAAGATCTATGGATGCAATTGAGTTAGGGTGTAACAAATTACACTGCTAGAATACAAAAAAAAATAAAATATGCTCAATCACGAATCACCTGGTGTTCCTGTCCTGAAGTCTCCATGTTCCCCTGTTGGTTATTGTCACCCAGCTCTCAAGGATGAGGATGTGTGATGTGTCAATGCTATAAATTGAATTTGTTATTATTGATGAACGGTGATAATTTTCAGAAATAAAATTTTGTATTTACAGTTTTTTCTTTGTCTACTTTTCATTTGTGGCCTTAATTTCTATTTGTTTTTTCGTATGTGTATATTTTCCATCCAGGCTGTCCTAAGGACATTTTAATTCGTTTTTTCTCCTTGTGGATGAGAATTAATAGCTCATTGAAATAAATTAATGTAGCCTTTTCTCTGTTGGAAGGCTGGGGGATGAAGCTGCCATCTGGCTCAGTCTGCGTAACTGGTACATGGTCGTCCAGGTTTCAGAATTAGCTTAGAAGTATTAAAAATTGAGTCTGATTTCTACATTTAGATTTATTTTTTTTTTTTTACTGAGGACAGCTTTAATCATTTCTCTA
Source organism: Rhinella marina (assembly GCA_900303285.1). NCBI lineage: Eukaryota > Metazoa > Chordata > Amphibia > Anura > Bufonidae > Rhinella > Rhinella marina. The sequence goes on from ONZH01015201.1 coordinate 586,179, forward strand.
TGTAATCTCTTGCCCCAATTTGAAATAAACTGGATAAGGAATCCTTTATATAAGAGCAACTTCAAACGTTTGGGCTTTGCAGCTTCCAAACTCAATTTACAGCTTGGACAGCTTCGCAGAACTGCTATTTCAGTTGCCAGATGGCAATCCTACCTGTACCACATTGAACTGCATTCATTGAAAGCCCCTGTGAGTTATCTGACATTGACTGTGTAGCTGTGCTAGTAGGAACATCATTTTATCTTCAATGCTACAAACCAAGATGGAATAAAGAATTGCTGTAAACTATGGATAACACATAGGTTAAAAGTGCTGAATATACATGTGTTGCCTTCAGCTTTATGATGCCATACGGCATCTTAACCTGGTGACAGATCCCCTTAGCTAGAGCTGTTCAATACACAGCATGCACTTGAGAGTCCTCATATTCGTGAGCTTCTGACTCCCCCTCTGACCTCCTGCTGTTGACATTTTTCCCTATTGCATTCGGCAGGAAGGGGAAGAAAGAACCAAAACCTCATTAATACGAAGACTTCCAAGCTCGTACACTGCATGGAGTGGACTCCAGAATTCAGCTTGCGCTGGAGATGTCCAATACAGATTTTGGTAAAATGACTTATTCAATTCCAGAAGTAACCCATGTTTTGCTAAGGGTATCTGTCACAGTTTATGCGCTCAGATAGGGCACCACATCCCGTTAAAGAGGACCTTTCACCTCTCCTGACATGTCTGTTTAATAGCTTCATGCATTCCCCATGTCTGTTTAATAGCTTCATGCATTCCCCATTCCATCTGTTCTTATGTCTCTATGTTGTGGCATTCCTTTATTATTCCTTCTAGAAGTTATGAATAAATTGCCATTAGCCTTCAGTAAGGGTACAGAGGGGAGGTAACAAGTTGGGGGGTGTACCTGCACAATCTCACTCTATCCAATCAGTGATGACTGTGCAGGTACACCCCCCCAACTGGTTACCACCCCTCTGTACCCTTATTGAAGGCTAATGGCAATTCATTCATAACTTCTAGTGCAAATAATAAAGGAATGGCACAACATAGAGCCATAAGAATAGATGTTCCAGAATTGTTATTACATGGGGAAAGCATGAAGCTATTAAGGAAAGGTGAACGGTCCTGTTTAACTAGTTAAAAGGGTTATTCCACAAATGTAAAACTCTTTTTTTTTACTCTCTTATGTGCTCATCTGGAGGACTTTCTTCCCTTACTGCGGCTGGGCAGCAGCTCACATGAGACAATTGAGCACCTGTATCTCCCAGGAAGCACTGCCATTAGTTCTTGTTAACCCCTTTCTCCCCTGCTTTAAAAACAGTACTTCACATAGAGCTCTAGAGATACAGATGGTATGTAATGCCCCCACACTTTAAAAGGTTTGTCCAGCCTTTACTAAGTGATGATCTATCCTTAGGATAGGCCATCATTAATTGATCGGCGGGGCACCCCCGGTAATCTTGCCAATTGGCTGTTCAAGCCCAGGCATTGTAGGGGGTATTTGGATTACCTATTGGATAACCCCTTTAATAAACAAAACTTTTATTAAAAGTTGGACTGACACCCCCCCCCCGTTCAGCTGTTTGCTGATGCTGGAACAAACAATTTGAATGGAGGAGGCACTGCTTCTTTCAAAGTGCAGTGTCTGGTTACTGCAGCTCAGCTCCCATTGAAGTGAATGCAATAATCCAACATGGCCACTATGCTTTGAACGGAGCAGAGCTTTCTGTTCCATTCAGAGTGTTAGTTCCAGCACCAGGAAACAGATGATCGGTGGGGGTGCAAGGTGTCAGACATTTACCGATCAGATATTAATTGGTATCAGGAGCCTGGGAAACCCCTTTAACTGCCTAAAAAGGGCACCAACTGTCTTGCAGAAACCTCATATATACATTGTTTCCACATTACATTCATAACCTCCAAAATATTTTCACCATAAACAGTGATCTGTGTGCGATTATTGAGGACGCGGAGTGAAACAGCTGCGAGCCATAGATTACATTTCTGTGTTGTGTGTGTGAAAGATTAACAAGGCTGTGCTATCAACAGGAATTCATTCGCATCCATTCAGCCTCATAGCAATGCTAAATGGAACGATTTCTCCATTTTCATTTCTCTTTATTATGTCCATGTCCAAATCTTCCTTTTTTAATCACCTGGGAGTTTTCTTTTATTAACTACAATATAATAATGCTTGACCACAGCATGAAAAAATCTCATTATTGTGACAAAAATGTAGATATTGCTAGGAAATCACTGTTTTAAATAGCAGTAAAAAGCCCAATCTGAAAGCTCGTATGATATGTGAATTGGGCATGAGTAGGAAATCCAAGCTCTGCTATGATTGGTTGCTATGGGCAACAAAGAATGTTTTATTTTAGACAGTTTTCATAAATATGCGCAAAAACAGTGACTTGACTGCATCATATGAATACAGCCTTAATCAGTTTCATCCATAGCAAATGAAGAAGAACTGTCTACAAAACTACAAAGAAAGACATACTGTACTGGGGGACATTTATCAATAATGGCGTAATTTGTGCCAAATAATACTAACATTACAAATCAAAAGTGGTGATTTGTTTCACCTCATATATCAAAAGGTGCATGGAACTTGTAAAATGTGATTGTGAAAACCTGATTATCCGCCTATTTCTCTTGATTTGTGACCTTTTAACACCAATAACACTAAAATGAGACTTTTTTTAAACCGAAATGCGCCATTTCAGCAACCACTGTCCAGACCACACTTGCGACTTTTGAAACATATTTGCGACTTTTAAAGCATATAGTGACTTTTCCAGTGGTAAATTGCGACTTTTGTCTCAGACTCAGGATGTTTTTGTCATTGTTTTATGACAATTTAGTGACAGAACCCTGCTGTTTAGCTAATTTATATCGTCCTGTTTTAATACTTATCACTTGTTCCCATGACGAGTTGGATTTTCATTACATAAATGCGACTTTTTACACAAAACACCACCACATAAGTTGGCTTAATTGTCTGCAAAAATTTGAGCCATTTCTGCCCATAAGAGGATGATAAATGAGGTGTAATATGCACCAGTTTGATAACCCCACCCACTTTGACATATATAACTTATTTCTGGCGTGATGCATTCTTTATGGTGAAAATTCTGGAGAAAACATTTGACATATTTGGTGCAAATTAAAACACCATGCAGGGCACAACATGCTCAGTAAATGACCCCCACTGTATATATTACAGTTGTTTTAAAAAATCAACTGCATTGACTTGGGTATATACATATCAAGACGGTATCCAGAAGTATGCTATAATGCCCAATTTACTTCTATGGGTCACACGTATGCCTAAAGAATGGACTCGACATAATTAGCCCTATTAGTCCATTTTATTTTCCTTTTTCAGGGGTTTCTTATTATTTGAAATTGAAGTTATATATTATATATTTTTATTTTGTAAGCTATATTAACCCCTTAGTGACCACACACTTTTTAAAAATCGCATTCCAAGAGCTATAACTTTAGTTTTTTCATCATTGTACTTGTATGTTTTTTTTATTTTTTGCAGGACAATTTATAGTTTTTAATGTACCATTTTTGATACATGTAATTATTGATTAAAGCCAGCTGTTTAGTTAAAATACCCTTTGTTTATGTCAGTAACAAGGCATATTGGTGGTCACTAAGAGGTTAAAGAGGTTTTCCAGTACGTAGATACTGATGTCATCAATATCAGATTGGTAGGGTCCGGCACCCAGCAACCCCACCAATCCAATGTTTCAGGCAGTCGCTGATGTTGGGAACTGTACTGAACAGTGGACAGAAGGCTCTATCTACTTGCAGTTTAAACCTGAATGGGAGCTGAGTTGCAGTACCCCGGCATGGCCACTACACACTGGACTGAATCTTGTGCTACCAGTTACGTCTACTGTAAAGTTTCTGGCACCAGTGGCTGCACGAAACAGCTAATTTATGGGGGATGCCGGGTGCCCCACTGATCTGATATCGATGAACTACCCAATATCTAAGTACTGGAAAACCCCTTTAAGAGAAAAAGGTCAGACACAGAAAAAATAATCCTTTTCTACTTTGTTTTAAGGTCAAAAATATTTACCCCAAAAATGAATCCTGTCATTTTCCAATGCACAGAGATGCACGCGTTATCTGACGTTGATAGAGCTCCTAGAACAGACACCCAATTTTAGTTTTACATTCATTTCCCATCTAGTAGCTATAGACACACCATGTGCGCATGAATAATAACCACTCAAGGGCAGAAACCATTTTTTTTTAAAATTAAGACAAATGGTACAACAGCAACAAAAAAGTGGCCCGGTAATTATTCTATAGTAATTATTCTATAGCAAAACTTAGTATGGGATTCTGGACACCCAGTTTCTTAGTACGCATGCATCAATCATTTCTAGGTAAAGCAGAAAGCAACACATAATATCCCAGATTTCTGATGAATTTACATGTTTTTTTTATTAAGCTAATAAAATGTTAATGTAAAAAATTGTAACAAAAAAGTCATCCTTGGTCTCACTCACTTTATCTGACTTCTTTGGCAGTAAAGTGAAACATATCCTTCATAAATATAGCACTCATTTCAATCACCATATTTCTCAATGTACTCACGCCTGGCATGACTAAATTGATACATTTCCTTTCATCTATTACAAAGTTGCTAACTGCAGCCACCACTAGGGGGAGCTCAGTGCACAGGAATTTATGCAGTTACAGTTGACTGACATGAAATCTGTTTGCATTGGGCTCCCTCTAGTGGTGACTGCATGAACATTTTTCACAATGGACAGAGAAGGATTTCAGTGCTGGGCCCTGCCTACCCCCAGACCCTATTGCAGTCACATGGTCAACCTCCGTTGAAGGTACGGCACTGTATGTTGGGTACTGTAGATTTGTCCCGTTCAACTTAACATCACAACTGTGTTCCTGGTTTTTAGTGGCAGAGAACTGAGTTTTATAGTACCATAGTACAGCAACCACAGAGGTCTACCCTTATTGCACAAAAAGAATTCCCCTACTTGCAGCTTCTTGGAAAACGACTTGCAAGTTTGCTTTACATTTTCTTCTTCAATGAACTGTGATGAGACAGCATTGCATCTGACAAACTTGTAAGTTTCTTTTGGCTATTATAATATGTGATGATTGCGCAAGTAATTTTAATAACAAGTCTTTCTGATAACTAAGTCATTCCAATCAGGACTATTCTGCCTTAATACATTTCTCCTCTGGGAGAATAGTTAATACTGAGAATTCGGCTTCATTCAAGTGAAAGGGGCTGTGCAGTAGTTCTCGGCACTACCAGTGGCCAGGTACACCACTATGTAGGGTAAAACTTTGAAGGGTGTGCAACAGGATGCCAGCACTGTGACCCTTACATCCTCAGAGTCGTGGAGGTCCAAGCAGTTGTTCATCTCGCCATACTATCAGTGGAGGCGGGCTACTTTTTCATGGGCCACCCTGTACTTAATGGGGCCGGAGGGCATTCCGTTTGAATCCAGCAGTGCCGGATCCGGAGAATTCCGGCAGGCTGTTCTCTGCTGGAATATATGCCACATATGTAAAAGTATACAGTTCCCTTTCCGGTGTTACTCAGGTCTGATCCCAGAAACTCTCCTGTTCCAGGTAGTAGTACTACTTACTGAAATAGTGAAGATGTCAGTGTCCAGTTTAGATCTGATTCTGTAGTTGATAAGCTTTTTGTTCCAGATCGCTGACTTCCTACATGCCACTCTTAAAGGGAATCTGTCACCCTGATTTTGGACCATTACCTGCACTAATACATGAGTAGTACTGCAGATAAGGAGTCCAGATCACTATTTTTTATTTTCCTACTGACTGCTGTTCCCTGCTGTCAGCGCTCAGAGCTGCACTGAAATACATTGTCAGGACTGCTGGGCATGCACATATTAGTCCTCTCCATTATATTAGAACAGCACTGCAGTCTGGACTGTGTATTTCAGTGCAACTTTGATTGCTGACAGTGAGGGAACGGTAGGAAAATAAAAAAATGTGGACTCCTTATCTGCAGTACTACTCATGTATTACTGTAGATAATAGTCTAAAATCAGGGTGATAGATTCCCTTTAATTGAGTTGCCAAAGGGTTGGAGGACTATTTTGTCCAGTAAAATCATGGACTCCCTAATGGATACATGCTGGATTCCATTATTGTCAATGGGGTCTGCCTGGTGCCATTTGGTTTAATTATGCTCCAGATCCAGCACTTCTAGTTCTACTCCTATAAAGGAGAAGAACGATGGAAATCATTATCAGTGATGTGACTGCTGCCTTAGGCCCCAGTCACACGACCGTATGTTCATTTCCGTATCTTATCCGCATTCTTGCGGATAAGATGCGCAACCATACGGACCCATTCATTTTTCCATGTGTGCATTCCGCATCCGTATATTACGGAAGTTCTCCCGCAAAAAAAATGAAACATGTCCTATACTTGGCTGCAAAACACGTCCAAAAAGTCAATGGGTCCGCAAAAATGCGGAACACTACGGAAGACATTCCGTATGTCTTCCGTTCCGTTTTTATACATACGGTCGTGTGAATTAAGCCTAACTCTACAAAAGTGTTGCTGCTTAATTGTGTACAAAACCGGAATTGCATATGACCCCCAAACAACGCAATGAAAGTGAATGTGGTCATGCCATGACACAAGAATTTCCATAACCACCATCCACAAGACCAGAGATTCAAACCTGCTGGATTTCTGGTGAATTATGTGTCATGTCAACTTCTGGGTCACAGTGTGACCATGTTCACCTTCACTATGTTGCATGATGTGTCACTGTGTAGCCCTATCTTTATCTTTCACTCATCCGGTCTAACAAATACAGAAAAACTTCCCACAAACAGTAAAACTGGTGGTCTAACATTGCCTTAAATTAAAGGATATATCTGGCAACCAATATCCTGCTAATGCTGGTTGCTTTGTATGGACACACAGCAAATTCTACACCATATGATCCATCCGATTTAATAACATATATGATAAGATTGGAAGCTCTACATGGTGGGACAGGGTCCTCTCTCAACGAGTTTCGTTGTTTGTAAAGGTTAGTTATAGATGCATAGTTGGACCGCATGCACATGATCGTATTTTACATCCGTGTGCTATTTCTTATTAGAAAGGATAGCACACGGATCCATACAAGCCAATGGGGCTATTCACACATCCGTGTGTCCTATCCATGGATCTCACCACATGTATTCTTGTCACTTTTTAGTCATTTCTTTTGGTAGGAGTGAGGAGAAAATGTAATGCAAATGGAAGCTATTGGTTTTTCAACAACCCATTTTTTGCAGACTGAAAATCTGATATGGCCAATTCATGATGCCTTAAGCTCCAAGATCAAGTATGGCTATGTTCACATCAGATTTATTGTTTAATGCATGTGCTTTGGTGCTTGTGTCAAAAGGATGCATCTGGCGGATGCCATATAGTGGCTGTGGCCTCCAACACCCAGATGGTTAAAAAAAATAAAAAAATTAAAAATTAAAAAAATATGGATTTAACAAGTCTACTGCGCCATTCCATACAACGGCAACCAGTAAAAATAATCACGTGTTCAACGCATACTTTTTCTTTCACAATGGAACCCTATGGTGCAAGAGGCCACAGTACAGGACCTGCATGCATTTAACAGAAGCAATAAATATGAACATAGTCTAACATTTTTATTTACTGGTCTAGAAATAATTAACCCCTTAACAGAAATTGACATATGTGTACATCACCTACAGATCGGACTTGCCACAGAAACATGTAAATGGACATTAATGTGACAGCACAGGCACAGGAGCTAGGCTGTATCTGACAGCTGGAGTTCTGCCACAATGGCTGGGAGATATCTCTGATCCTGGATGTTTAACCTGTTAGATGCCACAGTCAGTAACTGCAGCATACAAGCAGTGGCGTACATAGAGAAGTAAGGGCCCCATAGCAAAAATCACACCAGGCCCCCCACACAGGACAGAAGGGTTTCTGCCTAAACCCTTTTCAATGCCCCTGGGGCCATTTTTTCCACTGCCTCGTTTGCTAAAAGTTGTTTCTTTAGAAGGTAGAGTCCTGACCAACTTTTCACCCCCAGTAGAAGAGGAGATGATCCCAACTGGGCCCCCTCTCGCCCTGGGCCCCATAGCGGTCACATGGTCTGCCGCTATGGTAGTTACGCCCCTGCATCCAAAGGTTTGTCAGAGTGACTGCTACTCCCATTGCCCCAGAGCATAATAGGCATTCTTTCATTGTAAAACTGATCAATGGATCACAAGTTCAAGTTCCCTAATGAAACTACAAAAAAGGAAGGAAAAAAATAAATCATAAAATTATTTAAAAAAAGAAAAAACACAACAACATTCACCCATTTAAGGGCATCTGTCAGTAGATTTGTAATGGCAACGCCCCCGTTGCTCCTAGAGACTCATTTGCTTATATTAGAATATAATTTTTCTCAGAAATGCGGGCACATATGAACATGGGACCAACACAGATATCTTCAGCTGTCAAGTGCACATGTGACATGTCAGCCAGTTTCACAGGTACAAAACTGCTGACAGATGTTCTTTATGGCCTAAACAGGACTGGTTGCTAAAGAGGACCAGTTTTCTCCTGACAACTTGCATTCCCCATGTAATAGCAGGTTTGAAGCATCTATGCTTATAGCTCTATGTTGTACCATTCCTTTACTATTCCTACTAGAAGTTTATGAACAAGTTGTTAGCAATGTGCAGTGTATATCCAGTTGGGTATTACTAGTTGGGGGTCATGACCCTACACAGTCCTACATTATCCAATCAGTGCAGCCAGTGTCAGACTGTGCACGGACACACCCCAACTGGAAACACTGGAAATTCAGAACTTACAGAAGAAATAACAGAGGAATGGCACAACACAGAGTTATAAAAATAGATGCTCCAGAATTGTCATTACACGAGGAATGCAAGTAGCTGCTGATACAGACATGTTAGGAGAGGTGACAGGTCCAGGAGTTAAATTAATCAAGTTCCAGAGGTTTGCCCTTGTAATGTAATGCTACTGAATTGCAGGGTTGTGTGGATAACATCTGTTTTTACAAGAATATTCATGTAATTCATTTTCAGTGGTTTTGCATCAACCTGATAAAAGATATGAAATACAGTGACTCATGGCTGCTGTGGAGAAGCATGGCTGCTCTTATATAAGAGCTCTGAGGATATGACCTTCCTCTATGAGGAGAAGCCGTTCTGCATATGAATGGAATCTGTAACAATACAGTATCATTCCCACCTGATCATCTACAATAATAGTGCCTAGTAAAATAGTATTAAAGATCAGCACTAAACAGAAAAAGAGCACTTATGTAATAAAAGCGATTGCAGATGGGGCACATTAGTGGCACAGCCTTCATGCCAAATGCCAGGACAACTGTGACAGTCAGCACCTAGTCGTGTGAGGGACATTTTAGTAATGGCTACATCAGCGGTAACTCTCTAATTAACTATTCCTAGTCCAAACAGATAAATCATTATTTTATTTATTATTATTATTTTTATTTTCTGGTCTGAGGCCCATACTGTCAGAACAAATCAATCCCAAGGGCTGCAATAAAATGTAAAATACCATTATCATCTCAAAACTTTATAACATATCAAAGGTATATACCATAAATGTCTAATAGCTGGCAGTTCCAGCTCCTGGACACCCACCTATGAGGAGAAAGGGCATCCCCTTCTCCCCTGCTCACATTCCAGAAAGGGACCCTCTCCATTTCAGTTTAGATGAGTTATCAAAACGTCTGAGTTTTTCATCACTCCCAAAATCTACAATGAACGGCAGCCTCTCCACTTCCTCTACTCCTTATACTCCAGTGCCACATAGGGATTGGATGACCTCCATTATGAGGGTCTCCGAGATGGCCACAGAGTCCACCCCTGGTTTAGACAGTAGAGAATTTACTACAAACTTTTTTACAGTTTGATATGTAAAGAGCGGTTTTGTGAAAAGTATAGGAGAAATAGAAGAACTCCTGTCATATCAGTGTACTGCCCCCTGCTTACAAAAAGTGCAACTGCACTATTTGTCAGACATTTATAGCTGACCTGTCATTGATTGGTGCACTTTAATTACGTTTTTTTTAAATGCCCGCTCTTGATCCAATTATGAAAAACTTCACTTTCAAATAATCATTGCCTCATGTAAATATGCTTGACAGCTCAAAGTGTTGCAGGCATAAAAATCATCAGTTGTCGGCAGCTCATTGTCTCATGTAAAAACGTTATGATATCGTATGTGCCCAAATGATCATTCAGTCACATACAGTATAAAAACTGCAGATAAACGATCCGAGATCAACCTGAAATATCGTAGACTGGCGCTTGTTACTGGCAGAAACTCTCCCAGTGTAATTGTCAATCACAACCCTCAGCTCATGAGTTATTAATCGCCATTATGATACACATGCAGCAGAAAAGTGGAAAGGGTTAATCTACATTAGAGAGCAGTTCCAACTTAGTACAACAATCCTCATTAGCTTATGTGGAATTGCCTATATACCAATCCTTGGACACGGATTTCAAAGTTTTTCTTTTCCCAGTTTGTGACCGGTATTTTAAAGTTGATGCTGGCCATTTGTCAATGCTTGCAGTTTTGATTAAAAGGGTTTTCCCATGATTACATGACCCCCGTTCATTGCTGCAACTGTCCTGCTAGATTTATTTCAAGCTGTCCGCTCAGGGGGCATATCGTTTCTCAGAGGACGTGTCCTTTCTGCTGCAGCTGATGGAACTGAGCATGTGCGTCCATATCAGTGAGCAGGACAGAGAAATAAAAAAAAAGGTCAAGCAGCAGGTGGCGCATGAATAACTCAGTAGCTATAATAAATTTTTAATTATGTGCAATTATAAAAGTATTCAGATCCAGGTGCTGGTTTGAAAATTGTAGAATACTTCTTTGTGGGACAACCCCTTTAAGGCTGAAATCTACAATAATAATCTGCAAATAAAGGACAGGGCAGTTAAAAATAAACGTCATACATATGCATAGGAGTAAAATCTGCAACATGCCCTATCAGTCCAGGATTCTTCTGGATTTCACTCATTGATTTGCAATATCTGAATCTACAATTGAAATCTGCAGTTTAGGTCACGCATTTCAGGTCACCAAAACCGTGCCACAATTCTGGCATAGTAATCTGTCTCAAATTAAGGCCTTATGCACATGACCGTATGTATTTTGCAGTCCGCAAAATACAGATACTAGCCATGTGCATGCCTCATTTTTCTAATCAAACTGCCTATTCTAGATCACAAAATGTTCCACATATTCTATAGTTTGCGGAACAGCTGCACGGATGTGGACAGCACATGGATGACATCCATGCCCGGACTGCATTTTTTGTGGCCCCATAGAAATGAGTAAGTCCTTGTATGATCCGCAAAAAAAGCACACTGGATGCGTAACCAAAATATGGTTGTGTGCATGAGGCCTAAGCCATCCAATAATTAGTACAGAGTAAGGCTAGTTGTATACTAGTGTTTACTGGGAACAGCCTGCCCGATCCGGAATTGCCAGACAATTCCTGGCATTCTATGCCGAAACAGCGTGCTGGAAAATATGTCGGTGGTGAGAAACAGGACGTAGACAAAAGTGTCTATCCCTGCACCACATTTACCATCCAGCCTGAGTCCCTGGATAAATCTGGTGCAGGTCTAGACAACCTAAGTTTACGCCATCTATAGGATTAGTAGATCTGCCCCATAGTCTAAAATGCTTCCATTTTTCTGGACCTAACAACATCTATGTCAGTTGTGTCTGTCTATAAATGAGGAATGGTGGTGGAGTAGAGTAGAAGCAATTTCCCATACATCGTTGTAAATGTATAGCGTAGAGGTAGACCGTAAAGCAGTTTATTCTGCATTACTGAATATCCAACTAAGCAAAGCTTTGTATGTAACATATGTGTTAGGATACGATATTTGTTGACTAAGATGAAAAATAAATTGCATACTTTAAATATATATCTCTCCAAAGAGTACCAAAAAATGATTTTATGCTAATGCTATAACGCTGTTGTAAATTGCTGACTTTTCACAAACAAGAAAGTGCATAAGTATCGGACTGAGCAGCAAATGTAGAGAGATAATAGGGCAGAAAAGTAGGTTATTTGTCATATTAAAGGGACAAGAATAAAAAAATTAAATGAAAGTAGACATGAAATTCAATCTTGCAGATGAACATCTAGATCAGCAGTGAGCACACAGGAGAGAGGGAGAAGCTTGTTCAGAAGATTAATATGAGCTGAAACACATTGCCCCTTGAGGTCAAGCTTCCTGTCATCCATGGCACTTTCATAGTTTCGGCACTAATAGATTGTATTTCAGGTTTATAACATTCTATTTATTTGCTGCCGACAGATGCTATATAAAATCTAAGCGAGAGAATTGGATATTCATATAAATACACGTGATTTTGTTCCTTATGTGTAGAGAAAACCATGATTTCTGGGAAAAAAGGTAACATGAAATATATGCATATATAATTACATACATCCAAACTATATAAATATGAATTATATTCGCAATTGTCACATGGAACTACTGTGCATATGCCTCCAATTTCATACAGAGGTACAGTGCCTTGCGAAAGTATACGGCCCCCTGGAACTTTTAAAACATTTTACATTTTTGGTGAAGAATCAACAACAAGTGGGTCACAATTGTGAAGTGGAACGAAATTTATTGGATCATTTAAACTTTTTTTGTAATAATAAAACTGAAAAGTGGGGCGTGCAAAATGATTCGGCCCTTGCATTAATACTTTGTTGCGCCACCTTTTGCTGCGATTACAGCTGCAAATCGCTTGGGGTATGTCTTTATCAGTTTTGCACATCTAGAGACTGAAATTCTTGCCCATTCTTCCTTGCAAAACAGCTCGAGCTCTTTGGGGTTGGATGGAGAGCGTTTGTGAACAGCAGTTTTCAGCTCTTTCCACATATTCTCAATTGGATTCAGGTCTGGACTTTGAATTGGCCATTCTAAGATCTGGATACGTTTATTTTTTTAAACCATTCCATTGTAGATTTTGCTTTATCTTTGGGATCATTGTCTTGTTGGAAGATAAATCTCTGTCCTAGGCCTCTTTCACACTAGCGGCAGTCCGGATCCGGCAGGTGAAGGGTGCCGTCGGATCCGGACTGCCGCAGGGACATGTGTGGGGCCGGAACCGCGTTCTGGCCCCACACATGTCACACAGTACCATATACAGACATACACACAAACACATACATACTTACATACTCCAGGCAGGCCACACGTCTTCACGCCCAGGAGGCGCGCCGCTATGACAATTCCCCACAGCGCCCTCTGCTGGGCGCTGTAGGGAATCGTCATAGCGGCGCGCCTCCTGGGCATGAAGACGTGCGGCCTGCCTGGAGTATGTAAGTATGTATGTGTTTGTGTGTATGTGTGTGTATGTATGTCTGTCTGTCTGTGGTGGCCTGAACTCCATTGAAAGTCAATGGAGGGCGGATCCGTTTATCATGTTGGTCACACCAAACGGATCCGTCCCCATTGACTTGCATTGGGGGTCATTCCGGATCCGTCTTGGTGCGGATGCCTGGACCGGAGAGAGAACCGAAGCATGCTGCGGTTTGTTCTCCGGTGTGAAGACGGAACGGAATGCTTTCAGGAGCATTCCGTTGTCTTCAGTTCAGTTTTGTCCCCATTGACAATGAATGGGGACAAAACTGAAGCGTTTTTTTCCCCTATGACGGAACTCAATACTGGAATTTAAAAACGCTAGTGTGAAAGTAGCCCTAGTCTGGCTTGTGGCAAACTGTAAACGAGACCTTTAATGGATATCTTTGAGAAATGGCTTTCTTCTTGACACTCTTCCATGAAGGCCAGATTTGTGAAGTGTTGGACTGATTGCTGTCCTATGGACAGACTCTCCCACCTCAGCTGTACATCTCTGCAGTTCATCCAGAGTGATCATGGGCCTCTTGGCTGCATCTCTGATCAGTCTTCTCCTTGTTTGAGATGAAAGTTTAGAGGGACGGCCAGGTCTTGGTAGATTTGCAGTGGTCTTATACTCCTTCCATTTCAATATGATCGCTTGCACAGTGCTCCTTGGGATGTTTAAAGCTTGGGAATCCTTTTGGTATCCAAATCCAGCGTTAAACTTCTCCACAACAGTATCACGGACCTGCCTGGTGTGTTCCTTGGTCTTCATGATGCTCTCTGTGCTTTAAACAGAATCCTGAGACTATCACAGAGCAGGTGCATTTATATGGAGACTTGATTACACACAGGTGGATTCTATTTATCTTCATCAGTCATTTAGGACAACATTGGATCATTCAGAGATCCTCAATGAACTTCTGGAGTGAGTTTTCTGAACTGAAAGTAAATGTGCCGAATAATTTTGCGTGCCACTTTACGGTGGAGTAAAGTGGCAGAAAACAGGTGCAAGCTTACAGGTAGCAGACCTACCAGAGCCAGGGAGTAGCAGGAGAACAGAAAAAAAGAATCAATCAAAGCCTAATCAGTAGACAAGGAATTAATTCAGAAACAAGCCAAGAAGTCAAAGCCAGGAGAATCACAAGAAGCCTAATCTGTAGACAAGGAGTAAATCCGGAAACAAACCGAGGTCCATACACAGAAAGGTCCACAGAAATGCAGCACTGGAACAAACTGGAGCCAGGAATCAAAGAATCACAGGCACTGACGAGCAGTAAGTACTTATTTTAGGCTACTTTCACACTAGCGTTTTTGTTGGACCCGGCAGGGTTTAGCAAAAAACGCTTTCGTTACTGATAATACAACTGTCTGCATCCATTATGAACGGATCAAGTTGTATTACCTTTAACATTGCTCCATTTACTCCTTTGAAAGTCAATGGAAGACGGATCCATTTTCTATTGTGCCAGAACGGAAAGCAAAATACAAGATGTTGCGGTTTGCTCTCCGGCTTGGGAACGCAACTAAATGGAATGGAATGCATTTTGGAGCATTCCGTTCTGTTCATTTTTGTCCCCATGGGGAATGGGGACAAAACTGAAGCGTTTTTCTCCGGTATTGGGCCCCTATAACGGAACTCAATACCGGAAAACTTAAACACTAGTGTGAAAGTAGCCTAGCTCCCCCACCTAACACGAGGATTGGACACTGAGTCAGGGGCCAGACTGGCATTACACGGATATGGCTGGTTATGTTCCTGACATGAGTATTTTTCTTGGATTCTTTTCTTGTAAAACAAACTCTAATGAGTTTTCCTTGCCATCTGCATGATAACCATGCAGATAAAGGTCTGAATCAGAATAGTGGTGCTGCCAAAACAAGTAAATTATATGATCATAATATGAGATGCTTGATATGAAGACCTTTCTTTAAATGTTTGTAATGGTCAAAGGAAATATATGGAAATGAAAATGAAAGAGGAAAATGTCAGCTATCTATTCAGGACCAACAACTGTGTCAACCAACAGATTTGACTTTGGGCTAATCCCAAGGGTGTTATCCTGGCAGTCCCCTGGTATTCACCCTTTAGCCCTATAAAGGGATCTGGACTTTGCTGCCAGGGAACCATCAGGCCACTACCTCCTGGAGTAGTCTCTAAGTGATTGACAGAGTACAGAGCGGATCCGGCCACAGCACGGCAAACTTGCCGAGAGGCGGCCGGAACAAAAGTACGACATGTCGTACTTTTGTTCCAGCCGCCTCTCGGCAAGTTTGGATCCGCGTCCCGTCTCCATTACAGTGAATGGGGCCGGAGCATAGTTCTGACCCCACACGTACACCTGCGGCAGCACGGATCCCGCCGGAACAGCAGGATCCTGCCAGAGTCCAGTGCCACTAATGTGAAAGTACCCTTAGTCGAGCATGTATATGTAAGGAAAAACTGGTAAGAAGAGATAGCTGTTGTCTGAACACGCGTTGAGCTGAACGCTATTTGATATGTATGGCCAGCCTAAAGTTGGTCCAGGTTTGGTGCTCTCATATAGGCGGTTGTAGGATACAAATAAATCGGCTTTTGGCAAAAAAAAGTATGGAAAATGGTGGCAAGCAGCTATGCTACATGATTACATTTTCTGTATGTTTCCGACTTTGCGGTAAATGTCTAGATGTGTCACTGATGGTATGTATGTTTAACTCCAGGGACTGAGACATTCCATTCATTTTCAGAATATAAAAGGTTCTTTGAGAACACAGTATGTGATCACTGTCAAAGCAAAGTTAAAAGGATCATAACTCGGAAATAAAGCCTCGGATCAACAAGAGAAAAACAGTGTTTTAATCAGGGGAACCAGTAGTCGAGTAGGGAGGTTGCTGTTGACAAATTCCCTTTAAAGGGGTTGTCCGCTTTTTCCTATTGGTGACCTATGTTCAGCGTAGGTCATCAATTTCAGGTCGGTGGGGGTCCGACTCCAGGCACCCCCGCCAATCAGCTGTTTGAAGAGCAGCACTCATTCTCTGCTCAGTTTACCTGCTCGCTGTTGATATTACAGCGGTGAGCAAGTGTAATTACAAGTATGTCATCTGCATTCACTTCTATGGGATGGCTCTGTCGGTTCAAGGGAATACTACAGAGCAATCCCATAGAAGTGAATGGGGACACCATACTTGTAATAATTCACCAATGCAATTGCTGCAGCTAGCGGGTAAACAGAGAAGGCAGCGCTACCTTCTTTTCATACAGCTGATCGGAAGGGGTGCCAGGATCGGTGGCGATCTGAGAAGGATGACCTATCATGAGGATAGCTCATCAATAGTAAAAAGTACACAACCCCTTTAAGTGGGCAATGTATAGCAGTTTTATTTGTGCACTGTATGGTGATTTCATTTGGGTAATACATGGAACTGTTCATGAAGGTATGATGGAACAAGTGGAGCAAGGCGCTTTTACAGTGTTTAAAAGATGGCAATATACACATTGGATCACAAGTAATTCTACAAATAGAGGAAACCGTTTGAATGTCAGTGCTGAAATAACAAAGGAATCAGTAGAAACCTACTCAGTAGACAAGGAGTTAATTGAGATACAAGCCAAGGAGTCAAAGCCAGGAGACTCGGAAGAAGCCTACTCAGTAGACAATAACACAAGTAATTCTACAAATACATGGAACAGTTTGAACGTCAGCACTGAAATAACAGAAGAATCAGCAGACACCTACTCAGTAAACAAGGAGTTATTTCAGAAATAAACCAAGAAGTCAAATCCAAGAGACTCTGAAGAAGCCTAATCAGTAGACAATAACATAAGTAGTTCCACAGTGCTGAAATAATATTCAGAACAGCATGTAGACGCCACAGTTATAATTACTGGTCTGAAAGATGGATCCAAATGGCTCTGCTGGTCTGTGAATTCTGCACTTACTGTTTTGGTTAACCTTTTAATGTTTTGAAATTGGGCTGATGTATTCAAGGGGCATGACTACAGCAAACCAATAACTGCTAAATATGAACCAAGACATTTTGCTCAGCACAAAATCACTACTTTGCCATGTGGCTCTTCAATTTATTCATTCCTCAGGTAAAAATGAACTTCTGAAAAGTCTGCCATCATATTTATGAAGCATCTGTGTTTGACTACTCTTTCCTCTTCCAATTCTGGGATAAATATTTCATATTTAACTGCAAAAGAGTTAAATACTTTATAAAAGCCTAGTTCTATGTGGGAACAAAGTCCTTTCGTACAGTATGTCATTGTAAATCCCACATGAAAATTCAGCATGTTATTGAAATTTCCAAGTAGCTTTGAATTAAGACTTTCCTGGCACACACAAGCATACAGTACTTATGTGAGCTCTTAGCCAAACGCTAAAATCAAGGGCACTTATATAACTACTACAGCTAAATTACATCACATATTATCGAAGAGAGAAAGAGGCAAACTCTGTTATAGCATAGCAGTCAATGAGTATTGAAATAATACACTACAATTTAAAGGAACCTATCATCACATAGAAAGCCCCTAAATGGCCACAATAGCGTTATATGGGATTATTTCACTCTTTAAAATGTCACTTTCAACATATAGGAAAAATAAAGTAGCAGGCGCTACCTATGAACAGTCATGTGAGCGGCCATACAGCTCTGCCAAGCAAGTACTGTAACTACAGCGGCATCCAGTGCATGTGCAGTCAGGCGAGGCCTTTGCTCCATTTGTGCATTGAACATGAGCTAGATGCCATTGGAGCTGGCATAAGCTAGCATTAATTGAATAATACATAATGGAGATTTTATAGTCATACATTGTACAATCGTGGCATAAAGTTTTGAGATTGACATAAATTTTAGTTTTCACAACGTTTGCAGCTTCAATGTTTTTAGATTTTGTCAGGTGTGTTTATGGTATACTATAGTACAAAAGGTCGTTTTTCCGCTTCAGTTGACAAATGCACTGCATTGCAGTTTATGCAAAGCCTCAATACTTAGAGCGTCGACCAGTCTTTTTCAAGACTTCTGGAATTTGCCCTGGCATGTTGGATATCAACTTCTAGGCCAAATACTGACTGATGGAAGCATATTCTTGCCTAATCAGTGCTTGGAGTTTATCACAGTTTCTGTGTTTTTGTTTGTCCACCTACTTTTTGAGGATTGACCACAGGTTCTCAATGGGATTGAGATCTGGTTAGTTTCCTGGCCATAGACCCAAAATGTCTTGTTTGCCTTGTGGCATAGTGTGTCATCATGCTGGAAAAAAGCATTGTTCATCACAAACTTGCTCCTGGATCACTGGGATTAGTTGCTCTTGGTGGATGTGCTGATACTATTCTTTATTCATGGTAGTGCTCTTAGGCAAAATTGTGCATGAGCCCACTCCTTTGGAAGAGAAACAGCACCACACCTGAATGGTCTCAGGATACTTTACTGTTGACTTGACACAGCACTCACATTTCCTTCTCCGGACAATAATTTTTCCAGATGTCCCAAACAGTCTGAAGAGGGCATCATCAGAGAAAAGAACTTTACCCCAGTCTTCTACAGCCCAATTACTGTACTTCCTACAGAATGTCAGTCTGTCCTTGTCCTTTTCTTGGAGAGCAGTGGTGTCTTTGCTGTCCTTCTTGACAACAGTTTATCCTTCAAAAGCCTCAATGTGCATGCAGATGCACTTACACTAATGGAGCAAGTTCTGCACTGGTAGTAACCCGACCCGGTGGTGCATTAATAATCCGCCATCCAACACGCCCCCTGTCTGGAACGTTGTCAGTAGTCAATGCTAAATCCCTATAGGGACGGGATATGGTTTAGTGTTCCAGCTTGGAATGCATTGACAGCTAGCCGTGATAAATGCCCCCTACTGCTGAATAACCAAGCCACTGATCTCGCGAGACCTTGGACTCGTCACTTCCGGCACGGTGATAGGTGCTGAAAGTATGTGTTCCGCTGGCTAGAAGTGACGTGCATGGAAAGTGGCCGCATTACTATTATCATTATTATCACCAGCATTCGCTATATACTTGCAACAAGTGACGCCGCAAATTTTGTCTGGGGCACTCTGATCACTTAAGATGCCATCATCATTACTTTATCCACCTTCATACTTTGGTCATCTGAAGAACCAATGATAAATTGGGGGAAAATGCATTTTTATATATATATATATTTTTTTTTTACAAAGTTTATGAAGTGCTTATCCAGGGCCTTACAGGTGACACCAGAAAGTTTAGCCACCGAGCAGTGGGGTCACCCATTTCAGGGCGAGTGCTCTGCTTTTAGGCAGGGGTAGCTGCAGGGGCAATCTAGGGACAGTTCTATTTCCTGACCTCGTCTTCAAGGTGGCTATTCTTCTGTGAACTGTGAGTTATAAAAAATAGGTTAACCAAGTTGCCTGGCTGCATGTCATAATTTGTGCTAAGATGCACCAGAATATGTATGGCTATTGGATATGCTTTTAGTTTATCTTTTGGCTCCCACATGGGCATGATTTATTTTTGCTTATCCAATAATTAATATGCAGGGTTTTTTTTATATATATTTTATCTGTACAATCATTAAAAATTAGGTTTTAGAGGGTTTTTTGATACAGTGAAATTTGATGATATCCCTTTCTATGGTACCTGCTGTCAAAGAAACTGAACTTTTCTCCTTGATGTTCTTGATGATCCAATAAGGCTAGGGCTACACATTTTGTCGCACGACAATTTTTATAATGTATGTCTATGGTGTTGCACTGCAACATGCGACATGCTGCGACTGCGACAGTCGCAAAAACCCCATCCTAGATGGGTTTTTCTGCGACTGTCGCATCGCAGTCGCAGCATATCGCATGTTGCAGTGCGACTCCATAGACTTACATTATACAAATTGTCCTGTGACATTGGTGTGACATCAATGTTGTGCGACACATGTAGCAATGTCCATGTCTGTGAAGCACTTTTGATGCAAAGCAATGATGACTGTGAGTATAAAGCAACCAGTCTGCTCTTCTAATTCAGAGTGATATCAGCTTCCTTGTCAATACTTTCTCCTGTGCTAGCAAGAATACCACTGAAATAACGTTAGCAGGTCATTTTGGCTGGACTGAAATGCACTGGAAATGAAATGAGGTTTTTGTGATTAAGCTAATTTTCATGGCAAGGAACAACTGCAATTAATTGCAATTCATTTGATCCTACTTCACAACAATCTAGAATACAAATTGCCACCATAAAAACTGAAGTAACAAACTTTTTGCCCGCAACTGCCATGTTTTTTATTTTGTTTAGGATTCTTTAGGTTTAGAGAAGATGCTCATAAAAAAGGCCACATTGCATTAAATTCTGTGTTGATCTTGAAACATTTTCATGATAGAAATCTATTGGCAAAATGTTTTTTTTTTTTTTTTTTTACCTTGCCTCTAAAACAAAGCAACATGGTAAACAGTACGTTTGACTAGGTTTATTCACGTATGTTTCTTGTCTCAAACAAAAAGTTTCCATTGACAACAGAATGAAGAATATATTTCAGAAAAGCATTTCCCAGGAAGAATTCTCTTCTCATTCAGCAGAAAGCTAAGAACAATGGCCTTTATTAATCAGTTTTCACCCTTTCATCCTTTATTCATCAGTTTTTGGTGAAATCTGCGTCCCAAAAATTTAAACTATACTCTTCCTAGTAAATCATGATCACTTGATTGACTTGGTTCACTTTTTGATGAGGGGGGCCAAAAGATTAACATTTAATGGTACTGCACCTGAAGACTGAAGTTCAGATAGGGCAGAAGCTGCAGGCGCCCTACATGGGGGGTTACACTGGGGCTCTCCTTGTCCTCACACCCCCTGCTCACTCACCCCCAGCTCTCCAGAATTCTGCACTATTGCTCTCCATGCTGTTTCAGTTCCTCACCACATGGAGAGCAGTGATAGCAGAAGTAATATATTACTCACAGTGTACTACAGGGAGTCACCTCATAACACATACATTTCGGACCTCAATATCTTATATATCATCTCAATACTCGATACCCAGTGAAATCCTAATTTAATACACGTTTCAATAATCCTGTCAAAAACCTGTACTGCCCTGAATGGTACTGTACTCCAGATGGGGAGTAAGGCCAGGTCTAAACAAGTGTATTACGGACATATAATGCATCTGTATTTAACACGAGTGTCCTGGTCCAACCACAAGTTTACAGACCCCCAACTTACAGCTTTATAGGGATCTATGATGTGGGGTGACAAATGTGAAATGTGGATGTGTAATGTGTCCGTAATACATTTCAGAGGACCTCGTCTTACAATAGGAGAAAACTCACTCATTGACAGTGAAATGGAAGGAAGAAAAATAAGGAACATTTTTAGTTTATATAACCATGCAGGCTTATAGATAATAAAGAGGTTGCCCAGCCCCACATTTTTTATACAAAAAGCTTATAATGCTATAAAATAATGAAATTACCAATACTCTATCCCCTGCCACTCCTGTGCCGATATATTGTCACCACTGAGGTCAGTGATTGGCTGCAGCGGTCACATGTCATAGCTGGAGCAAGGTGAAAAATGACTGTGGGGAACCCAGAAAATCTCAAATAGATTGCATTTTTAATGCATATCAAATTGATATTGACACATCTAAAGAGGTAGACTAGAGCCAAAATGTGAATCAGCGGCCCGGCTGCCAATTCTTGAAACCTCCCCTGGCATAATGTCCAAAGCTATTCAGAAATATAATTTGACAGTGAAAAATACAATACATGATAAACATTTCAAATTGCACATATTTGTCTTCCCGGCAATATCTATTATTAATTAAATACAATTTCTCTGCAAACAAAATAAGGATAATTACATGAATTAAGAGGGAAGCAGAAAAATGTGGCAGCAATGGATAACAAAAAGGAAAAAAAAACTATTTCTTTGCCTACTATATTTTAGACATTTGCCTCATCATGAAGAAAAATGATCCTTTAAAGGAAACTCTAGGCAAATGAACATGCTATGCAGTTACTAGCTGAAGCTGCCCAACTCTGACCTACTGCTCTGCCCCGCATGCGCTCTCCACATACTGTTAATAAGTCCATTTTAGATACTTCCTCTGCCATTTGAACACAGGGAACATTACCTGTAAGGCTGGGTTCACATCTGTGCTTTTACACTCAGTAAGTCCGTTCTGCCGGAGGAACAGATTGCCGGAGTTTACCGTATCCGGCAAAGCCGGATACCACCGCGGACTTCTGGTTCTACATTCGCTGTAATGGCATCTGGCAGGGATACGGCAGCTTTACACCATATATATGCCAGCTTTTGGCCAGACAAAAAATGTTGCGTGAGGTTTTTTTTTATCCAGCAGAAAGCGGGCATGTACACCGGATATAGTGAAATCTGGCAGTCTGTTCTTCCATCGGAACATGCTGCCGGAATTAAAAGAGCAGATGTGAAGCCACCCTAAGGGAGCAGAGAGCTTTCAGAATTAAAGGGGTTATCCAATCCCTATAATGACTTCCAGAATGCCCTGGCCCCTACTCTACAGCATACTTATTTGCACCCCAGCATCCATGTTTCTCTGGATCCCTGCACGGTCACCGCTGCATCTCATGTCACCGCGATGCTAGAGAGGCTGGTCACGTCACGGCTTGCTATTGGCTGCTCCCCCCATCACTGGATGTTTTGATCTGCGTAACACGGAGATGCACTGGCGGCTGTGCCTGGATCTGAGGGGCGAGAGTGCCAGGGAGAAGGTAAGTATGCTCTAGCGGAGGGGCCCAGGGGGTCATTATAGGGATTGAATAACCCCTTTAAAGGGGTTATCTAACTGTAAACTTTTTTATCAGACCCCCTTCAGAGTGGCTGGACCAGCGGTGGGGTTCACTGGGTCCCATCTCCATCATTCCAGCTACTACGTCTCTTGGAATCAATATCCTGTCGACTGGGTCGCACCTGACCACTGCAGCCAATCACTGGCCGCAGCAGTGACCTGTTACAATTTTTCTATTATGCTGGAAGTGACATTTTAGAGAGTGACATATTAACAAACCTAATACCAGCCTATAGAACGCTATGGAATCGGTCTAGGTCCTTTATATGTGAGGACAGATTCCCTTTAATACTTTGTCGTTTACCTGTCCAATTATCCTTCTTTTCATTCTTGAAATGAAGTCTTTGCATCAATGCCTCCTTTCTGCTTATCCCTGATGTGTCCATGAGCAGCAAGCTGTAGTGCAATGACTCATTAAAGAGGCAATCATCATGCTTTGCTATGCACTTACTGGGTGCTGTATATCATGGGAATGCACACACAGAATTACTAAATCATTATCTTCTAACCTGCTACACGTTGAACTGAATAAGTCATTTAATTGAAACATTGGCCAATCGTACGCTTATCAACAGCAAGGAAACAATATCCTTGTAATTATAGAAGAGCAAACAGTGTCAAACTCAATCTCATCATCTGCTCCCAGATCTGCCTCAGTGCTCACTGCAACAAATTCAATTAACCATTCGAATGCCGGCATTTATCACGAACACAAATTGGTTTTTAGAACATTTTTAGTCTTTGTTCATAGTGGAACCAGTGCTTATAACCTTTTTTCAGTCTACAAAGCTACAGCATTGTGTTCATTCCTGGGCAGGTTGATATACCTATAAATTTGCATTGTACTTATTGTCACAAACCAGCAGGTGTGAACCCCACTGTGCCACGCGTACTACTTCCTCTAGGGGCGTTGTCTAAGTGAACTCCTCGTTCTTCACAGTACCCCTGGTGGTGGGTATAGGCTTTTTTGAGAGGAACACTAGGTCGCCACCTCTTGAGGAGGATTGGCACACGAGGCAGTTGGTCCAGGCGGATCAGGAAGTACCTGCGAACGGTACCAGAGGTACAGACATAGTCAGCAGGCCGAGTCGTAACCAGGAGCAACACTGCAGGACCGAAGGATGAGGCAATGGCGAATTCAAACAAGCAATAGGTCAGGGCAGGCGGCACAGGTACAGGTCAGGTAATCCGGGTCGGCAACAGGAGAGTCAAGGCAAGTCAAGGCAGGGATCAAACAGGTAGCGGAGTCCAGGAACACAAGCAGTGATAACAGCAACCTAGCAGGACACAAGGACCTTGACACTCTAGGCTAGGATTGGTCATTTCTTATGAAAATAAGAAAATAACTCCATATTGGAATGGCTTCATGAGGGATCGGTTATGTCAAACTAATTTAATCAGTTTCTAAGAGGAGGTAAGTTCTATATCTGGATTTCTCCTAAGCATTTGACACTGTACCACATAAAAGGTTAGTATATAAAATGAGAATGCTTGGACTGGGAGAGAATGTCTGTATGTGGGTAAGTAACTGGCTCAGTGATAGAAAACAGAGTGGTTATTAACGGCACATACTCAGATTGGGTCACTGTCACTAGTGGGGTACCACAGGGGTCAGTATTGGGCCCCATTCTCTTCAATATATTTATTAATGATCTTGTAGATGGCTTGCACAGTAAAATATCAATTTTTGCAGATGACACTAAACTATGTAAAGTAATTAACACAGAAGAGGACAGTACACTGCTACAGATGGATCTGGATAGATTAGAGGCTTGGGCAGAGAAGTGGCAGATGAGGTTTAACACTGACAAATGTAAGGTTATGCACATAGGAAGGAATATTGCAAGTCACCAAAACATACTAAATGGTAAATATTGGGTAACTGACATGGAAAAGAACCTAGGAATTTTAGTGAACAGCAAACTAAGCTGTAGAAACCAGGTTCAGACAGCTGCTGCCAAGGCCAATAAGATAATGGGTTGCATCAAAAGAGGCATAGATGCCCGTGATGATAACCTAGTCCTGCCACTTTACAAATCACTAGTCAGACCACACATGGAGTACTGTGTACAGTTCTGGGCTCCTGTGAACAAGGCAGACACAGCAGAGCTGGAGAGGGTTCAGAGGAGGAATAACTGGAATGGGTGGACTACAGTACCAGAAAGATTATCAAAATTAGGGTTATTCACTTTAGAAAAGAGACGACTGAGGGGTGATCTAATAACTATGTATAAATATATCAGAGGTCAGTACAGAGATCTCTCCCATGATCTATTTATCCCCAGGACTGTTACTGTGACGAAGGGACATCCTCTGCGTCTGGAGGAAAGAAGGTTTCTACACAAACATAGAAGAGGATTCTTTACGGTAAGAGCAGTGAGACTATGGAACTCTCTGCCTGAGGAGGTGGTGATGGTGAGTTCACTAAAACAGTTCAGGAGGGGCCTGGATGTATTTCTGGAGGGTAATAATATTACAGGTTATAGGCCTTATAAACTATGTTACATGATCTAACCCATAAAGCACAGGAAGTGACACGTGCCGGCCCTAAATGAAGTGCTGCAGGGAAGAAGCAGCAAGCATGTTGTGGCCAGGGCTGAAAGGAAATTAAGGGAAAAAAGCTACCCCCTTGGCAGCAACAACCACAATCAAGCATTTGCGATAACTGGCAGTGAGTCTTTTACATCTCTCTGGAGGAAGTTTGGCTCACTCTTCTTTGCAAAATTGTTTTAATTCAGCCACATTGGAGGATTTTCAAGCATAAACGGCCTGTTTAAGGTCATGCCACAGCATCTCAATTGAATTTAAGTCTGGACTTTGACTAGCCCACTCCAAAACCTTCATTTTGTTTTTTTTTCAGCCATTCAGAGGTGGACTTGCCAGAGTGCTTCGTATCATTGTCCTGCTTCAAAACCCAAGTACACTTGAGCTTAAGTTCACAAACTGATGGTCGGACATTCTCCTTCAGCACTCTCTGGTAGAGAGCAGAATTCATGGTTCCATCAATTACAGCAAGTCATCCAGGTCGTGAAGCAGCAAAGAAGCCCTAGTTCATCACACTACCACCAACATGTTTGACTGTTGGTATATTCTTTTTCTGAAATGCTGTGTTTGTTTTATGTCAGATGTAATGGAACGCACAACTTCTAAAAAGTTCCACTTTAGTCTTGTCAGTCCACAGAATATTTTCCCAAAAGGCTTGGGGATTATCAAGATGTTTTTGGCAAATTTGAGACTGTCCTTTGTGTTCTTTTTGGTCTCTGCTTCCTGGTTCTTCTCGACAATGTAGTCAATCACTCTGGCTGAGGCAGGACAGCCCTGAGGCCAGTGATTGGCTAAGCAGTCATTTCCTGTGTTTGGAGAGGGACAATAAATTGGCTAGGGAACCAGGAGTCATCACAACAGTTGCATCAGGGAATCGGTAAAGTATGGCTTCTTTCAGGCTTGGACTGGCCCACAGGTGAGCAGGTGAATCCCTGGTGGGACCCTGAGCAAGGTAGGCGCATAGTCCCCCATTCCATACATAAGTAGCACATGGCACAGTAGACTTACTGCACTACTTACAGATATCAGCCTAAGTTTGTATAATTATTATTAGTTTGTATTATTACTATTATTTAACAAACTACCCAGTTTATTATTACACACACACTGGATGGTGGAGGAGACCTCTAGGTACAGAGGCAGGCCAGCCAGTATCCTCTTTCTCAAGGGAAGTCACTCCAGCAACCCCCATAATCCAGCATCTTGTAGTGTCCTGCTCCTGCTGCCGCTGTGTAAGCATGTAGCTGTACAATGGGCACCATTCTGAGCCTTTTTAAACATGTTGGGGGAGATTTATCAAACTGGTTTAAAGTAGAATGGGCTTAGTTGCCCATAGCACCTAATCAGATTCCACCTTTCATTTTTCACAGTTCCTTTGGAAAATGAAAGGAAGAATCTGATTGGTTGCTATGGGCAACTAAGCCAGTTCTACTTTACACCAGTTTGATAAATCTCCCTTGTTAACTTCTTTAATGGTCAACCAATAGTTAATCGCTCTCCTCAAAATATACACAATTTATAGAACAATCATGTAACAAATCTAAAATTTTGTATGCGTATTTATATATTATCTATCTATCTATCTATCTATCTATCTCTCAACCAATCATCTAATATCGATCTATTATGTATATATATATATATATACAGTGCCTTGCGAAAGTATTCGGCCCCTTGGAACTTTTCAACCTTTTGCCACATTTCAGGCTTCAAACAAAAAGATATAACATTTTAAATTTTGGGTGAAGAATCAACAAGTGGGTCACAATTGTCAAGTGGAATGAAATTTATTGGATCATTTAAACTTTTTTTGTAATAATAAAACTGAAAAGTTGGGCGTGCAAAATTATTCGGCCCATTTACTTTCAGTTCAGAAAACTCACTCCAGAAGTTCATTGAGGATCTCTGAATGATCCAGTGTTGTCCTAAATGACTGATGAAGATAAATAGAATCCAACTGTGTATAATCAAGTCTCCGTATAAATGCACCTGCTTTGTGATAGTCTCAGGGTTCTGCATCATGAAGACCAAGGAACACACCAGGCAGGTCCGTGATACTGTTGTGGAGAAGTTTAAAGCCGGATTTGGATACCAAAAGATTTCCCAAGCTTTAAACATACCAAGGAGCACTGTGCAAGCGATCATATTGAAATGGAAGGAGTATCAGACCACTGCAAATCTACCAAGACCCGGCCTTACCTCTAAACTTTCATCTCAAACAAGAAGACTGATCAGAGATGCAGCCAAGAGGCCCATGATCACTCTGGATGGACTGCAGAGATGTGCAGCTGAGGTGGGAGAGTCTGTCCATAGGACAACAATCAGTCGAACACTTCATAAATCTGGCCTTTATGGAAGAGTGGCACGAAGAAAGCCATTTCTCAAAGATATCCATAAAAAGTCTTGTTTACAGTTTGCCACAAGCCACCTGGGAGACACACCAAACATGTGGAAGAAGGTGCTCTGGTCAGATGAAACCAAAATCGAACTTTTTGGAAACAATGCAAAACGATATGTTTGGCGTAAAAGCAACACAGCTCATCACCCTGAACACACCATCCCCACTGTCAAACATGGTGGTGGCAGCATCATGGTTTGGGCTTGGTTTTCATCAGCAGGGACAGGGAAGATGGTTAAAATTGATGGGAAGATGGGTGGAGCCAAATACAGGACCATTCTGGATGAAAACCTGTTGGAGTCTGCAAACGACCTGAGACTAGGACGGAGATTTATCTTCCAACAAGACAATGATCCCAAACATAAAGCAAAATCTACAATGGAATGGTTCAAAAATAAACGTATCCAGGTCTTAGAATGGCCAAGTCAAAGTCCAGACCTGAATCCAATTGAGAATATGTGGAAAGAGCTGAAAACTGCTGTTCACAAACGCTCTCCATCCAGCCTCAAAGAGCTCGAGCTGTTTTGCAAGGAAGAATGGGGAAGAATTTCAGTCTCTAGATGTGCAAAACTGATAGAGACATACCCCAAGCGACTTGCAGCTGTAATCGCAGCAAAAGGTGGCACAACAAAGTATTAATGCAAGGGGGCCAAATAATTTTGCATGCCCCACTTTTCAGTTTTATTATTACAAAAAAAGTTTAAATGATCCAATAAATTTCGTTCCACTTCACAATTGTGACCCACTTCTTGTTGTTGATTCTTTACCAAAAATTTAAAATGTTGTATCTTTTTGTTTGAAGCCTGAAATGTGGCAAAAGGTTGAAAAGTTCCAGGGGGCTGAATACTTTCGCAAGGCACTGTGTATATATATATATATATATATATATATATATATATATATATATATACATAATAGATAGATAGATAGATAGATATTAGATGATTGGTTGAGAGATCTAATTCTCCATAGTCTCAGAACTGATGCCATTAGTAGGTGATGCTATAATAAGTAGTGTGTAAACTATGGGGGAGATTTATCAAAACTGCTGTAAAGGAAACCTGGCTTAGTTACCCATAGCAACCAATCAGTTTCCACCTTTAATTTTTCAGAGCTCCTTTGGAAAATGAAAGGTGGAATCTTATTGGTTGCTATGGGCAACAAAGCCAGTTCTACTTTACAGCAGTTTGATAAATCTCCTCCTATGTGTTTTTCTTTGCCTCTGAAGGCCTATGTATGCATTTTCATATTGTTTAGTAACAGACACCACAGGGTTAATGGTGACACCACTTGGTCTGCATACAGTCATCCAAATTCATGGCATTACCTGCTATACTACAAAAGCCCAGTGGAATGAAGTGCAGCCAGAGGTGGTGGATACCAGAGGAGGACTCTTTAAGATACGGTCTGCCATCGCTCCTGCGCGGAGTTAATAAATGCTAATGCTTAGTACCCTTGATATATCTAGGTCATAGTGTCTGACAGGATGATGTCAGAATGTGAAGGGCGCTCGTCCAATCTAATACGGGTCTATATTTAACCACATACAGTAATATTAATGAAATGGTGTACCAGTATACGGATAAATCAGCCGCTTCAGCTTTACATATATTAACATTTCTGGAATAATCTGGGTTTCCTTCCACTGCCAGCATAATTTGTGCATTTGAGTAAGCACTCCCTGAGCTGAGCCTGGATGGGAAGACGGCGAAGATTTCCCTTCTGGCTAATGTGCATTTATACAAATCAGCGCCTGTCACCCCAAGATTCCTATAAATGTGCGGAGATATACAGCGTATAATCGAAAGCTTTGTGCACGCTGCATGACCACATGTGTTTATCAGCACACAATAGGGCCATCTACAAGTCTCCATCTTCCCTGATAAAGGACAGGCAGGAACTGGTCTCCTGTGTATGCAGCATTCCAGCGGAGAAGCCAGGTGTAGCATCCACACAAAGCTCTCCCCGGACTCATCTGCTGCAATATTCTGGTGTCAGGAAGAGATGGGAGGCTCTGCACGTAGATGAGATCAAGTAAATTCACCTAGTAGACAGGTCAATCATCTCAAAAGGCAGCCCTTGGGATAATGCCCCCAATACTGCTCAAGACACAACAGCTGATTTGGCCAGGAGACGCTGCAGCCCCTGCAGGTGAAATGTAGTATTACATGGTGACTATTTAGATGAATGTTTGTCCATGTCATACAAGAAACAACCCTACATTCCGACTCATAAAAGGCCTTCTAGCAGAGGACCTTCTCTGCCATGATGTCGTAATTGAGACAGGGCACCTGGTGGCACACTGGGTTCAAAAAAGACAACATCTGCATGGAGTTTGCATGTTCTCCCTGTGTTTGAGTAGGTTTCTTTTGGATATTTCGGTTTCATCCCACGCTCCAAAGACATACTGATGCAATTTAGTGCAATTTAGATTGTGAACTCCTAAAAAGGTGATAAAATAAATTTAAAAAAAAATCTTCATGAGTCAATCCCTTTATACAGAGAAATGGGCCAGGTATGTAAAATAATACCAGGGAATGTCCTCTTTTCATTAGGGTCTCCTCACTTGGTGAGATTTGCAAATGGTATATTAAAAAAAATACGATCTCAAATTTAATAGGGGGAAGCCACAGTAAATGCCATAAAATAACAAAAAGTCATACCCCTTTTCTCCAGCGCCACGCTCCGGTCCTGCAGCGCTGACATCCTCTCCTGGCTGCACACCAGGATGTTCTGTACACACCTTGTCAATGTACAGCCAATCACCGGCCTAGACAGTATACGGGATGTGACTGCCAAGGCCAGTGATTGGCTGCAGCGGTGACCTGGTGTGTACAGAATATCACTGCTGCAGCCAGGAAAACAAACACCAGCAGTAGAAGAGATCCGCGATCAGATATCATAAAACACTTAAGATATAGTAAGTTCAGATCAGGAGAGCCGCGGCTGGCCCAGGAGATCCGGCAGACACATGGACCATGTTTCCTGGGACGTCACAATGATATTTCTGGGTTTGCTCCACAGCAATAAAATGAAGCAAAGCATTTTTCAGATTTCAAACATCTCAGCGGTTGCTCTACTAATCTGTCATTAAATGGGTTCTCCAAGTTATATATATTGATGACCTATCCTCAGAATAGGTCATCAATATCAGATCGGCGGGGATCCGACACCTGGTACCCCCGCCAATCAGCTGTTTGAAGAGGAGGCGTGCGCCGTACCAGCGCTGCCTCCTCTTCATTGCTTACATCCTAGCTGTAACATGGGTAGCGGTGAGTAGGTGTAATTACACCTAACCGCCCCATTAATTTCAATAGGAAGGATCGCTCCTATACAAGTGTATGGGAACGAGCCTTCCCATTGAAATGAATGGGACGGTTAGGTGTAATTACACCTACTCACCGCTACTGATGTTACAGCGAGCAGGTAAGCAATGAAGAGGAGGCAGCGCTGGTACAGACCGCACCTCCTCTTCAAACAGCTGATTGGCCTTTAAGTAGGGAGATCTATAGTCTGTGAATGGTCTGCTGTGAAAGCCTGTAATCTGCAGCGTATTCCACAGAGAGCCTTCAATTCTCCCTAATACTCTGCTCCATTAGCACAATTCCATTTCGCCTCTTCACACCACATCTCTGGGGTGCTATCTGATTATACGTCTGAAGAATCTCCTAGCGTTTACAGCACCACGTGCATAGACTTAACCACTCATTGTATGTCTTTGGGCATACGACTGACCAGTACATGTTGGGCTCCACCTGTATTCCAAAGCGTAGCCGACTATTAAAACAAGTGAATAGAGTAAAAACAATACCGCCTGGTATACATTTCTAGAAAGGGGTTATAATAGGTGAGAATGGGAGTCCCTGTGTGGATGGAGATTTGTTGCGCATGCATGACCACCAATCCGTTCATTTCTAGAGAAGTGAGAGACGGCCAAGTACAGCGATCATCTATCACCCATGTGCAACACCACTCCATTCACTCAGGAGACTCAGGGACTCCCCTTCTCATGAT
Source organism: Rhinella marina (assembly GCA_900303285.1). Taxonomy (NCBI): domain Eukaryota; kingdom Metazoa; phylum Chordata; class Amphibia; order Anura; family Bufonidae; genus Rhinella; species Rhinella marina. The sequence goes on from ONZH01015201.1 coordinate 618,381, forward strand.
TGCTGGGGGTCCCAGGGGTTAGACCACTAGAGATCATTTATCATATGTCCTGGGGATAGGTGATATATAGTTAAAGGGGTTCTCCAAGTGTTTTATACTGAGGCCCGACTCCCGACACCCCCACCAATCAGCTGTTTGAGGAGAACGCGGCACTGCTGTGAGCGCTGTGCCTATTCCTAGGCCACTGATGTCACGTTCATCAGTCACATGACCTAGGTGCAGCTCAAGTGAATTAGGCTGAGTTTCAATACGAAGCACTGCCGCAGGGGTGCACCACCAATGAGGCCAGGTGAGGCCATTGCCTCAGGCAGCACTAGGTAGGAGCAAGAGGGGGGCAGCGGAAGGGCCATGGGAAATGAGTGCTTTCAATGTGGCAGAGGGGTTAAGTTAAGTAATTGGCATGGGGGGGGCCGTTTCAGTTTTCGCCTCAAGCAGCAGAAGGACTAGGTGCACTCCTGGCGGGGGTGCTGGGTGTCGGACCCCTGCCGATCTGATATTGATGTTGAGGATATAAAACACTCGGAAAACCCCTTTAATTGGAAAACGCCTTTAGTCAGTGTCAGATGTACACAACTGTTATACATGTGACTTGCACTGCGGATGGGTGGGTTATCTCGTCACTCAGGTGGCATCACTCAATGACATTACTGACGCAAGACTTCAGGAGACAAATATCACCCTAGATAGAAGTTATTTCCAGAATGGGGACAGTCAAAAAGGGAAAAAAAAAACACAAACAATTACTGTATACTCCAAGCGATACGGCACGGCGATGGCAGAGACATCTAATATAATAAACCATTGCTACAAGTTCAGACTTACTATGATGAACTCACTGCACAAGGCAATCATTCATCAGCAAGCTCAGGATGATATCAGCACACCATTCATGAATGGCATTAAGAGGCAGCGCCGTAGAGGCCGACGCTACTATGCATTCCAGTAGAATTAACCCCCTCTGCTTACCTTAGTCAGCTGCGCTATCTTCTTGCTCATCTTAAGGTGCAGTTCCGCAGTGTACTCCATACTCAGTCCAGCTTGATGTGCCATCACCCCTGGAGATGAGGGCACGAACTTGGCAGTACTGGTCGAAGCCCCTCCGCCGTAGTAATGCTGTTGCTGATGCCAGCTCATTCCTGTCGCCATCTTCACGGCTTTCAATCCTTTTTACCTCCCCCCTAGGAAACAGTCAGGGAGGGTGAGACGGTGATGAGACTCCAGAGGCAAGACAGCCACAATGGTATATGAATTAAGAAAGAGCAATATGCTGATGTGCAGCCTGAGGGATGTGCCTGTGCACAGTGACTGAGGCAAGCACTGCTTCCACTCCCCCTCCCACCACACAGGCACAGTCAGGATCAACATCCAATGAATGAGCAGAGAAATCCATGGAAGGATGTGTGCTCTGTCACATACAATTTAGCAGATTCATGTATATTTGTATGTTCATGGATGGTGGACTATGTGCAGAGGGGTATTTAAAGGGATGGTCCAGGTATCCAGAAACTCCCCCCTTTCACAGTACCTTATTGTGCCTTTTGTCCCCTGCTGTGGCGTCTCTCTTCTGCCTGTCCTCCTAGTGTGGTCCAGTGGTGGCCGATGTGCAGGGCAGCTGAGCAGGACACTTGACGGGGTGCGCGGGGAGCACAGAGCTCCCGGCTGTAGAAAGCGTCTGCGCTACCATGGCAACGGCGCGCCATAACAGCGAAGCTCCACCCCCGACGGCTAGAGGGAAGTTTCTTCTGACGTGTGGGCGGGGACAAACACATGGAGAGGCGCTTGACAGCGTGAGGGGCGGGGACAGCGGAGAGCCGCGGGTTGTGCGGCGGCCATTATCTGCGCTTCGTCAGTGGACGCTGATAACGCGCGTTACTTGCGTTCTGCAGCAGTGTGTTATAATACTGACTGGCTGTATTACCGACATGTTACCGTTTCTTTAGCCGGTTTTGCCCTTCAGGCAGCAGCCTTGTTTCTTCCTCTCCGCATTTAGAAAGTCGTAACTTTTTTTTAGTTTTTTTTTTTTCTTAGGTAGCTGTTAAAGGGCTTGTGTTTTGCGGGAAGTGTTTTCAGCGCCACCATTCTGGGGCACATGTAATTTACTGTGTGGTATAAATGACATTAACTTTACTTTGGGGGTTGATACAAATACAACCATACCACATCTATATAGTTTTTTATGTGTTACTGCTGTTGCACAAACCAAATCTTTTCTTAGCCCCTTCCTGACATCTGTACATGTAAAAAGGCAGTATCCGTTGCCTTTGCAGGATCCGTTTGTGAGATCTGTCACAGGCTCTCACAAACGGTCTTAAACTGATCAGTTTTGTCCTAATGCATTCTGATTGGAAAAGGGATCCTTCAGTTCAGTCCATTTCGTTTTGGAGGCGGACACTAAAACGCTGCCTGCAGCGTTTTGGTGTCCGCTTGACGGAAACTGATCCAAACGGATCCGTCATTACTCACAATGTAAGTCAATGAGGACGGATCTGTTTTGTCTTGAAACAACAAAAAATGGATCCGTCCTCCATTGACTTTCACGGATCCGTTTGTATTATCTTTTACATAGCCAAGACGGATCCGTTCAGAACGGATGCAAACGGTTGTATTATGACGGATCCGTTAGTGAGAGCCTGGATGGATCTCACAAACGGATCCTACAAACGCAAGTGTGAAAGTAGCCTAAACCTGCTCCATAAATGGTGGGTGCCAGCTGTATCATACAGTAGGCACCTGGCTCCAATGACATGGAACAGAGGATCCCACCAAACCCTGTCATTTAAACCCTCAGATACTGTGTTCAACACAGATTGCCGCATCTGTGGAGTCAAGCAGAGGCATGGCTCCCTCTGCCTTCCGATTGGAGCCCCCGCAGTGAAATTGCGGGGCTCCGACTGGTTACCATGGCAGCCTGAATGCTGCTGAAGCCTTCCAGCCTACCATGCTACACTCCCTGCTGCTCTGTGCATGAGACAAAGCTCAGAAGGGTCAGTGTCAGAATCCTATGCACCCTAATAGATCTCTATTAGAGTGAACAGGACAAGGGGTCAAAAGATTCTAGCCCTAAGGGGGCTAATAGTTATTAAATAAAAAGCACCAAAATATTAGTTTTTTTTTATCACCCCCCCCGTTTCCCAATGTTATATATAATCAATAAAAAATAAATGTATTAGATATTGCCACATCTGAAAATTTCTGAACTGTTAAAATATAAAAAATATGCAATTTGCCATTTTTTAAGTAATTTTTATATTTTTAAAAGTTTTAATTTTTTTTTTAAAGTAATTAAAATAAAACTACAAGTTTGGACGGCATGTCATTTTTAGTGCACAGTGAACGCTGTGATGTCAAGACCATAAAAACCTTGGCAGAATTTTTTTTTTTCAATTTTACCCAATACAATTATTTTTTTTTTACTGTTTTCCAATACAAGACATGGTAAATGAAATGGTGGCATTAAAAAATGCATCTTGTCCTGCGAAAAATAAGCTATGGCTATGTGATCGGAAAATTAAAAAAGTAATGACTTCCAATGCGGGGAGGAAAAATCAAAATTGAAAATAGGCCCAGTCTTTAGGGAGTTATAGAAAGTGCGTGCTTACTTGCTGAGCGGGTGCCTGCTGTTTTACAGACCAGACACTTGATGGCAGAGTATGTGATCAGTGGCAACACCAGTCACTGACTTTTAACTCCTCAGATGCTGTTGGCAATTTTGACCACGTGATTCAAGATAAGCTCAGCTCTCGATCCCCGGTGTGTTGCTCCGGAAATACTCAAATATTTTTCCTGTATATTACTTATTTATGGATTAATAAAGAAGCATTGAAGAAGACTTGTAGTGTTGCCGGATTTTTTGTATGACGTCAATTGTGACCGCAGCATATTACTGAGAGCACTGTGCCCCCGGTGACAAAACTGCTCCCCCAAGATGAGATTGTGGAAACTGTTTAGTTTCTATGGCAGCCTGGGGCTTTTTGAAGGCTCTGAGGCCTGCCATTGCGAAGTTCCTAAAGAGCCCTGTCTGTGGAAGAGCTTGATAAGGGCATAGTGATTCTACCATAGACTGCAGTGGTAAATCATTCTAGTCTGTGAGGTAGATTTATCACAACTGGTGCAAAGAAAAACTCTTAGTTGCCCATATCAACCAATCAGATTCTACCTTCAGAGCGCCTTTGAAAAATGAAAAGTTCAATCTGATTGGTTGCTATAGGCAACTAAGCCAATTGTCCTTTGCACCAGTTTAGATAAATCTCCCCAATGGGTTAAGCAATCGGATGATCACATGTAAACGTCCCTTAGGGGTATAAAAATAAAAGAATTAAAAAAAAAATACCCCCCAAAAAGATATGAAAATTCAAATGACTGCCTTTCCCCATTTTACAAATAAAAATAATTAAAAAATAAATATTAGTATTGCTGCATCTAAAATGCCTGTACTATTAAAATATAAAAATATGTATCCTGTTTGGTGAATGGTGTAATAGAAAATGAAATCAAAATGGCCAGTTTGCTGTTTTTTTTGTTGCCTCAACTAAAAAAAAAAATGGAATAAAAAGTGATCAAAAAGTCACACACTCCACTATGGTATCAATGAAAATATACAGATTGCTTCTCAAAAAATGAGCCTTCACGCAGGTCCATAGACATAAAAATAAAAAAATACGAATGTCAGAATATGGCGATGCAAATGTTTTATTTTTTGTATTAAAACAGTATACAAGATCAACTGTACAAATGTGGTATCTCTGTAATCGTACTGACCAGCAGAATGAAGTTAATGCATCATATTTACCATATAAGGAATGCTGTAAAAACAAAGCTCCTAAAACTATGGCAGAATTGCGTCATTTTTCCATTTTCACCACATTTAAAAAGTTTCTGGCTTCTCACTATATTTTATTCAATATTAAATGGTTCAATTAGAAAGTATAACTTGTCCCACACAAAGAAAATGTCGTCATAAAGCTATGTGAAAGGAAAAATGTAAAAAGTTATAGCTCCTGGAAAAAATGAAATAAAAATCGCTGCATCAGGAAGGGTTTAATCAGAAAAACTTTTTAAGTTATTTCTCTGACAGCTGTGTGAGGTCTTGTTTTTATGGGTAGAGCTGTAGTTTTCATTGGTACCATTTTGGGGTAGATGTAAAAGTTTGGTCAATTCTTTTGACTTTTTTTTTTACATTTTCTTTAGTTCCACCTGGGGATTTGACCATGTGATCGAATATTATCTAAAACAATACTACAATATTGCAGTTTCTTAAATGCCTGTCTAAAATTGACAAGCGTTCTGTTAGGTCCTGCTTCTTGCTGAAATGGAATCCCCGAAGTACAAGATCACGGTGGGGGGGGACTAAGTGAGTGCTCAAATTTTCAGCAGGGTGATCTGTAGTTTTTATTGATACCATTTTGGAGTGTATATGACTTTTTGATCACTTTTGATTTATCTTTTTGGGGAGGTGATGAAAAAGCAGCCATTTTGATTTTTTTTTTCTGTCATGGTATTCACTATACGGAATAAATATGTTTATATTTTAATGGTATCAGTGTTTTAGGGTGCAGCAGTGTCACTTATCTTAATTTGTTTTATTGTTTGTTATCATTATGGGGAAAGGGGGAGTTATTTGAATTTTTATGTTTAATTTTTTATAATTTTAAAAACCTTTTACTTTTTTAAAGTTATATTAAGTCTTCTTCAAGGACTTGAACAATCGATTGAATTACCATTATGACCGATGGTTATGCTACCATTGCAACAAGTTAGTTTGTGAAATTTCTTCCTTCCTAGGTATTCCACCATCAGCTGTGAGTGGTATTATTATTAAGTGGAAGCATTCAGGATCCATAGCAACTCAGCTATGATATGATAGAGCATGAAAAGTTCCCCATCATGGAGTAAAGAATCATGCTTCTCTATCTGACAGTCTGATGGATGACTCTGGGTTTAGTGAATGCCAGGAGAACGTTACCTGCCTGGCTGTATTATGCCAACTGTAAAGTTTGGTGGAGGAGGGATAATGCTGTGGAGTTGTTTTTCAGGGTCTAGATCTCTTAGTTCCAGTGAAGGGAAATATTAAGGCTTTAGCATGTCAAGATATTTCCACAATTTTATGCTTTCAACTTTGTGGGAACAATTTGGGGAAGGCCCTTGCACAAAGCAAGATACATATAGTCATGGTTTGGTGTGGAAGAACTTGACTGACCTACAAAGAGCTCTGACCTCAACCCCTTTGAACACCTTTGCGATGAACTGGTATGGAGCTAGTGAGCCAAACCCTCTCATCTATCATCAGTGTCTGGCCTCACAAATGCTCTTCTGGATGAATTGGTCAACATTCAAACACCAAAATCTGAAAGACTTCCCAAAAGAGTAGAAGTTGTTTTAGCTGCAAAGGAGCGACTAACTCCATATTAATGCCTATGGATTAAGAATGAGATGCCATAAAATCTCTTGTGGGTGTAATATGAAGGCATCTCAGTACTTTTGTCTATAAAGTGAACTAGCTGAAGGACCCCGGCTTCACCCGGGTGTATTTCATCTATTTCATTTAATGTTTGTGTGTGTCGTTAAAAAATATCGAGAGTGACCTCTACAGCACCCTGCCTCCTTAACACTGACCCCCTCACAGTGCCCCATCTCCTTAAAATAGGACCTCCACAGCAGCCCACCCCCTTAACTTTGACCTTCACAGCAGCCTACACCATTAACAGTGAGTTCCACAGCACCTCACACCCTTGACAGTGACCTCCACAAGGGGCCCGTCCTCTTAACAGTGACCTCTATAGCACCCACCCCTTAACATTGACCATAAGTTACAGTCCCCTTAACTGACCTCCACCATTCCTGGACCCTTTGACAGAGACCTCCACAGTGACTGCCATTTTAACAGTGTCACAGTACCCAGGTGCCCCTTTAATAGTGGCCTCCACAGTCCCCTCCTCCCTTAACAGTGACCTCCACAGTGCCCGCCTCTTTAACAGTGACCTCCACAGCAGCCTGCCCCCTTAACAGTAACATCCACAGCGCCTTCCCCTTTAACTGTGACCTCCATAGCAGCCTGCCCCTAGGGTGGACAGAGGTCCGTTTTTAGGCCGGACAGTCCGGCTTTCAGACTCCTTGTCCTCCGTCCGTCGCAGGGCCTGGATGGACACAGGGATGTCCTTTTGAACAGCTCACTCTCAGACAGCAGCAATGTGCAGTCTGAGCATGAGCTGCAGGGAGAAAGTCATCCTCCCTCCCACCCCTGCAGCTGACAGAAGTTGATTTTTACCTTCATTTTTGCAATCCCTGTTGGCTGCAGAGTGAGAGGGGGTGTGGCCTGACCAGGTCAGAGGCATGGCTTAAGGAGACTTGGGTGCAGGGCTTTTAAGTCCTTTTGAGGGTGGCCTGAATTACAGGTCGATGCCATGGTAATTTATGAGGAAACACAGTGGGTAGCAGTGGAATAAAACATCTTTTAGTACTACTGAACGGTAAATATGTGAAATTTACATTATATTAGGTAATGATTGATGATGAATTAGTCTAAAACATAAGTTATATTTATGGTAACCGGAATACCCCTTTAACAGTGTCTTCCACAGAACTCTGCCCCTTTAAAGCAGACCTATAGCTGTGAAGAAAACTGGCTGGGTTGTTATGGAAACCTGGTGTGAAAATGTATGTGGAGGCTAAGGGCCTGTGAGCATCTATTGGCTGATACGGGTCATGTGACTAGGCTTCTATTGGCTAATATATTTTTTGGGAATATCTCAGGAACGGTACGTATGTCCTGGAGAGCTGAGACCCGTTCTAAAACCTTCACAGACACCTGATGTACCTGTGTGCCAAATTCCGTGATTGTAGCTGCGACGGTGCGGATTCCTTTAGCGGACATATACACACACACATACATACACTCAGCTTTATATATTAGATATTGTAATATACAGCTTCTTGGTTCTGAAAATGGCATAGATAAAGCAAAATTATAATCCCACTAAATTTAATACCCAATATAAGTGCCTGTTCTTCTGGTCATGCAATGTTTTGGAGATTGACCTATTCTACTATTGTCAGTAGTTTAAACCTTCTATTTATTCATTTTCCAGTGATCAGGATGGGCATGGTTTATCCTGGGCTCTGTATACTGTAGTGTTTGATTGCATTCTGACTAAATGCCTTTCATGTCTACATATTTTTGATGTGACTCACCTCCAGGGGCGTAGCTAAAGGCTCACAGGCCCTGGTACAAGAGTTCAGCTTGGGGCCCCCCTTTCCTCAATGCTTTGTGTCCAGTGCCAGGGAAGCACATAGCCTTCATGCAATCCCCATGCCAAATTCTTGACCTAGCCCCTTCCATCCAGCCAGAGGTGTAACTTGACTAGCATGCACTTTCTATAATACTATTGTCTTTTTATGCAGCACATGAGTCTTTGGGCCTCCTTAGGCTCCTGGGCCCGGTAGCGACTGCTACCTCTGCACCCCCTATAGCTACGGCCCTGCTCACCTCTGTTCAGCTGCTGTCATGTGAAAGACCATCTTTTTAAATTTTGCTATATATATTTACATTTATTTTTAATCTGTATAATACTGATGTATGGATTTCAAGTGTAACTGCCATTCTATTTTTTTGTAATGTGTAGGGGCAGTGATACTAACCATTTTTGTAATATACTTTAATTACTGAAATCATACATTTCTATTACAAAAAGAACTCTAAAGTGGCCCATTTTGAGCCTTAGAAACACTCCTCTGTCTTCTGTGTACATAACATTGAATACTTGCTCCACACTGACTGTGTTATGTAAACAGAAGACAGAGGAGCGTTGCTAAGGTTCAAAACGGGCCACTTTAGAGCTATTTTTGTAATAGAAATGTATGATTTCAGTAATTACAACAATGGTCAGTATCACTGCCCCTACACATTACACAAATAAAAATAGAATGGCAGTTACACTTTAATAATCTGACAGAATCTGCAACACAGTCTATAAGGCATAGGTGATCAGAGCAAGACTGATCACAAATTCCATTGCAAAACAGATCCTTCCTATCATGGAATCCATGATGTTAGTGTTAAAATAATGCCAATTTTGTGCCTTGCAATAAGCAGCATCTTGGCACCATCTGCTGATAACAGTGTGAAAAAGCACTACCCATTAGTTGTGTTGTAATTACAGACCACACTGGAAACTTTGAGGCTCTACATCTACCCCTCTGCTGCTTTAGGACTTTTGGATTGGGCACTATGAGCTTGATAAGGCATATGGTATAGTTATCCAGCAGTCACACTGCAATAGTGAAGCCCTTCTATAGAGAATATATATTGAAAGCGCTAATTGGTTGTATATTATTTGAATCTATCCTGTACTTAGATAACCATTCCCTCACTGTCATTACCCTAAGCCACTAGACTCACTCCTTACTTTCACAGTTTGCAATACATGTTTCGGCAGCGACTACTGTCTGTGGCCCCCAACCTAGTCATAGACATCTGTCCACTCTGCTTTATTCAATGTTCTACCCTTGGCTGGTGACTGGTTTATGTGGCTTGTATATTCCTTACTTCTATAGGGCCTGGCGATAGGCAAATTAATATAATGTGTCTTACAATTTATGGGGTACATTTATTAAGGACCTACACTGGCTGAGGATTGCCGAAGTTACAATCTCTCACAAAAGTGAGTACATCCCTCACATTTTTGTAAATATTTTATTATATCTTTTCATGGGACAACACTCCTCACGTGGTTGCCGCCACACATGCTTGACCCCATCTGAACCAAATACGTTTATCTTGGCCTCATCAGACCACAGGACATTGTTCCAGTAATCCATGTCCGTAGTCTGCTTGTCTTCAGCAAACTGTTTGTGAGCTTTCTTTTACATTATCTTTAGAAGAGGCTTCCTTCTGGGACGACAGCCATGCAGAGCAATTTGATGCAGGATGCAGTGTGCGGTGTATGGTCTGAGCACTAACAGGTTCCCCCACCCCTTTAACCTCTGCAGCAATTCTGACAGCATTCATACGTCTATTTTGAAAAGACAATCTCTGCATATGACGCTGAGCACGTGCACTCAACTTCTTTGGTTGACCATGGCGAGGTCTGTTCTGTGTGAAACCTATCTTGTTAAACCACTGTATGGTCTTGGCCACCGTGCTGCAGCTCAGTTTCAGGGTGTTGGTGATTAGAGATGAGCGAGTAGTGAAATATTCGAAAGTTCGAAATTCGATTCGAATAGACCGCGAAATTCGACTATTCGACCGGATATCGAATCCCATTAAAGTCTATGGGAAAAAAATGCTCGCCACTTGGAAATCTCAATTCGACCACTTGGAGGTCACCAAGTCCACCCTGGAACCTCAGAAAAGGATGCCAACACTGCTGGAATGCAACTGGGACAGCAGGGGAAGCATGTCTGGGTGCATATAACGCGCCCAAGTCGCACTATTACGCCACTATCACAGCCTCTCAACAATACACTCCAAACACAATCTAACCTCTCTGTAAAGTGAGACCATACAAGGAAACCTTCTTTCCTCTACATTGCCATGGACCCCAAGCCAAACTAGACAAAAAAGAAGATAAAATTCTGCACCCCTTAAAATCACGTTGCCTATGACAACCACAGATGGCATAGGCAAGGGGGAAAGCAAATAGACCCCACCCCTAATTGTCATTGTGTGTGTGTGTGAGATGTGGTCAGACATGTCTTCTTTAAAATGTAAAAACAACTCAAACACATGCAGAAGCCTTAAAATGCCCAAATTGTTGGCGCTTGAGATGTCAGTGACCCGACCTGGCCCAGTGTCATGTCTAGCAGGTAAAGCAGTGGGGATGTTGAGGGATGCGTAGGACCGCAAAAGGCAGGAAGAGGCCGTGGGCTGGCCAGAGGCTCATGGAAAATTTTGTGGAGGCCCAAGAGGTGAGACGTCTTAAAAATTGTGTGGAGGCTAAAGAGGTGAGACGTGTTAAAAATTATGTGGAGGCCCAAGAGGTGACACCTCTTAAAAATTATGTGGAGGCCCGAGAGGTGACACCTCTTAAAAATTATGTGGAGGCCCGAGAGGTGAGACCTCGAAAACGTTTTGTGGAGGCCCAAGAGGTGACACCTCTTAAAAATTATGTGGAGGCCCAAGAGGTGACACCTCTTAAAAATTATGTGGAGGCCCAAGAGGTGACACCTTTTAAAGGCTGCAGTTATCCACAGATTTGCATGCAATGTAAAATGGTTACACTCATTTTATAAAGGCAACTATCATGAAAAATCAGTTTAAATGTATTGAGGGCAGCACAGAGTATTTCTACAGAGGAAGGAGTATTCTTTTTATTTTTTTTCCTTTTTTTTATATGTATATGCTGTTGCCTTCAGTATATGAGAGTTGATTTCATGATGCTACTGCAGCCACTTAAAACGTTTTAAGTCTTGTTTTGTTTTTTTGAATACTGAGAATGCTATTTTGTACCAGATTTTGTATGTAAAGACTGAACACATTAAAATGAGAATGTTACCAAAATTATAATTTATAATTTATTTACCTTTTGTGGAGGCCCAAGAGGTGAGACCTCTTAAAAATTATGTGGTGGCCCAAGAGGTGAGACCTCTTAAAAATTATGTGGTGGCCCAAGAGGGGAGACCCGTTAAAAATTATGTGGAGGCCCAAGAGGTGAGACCTGTTAAACATTTTGTGGAGGCCCAAGAGGTGAGACGTGTTAAACATTTTGTGGAGGCCCAAGAGGTGAGACCTCTTAAAAATTATGTGGAGGCCCAAGAGGGGAGACCCGTTAAAAATTATGTGGAGGCCCAAGAGGTGAGACCTCTTAAACATTTAGCGCAGGCCCAAGAGGTGAGCCATAAATATATAAATTGTTCTTATTTACGGAGCAATTCTACGGCGGTTAAGGAGGAGGAGGAGGAGGAAATGGCACTTCATACATATGGCACTTTACTTTTGGCTGCTTTCCACGGTTGGAGAAGCAAAGTCCGGGTCAATCCACTTGCTGTTCATTTTGATTAGCGTCAGCCTGTCGGCACTGTCGGTTGACAGGCGGCTGCGCTTATCGGTGATAATGCCCCCGGCAGCGCTGAACACCCTTTCTGATAGCACGCTGGCGGCAGGGCAGGCAAGCACCTCCAAGGCGTACAGGGACAGTTCCAGCCACGTGTCCAACTTGGAGACCCAGTAAGTGTAGGACGCCGAGGGATCGGGGAGGACAGGGTTACGGTCTGCCAGGTACTCCCGCAACATCCGCCGATACTTGTCCCTCCTGCTGATAGCGGGCCCCGCAGTGATGGAAGTTGCACGAGGGGGTGCCATGAACGTGTCCCACACCTTGGAGAGTGTTCCCCTGGTGGCTGTGGGCCTGATCGATGTTGAGGGACTCTGGGAGACCCTCTCCTCTCTGCCGCCAGCGATGCTGGGTGGGAAAATCTCCATCATGTTCTGCACGAGTTCCCTCTGGTATTCCAGCAATCGATTCGTCCTCTCCTCTACCGGAATAAAAGAGGAGACGTTATCTTTATACCGGGGGTCCAGGATTGCGAAGACCCAGTACAGTTTGTTCTCCACTATCCGGACAACACGTGTGTCCCGGGAAAAGCAGCCCAGCATGAAGTCAGCCATGTGTGCCAGACTCTGAATAGGCATGACGTCACTGCCCCCACCAGAAGGATCACTTGCCATTTCCTCCTCTTCCTCTTCCGCCTCCTCTCCGCCCCATCCGCGCTGAACCAATGGGACGCGCACAGCCTGACTGCTACCCTCGCCGCCAGCATCCTCCTCCTCTTCCACAGCCACCTCCACGTCGTCCTCCTCCTCCTCATCCTCCTCCTCCTGCAACTGCCACCGTGAAGCAGACAAAAGTGTGGTCTGACTGTGTAGCTCCGTTGCGTCTCCTCCTACCCCCGTCTCCTCTGCGTGCAATGCGTTCTCCCTTATTGCGATGAGGGATTCTTTAAGGACGCATAGGAGCGGGATGGTTACGCTCACTATAGCGTCCTCGCTGCTGACCTTCTTGGTGGACTCCTCAAAGATACGCAGTACATCGCATACGTCTGCCATCCATGGCCACTCGTGGTTGGCAAACTGAGGGAGCTGAGTTGGAGGCACGCGTGGATTATTAATCTGGTACTCCATCAATGCTCTCTGCTGCTCACACACCCTGGCCAACATGGAATAGGTGGAATTCCAGCGAGTCGGCAGGTCGCACAACAGCCGATGTTCAGGCAAATGGAGGCGTTGCTGGAGTTTTTTTAAGCTAGCAGCAGCTACAGTTGACTTCCGAAAGTGTGCGCACAAGCGCCGCACTTTCACCAGTAGCTCTGCCAGGTTGGGGTAAGTCTTTAGAAATTTTTGGACTACCAGATTAAAAACGTGGGCCAGGCATGGTACGTGATTGAGTTCGGCAAGCTCCAGAGCCGCCACCAGGTTACGGCCGTTATCGCACACGACCATGCCTGGTCCTAGCTGCAGCGGCCATAGCCACATCTCCGTCTGCTGCAGTATGGCGTCCCTCACCTCTGGGGCGCTGTGCTTCCTGTCGCCCAAGCTGATGAGCTTAAGCACCGCCTGCTGACGTCTCCCCGCGCCAGTGCTGCAACGCTTCCAGCTAGCGGCTGAGGGCGATGTTAAGGCACAGGAGGAGGAGGAGGAGGAGGAGGAGGAGGAGGAGGGGGGTTTATCAGAACCCATGCTGGCAATCTTGGGCGGGGGTGGTAGGTAGGCCGTCTCTGTTTGCGACCCCGTCCCCGCCTCCACTACATTCACCCAGTGTGCCGTCAAAGAAATGTATCGTCCCTGGCCACAAGCGCTTGTCCACGCGTCGGTGGTCAAGTGGACCTTTGCGCTGACTGCGTACCTCAGGGCCCGCCTGATGTTACGCGACACGTGCTGGTGCAGGGCGGGGACGGCACTCCGGGAAAAGTAGTGGCGGCTGGGGACGGAATAGCGAGGTGCGGCAGCCGCCATCAGGTCGCGGAAGGCCTGCATCTCCACAAGCCTAAACGGCAACATCTCCAGGGCCAGCAGTTTGGAGATGTGGCAGTTTAAGGCTTGGGCTTGGGGGTGACTCGAGGCGTACTTCCGCCTGCGGTCGAACGCCTGCGAGATGGACAGTTGTTGGGACGAGGAGTGTGAAGGTGCAGGCGAAGAGGCGGGGGAAGGGGCGGGGGAAGGGGAGGCTGAAGGAGAAGGCCCCAAAGTAGCAGAGGCAGAGGCAGAGGCAGATGTGGAGGTGTCCTGGCTGGAGGTCTGGACCGCAGTGGCAGCACACAACAAAGGGGAAGAGGCAGTGGCAGCAAGACCGGGCGCAGTTTGTATTGCGTTTGCTCTCTCCCACTCAGCCCAGTGCTTGAATTCCAAGTGACGCCGCATGCCTGAGGTGGTCAGATTGCTCTTCTCAGAGCCCCCTACTCAGTTTTGAGTGCAGAGTGTGCAAACCGCGCTCAGTTTGTCATCCGCACAAACATTAAATATCTCCACACCACAGAAGTACGAGGCCTCGATGGGGGAGCTTCGCGCGACTGGCCGCTGCCGGGAACAGCTTCGGCCCTGCTGGCTGTGGCCTCACTTCTCTGTCTGAACTGTCCTCTGCCTCTGGACATCCCTCTGCCTGTGGACATCCCTCTGCCTCTGGACATCCCTCTGCCTCTGGACATCCCTCTGCCTGTGGACATCCCTCTGCCTCTGGACATCCCTCTGCCTCTGGACATCCCTCTGCCTCTGGACATCCCTCTGCCTCTTGCTGCCTTTTTCGGTGCTGCGCAGACCACCACCTCTCCACTGCTTTCCTCGCTGGACATCACCCCTGGCCAAGTGGGGTCGGTCATTTCGTCATCCACCAGATCCTCTTCCACTTCCTCACTCTGCTCCTCCTCCTGCCCACTGGACATTCCAACAGCCTCCCTTGATGGCAACTGCGTCTCATCATCATCATCGCTCATGATAACAGATGCTGGCTCAGGGTCCACATCAGCAGGAGATGGCGAAAACTCCAGTGTTTGGGCATCACTACAAACAAATTCCTCTGCTAGCTCCTGGGATTCTTCCGGCACATCTGAAAAAGGACCCGAAAAGAGCTCCTGGGAGGGGTCAATGGTGGGATGACTCTGTTGGCCAGGTGTGGAGGAAGGAGGGTCAGAGTGAGACTGTGTGGATGACTGGCTGGTGGACAACTGTGTGGAAGCGCTATCGGCTATCCATTGCACCACCTGTTCAACCTGCTCAGGCCTCAACAGCGGTGTAACCCGCCCCCTGCTTAACTGTCCCATAAAAGCAGGGATTCTGGATGAGCGGGATCCTGGCTGACCCTCACCAGCACGCATTGTATCCCCACTGGCTTCAACAAGGCCCCCAACAGCATTTCCGCGCCCCCGTCCTCGTCCACGTCCTATTCCGCTAGCCCCCGCCGCATTTTGTTTTTTTTTTACAATATTTTGCCTTCACAGCCGTGAAATTAGTTTGCAAGAGAACGCACAGTACAGTTGCCAGTTAAGGCCTATATATTGTATTTTTCAAGGTACACAGCAGTGTACTAAGTGATCAGACGGTGTGTATGAACAACAGTTATGAGAAATTACTTTGCAAGAGAACGCACAGTACAGTTGCCAGTTATAAGGCCTATATATTGTATTTTTCAAGGTACACAGGCCTTTTATTAAGTGATCAGACGGTGTGTATGAACACCAGTTATGAGAAATTACTTTGCAAGAGAACGCACAGTACAGTTGCCAGTTATAAGGCCTATATATTGTATTTTTCTAGGTACACAGGCCTTTTATTAAGTGATCAGACGGTGTGTATGAACACCAGTTATGAGAAATTACTTTGCAAGAGAACGCACAGTACAGTTGCCAGTTATAAGGCCTATATATTGTATTTTTCAAGGTACACAGGCCTTTTATTAAGTGATCAGACGGTGTGTATGAACACCAGTTATGAGAAATTACTTTGCAAGAGAACGCACAGTACAGTTGCCAGTTATAAGGCCTATATATTGTATTTTTCAAGGTACACAGGCCTTTTATTAAGTGATCAGACGGTGTGTATGAACACCAGTTATGAGAAATTACTTTGCAAGAGAACGCACAGTACAGTTGCCAGTTATAAGGCCTATATATTGTATTTTTCAAGGTACACAGGCCTTTTATTAAGTGATCAGACGGTGTGTATGAACACCAGTTATGAGAAATTACTTTGCAAGAGAACGCACAGTACAGTTGCCAGTTATAAGGCCTATATATTGTATTTTTCAAGGTACACAGGCCTTTTATTAAGTGATCAGACGGTGTGTATGAACACCAGTTATGAGAAATTACTTTGCAAGAGAACGCACAGTACAGTTGCCAGTTATAAGGCCTATATATTGTATTTTTCAAGGTACACAGGCCTTTTATTAAGTGATCAGACGGTGTGTATGAACACCAGTTATGAGAAATTACTTTGCAAGAGAACGCACAGTACAGTTGCCAGTTATAAGGCCTATATATTGTATTTTTCAAGGTACACAGGCCTTTTATTAAGTGATCAGACGGTGTGTATGAACACCAGTTATGAGAAATTACTTTGCAAGAGAACGCACAGTACAGTTGCCAGTTATAAGGCCTATATATTGTATTTTTCAAGGTACACAGCCGTGTATTAAAGGGGTTGTCTCATCTTGCCTAATGGGGGCATATCGCTAGGATATGCCCCCATTGTCTTATAGGTGCGGGTCCCACCGCTGGGACCCGCACCTATATCGAGAACGGGGCCCCGAAAGCGAACGGGGGCGCACTGCGCATGCGCAGCCGCCTCCATTCATTTTCAACGTGGCCGGCGAAGATAGCCGAGCGCTGGCTCGGCTATTTCCGTCGGCTCCATAGAAATGAATAGGAGCGGTGGCCGCGCAAGCGCGGTGCGCTCCCATTCATTTCTATGGGGAGCCGGCTTGGTGGTGGCCGGACCGGAGTCCTCCAGCCACCACCCTTGCGGGGCCCCGTTCTCGATATAGGTGCGGGTCCCAACGGTGGGACCCGCACCTATAGACAATGGGGGCATATCCTAGCGATATGCCCCC